>JARWLC010000003.1:90501107-91088607 GCA_033318265.1 Phyllotis vaccarum
GTTCTGGAGTTACCTTTGTGAGGTAGGAATGATGGGTAGATAGATGGTTGCTTTGGGTTTTTATAATATAACATGTTTAATCATCACTCACATACTCTGTGTCCCAACTGTAATGCAGAGGAGTGGCTTTCCTCCTTCCAGTGTGTGTGCCACATTGTTTAAGACAATCATCTCTGCTTGAGAACTTAGTACGGTTAGCTATCTGTGACTGTTAGTGAAGTGTGAGAACACCTGCACTAAAGCACCAGTCATCTATCCTTTCTGTACACTCTGGAATTTGTTTAGTTATTAATAAAGGCTAAACTGAATAGTGGAGCAGAAGTCACAGACTTAACTTATAGTCTTCCATATTTTCCTAACATTTGTGACTTCCAATGTTCAGGGAAGCTAACAATCTGGGAATCATACAGCATGAGAAAGACTAAACAGAGTTGTGTAGACACGAGATTATAATATTTGCTTAAGGGGGACATGAGGACTAGGAAAATAATTTAGTAGATAAAGTGCTTGTTCAGCATGCACAAAGCCCTGGACCAGGAGATGCACATCTGTAATCCTAGCACTCAGAAGGTAGAGGCAGGAGGATCCGGAGTTTCAGATCATCCTCGGCTATAAAGTGAATTTGAGGCTAGTGTGGGGACATTAGAACCTCTCTTCCATAAATAATAATAATGATGATAAGTTCAGAAGGAAAAATGAGTGAGAGAGTTAGAGGAGGGAGGAAGAAAGAATTTGAGGCTAGTGTGGGGACATTAGAACCTCTCTTCTATAAATAATAATAATGATGATAAATTCAGAAGGAAAAATGAGTGAGAGAGTTAGAGGAGGGAGGAAGAAAGGGGGGGAAACAGACTCAGCTCTTCACTATCTTGCCTAAAGTACACAAAACAACACGTTGTGGGGTCTGGAGCAGCCTGTCAGCCTTCTAGCCAGCACATCCCCAAATTGTGGCTGACTGTTTTGATTATTATCAAGTGAAGCAGCCAGAGGTCAATCCCATGGCTGAGTTGACTTGGCTTAGATGAAACCCTCCTCTACGCAAGGCCTTCCCATGAGTCTCCCAGAGGGCAGCCAGCACAGAAACTTCTAGCTTCATTTGACTGAAGAACACAGTCTCAGGATTCCCATCAGCAATGATCTAATTCCAGTCTCCTTATTTTATAGATGCAAAAATCAAGTCCCAGGAAATTAAAACCATTTGCCAAGGATGGTTTAGCTGCAGAGATGTCTTTATCTTTATCTGAAATTAATCTTTCTGTTTATTTTTGCTTTCATAGAGAGACAATAAAATTCACATAATAATGATATCATTTTGTATGTTTTCCAAGCAAGCTTACCCACACACACACAAAAGTCACAACTAACTTTTGGGAATTAAAAACATTAATAATAATGAAACTATTTCCCTATAAAACTGGGAGTATAGTTATTTCCAAAGTCCTATTAGGAAAATTATTACTGCGTCTTTTTCTCACTAGAATTCCCCAAACAAATTTCTTTGATATTTTACTCATTATTTTTATAATTAGGCATGAAGTGATTCATACTTTATCCATAATTTAGCAGATCCTTGTGGTTATTTCCAAATAAGATTAGTATTTCTGCACATTACAGATAAGCAGTTAGCCACATGTGACATAAAGCCCTTCTTCAAGTAATTAGGTTTGTAATGTGATGTGTGCAATTCCTCACTGTTAGAAAATAAAAAAATTCATAAGAAATAGAAAAATCGTCTGCCAGTGAACTAAAGATAAAGTAGTGTGCATATGACTTTGTGGAGTCCCAGTCAGGGAACAGCCATCCCTCTGACATATACTTTAACCTATTAGCCGAGAGTGGTCAGTGTCTAACTTCCTTTTGAAATTCAAATAACAAAACAAATACACCAAAAAGCCCACTCAGGCTCTGAATCAAATATGTTATCATTTTATGAGTGCTGTATTCTGCAGGTTCTATACACATTCCCATACAAAGCTGACCAAGCTCAGCATAGACCAGAAGGCTGAATACAAGCCTAGAACAGGGCATTGACACTGCTGGGCCTTCCTCCTAGCTACAGGAAGTGAGGCTACAGGAAGTGAACCATTGTTACTCATTTCTATAAGCATGGGCCACCTTTCCAGTGACCTACCACAGAGGAGTAAGGGACTACCTTCTAACCCTGTAAAGAACTACAGAGTCAGGTGACCTGGAAGTTCTTATTATCCCCAGGAAATTGTACTGTTGCTAACAATGTGATGAATAATCGCATACTAATATAAAGAAGAATTCCTTAAATTTCAAACACTTGACAGCAACATTCTGTTGATGAAGAACCATTGTTGGGTCTCCAAGAGTGGCTACTTGTTCAGAGACATTTGAAAGTAAATTGGGACTCTGAGACACCAGGAGTGAGGAAGCCTTGTAATTCAGCATGCCAATCAGGGCTTCCAGAGTTACTGCATCCACAGTCAAGCTGCAGAGGGGCAGTATGGCTTATGATGGTACAATTGCCCTGTTTAGGTTGTTACCAAATTTCCAAAGGAGTGGAAGGCCCAACCTAGGACTTCTACTTTCTGCCCTGCAGAGACCCTGGATACCGGGTGTTTTGCACATTTGTGGTAAATACGTGTTAATGGAATGGTCCTTTCACTGGAGCTTCTGTGTCTAAGCTTCTCTCTTCTTTCTCTGGGCTTTCTTCAGACTTAGCATTCATTTGATGTTCTCTCAGGCCATTCTGCTATTTCAGATACTACCCTAGCAAACATTTTTAAGTGCTAAAGACTCAAAAAAAAAAAAAAAAAAAAAAAAAAAAAAAAAAAAAAAAAAAAAAAAAAAAAAAAAAAACCACTTAGAAAGGAGATTAGGTAAGAATCCTAAGTATGCTGCCAGCCCTGGGACATATGCCTAGTGACCTAATTTCATGGGAATTTGCCAGATCTTCTCTGTGGAAGAATTCCAGGCCTATACCTTCAGTCCCATGGTTTATTCAGCCGACACTGCACACATCCAGGCTGTTCACATTGTTGTGACCTTCAATGATAGTCTTTAATGGTGCTCTACCCACTACATAAATCATAGGAAATGAAGGTGCAGTCATTTGCATGGCTTTTAAAATTTTATACAACTCAAAGCTCTTACATCAAATGATACTAGTGTGTGTGTGCAGGTTGCTCATGTGTGTTCAGATGTATACGTGCATTTGTTTGCAAACATGTAGAGTTCTGAAATAATCCTTGGATTTCCTCTGGTGATGCTAACCTTAGTTTTGAGACAAGGTCTTTTATTGGCCTGAAACACTCCAAATAGTTTCGGCTGTCTGACCAGCAGAACACAGAGGTCTACCTTGTCACTACCTCCTCAGCACCAAGATTTCAAGTTCATGTACCTCCACATCCAAAATTTTGACATGGATTCTGGAGATTAAATTTAGGTCCTATGATTGTAAGACAAACTCTTTACTGGGAGCCACCTTCCCAGACCTCAAAATGATATGTCTTATACTGAGCTGAGATATGTACCGTTTCCTCATTATTCTAGATTCCTATCACAAGCATGATAGGAATTATTCATAAATAATTCCAGAAGCTTCTCTGAATTAATTATCTAAAATGTGTTATCTAGATCTCTTCTATGAAAAACAAATTCTTTACTGCTCAAAATGCTTCTTCTTATAACTAGTTGAAATTTTCTTTGGGCCATCAACCACTTCATAAATAATGAAACGGAGACTTATTATTACTTATGAATGCTCGGCCCTAGCTTAGGCTTGTCCCACTAGCTCTGACTAGACCACCTGACATCTCCTTTTCTTTCTTCCTACTCATTCTCCCTGTCTGGAAGTTCCACCTATACCTCTTCCCTTACTATTGGCTGTTCAGCATTTTATTAGACCAATCAGGTGCCTTAGGCAGGTAAGGTGAAACAGCAACACATCTTTGCATAATTAAATAAATAAGTAAAATACAACTTTACATAGTTAAACCAATATTCCATAATATAAACAAAAGCAATATATTTTTGCATAATTAAACAAGTGCAACACATCTTTCATAGTTTTGCAACAAATATTCTGCAACATGTAACCCTTTATTATGCAATCTTTTCCTAAAGCCAGATTTGAAGTTATTCTAGACATTACTGTCGATTGGACATGGTTGTGTATTGATCCAACACTCTTCAGAAAAGCAGCAAGAAAGCATTGTGTGCTGATCATTCAGAACTGCTTTTTCATTCTCTTATACCCTCAGGCTTACGACTATTCCAGAACACTTGTACCTGGTTCTCTTTCCCCATCTGGAAATGCTACAATGGCCTCTGGCCAAAAGCAATGACTTTAAAATTTTATAACTCTATACACCCTGCTCAGGGCACTAATGAAAGGAAATAAAATGTATGTTATTATCCTGTATCGGCTTTCTTTATTTGCTGGGGGTGGGGTAGAAGGCAAAAGAGATTCTCAGTTGGTAAAATGCCGGGTATACCAGCATGTGATTACCTAATGTGGCATAGTGGTGTGTACCTATAACACCTATAACTATAGTGCTTAGAGTGGGATGAGACAGGGATAGGTTGATCCATAGATTGCTGGCAAGTTAGAATAGGCAACTGGTTGTTCAAAACATGAGAGCAATAGAAGCAGACAGCTGATATTAACCTCTGGCCTCAACATAAATACATATACATATGCATATATCTATACATACATGTGCACACATACAAGTATGTACTCATGCACATACTACATGTAAATACATATACAGAAATGTTAAGACAAAAGAGGGTCTTTTAAGCTTTTATGTGCTTATATTTTGTGTGTGTGTGGGGGCGGGGGGTGAAGACCAGAGATGGACATACAGTGTCTTTCTCAAATGCTGCACCTTATGTTTTTATACAAGGTCTCTTCCTGGACTGGGCCCAGGATCTTCAGGCTTCCACCACCTCAGCACTGGGATTATAGAGATTTACTGTCATGCCTAGATTTTAGGGTTCTAGGGGAATCAAATCTCAGCCCTCATGCTTTACAGAGTTTCTCCCAGCCCACAAACATTTATTATATATATATCTATATATATATATATAGATATAAATATATATAGATATAGATATATACATATATATATATATCACTCTTTGTATAACAAAGCACACAAATCTGAAATATCCCACACTTATGTGAAACAAATGAGTTTTTGTTGTCAATACTTACCTCATGTTTTATTTACAAAATAAAGTAGAAACATTTTCTTATTGCACTAATAGATGTATCAAATCTCCTGACAAACCCCTTTAGAAAATGCTTTAAGCAAGTTTATTCCATATAGATAGATAGACAGGTGAGATAGATGCATAACTGTGCTTTGCTCAAGCACCACCACCTCCTTCTCCCCTCCTCTATCCCTTCGTTTTCAAGCCACAGATGTCCAATGGCTCCTTAATTAATTAGGAGATTTTAATCAGAGTTCCTGGTTGATGTTGCCAGAGTCTCCACAGGCACCCCAGCACTTTCAGGGTGAGGGAACGCCACAAAGAAAGTAAGTTCTGTGGTCACCACAGGTAACCTTCAATTCATTCAGTCCCTGTGAACTTCCGGAGTGCACTGTGATTGAAATGAGCCCCTTGGCATCCGTGTCTAAGTCTGGAAGCCAGACATTGAATGGAGGGTAAGAACAGAAGTGAGTCCAACTTTGAAGGAGACAGAGATGTTTTACGAAATTAAATTTTGGGCACTTTGATCTTTCCCAAGCTGGCTCCAAGTTCACTGAGTCATCTCTGATTTTTATATTGAAAGTCAAGATGCAAGAGACCTTCAGAAACTGGAGTAAGAAGTTGATGATGACACAGCTTCAAAAGAAAAATATATCAGAAGTCTTAAAAATACATATTCTTATAACATGTTACTTTATGACCTCAGATTCACCATTAATAAAGATAGCCACCAACAAAAAAGACAGTCTCCAAAGTGTTGTTCATAATAAAAAAATTTGGAAACAGATATTCAACAACAGGGACATGGCAAAACAATGGAGTGCACAGTAGGTACAAAAGTACTCACTGTAAGGGGGGGCAATATTTATTTAAATAAGATACAAAAGGGGGGAAGGATATGGAACAGCTTATATAATAAGATTCTGTGTTCATCTTCCATTTCTGTTTTTGATAAGCGTACGTTAGTGTCAGATATTAGTGTGGAGGTCAGTGTGATATTTCCAGGTAATCAGCTTGTCTGATTATTCAGCTGCTTCTTGTCACCACTTCTCTTACAAATTTCTTATAATCACTATTCTACATTCAGGTAGATATTTTCAGCTTCAACCCTATATACGACTTAATATATGGAACTTGTCTATATGTTGAGTTTATTTCCTGTGACATAATAATCTCTACTTCTATCCATTTACTATAAATACAGGATTCTTCTATTTTTTTGTAGTTGAGTAATATTCCACTGTGTCTGCATGCTGTATTTTATGTATCCATTCATCTGTTTCCAGGCACTTTGGCTGATTCCATATCATGGCTACTGTCCACGAAAACACCTAAACGTACTGCTTTGGTGTGGTGGAATTTAGGTATTAGTAGATAAGGTTTAAAGGCATGTCTTTAGTTTTAAGAGCCTAAACAGGGCGTGGCCAGATGTTGGGATATTGACTCTCTTCCTGTTTTGTATCTGCGTTCTTGTTCTCAGAGAGCAGAGCAGCGACCCAGGCATGAAACTGTTCCTCTCTACAAAAATTGTCTTAAGGTTCAATTTGTATCAATGAATGTTAATATACCCCTTAATAAATATTAATCCTTTATATGGTATATTGCAAGTAAATATTACTATAATAGCTGGTGACCATGTAGGGTTTTTTTTGGGGGGGGGTGCAGGTTTCATTCTCTCTGGGAAACTCTCAGGAGTTACTGGCTGGAGAGTAAGACAGATCCATTTTTATTCATTTCTGGGACCTCAGAACAGTTTTATAATGACACTTCTAACTTACATCTTCATTGGCTTCTTCTGGTGGCTGTGTTAACTGGGGTTTCTATTGCTAAAAAGAGACACCATGACCATGGCATCTCTTATAAAGGAAACCTTTAACTTGGGTTAACTTAACAGTTTCAGAGGTTTAATCCATTATCATCATGCTGGAACATGGTGGCAAACAGGCAAACATGGTGATGGAGAAGAAGCTGAGAGTTTTACATCTTGATCTTTAGGCACCAAGAAATGAACTGTGTTCCACATCGTCTATAACAGCCTCAAACTTATTTAAAAGTATGAAGCTTAAAGTCTCTTGAGATTCATGCAATCTTTTAACTGTAACCCCTTATAAGATCAAAGTATAAAACATCACATACTGGTAACATATAACAGCATAGGATATACATTACTGTTCCAAAATAAAAGAAACGGAGGATAGTGATGAAATGCTGGACCAAAGCAAGACTAAAAACCACCTGGGCAAACTCCAAATTCTGCATCTCCATGTCTAATGTTAAATTCTCTTCAGCTCTTCCAACTCCTTTTTCAGCCTTGTTGACTGCAACACACTTCTCTCTCTTGGGCCAGTTCCACTCCCTGTGATCAGCTTTCATAGGCAGAGATCCACAACTGTGGTATCTCTAACATCTTAGGGTCTCCAAGACAATTCAGCCTTCCCATAATGACCTCTCTAAAGCTCCCAAGGACACCCTGACACATTCCTGGCCTCAGCAGCTTTTCTTACAGAGGGAGATGCCATGGCCCCCTTCTTCTATCCTTGACTCTACAGTCAGAACCATATGGCTGAAGCTACCAAGTTCTGCTGCTTGCTGAGGCAGAAACACCTCCCCCCATTCAACTACATCTTCAACTTTCTGGTTTTGATGGTTTTCTCACTGCCTAAGATTGACTATCCTGAAACTGGATCTGTAGACCAATCTGGTCTCAAATTCAGAGATGCTCCCGCCCCTGCCTCTGGAGTGATGGGATTAAAAGCATGAACCACCACATCAGATTCAAGACCTTTCTTGAATTCCCTTCAACAACTTGGAAATTTAGCTTGGTAGGCTGTTGTCCTGAGGTCACCACTCTGCTTATTCTATTTCTTAATCTGTTTATCCCCTTATTCACTGGACTTAGCTCCATTTCACCTCTTGGTATTCCTTTTCTCTTCAAAGTGTACATTTTATGTTTTTACTATCTCAGTCTGCTTCTTTTCATTATGAATCTTCCTTAGCGTTACCACTAGTAACCACACAACAGAGTCTATACTAGGCTCTTTTCATATTTTCTCTTCCCTTGAAATTAATCAAAATCTCTTCATGTTAGCCTCAAGCAGACTCTAAAAACAAGGACAAAAGCCAGTCACATTCTTTACCAACCATCACAAGAACAATCGCTAGGCATCCTACTAACATTCTCCTCTTTTGAATCCTCTTAAGCCAGGCCCCCACAGTTCACATCAGTCTCATCCCCACTGTCTTCCATGTTCATACTAGGATGCCCCATTAAACCCTATTTAAAGCATTCAACTGTTTTTCTAATCCATAGTCCCAAAGACCACATTTTCTCAAATAAAAACATGGTCAGATCTATCACAATACCTCAATCCTTGGTCCAAACTTGTCTTAGGGCTTCTATTATTATAAAGAGACATCATGACCATGGCAACAAACAAAAACCAAAAACCAATTATTTAGCCAAGGCTGGCTTACATAGTATTGGAGAAGGAGCTGGGAGTTTTACATCTTTATCTCTTGATCTGCATTCAACAGGAAGTGAACTGGGTTCCACAAGGGGCATAGCTTGAGCATAGGAAACCTCCCTGCCCCCCATAGTGATACACTTCCTCCAGCAAGGCCACACCAGCCTACCAAAGCCACACCTCCTAGGAGCACCACTCTCTTCAAAGTACCACATGGTTGCATGTTTGTTTTAATTGTGGTGACATGGTATCTCATTGTGGTTCGATTTGCACTTCCCCAGTGGCTAATGTGGTACATTCTCTTTGATATGTTAATAAAAATATTTTAATGTTTATAACTGAACCATCCAGCTGTAACATGGGGGAATTTGTGGTGCTTTTACACAAAAGGAAAAGGAGGTACAAAAACTCATACTTAAATACTTTCCTCCATTTCCTTAAAAGATTGTTTCAGAGGGATGAGACTGTGGTTGTTACAGGCTAAGAACGTCCTATTTGGACCCAGCCTGGGGGAAGAGAGAAAGTAGACTCACTCTGAGGAGAATCAAGTAAATGAGCATGTCCTGACATTTTCCTGGACAGCTGCAGTTACTTAGAATCTTTTCAGACTTTACCCACCAATGGATGGAACAGCCACAGGTGAAGGGAATGGCAAGGGGTCCAGGAGCTCTGAGAACCATTCACAGACCCCACTTTGAGCATCCTGCCTACCACAAAGTTTCCATGTTCATTGAAACATGTCCACTCTGCCCTACATGTGCACCCCACACACATCCACATGTGCATATTCACATGACTACACACAGGAGCAGACATGTGTGCACCAGAGCTCATACTCACACACGCACTCAAAGTCACAACACGCAGAGAAATGGCACCATCTCAATATGCAGAGAGAAATCAGTCAGAGGGGAACTTTTCTAACATACATCCTCAGTTGTCCCTCTGTGCTTTTCTCCTAGACAAAGAGAAAGGCGTCTACCACCAGCCTTTGTTCTGAGTATCTCCTTACCACCTTAGGAGCTCTGCTGAGGCCCAGATTGCCTAGGACTTGCAAACTATTCAAGTAATGAAAATCATTTATTTCTTCACTGGGGGGGGGGGGGAATCATTGGACTCAAAACAGAAATAATGAAATTCAAATGTAGTAAATACTAAAATGTATGTAAAATGTAATATTATCTCAGCATTGTAAACTTAGCATTCATAAACATTTCACTGCATTTGAAAACAATTTGTGAGTGGATGTTCTCAATTTTCCCAAATTCCTAAGTATGGATGCTGATTGCTGATAAATCATACTGAGTTATAAATTGACTTATCCATTGCCAACTATTTCTGAAAGCAAAAATATCTTGTTTAAAAAGTCCTTTTTATTGTAAAAAGAGATGTAGTCAGTGTGGGCTGCAGTGCATTTACTGTGTCAAATACGCAGTGGGCGGGAACTCAAGGACAAGTGAGCTGTGATCCTTCCCACTCCTCCTTGGACTGTGCTCCCCTCCCATGCCTTTCTTCTCACTCCCCACCAGCTCTCTCCTAAACCCCATGAGCGCAGGCAGGTCTTCCTTACTTTAAAATTGTCAT
Source organism: Phyllotis vaccarum (assembly GCA_033318265.1). Lineage (NCBI taxonomy): Eukaryota > Metazoa > Chordata > Mammalia > Rodentia > Cricetidae > Phyllotis > Phyllotis vaccarum. The sequence continues at coordinate 90,511,343 of JARWLC010000003.1, forward strand.
CAGGCCTAGTTATGTTTGTACTTCTGTGATAAACACCATGCTCAAAAACATCACGATGAGGAAATGGCTCTTTTACCTTACAGTTTATAGCCTCTTCATGTAGAAAAGCCAGGGCAGGAACACAGGACAGGAACCTTGAGTCGGGACCTGATGCGGAAACCACGGAGGGACGCTATTTCCTGGCTTGTTCAGTCTACTTTCCTGGCACAACCCAGGACCACCTGCCCAGGGACAGCAGCACCTACAGTGGGCTAGACTCTTCCATATCAGTATAACTCAAGAAAATACTTGACAAAATTACCTCTGGTACAATCTAATGGGGGCATTTTCTCAGCTGAGGTTCTTTCTTCCCAGATGAATCCAGTTTGTGTCAGGTCGGCAAAAATTGATCGGTACACTATGCACTATAGCCATCTGCTGTGGTTTAAATGCGTAAAATCCTCCAAAGGCTATTGTCTTTGAATACTTGACCCTCAGCTGGTGATGCTGCCTTATGAGGTCATAGAAGATTTAGAAGGCAGAGCCTTGTGTGTGTGTGTGGGGGGGGAAATAGGCGGGGCTTGAGCTTTTAGAGACCCGCCCACTTCTGCACATTCTATGCTTCCTGATTGCAGATGTCCAGCGGCTCGCAGCCTCTTGCTCTTGTCATTGTGCCTTTCTCTCTGTAATGAACTATGTCCCCTCAAACTGGGAGCCCAGGTAAACCCTTCCTTCCTCAGGTCGCCTTCGTCAGGTATGTCAACGCAGTGACAAGGAAGGTAGCAGATACCCATCCTGCCTCAGCACTCAGCCTTGCCCTGCTCCTCTAGCAATTTCTCAGAAGAGCTCCATATTTACCATCTCCATTTTCTCCCTATTTATCTCAATGACAGATAGTCCCTGTCATAACCATTTTGGTGAAAGATCCTTACCAAGGAGGCTAGCACCTTGCTCCTAAATCCAACTTGTACGCAGACTTGTGGATTCACACTATTTTCGGGAAGTATAGCTGTCTCTGGGATACTTTTCTCCCGAGAGTCTCCTAACTTCCCTGGCTCTCCGCAGTCTTTCTTGGATTTTTTCCTTTGTCCCCGAGAGGATAGTGTCCTTTAGTGTTTTGGCCAAGGTTCATGTTTTCCCTCTATACATCGCCATCGAGTACTTTTCCAGTTCATCTAGCGTCTGTTTGTGAGTCTGAAATCACCTGCCCAGTCTATATTCTCATCTCAGAGTTCTGTCCTACACACTCAGCTCTGACACTTCCTTCAGGCAACTTAAATGGGGAAACATAAGATTTCACATGTTCAATCTTTGTGCCAGGTCTCTCCATAGCTCTTTAAATCAACACATGGAGCCATTAACAACCTAGTTGCCAAATGGAAGTGATTTTTTCTCTTCAACCTTCCCCATCTGCCTAGTTCAACAGCTTCTTCAAATCCACCTGTTTTCTCCACTGCTGTTACTTGCTGCTCTGCTCCTTTTCTCCATTATCACACAGGTGGCCTCTGGTTTGAACTCCAACTACCAGGTCTGAACTCTTCTTTAAAAGTAATTGGTATATGTGTATACAAGTGAGTCACAGGTTTGGAAGGTGAACATATATGAACATGTGCATGCAAAAGCCAGAGGACAATCTATGATGTCATTCCTTGAATGTCATTACCTCTCATTGACCTGGACTACATTCATAAAAAATTTGAGAGAGAGAGAGAGAGAGAGAGAGAGAGAGAGAGAGAGAGAGAGAGAGAGAGAGAGAGAGAGAGAGAGAGAATGAGGCCCCAAGATCCCAACAGCCTTTATGAATGGGGTTGGCCACTCTCTCTCTTCAGGAGCCCAGGACCTAGATAAGTGTCTTTGGACCTTATCAGCTGACACCTGAATCCCATCACAATTCACTATCTTCAGATTTGCTAGTCAGTTTTTCCAAATATCAACTTTGCTCTGAACCCTCATTTGGGTAAATTGTAAGGTCATTGAGAAAAATTCCTGGTATTCACCATGCACTATGAAATTGCAAGGGCAAAAGCCCTCAATGAAGGAATCTATATGTTGTATAACAGTTTCCTCTGAGATAGAAACATGCAATACTGTATGGAAGCTCTTCAAGGGGGGAAGATAAACAACTCAAAATGACTAGAGGAAGTCCCTGAAACTGATCAAATTCATTAGGCCTTTCTCTGACAGAGTAAACATTAAAAGCTGAGAGTTCCTCTGAGACCGTTATGCTGCAAAGAAGGCTCTGGTACCAGCTACCCAGAAGAAGAAGAAACCAGCTGAGCTGCCCAGCAGAGGTTTAGACAAACCAAGTTCACTTGGAAAAAGCCACTCTCCATTTGTTGAGCTGCCTGCAGGCTGTTCAGTATGCTGCAGGCTCCTAGCTTTTGTGCAGTGTAACTCATACTTTATCAGTTTTGGTGATGCTGCTGTCGGGGAGTCATTTCTGCTCCTGTAAGTAACCTCTCATTCATATTTCTGTGAATAACTTCAATTAAACTCATCGTTCATCAAATTATATTTTAGTAGTATTCATACATTGGAGTGCCATGGGTTTCCTATCTGGGGTGAGTAGACCTGTGTGTAACATCTCCCCAGGAAAAGTGTTGTCCCATAACACTATTTAAAGTGTGTCTTGGATCTGGCTGCACAGCACGAAATAGATTACCTTTACCACAATGGCACCATTAAAGATCGTTTGTTACAAGTGCCAGAATTTATCGCTAATGTGGAAGGAAGCCAGTGTGTATGTCCGAGGTCAGATTCAGATAAATGTTGCTGCTTTGGACATGAATCAGATGACATTTCATTTCCAATAACCTTGGTGCAATTGTTGCCACAGCTATAAAAGTAGGCAAATTAATACAATAGGTTACCAGATTCCCTACCGAGTTAGCACATGAGCTCAAAAATGAAGAGTTAGCATGCACTTGCTGCAGATAATTAAGAGATTATTTGTGAACTTTCACAGTGTTCCTCTTGTGATTGCTAGGTTAGTCCATAATGCAGTTTGAAAAAGTAAAGGAAATTCCTAGTGAAGCTTAGGGGTATAATTTAGAATCATAGAAATGTTAAATCTTGGCTTGAAGAATGAAAGAGCCTTTGGCAGAACCCAGCATTCTCACAGCATCCCTTCTTCATGGTGCGGATGATGGAGTCCAAAGAGATGAGCAAGTCTTATTCTTTCAGGTACCATTGTTTTTATGCTTCTACTCTCTGATACAACTGTGGCTTGTGTGTTTCTGTTCTTGTTTTAGTGTGGGTTTCTCTAAAATACAAGATTAATGCCATTCAAGCATAACTCATGGTCTTTAAGTAATTCTTCAGCCAGAAAAGGAACAGCTGGTGCTTGTCTTCAATAACTTAGAAGAAGAAATTGCATCCCTTTGACTACATTCCTACTGCTCATTCCTTGTTTTTTTTGCTTGCATGTTTTGTTTTTTTAAACAAAAAGTTTATATGAGAGTTCAACTTCTGTAGTGGTTTGAAAGAAAATGCCCCCTGTAGACTCACAGGGAGTAACATTATTGGAGTGTGACCCTCTTGGAGGAAGAGTGTCATGGTGTGTGTCTGTTTTGAGGCTTTAGAAGCTAAGCCAGACCCAGTATCGCTCTCCTCTTCCTGATGCTGGTCCATCCAGATGTAGAATTCTCAGTTACCTCTTTAGCACCACATCTGCCTCCACGCTGCCATGCTTCCTACCATGATGATAACGGACTAAGCCCCTGAAACTGTAAGCCAGCCTCAATTAAATGCTTTCCTGTATAAGAGTTTCTGTGCTTGTGGTGTCTCGTCACAGCAATACAAACCCTAAGACAGTCCTTGCCAACACGCTGAGATTTAGAAACACTGTGGAAATAAGCATTTATGAATGCATATTGGGGGAGTTTCTAGATTGGGTTAAATGAGGTAGGGAGACTCATCATAAATGTAGGCAATACCATTCCGTGGCCTAGAGCCCCAGTGCATAAAAAGAAGGAGGCTCCTAAAGCATTAGCATTCAGAGCTCTCTGCACTGGGACTGCTGATTCCATGTGAGCAGCTGCATCATGTTCTTATTGATGACTCCCCTTTCATTAGGGACGGTACCCTCAAACTGTGAGCCATACCTTTCGAAGAAATAGTGCCATCTACAATTTTATGGAATTTTGTTAGACATGCCGTTATGGTCACAAATTCTAGGCTCCTCCATCTTCATATGGACAGTGACCTTTGCTTAAGGGCCTCCAGAGGGTGGTGTGAGGGCTAGCTCATGTTAGCCAAGTACTTTGAAGAGTGTCTGTATTGTCTGAAAGTATGCCCATTGGTATCACAAATCTCAGATTAACACAGAAATTTAGAAGTGATAACTAGAAAGCTAAAACTCAGAATCCCAGTTCCCATTACTTCTGAATGCAGTTAGTCATGCCAGTACTTACAATGGTCTGGACTTGATGAGGTTTGCCAAGTTATGCCTGACAATGAAAATTAGGCTACACCAACCCTGACCTCTTCTTTCTTCCTTCTGTGGTCTGCATCAATCTTGTCAACTTCTGAACGTGTATCAAAAGAAAATGTTGGCTTTGCATTTCTCCTCAATGCTCCCTCTCAGCCTGGGGAATCCCCCTCTGTGCATGCAAAGGTAAGGAAGTTATAGTGGGTTACACACATGTGCACATGCGCATGGGGGTCAGAACCTTGGCTTTTGTTCTCCAGGCACCATTCACCTTGTCTTTTGAGACAGGGTCTCCCACTGGCTTGGAGTTCACCAAGTAAGTAAGTTAGACTGGTCGTGAGCATAAGCTCCGGGGCTGTCTCGGCTCTACCTCCCCAGTGCTTAGATTACAAACTTAGACTACAGTGTCTGCCTTTTTTATGTAGTTTCTGGAACTCAAATCCTCATGTTTGCGAGACTAATACTTTACAGACTGAGCTATCTCACCAACCCTATTTTTTTGTCAAACAAAGATGAATGTTAGAATTTATTCAAGGCTTTTTTCTGTAACTCCCAAAATGATCTTATGGGTTTTTTTTGTTTGTTTGTTTGTTTTTTAGTCATTAACAAGATTAGTCACACTATCCTCTTTTTGAATGTTAAATTCACTCAGCAGTCATTCAAGAAAGTGTGTGTCATAACTCCATTTCTATATGTTGCTATATTCAATTCTCTGAGGTGCCAGTTAGGGTCTTGTGTGTATGCTCCTGGGGAGATGGTCTTGTGTGTCATTCCTCATACATGTGGAAAAACTCAAATGAAGCCATCTTATCTAGGGCTTTCCTTGAGGGAGTGGTTTTAGCCATTAGTTTTCCTAACAGATACATCTCATTATCTACTTTACGATTATCTTTTGTGATTAATTTCTGATTTTATTGAAATCATGAAACCTGAGTCCTGTTTCTTGTATCCTTGATTGAGATGCCCTGTGCCAGAGTCTGTTTATCTTGGCGAATGTCTATAATTTATGCTCTGTGACTTGACTAGAATGCTACTCAGTGGTCCTCGACCTTCCTAATGCTACAAACCCTCCATACAGTTCCTTATGTTGTGCTGACCTCAGCCATGACATTATTTTATTCTACTTCATAGTTGTAACTTTTCTAATTGTAGTGTGAGTATCTAATATTTGACCCTTTTGGGGTGGTGACACTGCTCACCCCTGCTTTTCATTATCAGGAGAAGTATTAAAGTCTCTATGCATCACTGCCCACTTCTCCACCTTCTGTTTTTCCCTCTTCCTGTTTTTCTTTTATATCTTTTTTATTTCATTCTTAAATTCTTGGGGTTGCTACTGACTGACATTTTAATCATCCCAGAATAACCTTTTAAAAATCTCCATTAATGTCATTTGTCTTGAAATTAGATTTTTTTCTAATACTAGTATAATAGCTCCAGTTTCTTAACTGTTAGTTTCAACATGATATTTTACAATATCAGTTTTTTTTAATCCCTTGTAACTTTGATCATAGAGTGTATTTCCTGTAGGCAGCACATAGCTGAATTAGCTATGTGTTATATTTATGCCAATCTAACAGATGGTGTTTCCAATAGATAATTAAGTCATTTACATTTAATGTAAGTATCAATAGGGAAGCACATAAATCTTTCATTATGCTTCTTTTCACTTTTTTTGCATACTTTTTGTTCCCTCCTCCTTTCTTTCATGGATTGTTTTCCATTTACAGAATTTTTGATGGAACTCACCCGTGCTTGATTCAGTAATCAGTTAATGGTGAGGGAGAGCCTTGGCACAGCTTTCTCCTCTGTGGGGTACCCACTGCGGACTCTGGTTACTCTGCTCTGCCACCCCTCTCCCCACGACCATGTGGCTCTACCTTGTTAACTCAGTGAATCTTCCAGGCTTCATCTGGGCTGCCCCTCCATAAACACACTTTAGACAGGCTAGGATGGCAGAGAAGGACATCATGGAGCTTCCTTAACTGTCTACCTTCTTTGAGATGATAGCAAGGCTGACTGTGGGCCCCTCACTTGTCTATCTTCTCTAGGGCACTAGCAGGGATAATCATGGGACCATCTCATTATTTTTCTCCTGTCTTTCAAGTATTGTTGTCTTTTGTCACCTGATATCCAGCTTCCTCTTCATGTGTTTTGTTCATTTGTTTGGGGTTTTGAATTTACTATGGCTGGTGTGCTTGTATCTCCTGAAATGCATTATGAAAACTGAAATTTAAACCCCATAGCAATAATAATAAAGGTTGGAGAGCTTTTAAAGATGGTTAGGTCATAAGAGAACATCCCTTTTGAATGGGATCCATGCTTTTATAGTACTATTTAAGGATGCTTATTCATCCTTTTCCCTATATAAAAAAGCATAGAAAACACCATCTTTAGAGAATGGGTCCTCAGTGGATGCCAAGTCTCCTGGTACCCAACATTGGATTTCCCAACTTCTAGAAATGAGAGCATGAGAGCAGAACATTTCTACTGTTTATAAACAGCCAAGTCTTCCCTCCCCCCACCCCCGTGTCACCCCGAATGGAATAGAAATCGTTTTAGAAAAGATGGAAAATCTAATTTCTTCCACTTTATCCTAGCCAGATGTGATTCTGGGTGTAATTATGAGTTAGACTGATGAAAATGAGAAATGTTTTAAAATATGAATCTGAAAACTATTCTGTAAATAGCCCTAAAATATTTATGGTCAAAACTTATGTTTATTAACACGAAATTTATAGCGTCATTAAAATACTGGCCCAAAGCAAACACAGATCAAATAGTTAACTGGGGGTTTTTGTTGTTTATTTTTTTCTTCCGACTTTCTTATTCTAGTTTAACGATCCCTGTGGATGATGATGTCTCTCAGGGCTAAGTTAGAGGCAGTGCCTGCTGGCCTCATTGTCTTTTCAAGAGAGAAAGCTCATTACAGGTCAACAATTACTCCACTCTCTTTTGATTTGATCTTAATGTATAAGGAAAGTTTGCATGCTGCAAACTTCAGACTTAGATTGGACCCCCATGTTTTTAGTCCAGGACCTGGAAGGTGCAAACAGAGTCCCTTTAAACTCTGAGCTGTAATTCGAAAGCATGCCCCATCCATGTCTTGTGGTCTAAAAATACTCTAACGACTTGGAAGGGTACATGTCATATACAAGATTTCCATGTGTCTTTTTAAAGGCGTATTTTCTCTTGTTTACCATCTATCAGCTAATTTTTCCTCTTGTCTTCTTTGTTTTTCAGAGAATCTGACATAAACAAGACCAGGGTCTGTTTTCTGTTTTGGAAAATTTTTACATTCATTTTTAAAGTGTGTGTGTGTGTGTGTGTGTGTGTGTGTGTGTGTGTGTGTGTGTGTGTGTGTGTGTGTGTGTGTGTGTCTGGGGTATATGTAGTGTATGTGTATGGAATATATGTGAATATGTGTATGGTGTATATATATAAGAATATGAAAACACGGTCTTTTACCTCTGAGATTCAGAAAGTCATCCTTACTTAGTAGAAGCAAGAGAACACATACACATTTATCAGATGTCAGACTCTTTCTTTCTATTCCTTTGAAGCCAAAAGTGATGTCCTAGAAGTGACAAAGTTGAGGTCCTTCATAAATCACCGTCTCCTTGCTGTTGTTTCAATATCCAAGTAGAGCAGTGTCCCTCAATTGGTCTTTTCGGCTTCAATTTACAGCCCCTTTCTGACCTCAAGAACCTCAGGGCCTCTGCTCTGATGCATTCCCAGGGCTGACCCTTCAGGTCTTGACCACACTCCTCACTCACTTTCAGCTTCTGAAACCACCCGTGGCCAGAGGCCTGAGTTTCCCCTCTGACCTTCCTATATGTGTTGACACTGAGGTGGTAAATCACTGCAACAATTTGTTCCTCCATTTCCGGAATCCCTTCGCCTAATTTATTTTCAATTGCCCGCTCCCTACTCATGCCGGAAGGTCCCGGTGCATGAGGCTATGCCCGTTTTGCTTCTGCCTATCACCACCCTACTTTGGGAGCTATAAAGATGAAAAGGAATTGAGAAGAAAAGGCCAAAGAGGTGGAGGGAACATGAAACAGAAAATATCAAAGAAAATAACAAAATATTAGACAGTATCTGCCTCTGCGGGATCTCTGTTGTCTCCACTGTGGTCTAGGATCAGCTGGGTGGAAGAGCAATGTGAGGAAGGGAAAGTGGTATGGAAACAGGAGGGGACATTATGAAAACATTCACAGAAAAATTCCTAGATGATTGAGAAGTGGAGTTGATAGACAAGGTGGTCGGGAACTATGATTTATCATTAAGAAAGCTCAAGGAAGTTCCCAGTACCAGGTAGTTTGACAGAAAGAAACGATGTTCGCATGGGACAGACTTGCCCCTTGGTGACTGTAGCACCCAGTGCAGCTCCTTCCTTCCTCCTTTTCTAAAGTGCCTTGTCGTTGTCGTCCAGCTCACCTGCTCATTGTGGTGACTGTGCAAATGTTCCACATTTTAAAATTCAGTGGGGGGGGGGGGGGATAAGCATGGGGCAGGTGTTTATAATATGTTTTAACTTAGCAGTGAGAGAATTCAGAAGACAAACCGTAAGTGCATCAGATGCATTGCTTTCTTCCAGGGAAGACAGAGCACCAGAATAGCAGCTTCCCTAGAGCATTCATGTGTCCACCAAGGGAAGATCCATACACTGACGGCTGTAGGAAGTCATGGCGACTGAGATTGATTCTGTACTTCATACCTGTGCAGAACACCCTTCAAAGTGATGGGAGTTGCGCTGTGGTGGGCATGGACTCCAGAGTTTCTCTGGAGAGAAGGCTTTTATCATTGTGCTTCTCACAGCATTTCTCTGGTTTCCTAGTTTTCTCTCTGACAACCTCTCTTCAACTCAGCTTTGTTGGATCCTTGATGAGAAAATGAATGGGTCACTGTGTCACAAACTTCTCCTTGTTACTCTCCTATGTCCTTTATTTAGGAACCAGGAAGTTGAATCACCATGATATGCCATCTATCTTACCTTAATTTCATTTCCTTCGTAAGAACAAAGATACATTTTTCATTATTCCATGACAATAATGAGCTACTTATAATTTTTTATTTCAATCAAAAATAATGAACTAAGGTTCTTCTGTTAGAATGGCAAAGACAAGTCAAGAGGATAACCATCTATTAGCAAGGACACCTGCCAATCACATAAATCCAGAAGAAAGTCCCATAGGCCTGTGACTGGCCCATCTCTACACTGTAAATACAATAAAAGCCACTGATATCTGTAATGCCAACTCCTTTCCTTCACATCTCAAACATTGATCAGATGTAGTAGCCCTCAGATGTGAAGAAGACAAGGAGAAGGACTGGAGGGTTGGGAATCAGTCAGAACAACTTGTCTTCATGCTTTTAAAGGACAGGAATGCACCTTCTTAGCAGACAAATCAGATGACTCTTTTAAATAAGCAGCTGGATCGATAAGACAGGCAGGCAGACAGGCAGACAGAGGAGTGCTTCCATAGCATGCATAAAGCCCTTAGGTTCCGTGCCTACTATAAATCAGGGGTGGAGGCACACACCTCTATTTTCAGAACTCAAGAAGATCTCAAGTTCAAGGTAATCCTCATTTTTCTATGGAGTTTAAAGATAATCTGAAACATAGGAGATTCTGCCTCAAAAAACAAACAAACAAACAAAAAGCCAATACACAAAAATAATTAAATGAGTTACACATTTTTGCACTATTTGAAGACCTCAAATACAAAAAAAAAAAAAAAATTGAAGAATTCAAGTATTTCTTGATCATGCTAACCATGTGTCTTGAGTTGAAATGAACACTAATTTGCAAACAAATGCTGTGGTACCCAAACCAGCCTTGCACTGTTACTAGAGTTGTTTTGGTGCTAGGGTTTGAATCCCAGGTCTAAACTTGCAAAGAATGAGCTCTACAATGGAACCACACCCCCAGCTTCCACCCATCCTTAAGAACCACGTGCAGAGAGCACAAACTGTCCTTGGAACTGTGCTCCTGATGGGTTGCTCTCACTTTTCTCCTGTAAGAGCAGGGTCTTCAGCAGAGCCTGTGTTTATCTCACTCTGGGGCTCCATCACACTCGGCTCTTCTCTTATAGTCTCATCACATTGTTTACAAACACTTTATCTTTGTTTCGGGAAAGAAATGAAATTCCAGGTCTTCTGTGAAACATACAGCTGAAATAGATGGTCCCCAAATCTGTATTTAGCTGACTGGCTCCTGTCTGAGAGAGACATGATAAATGTGTCCTGTGTATAAACTGAAGGATGATGAATTCAACAATCATACCCAAGCAAGGGGATGCTACTTTGGAATAATTAAATGTTCCATCATTTGCAAGTCTAAACAGTCCATTGTGAGCTCCTGGTTTTGTCTGTCAACAGATCCTTCCAGTTTCTAAAGGAAATTTATCATTAAAATAATTGAACTGATAGCAACATACGTCCACAGTGTGTCAGGGACGGTGCATTTCATAGGATGCTAATTTTCAGCTACAGGCTAGAAAATCTAATCTATATATGAACTGACTTCATAAATAGCAAAATGACACATACTGTGTAAAGCTCTTGGTAGATATTCATCTTTGGGTGTCAAAAAGGTGATGAGCTTCAAGAGGGGATGAGCCTTTTGTCAGGTGAAATGTTGCATGGGCTGGGAAAGTATTCAGACACTTGGTAATTAATTAATCATTTCGCAATTTGTTTTGTTATTGACTTCTCTATACTTTAGAAGTGTATATGTCTTAAGATTTTTAAGATCTTGCATGTCAATATAGTTTTATCTAATCATATTTTATATGCATCCTTTAGTGTATAGTTTAATATGTCAATTTTCTATATATTTTGGTGTGCAAAAAATATGGAAAGTAAATGAGTGGGTCTAATGAGTATTAATCACATACAAAGACAGACAACTAGCTAGGTGGATGATGGATAGATTAATGGATAAATAATAGGTAGAGAGATATAGATGATAGATGAATAGATGATAAATATATAATGGTTAATAAATGATAAATAAACAAATAGATGATAGATATAGATGACATAAAGATAGGACCATCAATAGATGATAGATATGGATGTGAATCACATTATTTCTTTCTCATGAAAACTTTTCTTATAGAACAGGGCTATAAAAAGTCTCTCTAACTCTATGTAGATGTTTGTTTCAGTGTTGAGACTCTTTACATGCCACTCTGAACTTTATACCAAAGCACATCTTACTCTGGGAATGGCATAGTTGCACATTAATGATGTCATGCAAAGCACGGCACTTCCTTCTTGAATTCATGGCTTCTCTGTTGAGCTAGTATGAATTACTTCCACATAGCTGTGTCGTATAAGTATTTTTGAGAGCTAGGCTAAAATTTCACTATTGCCTACATGCTCGGCTTGCCACTGGGAACTTTTGGACACACTGCTCATCAAATTTAGTCATTAGCCATTGATCCACACGCTGTCCATTGATTATTAAAAATGACTGCAAATACCAGATGAATAAAGCCATGGCCAACAGCTTTCTGGCCTATGTGGGCTGTGTGGTCCATATGTGGAGCATGTGCATGCAGGGAAGCCCTGCTGGCTGTGATGGGAATCATGCCTGCCTTTCACAGCTCGCTGTGTATCAGTTGTGCAGTGACACTACAGCAGCCAAGCAGGGACTGAGTTACACCTGACTTCACTCAGACTGTGGCAACAAGAAGGTAATTCATCGGACACTAACATCTACTGTCAGGAACTCCTTACTGAAGATTTCCAAACTGTTAGCACGGAGCTTCTTAGCATGCTTGTTGTTAACTTCATGTAACTGAAGTAGAGTGAGCATCTTACTGCTTCTGAACATCCTGAAGCACATCTCTCATTTTGGTCAAGGCCACCCTACAATGGTAAAATTATCTGTGTGTAAACTGTAGTGAGACCGTGTAATGAGAGACCAACCTCTCTGACCTGGTCAGTTTAGTATGTCCAGATTCATTCGTGATCAAACGCACCTTAATACTCAAAATAAGGTCAAGTTATATGTAATTTTCATCATTTAGAATATGGAAGTGAATTTAACTACAATTCAAGAGATTTCCTGAAGGAAATATCAATGACTTGACCAACCATCTGTCCCTGAAAGATAAGGTCTTCTATATATCAGCATAGATAGATTTTCGTGAATTTCCATGGAAGTAAAAAAGCTATGATGAAGATTTAACTAAATATTTTTAAGATAATTTGAATGAAAGAAAGAGAAGTAGCTAGTCAGTAGGTTTCAGGGTAAGGAGCTCCCTAAATTGTCTGAAAGATGTCTTTTAGTAAGCTTCAAATATGTTAAGTATGGCCCATCATCAATCAAGTTGGACCTGAATACTAAAACATTGGGATCTGTATCAGAGCCACACAATGACTCAAACATTTATAAAGAAAAAGTGGAGCCAACGTCACTGCTGGTGACTCATGTGGATTTACAGCAGAAATTAAATAAAAGTAGAACCTCTCGGAAGTTCTGATTTAGTAAGCAGTGTAGACAGGGCATTACCAGAGATTAATTGTGTTTTAATCATAATCCTAACCATAAATGAACACTGAGCCATCACTCAAAGTTATGGGACCTGCACAGAGGCTTAAAGGGACAGGGAAGAGGGCCCCTCTTCACACAGCCAGTGCTTTGTTAGAGTATAGGAAAGAGTGCACTCCTCAGACCAGATGGTCTGAGACATCCACTTATCTCGCCAAGTGGCCTCTTCCACGCCTGCTAACAGGAATTTATGATTTTTCAGACAGTTACTTAACTGCTTTAAATATCATACAGCAAAACAAAACAAAACAAAAAAAAAAAACAAAAAAAGAACCGCCACCAGGTAACAAGCCACTATTAGCTTCCAATCTATTAAATAGTCAAAAATGGTCCTGGAGTCCTGGTCTTCCCGCCTTCAGTTCAGGATGCTGGGATTCCAAGCATGCACCACTATAGCCATTTTATGCTGTGCTATAAATGGAATGGGGGTTCTACCAACCAAATCACATTTTGAGGCCCGAGCCCTACACAATTAATGCTTAATGCAATTTAATGTTGACATCGTTTCTTGCTTATTTGCTGTTGTCAATAACTGACTTAGCCTCTTATTCCTATAAATAATCAGTAGATCATTTTTTAATCTATTTTAAGATTGTCTAAGTGAGAAAGAAAAAAGCATATGCAAGTACCTTGAGTCTAGTAAGAAACCACAAGAAAAAACTGGTACATTTGTATCTATAATTCAAGTTACACAAGTGATTGTCAGCCTAGGAGGAAGGTTAGTGGAGTGCACACTGACTCCTGAATGTGATGCTTAGCTCACCTTCTCTGGGTTTTAGTGGCACCAGCTGATTTTGTAGATTTGGAATATAACTGCTATTTGCAAATGAGGACAATATAAGTAAAGGCCTAAGAGAAGAAAAACTAAGCACTCTACAACCCAGAACCAGTCTGGTTAATGCCATTCTAGACATATGAGCACAACCAGTATATAAGGCGATATGCATGCATAGCCCTGTGTGTAACACGTATACTCCAAAAAGAAAAGCAGTAGCTACATATACCACTGTGATGTTGGCATAAACTCTCAACTTGGCAGAATCCAGTATCACCTGAAAGATGGGCTTCTAGGTATGCCCGTGGAAATTATCTTGATTAATTGAAGTGGGGAGACACATTGCAGGTAGGACTATTCCTTGAGCCAAGGAGCCTGAGCTATAAGAACAGAGGAAACAGGTTCCACACCAACAGACAAGCCTTCATTACTGTCTCCCTCTACCTGTGCACACACAGTGGCCAGCCACATCCCACTCAGGCTGTCACGACTTCCCTGCCATGATGGACTGCACCTTAGACAGTCTTCACATAATCCCCTCCTTTCTTCAAGCTTTTGTTAAGCTTGTATTACAACAACGAGAAAAACATTGACAACTCTTAAATGAGACTAATGCATACAGAATCCAAATCAATAAAAACAGAACCCAAAGACTCAGTGAACTTCAGGTCATATTTCTTACCCAAGGTAAATATTACTATCTAAGCCAGATGCAATGGCTCACATCTGTAATCCCAGCCTCTGGGAGGATTTGAAGTTCAAAGTCATCCTCATATGCATAAGAAGTTTCAACCAGTTAGGGCTACATGAGACTCTGTCTCAAACCAAACCGAGAGAGAGAGAGAGAGAGAGAGAGAGAGAGAGAGAGAGAGAGAGAGAGAGAGAGAGAAATTGTGAGCCAAAGTAAACCCTGACTTCCTTAAGTGGGTTTTGTCGGGTATTTTGTTATGTCATGCAACTATTTATCAACATGTATTAATAAAAAGAACTTTTACTCCACACCTATAACCTCAAGCAACATTGCAGTCACACCTGGTAAACATTCTGGATATGGGGGGACCCACACTTAGGGATAGACTCTCTAGGTTGGTGGCAATTCAGTGGCACCCTCAAATTAACAGAACATGTTCAAATTGTTCTTCAAAGCAAGATAGTTGAATACCAGCCCCATAACTGGACCAAAGTCCACCTTGTCGTCACACTGGAGCTTTGGGAGCTTTTACATTTTCCTCAAGTTCACGTGACCGTGTGGATCTCTGCTTCATAATGAGGGGGACCATCTCCTCAGACATTAATGTCTCCATTCCTATTTGAAACAACTGTTTGCTTTTATTTTGATGATAAAACTCTCTTGGATATGCTAACTCTTTAGCAGTGATATAAGTGGATATCTTCTAATTATCTTTTATCTGTTACTTTGATTCAAAAGAGTTTTTCCATATTCATTTATGGTGTTTCATGTTAATGAACATTACCCTCCCGACCGTGTCACACAGTAGGCACTGCTCTCTAGGAGACATACATGTTTGATCTTTTGGTTAAACTTTTAGTCATGTGAAATTTACTTAGATTTCTGTCATAGGGCACATACGGAATGAGACAAGGAACAAATCTGATGTTTGTACAAATGGTGAAATAATTTCTTCAACACAACTGTTTTCCAACGTGCTATTTCCCACTGGTTTAACATCACTCTACTGGCAAATATCAGGCTTCTAGATATATGGCTTTTTCTGATCCATTGTTCAAATTGTCTGATCATTTCCCAGCACTAAGTCATTTTAACATGACAGATTTCACATGTATCCTAATATATTAGAGACTGTGAGCTCTGTGGATCTTTCTTTTAAGAATACCCTTCACTCTGTGCAATATTATTTTTCTCTATAATTTTTTTATTCATTCATTCAGGACAGTGTCTCTTGTAGCCCAAGCTGGCCTTAAACTCATCATGCAGTTAACCATGATCTTTAACTTTTTCTTGTCCTTCTGCCACCTCCCACATGTCAGGATTTAAGAATGTGTCACTGTGTCCAGTTTTACGAGTTCTGGGGAATTAATCCAGGGCTTTGTTCAGATGAGTTAAGTAAGCACCGTGACAAGTGAGCCACAGTCCTACCCCAATGTAGACTTCACTTATTTTGGACATTTTACTATTGTTTTGTCGGGTGTGGATGATATATGTGGGCATGGGTACATGTGTGCCCATGTGCAGGAAGTCAAAGGACAACTTTTGGGAGTTGGTTCTCTCTTTCCACCATGGGTTCCATGGGTTAATCACAGGTCACCAGACTCTCATGACACGTGTTTTTACCCATTGAATCATATCTCCAGTTCATAAATTCTAAAACCTTGATCTGATCTCTCCCCTTATTGTGAGACTAGCATTTAATACATTTATTAGTTTGGGGCAGTTGATATATTTACAATGCTGCTGCTCCCTCTTACATTCTGCAATGGCCCTCAGTTATGTGTTTCTTGTCCTCCAAAAAGTTTCCTCTACTTCATAAATGTCTTTGTTTCGTCTGTGGGGACTAGACCTTGGCTTCACCATTTCCAGTCCTGGCAGTTTGCTCAGTGCTCTGTAGGATCTGCAGTCAATCCTAACAGACTCTAACCGTCTGTATACAAATGCCCAGGGGCCCTGGCTCATCACTTTCGACTTGATTTGCTTCTCTAGTTTGTGAACTAAGCATTTGCCAAAGTTCGTTTCAGAACACAAATGATTGGGGAAAACATCTACAGCTGTAGAATCCTTATGTCACCCCCACATTTAATGAAACCTCAGTTAGATTTAAAAATCTCAATCCAAACTCCTACTTTCACTGTCAGTGTGTGACTCTGCCTTCCTCGGGACAGTAGCTACTGAATACCCAGGTGGGAGTGATGACATACTGGCTCTTCTGTAGGTAACGCTCCATTTATTTTTGAAACTCAGATGTCCTCTTTGGCTTGAGTTTCCTTACTGTATATTATTATATAATGTATAGATTTTCTCCCTTTGCCTCCCCCACTAACTTATCCTATAAGGTACTCTGAATGAGTTTTTAATATTTTCCTTTATCCATGAGAATGTTTAGCCATTATTTCATGGAAAATTCAAAGACTACGGAGAAACTCCTCCTGGCCCTGCAGTTTGCCTGGTGCCATTAAGAGTGCTGTTAAGCGCAGTCCAATAATGACCTCAGACAACAACAGAAACAGGACATGACCCTACCACATACCCTGTGCATGAAGCTAGGCAAAACCATTTCCTTCCTATCCACCAGCCAGGCCACCTCTGCAGAGGGAAACACATCACCCCCAGAGGCCCTGTGGGCAATAGTCAAGCAAGGTTGCCAGACCCACCCTGGAAGAAGAAATGGAAGGAATTCCTGTACACAAAGCCCAGTCCTGACAGGTAGGCAAGAGAAGGGTGCCCACCCTGGCATGTGCTATGGAACTTTCTTAGACGTTTATAGTAGACTCCTTGCTCCTTCCTGTGGGGACCGAAGTGCGACTCTGAAACTGCACTTGAAGGGACTTTGGCTGTTGAGTGTGGCTCTGGCCACACTCCCTCCTCCCTCACTCCCTTGGCCTTACTAAAAACCATTAGATTACATTCCTAAAACTGGCCACCAGTGCTTATTCCCCTCTTTGGCCACTTCCTTCTCCCGAGGCTGACTATCAAAGTACTGAAATCCAGCAATTAAAAATCCCCTTTGTTTTATCTAATTAATATGACCAATCAAAATATACCACTGCACCCTAGCCCATTCTATCGCAGACCTTAGTTTTTACTCTTTAAAAATTATACCTGCAAGATCATTTGCTGCTTTTTTTTCTGCCTGAGTCAGAAAGCTGTCACTTTAACTTTTCTTTCCCATTTAATAAAGGATCTCTCTGTGAAAACAGGAGTTTGAGTGTGGTTTGTGTCTAATCCAAGGTCCAGGGGAGACACCTCTATCCTGACAACATACTCTCTGGTGTATGTGGAGGCGGGGATGTCTTCTTCATTACTGTGTGATGTTGACTCATTATTTGAGAAATAAATATTGGAACGGTTTCCTAATTATAAACGGTATTTGAGTGGCCTATTTTATGAATAAAATTCACCTTATCAAAAATACTCATTAGGGTTCAGGTAGGTGGGTCCCCTGGTAAAGGTTGCTGTGCACCATGGAAGACACTGAGTTGAATCACTGGGAAAACACAAACACGGCTTGGTGTGCTGGCCAGATCTGGGGGACAGAGACAAGCAGATCCCTTGGACTTGCTGACCAGCTTAGTCACGGAGCTCCAAGTCCCAGTGAGAGACCCTGCCTCAGAAAGCAAGGTGGGCGGCCTCTGTGTATAAGCATATATATATATGTACATCTGCATGCTTACTTGCACCCACTTACCTATCCACCTTCACACAAATAAGTCAATTAAAAATGACTTGACTGTTCATTAATTCCATTTATCACCTCTCTTGTAAAGGTCTTGGACTTCATACGCATCCTGGAAACGTTATGTGGTCACCTCTCTTAACCGACAGCCTGTCTCATCTTGAGCCTGAAGAATGTACTAGGACAATCCCTGTTTCTCTTTGCTGTCTGAAAGTATCTTATATTTGTTTTCCCCTTACTTTATTCTCCTTTATTAGAATGTGAATCCCATGAAAGAGGAGACTTTGTCAACCTCCACTCACATTTATTATCCCCAAAGTAGTATCTGAGGTATACGACATTTCCAATAAACACACATGTTATGAATGTGTGTGTTTAACTGACTCCTGGAATGACTTCGGTTATGTATGCTATAGAAATAAAGTCTCAAATCTCAGTAGCTTTATGCTCATCACAGGCCCCTGGGGTTTATTAACCCCACATCATCCTCACTCCTAAGAGTGGGTTAAGGTAGCCCTAGGTACATATGTTGACTTCCGAGAAGATGACAGAGGTATAAGATAAGTTAAGAAAGTGGGTAAGTTCATATGCCCTTCAAAAACAAAGATTTCACTTTCTCTGTGAAGAAATATAATGGAAAATATGGGTCATTGGTGAAGCACTGCTTTAGCATTTTCTGTGAACACAATGAAACGGAAGCAGATTCCAAGGGATCACTACGGCCTGAGCTTAGAACCTCAGAGCTAGGGAGGTGGAAACAGATGGATCCCTGAGACTGGCTGGCTAGCCACTAGCCTTGCCTGCTCGGTGTGTTCTAGGCCAGTGAGAGACCTTGTCTCTAAGAGTAACCAAGGTGGATGTCATCAATATCTGGGCTCTTTGGCACACACACACACACACACACACACACACACACACACACACACACACACACACACACACTCATTCTATACCAGGTTGAGGGCCTATGAGTGATGTAAATGTGGAAGTCAAAAAGGCAGTGGAGGTCAGGACAGAAGTAATGGATTTGGGATTCATTATCATATAGATGATATCAGCAGCAAAGGGACTTGGAACAATTACCTGGGGAAGGAGCACAGGTGAGGAGGAGGAGAAGCAGCCTGGGATGATGAGCTGGATATTGAACAGAGGAAAAGAGAAAGAAATCACCTTACACAGCTGAGGGACAAGCATGAGGTGGGAACAAGAGCAGACGGTGTTGTGCAAAGCACGGGATGTTCAAGTGCTTTGGAAATGACTGTCGGGTAAGAAAAGGCGAGGCGAATGATCTGAAGAGCATTTCAAAGGAAGGTGAGAAGAGAAGGCTGATTGGAGAAAGCCAGGGGGAAAATGAGGTGAGGGCTTAGGAGCTTCGCTACAAAGAAGCCCTTGCTGAGGTCTTGCTGGGGAGGAGGGAGCTGCAAAATCACACAGGACATTGACCTTGTCTCCTTTTGTCGTGGAGAAAATCAAGATTCGCTTCCAGGGAAAGTACAGAAAAAAGGCACATGAAATTTTCACGAAGTTCAGATGACAGTAATAAAAGACTCGGTTTGCTTAAATAAAAGCGTAGGTATAAATTACTGGTTTCTTCAGTGTAATAATCCCTATTTATGGAGTCTTTCAGAAGAAGGCCCCTGACCTAGAACTGCTTATAATTAGTGGTTAACTCAAGAACAAAGTTTTGACTTTGTTCTCCAGAAGACCGAGAAGAAGCAGGATGACCTAAGAGATGGAAGGATCTGTTATCACAGCGCTGCTGACGTGCTATGGGCGATTTTTAGTTCTGTAGTGAACACAGTGGCAAGGCAGCTACACGTAAAATTATCACATGCCAATAAACTATTAAATTACAATTTTAGCCTATGAAAATGAATAATTAAAAGGCTACAAGGAAGCTTTCACATTAATAGGTTCACGAGGTATCTAACTTTGCCATTTATTATAGATTCTCTGCTTAATTTGCTGTAATTAATTTGAATGAAAAATACTCATTGCCTAAATATCCTGTTTATGTATTCCTTTCTAATGATGAAACAAAAGGATTAATTTGTTAAAGATGCTCCCTAATTGATTCCAAAGGGAATACTTAGAATATAATTTGCTGACAGGCTCCGTGCAATCTCTGATTCCTACCAGTCGACAGGCTTGAGTTTTCTAATGATTTTGTAGTCCACTCTTGTAGCAACTCCATTTCCAAGCATGCGTGTTTCCAGTTAATTTTTATAATCAGTTGTCAGGTTTAATAGGAAAAGGCACATCCTCCATGCCCTCCTCAGCTAGCAGCCAGTTACACAATCTCTATTGTTTAGTTAATGTGCATGTATGTGTGTGTTTGTGCACATGTATGTATAGTTTATTTACTTGTTTTTTGAAACAAGGTCTTATGTAGCCAGGCTAGTCTCGAACTTGCTATGTACTAGAAATGACCTTGAACTCCTCATCCTCCTGCCTTTATCTCCCAAGTATGGGATTATAGGTATATGCTACACCATACCCAAATTACTATAGTTTTTTAAAGCTTGCTGTAAAAATGGGTCTTTCTAGCAAAATAAAACCTTCCATAAAGTGTGAGGATATTTTGTAATATAATAAAAAACATTCAGAGATGTCAGAGGGATCTACCCACAGTCAGTCTAGGAGGATCAGACAGTGGTAACTCATACCTTTAATCCCAGCACAAGGAATGTCCTGGGAGTGGTGCCCTTTGCCCTTAATCCAATCTGAGTTCGAGGTCATTTTAGTTTCAGGCAGGCAGTGGCCACACCTTAACTGAACAAAGAGAGTATTTAAGGCAGGCATAGAAAGACAGAGCAGGCAGAATAAGCCGTGGCTCACACTGTTAGTCCCAGCACTTGGGAATCAGAGGCAAGAGAATTTCTGTGAGTTCAAAGTGGGCCTGGTCTTCTGGACAGCCAGGAAGGTTACACAAAAAACTCTGTCTGGGGAGAAGAAAAAATAAAAATTAAAAAAAAGACAGGAGGAGGTGAATCTGTCTTCTAATATCTCTGACTGTTTTTATTATATTTGAAAATATCCCCACAATAAAGAACAAAGGAATACATGCAGTATGAGGTGCACTGTCATACACTTCCAAAACTGGCTCGTTGATAAGGAAGGAAGGGTGGCCAAGCTGAGGCTGGTACTGGTCTCTCTGCTCAGGGTACACAGGAGCAGGATCTAAGACACAAACAGGGTCTCCCCAGGAATGCTGGGCAGGGCTTCTCATCCCAGTCCTTGTGAAGCAGGCAGGAAGATGAGGATGAGCCTGAGGCTCTGAGAACCTTGGTCAAAAGAACTGAAAGAGGATTGAGGGAAAGGGAGAAGCAGGAAGGGAGGGTTGGGCTTCTTGACCTGGAGACCTGGAAGAGACTAGTTGGGTTCATGTGACTAGCAAGGCAATGCTTCCAAATTCCTGTGTGGCAGAGGCTGAACAAGCATTTCCACCCAGGCACCTTATATCAGCAGATGGACACACCCACAAAACAAGAACAAACATCTCCACCAATCCTCTTAGCTATATCTTCATCATTCAAGTGCAGTGGCTGTGGCTACATTTCAGCTACTACAATATCATTAAATTGCACTTCTTCCTATGTTATATCAGTAACCTAGAGGCAAAAACATTTCATTGAGAGACAAGTCCCATCAGTGTTTGCTTACATTTAGATTAGATTTGCTGAGTTTATCATATACAATTTACTCGGTAAATAAATCCCCATGTCCAAACCTTCCATTTGCATAGTAGAAAAAAGGATGACAGAGGTAGGAGCCACTGTGCCCAACCCAGCCAGATTTTTCCGAGGCTATCTGAGACAATGTGCAGGCCTCTCACACTGCTCCATCAAAGGAAGTTAACCCCAAGCCTGCTTTTCTGGTGTAGTTATTCAAATGTGACAACTCTAGCCCTTTGGATATTTGACCCAGTACAATTCTAGTGAAAGACAATAGATCCAAAATTCTAGGACCTAGAAAGAAGTTTAGTGAGCTCCCCATCCAAGCAAGACATCTCTACTCTGGATACCACGGCAGGCAAGACAGATGTGGTCCCAGGACGTGGAACTAGCATCAGGTAGCAAACATCCCATTTTGCCACGTGCTTGAGTATGGAATGTGAAAGCTATGTCTTTAACCTACCCATCCTGTCTTAGATCCTGCATGAATACACTCTGACAAAGTAGTGTCTCTGCTACTAGAGAGACATAGAAAACTCAAGAAAAGGTTTTGAGGAAGACATAAAAGGCCATCACGATTTAAATGTGAATTATTAACTCAAGGAGAATGTGACCAGCTGTTCAGGTTGTAAACATCAGCAGGAGCTTCAGAGGGACCCTGGGATCTTATCGGGAGGGAATCAGGTCTGGCTGCTCTCTGCCAGGCCGCTTTTCCATCTTATCTCAAGTTGTGGGCTGAAACTCCTGGAGTTCCTGAGGTTGTTTACAGGAGAGTGGCCAGGCTTCTTCCAGAGGAGATGTTCCTCCTCCTGCGTCACACTTGCTGGTGAAAGGCGAAGTGGAGTTCTGTTCTTTCTCCCTGGCAGCCTAACTGTGATACTCTTGATATGATTTATCAAAATGAACCTCTGCTCAGCACAAACAAAAATCACACAGATATTCAAGTTAGACTTCCGGTCTGACTGAGAGTGTTCTATTGGATGCCCAACAAGAGGGATGACTACACCCTGAATTCGTTCCCTATCTTTGATGTTTTATGTTCTTCTCTCTAATGTTCTTATTCACTCTCCCCACTACTGTGTTTCCTATTCCTGGGGGCCAATTTGGTTGGCATTTTCTTCAAGCAAACTTTCTTAATTTTCTACTTGCTCTCTGATGGAACTAATATCCCCCCGTGT
Organism: Phyllotis vaccarum; assembly: GCA_033318265.1. Classification (NCBI taxonomy): domain Eukaryota; kingdom Metazoa; phylum Chordata; class Mammalia; order Rodentia; family Cricetidae; genus Phyllotis; species Phyllotis vaccarum. Next base: position 90,534,311 of record JARWLC010000003.1, read on the forward strand.
GTATGTGGGAAAGCAGCTTCTGTAGCAATATGTACCTTTACTTTTCTTCTTGAAAACAGACACCTCACTCTTTGTTTATCTTGCCACCTGGGGATAAAATGCCTTGGGGACCAGAGAAACTATGTTTTCCTTCTTCCCACACTACAGCACATACCCCAAATCCTTAAGAAACACTGGTTGTAAAAAATGCCATTTTCCCTTAGCTGTTCTCTCTCTCTCTCTCTCTCTCTCTCTCTCTCTCTCTCTCTCTCTCTCTCTCTCTCTCTCCCTTCCTTTTGCTTTTCTTTATTTTCTCACTTATTTCTTTCTTTTCTTTAAAAGATAGACTCCTACATAGCCCAGGCTAGCCTCATACTCAGCTCCATGGTTTGAACTCCCAAGTACTGACGTTACAGATGTGTGCCGGCATACTCAGCAGTTTTTTTTAAATAACTAGATTATGCTCTCTTATCCTGAAACATGTAGTCTGCTGGTCTTCAAACTATATAGAACTTCTATTCTCAATTGAAATTTTGTAATCAAATCCTACAGAGACACTGGTTCTCCCTGTTAAGTAGTGACCAAAATCTGTGTTAATGATCATTACTTTTTAACAAATCATTCTAGAATCTGGTGGAAGTGTATATAGCCAAGGGTGGGTTTTAGTTTCTTAAGAAATTTCAAAGCTTTTCATTTTAAAATATTAGTAGAAGGTCTTATGCAAACTGATGGAAATGAAAGAAAAATAAAAACAATCTTTTAAAACAATCGGTGGCCTAAAATTCTTACTTTTACAGTTTCTGAGGTATGTAAGTTCGCATATACTTGGTCTCTCACTGGTTCCAATAAGCTGCAGCCTGGGACCTCAAATTTGTCTGCAGTTTGAGGAAGGTCCATTTACATAACTGTTGATGTCAGACAGTCATTGATTGAATGGATGCTGACTTTGGGATTCTGACCCTTGTTGGATGTAAGTAGGAAACTATCTTCTCCATGGACCTCTCCAACACCGTTATTGGCATTATTAGAGCCAGAGCCTGAGCCTGAGTCTGGTAGCTCTAACAAGCTAGGCTTAGCTGCCCGTCCTCAATAGACCAATTTGTTTTTGAGTAATAATAAAAGGGAAATGAACTTAATCACATGATAAATGAACAAAAAAGTAAAGTCTCACCCCCAAATCCATCTTTAGGGTTCCAACATAAGGTATGGGTTTCAATACATGGCTAATAAGCATACATAGCTAAGGAGTCCCGGTCAAGATGTGGTCCTGCCCATCGCTGGCCCGTTATTGTCTCAGCCCCAGTCTGTCCTGCAAAGTGGCCTGACAGGTTGTTAGAACCTTGTGACATCTCTTTGAGGAAGACAATTTCCCTCTGGAGGGATCTTTTCATTCTTCCAGTATGAGGTTTCTGGAGAAATTCCAACCTCGTGGGGTCCATTGTCTCAATAGCTTGATAACCAAGTTGGGGGGGGGGGGGGATGTCTCCTTAGAATACCTGCATTCTTGCCATGCCAGCTGCTTTCTCTAAGCTATTAAGAAAAATCTTCTAGAATCATCTGCAAGCTTCATGGTCCTGTCTGTATGCTATTTCCTTAGCTCACACCAGCTACTGCAGCCTGGGATGAAATGGCTCTGTAATTTCCAAGTCTTTAATTGTGTACTTTCAGTGCACAAAATATGCCAGAGAAAGACACGGCTTGCCAGAAGAGATATAAACATAGGTAGGGCAGCATAGCACACAGTGCTAGAGAAGATTCACAAATGAACAAATACATTGCAAGTCCACCTAATACAAAGCTGTTTAGCTTCATTTTCTGTGGTTTCCTAATTTCGTTTGGAAAGAGAATCAGCCTTCCCTTGTTGACCCATAAAGCTAATGTCCCAGGAGCATCCTTAAAACACAGAGAACGAACCAGAAGCACTTGCAGGCCACCTTACTCCACAGAAATGTGAGATGGGTGGGAAGGCAGATCATCTAAATCAGGCACCTCTCTGCTGAGCCCATGATAGAGTGAGATATACATATGGGTTCAACACAAGTGTATAGACGGGCACAGGACCAGACAGAAAGCTGAACTGTGTGGTGTGGCTTGTGTTACTTCAAATAGGTGAGTGTATTTCATTCTCCTGCAAACTTGGGGCCCCACCCTCTGTCCCCCTTCCTTTCTGTCCCCTGCATCTTCAGGCTTAACACGCTGGTGATGTGGAATGACAAAGAGCCAGATTGTAGTTACCAGGCTGCCTCGTGTGTACACAGAGCTGAAGCTAGATTGGAACTGTTCCTGCGATACCCTGGGAGGGTGGGCAAGGGAGAGCCATGCATGCAGCTCTGAAATGTTCTGAGCCCCGACCACCAACTGCCCAAAACCACAGTTTTATTCTCTAGTGAGATTTCATCTCTTATTTCTCCAAAGAATGGCCATTAATAAATTGTTCTGAAAAACATCAAAGTCATTTGAAAAGGTCCATTACGGCATATTATTTCTTTATGCAAAATGGCTGTTTAACAAGATTGCCTCCTTGAACTTTTCACATGAATGGGAAAGCCAATCTCATTTGCTAATGGAAGCTTTACAGCAATGCCTCTCCCTGCCCTTGTCTCTCTTTACCATTATTTTATGGATAATAATTTACAATTTGTGTAAGCTGTGAGGAAAAAATACCCTAGAGCGTACGGTAACATTCTCAGAACTGCCATATGGTGGGAAAGTCCCAGAGGTACATTTGGGTGAAGCCAGCTCTGGCCCTGTTGGCTGTCTGAGATGAAGCGGAGAAAGGCAGGGGACAGACAGCCACAGAGGGGAGACCAAAGCTTCTGGATTTTGCCTAAGGAGTTCCTTTGGTGAGAGAGTTTGTTGTTAAGAAGGCCTTGGGTTCCCAGGAGGTGTCCCTTGCCCTGTAATCTGAGGATATACAAGGAGGAGTGTCCTTATATATATCACCTTATATCCCATTGATGAACAAGAAAAGAGAGCATAGGAACCGAGGGCATTAATGTCCTAAAGCTGGGAACACAATTTAGTTGATAAAATACCCAAAAATGAGGACCTGAGTTCCATCTCCACCCACGTAAGGAACTGGGCACAGTTGTGTGTGTTTGTAATTCCAGTGTGAGGGAGGTAGAGGTAGAAGGTTGTCTGCTCACTGGCCCGCCAGCCTATGTGCCAAGTTCCATACTACTGAGAGATGTAGTCTCAAAACCCAAGTGGATGATCCCAAGCAACACATGAAGTTGACTTCTGGCCTTCATACATGCACACAAGTGTACATGAACACACCCCCACACACTCCCCCACACACGTTTCCACAAAATATTCACACATGACATCCCCTGACCCCGTATGGATAATTCACAAAAGCTAGCTGTTCTTTCTCATACTCTTGAGCTCACAACCTTGGCAATTACCCTTGGACACCACTGGGAGGGTTTTCTGTGTCCTTCTACAGGAATTCCTGCATGGATTGGTGCTGAATGGATGATTCTCTGTGGGCAATGAACGAAGATGGTTTTGGTTGTTTTTCAGAAGGGAAAAGGAAGGAGGTACAGCCGGCTCAGATTTCCCAGCTGGGAGGGGATGGAGCCATGAACAATGAACTGACAACCCAGAGCACGGGAGACAAATAATAATGAGAAAAAAAGGTACAGAGCGATGGGAATAAAGTTTACAGGAACGACAAGAAGAAGTGATATCAAAGACACCGTCTTCTGGAAAGTGTGTGGTACAAAGGTAATTAATTGAAGTTTTGTTTCTTGTAAAGACAGAACAATATTTTGAGAGGTAGAATGGCTGCAAATTTGCTCATTTGTCAAGATTTTAATTAGAACAAGAAAGAGTAATTACTTCTGCTATAAAACTCACTTTATTCATGGATGAGCATGAAGCTATTGAAAAAAATTAAAAAACCAAAAACATCTAAACATACTGAGTCAACTTCAGCACATCATCACAACTGTTACTTACCCTGGCCACCACAGCCAAAAACAACAACAACAAAAAAGTGGGTTTCTGAGACCACAAGCCCAAAAAAGCCACAGAGACAGGGGGGGATTATTTCCCTGCAACTTTACTCAGAGAATGTGCTACTTATTTAAGAGGAGCAGATAGAATAACATCAAGAAACACCTCAAATCAAAAGTATCTCTCCTTTCCCAAGTCAGCCTTTATCCTGTATCACATGACTTGATTTTTGGATTTGAGAATTGAAATAAAAAATAAACAGTCTCATGAAAGCTTATGTAGGCTAGTGTGTGTGTGTGTGTGTGTGTGTGTGTGTGTGTGTGTGTGTGTGTGTGTACTTGTGTGTTTGGTGAAAAGATTCTTTTAAGAAAATAGTGAAAGATGGCATTAGAAAGCACACCCTTAGAGAAGAAGGACCATAGGAGACCTCACACCTAATGATGTGGCCAAATCCATCAATACTCAAGAATTGTAAGTGCAGTAAGTGATCAGGATGAGTGTATGTCTACACACAAAAAAAGCTAATGATGTGCATTTAACCAGATATTGAGCTAAATCTACAAACCCAAAGGATGTCTTATAAGTTTTTACTTTGTGTTTGTCTGTTGTTATATTCAAAACAGTGTCCAAATACCCTCACCCACTAATTTGTACAATCATACAAATTAGTTCAGGTATTTATTGAAGATCTCCTGTATGCAAAGTCTTGAACTAACCAACCACTTACACTGACTGTGATTATTCCACTGAATAAGAGCACCAAAGCACTGTTTTCATGGTAGGACTTCTTTAGATTACGTAAAAATGGGAGCCCTGGGCTAGGGTGTGACTTAGGTGGTAGAGTGCTGTCTAGTACACACAAAGATCTGGGTTCAATACACACCACTACATAAACTGTGCATGTAACTTGTGATCCCAGTACTCCAGAGGTGGAAAAGAAAGATGTTCCAGAACATATTCATCTACATATTGGGGGGGGGAGTGCAAGAGAGAAGGGGACAGAGAGGAGATTTGAGACTTGAGAGGGGGTAGGAAGAAGAGGGAGAAGAAAGAGAGAGAAAAAGAGAAGAGAGGAGAGAGAGAAAGAGGGAGAGAGAGGAAGAGACAGAGGAAGGGAGGACAGAGATTTATGCATTTGTTACCATAAGTGTCTTTTAAGGAACAAAGGAAAATCATTTGTTCATTGGTCCATGTGACTTACAACTTTTGCATTTTCTACCTCTTTAAACGAAGACACATCTGTTTTCATGCAGTAAAATATCATTTTAAAAACAGCATAATATATTCAACCTTTTTTAAAAAAATGTGTAACATACACATTGCCTTTTTACAAATGGCAAAAAAAAAAAAAAAAATCTCCCTTCAGTGTTTCCCACAGAGACATCTCATGAAGAGCAAGAATGAGATGTAGAAGATGGTATGTAAAACTCTCCACTGTTTGGCTTGACTCAACATTCATTTGTACCAGGAGAGATGTGAAAAACCCTACAGAGAAAACACGAGCTTTGTGGTTATACAGGAATGAGAGGGCTCATGAGAAGTTCTGATGTGAAAAAACATTAGGACAATTTCCTCTCGTTTACTCTGATGGGCTGTGAAGGTCAAAGAGAGCCCAACCCATAGAGGCCAGTAAAGTCAGGAGTAATTCAATTAGGGTTGTCTAGATCTGAAATATCATCTAATCCACTTATTGCTAGTGGGGAAATGTATGTATCTGTGTTTGTCAAACGTGATTATATACTTTTATGATCCACACAAAATTATGTACAGATTCCATGAAGAAGACAGAGGAAAATTAAGTTGGTGATATTTAATGATGGGCTCTGTATTTTTCTTTTCTGTGTGTATATGCACGTGCAATTGCCTGTTTGGTGCATTATGTGTGAATTCATGTTGAGACCTAAGGACAAGCTGTCATTTCTCAGGCACTATCCATGTTTCTGTTTGTTTATGACAGGTCTCTCTATGGCCTGGGGCTCATCAAGTACTCTAGTACTGTCTGCTTAGTGAGTTGCAGGGATATGCCTATCCCAAGAGCTGAGGTTATATCATACTTGGCCTGTCATTTGGATTCTGGGATTGAATTCACATCCCTGTGCTTACAAGGCAAGTACATTTCTAACTGAAACATTTCCTCTGTCCTGAATACATATCTACATACATACACACACACACATACATACACATGCACATATACATACACATATAAATACATACAGGTGTTTTCTTATGTGAAGATCATGCACCACACAATCGAGTCTGTAAGAAAGTGTTTACACATAGCTCCTAATTGTATGAAGCCAGCCATCTTGTCACATTGCCAAGATGACAGAGCATGGCCTTTGGATCTCTACAACCAGGTTACATGTCAATGGCACATCACTTGCTGCTGTCACAGACCCACCATGTTGGAGAGAAACCAATGTGTGCATATATCACTAGTTATTCTTCTCAGATCAAATAAAATTGACCTCTTTGCAAGCAGAGTGAAGAACTTGGAGATCCCAAGAAGCTGGCTAGTGTATTAAAGCAATGAGGTGACACACAGCTCTGGTTTGCTGTTTCCATGGGATTCCACTTGAGTGGCAGCTATGAAAGAGTGTGCAATTCACCTGGGTGTCCTCCAACTGAAGTACTATGCAAATATAGTGGAAAAAACACATCTGCTCCGTGACCTCAGCTGACACTCAGAAATTCAACAGCTAATAGGACCAGGTTACCTGGTAGGCTGTCTGCTTTTCAGATATCCCTAAAATAATTTCTCCCCAGTCTTTCTTTATAGATAGCAAATCCACTGAGAAGCTGATAAGAGGAAATTATAATTAACTATTAATAAATAAGACTGCTTCACAAGGAAAGGCCTCTATTCCCAAAGGCTTCTTGATGCAGTTAGTGACTAATTGCATGCGCAATTTGGTCACCTGTGACCTTGTAGTGAGACCTCTCATTATAAGGAAAGCTTCACAAAGTTAGTCAATTTGTTCCACGAAAATGGCTCTCATGTAAAATTCTAGTTCTGCCTATAAGAATTATCACAGTACAAGGACACATTGCCTAGAGTTCGGGTCCAATAAGGTCTGAGGGGTTATAGAATTATGCACATGGCATTTAAAGATTCTCCAAACTAATTCAAGAATTTAACATCAGAGTTCTTTCTTTTTTTGGGGAGGGTATAGGGTGGGGGTTGTGTTTGTATATGTAAATGGAGCACACACCTGGGGAAGTTCACAGGAACTCAGGTGCTTGTATATGTGGAATTCAGAGGAAAGGGCAACCTGAGTGTAGTCTTCAGGCGTCTTCGACCCTTTTTTGTATAAACCGAAGTTCTCTAATTGGCATGGAACTCTGCCAAGCAGGCTAGACTAGCTGCCAGTTACCCCCTAGGCATCACCTGTCTCCATCTCCAAACCCACCATTTCTGGAATTACAAATGCATCCTACCAGGCAGTCATGGACCCAGGTCCTCAACGTCCTAAGCAAGTACTTTACTGACAGAGTCATCCCAAGCCCAGATCTGCTTTTTCTTAACAAGCCTGTGTGCATAGAAAGGAGAAAATGTGGGAGGGTGTGGGTTGGCAGTCACTGGATAGCAGCCTTCTGCATGGATGTGATCATGGAGAGAGATTTTGTGAGACAGGCAGGATGCTCACCATTCAGACTCATGTCTTTTACTGGTCTCAGACCTACACGGGCCATGCATGTAGAGGTTTAGAGACTTCTCAAAAGCCCCAAACGTTCTTACTGTTATGATCCAGGAGGTAACATTTAAATGGCAACCAAGACAGGAAGCTTGTAAGCATTTCCCACGATTGGCTTCGAATGGAGCAACCCAGCCCTGAACAGAACTCGGTGCTTTTGCAACAGGCTCCAGATTGCCATATGGGTTCAGATGAAAGTTAAAGTCAATGAGCTGGCTACTTTTCAAATCAGACACATGACAATTTGGTGGGAACACAGGGGTGGGCTTAAAAAATATACTTTAATTAAAGATCACCGCATGCTGTCCACAGCTTTTCTGTGTTTGGGATTGGCAGCCCCCATGAGTCCACATCAGTGACCACGGACAGAATGAAAAATATTCATTTCTCGTATTTTTATAATATTATTTATAGACTTCATTTCTGGTGCTTATAATTTTGTGGCAAGTTGATCTGCAATCTGGTGTCACCAAGATCTGGTCTGGAATCCTAAGCCTCTAGCCACAGTGTGATACTGGTTAATATCAAATTTAGTGGTCTAGTTTTATGTCTATCAACAGATAATAAAATCCCACAAAGGCCTCTCCATTCACTCACACTTAGGAATTAGGATGAGGAATTCAGAGCTGGTCTTGTTTCTGTTTCTCCATCACCGGAGCTGAGGCATAGGAAGCCTCTCAGTAAGGTAGCACCGGTTAGCATGACTTTCAAGGGAGACAAAGTCAGAAAGAGTGGCTGGCTAGAGTCCTGTCCGGCAGTCTTTGGCTTTCTCAGTGCTCACTACTGCTGTATTCATTCCTGTCCTTGTTAGTGAGACGAGGCACCTGACAAGAACAATTTAAGGAGGAGAAGATTTGTTTTGGCTCCATTTCGGGATTCAGTCCAGGGAAAGGCATGCTATGTCACAGTAAGAAAGCATGCCTGGGCTCTGCAGATAGGAACTCTAGCCCATGGAGTGGTAATGTCCACATTCAGGACGGCTCTTCCCACATAATTAACCTACACTATTCCTCACAGACATGCTCAGAGACTTGGGTCCTTGATGGCTTTAAGTCATATCAAGCTGGTAAGATTAACTACCCATCACAATTCTCTAGATTTCCAGCTTCCTCAGTGGTGGTGGGTGGGCCAGTGCTCACAGCTCCAGTGGCAGTCATTCCAGCACACCAGGTTCAGGGGCACAGTCTTTTAAGACACGTAGAAAGTTATCTGGTAGCATGTCCTCTGTATCCTTGCCCAGATGCAAGGGAAGAGAATGCAGACCCTCCCCTACCTCTCCTAGGGAGTATGGACACCAATAGGACCACACAGGAACTCTATGAGGTTTAAAGAGAAGAATGTGTGTAAACATCAGGAAGTGTTGTAGGTACACTTTGCCTCATAGTCACTGGTCTGTGATAAATTATGGGCTGAGTCTGAGATGGTAAGTTAGTGTGTAACAGGCCCCAGACCTTAGCACAAGGGATGCCATGATGGAAGTGCTGTCCAGGCCTTGGAACCCGGGACATAGGCAGCAACAGCTACAAAAAGAACAAAGACTTGGTCTATCAAAGTCCATAGTTTCTGGGAAAGTCCTTAAATGTACTAACCTTGCCAGTTGGCTTCTGTGTCCCGTTTCTGGCTAACTGTTCTTGTTAACTGATGTGTGTCAACTCAGGATCTGCTCTTTGTGCTTAGAACCTCATCCTGAGAAAGCTCAGAACTGTGCTTGGTCCTGAACATCCAGTGTAATCTCCATTCAGCTAATAAAGACTTTCTATGGACTTAAACCCCTGTCTGAGTGGTTTTGTGGAGTGATTACCTCACAACAAGCATGCTTTCTGGAGATTTTTGGAGGATGGTATCCCTAAATAGCTCATTAAGAGCTATTATTTATGCCCACACTTGAAGAAGGTGCTTCAGGAACAGACAAATTGTAAGCGGGGCCTGGGTAGCAACAATCCAGCTATCTCATTCTGCTCTGAAATGTTTCTCTCCAGCTGTCACTTAGCAATGCTGCTTACTCCAGTCCTACAAACCCAACTCTTCCCAAGTTTTCTCTGTTGCTGCTGTAGTTAAACCCACACAGGCCTGAGCACAAGGAAGCCAATGAAAGAAGAGGTTACAGGGGAGAACGGTGTGGGCCAAGATGAATTTGCACAGCTGTGGGCAATAAAACATAGAAGCCATGGCAACCCTCTCCCACGTCCTGATAGCATGTCTGAAACAAGGTTATTAGAATTATTAATTCACATTAGTGGCTATTAAAATTACTACCTGTCGATCTGCTGCCTGAAAACCCTTTTTGTGCATGTCAGGGGAAAGCTGGCTTTCCAGAGGGGCTTGGACTCTTAAATAGATTCGCTCTATTGTGCATACAGCACTGAATGAAAACCAGCCCATAATAAGGCTCGCAGCAAGGTCAGGATCACACCTCGTGAGGCGAGGCAAGCAGATGCCATGCTTTGTTCTCACGATGGCAAAGGACCAACTGAGCTCAGGAGGCTGAGACGAGGGCTCAGCTCCTACATTCCCTGTAAGGGGTTCTTTAAAGTCCATCTAAGAATCAGCTGCTCTGAGGATCTGAGTGGCATATGAAATTTCCTAGCTTGGTGAAGCATAAGCAAAACCAAAAGAAACACACTGAAAATGTGAGCTATTTGTAAGAGACTTATGGGGATTCTCAAAAAAAACTGTGGAAATCTAGCCAACTGCACTTCCGTTCTCCATTAATAAAACTCAAAGGCAGGTGTTGGCTGTTGTAAACAAAAAGAAGAAACTTTTCCAGAGAGAGGCCATGGTGGGAATGGATCAGGGGAGAGCACCCACACAGCCCCATAGAACATTATTAGTGTTGTGGAAAAAAGCAGAACAAACCACACACTCAATGGAGGGAAAGCGTACAGATATGAAGCTGGAACTCCTGTTAGGAGACCAGAGTCTACCTTTCTTTAGTGCAGAAGGGTCCTGTGCTGAGTGGAACATGTCTGCCCACAGGAGACAGTAGTTTCCCATTGACTTAAGCATGAAGGATCCCAACTAGAGACGTAGGGGTAGGTAAACAGTTCCTTTTGAGTTCTGTAGTGGAAGTGAACATTCTCTATGTCTGCCTCTCAGCCACTTCCTGTGACTTCTTTCCCACTCCAAAGCAGTCACATAATGATCTCCATCTAGAAATGGCACTTACCCAAATGACTTCTGACCACAGTTTCTATACACTTCACTCCAAAAACTTGGAGTGTCCCATTCTGCTGTGATTTGAGTCCAGGGAGAATGGAAGGAGACTGACTGGCCAAGACAGAGCACAGACACACCAAGGTGAGTAAGTAAAGCCACTGTGGTGATTTGAATAGGAATGGATCCATAAATATATACTTGAATTCTTGGTTCCCAGTGAGTAGCACTATTAGGAGGTGTGGCCATGTTGGAAGAAGTATGTCACTGGGGTGGGCTTTGAGGTTTCAAATACTCAAGCCAGGCCCAGTATGTCTCTCTGCCTATTGCCTATGGATTGGGATGTAGACCACTCAGCTACCTCTCCAGCACCATGTCTACCTGCATACCACCATCCTTCCTATCATGATAATCATGAACTAAACCTCCCAACTGTAAGCCAGCTTTCCTTTATAAAAGTGCCCATGGTCATGGTGTTTCTTCACAGTAATATAAACCTAACTACGGCCATCATATTTTACAGAACTCCAAAACCCACTCTGTAGAGGACCTAGGTGTTCATACAAAATCTCAAAGTGATCTAAGTTGGTCACAGAGCTCTAGTTATAAAATGCTGATCACTTGAACACGATGGTGCATGTCTTTAATCCCAGCACGTGGGAGAGACGGGCAGGTAGATCTGTCTCTGAGTCTGAGCCCTCCTGGACCATATAGTAAGTTCAAGGACAGTTTGGGTTCCGTAGTGATGCCTCATCTCACCATCTCAAAAAGAAAGAAAGAAAGAAAGAAAGAAAGAAAGAAAGAAAGAAAGAAAGAAAGAAAGAAAGAAAGAAAGAAAGAAAGAAAGAAAGAAAGAAAGAAAGAAAGAAAGAAAGAAAGGGAGGGAGAGAGGGGGGATCAAGAGAGGGAGGGAGAGAGAGAGAAAAAAGAGAGGGATCAAGGGAGGGAGGGTGAGGGGAGAGAGGAAGGAAGAGAGGGTGAGAGGGGGAGGGAAGGAGTGAGGGAGGAGGGAAAGAAAGAAAAGAAAAGGGCTGATTATGGAACTGGAGAGATGGCTCAGTCAATAAAGTGCTTATTGAATGAAGCCAGTGACCCGAGTTAGACTAGCACACAGTAAAGGCTGAGCATAGCTGTGTGCTCTTGAAATCCCTCCACTGAAGAGGTGGTGACAGGTGACCCTGGGCTAGCTGGACAGCCAGCCCAGCCTACTCAGGGAGCTCTGAGCCATCAAAAGATTACGACTCAAAAGGCAAAACTAAAGTGGCTAACTGGTAAGGGGCAGCATCCGGGACTTCCCTGTGACCCTCATATGTGTGTGCACGCGCACGGACACACACGCGTACACACACACACACACACACACACACACACACACACACGCATGTTTGCACACACAGAAACAACACTGAACATGCTGAAATATTCTGATGTTTTGTGGGACATCTAGATAATGCATTTTGAAATGGAGTAAACTCCAGAAAAGGCAGAAGGCTTATACACCCCAAAAGGTCTTACACAGAGGCCTTGGGCAGCATGAAGACAGGTCCCTTGAGTGCCCATTAGAATTTCCAACGTTTTCCTGAGTTTTCTCAACATACAGGACACACCTGTACAATTTAACTCCACTCGTGATTCTACTCCAGCCAACAAGCCCCAACTGAGTGCTTGTCCTAGGCCTGTGCTTAACTCTAGAGGGGTGGGTCATTGAACATCAAAATGCATTAGGCCTTAGTATGTCAAGCTTGTAATATCTTAAAGTTCTTACCTCCTGGCACACCACCTCTCTCCTGGAACTGCATTAAAAAGATTTTTGAAGGATTAGCTTTTAAAATATTTGTGTATTAAGAGGGCTCACACTTTCATTTGACTGTATTTTCAAGGTTATCTGGCTCCTTCAAAGACTTAAAAAAAATTAAGGGATTTTTATTATAGAGGAATGGAAATTTTAAGTAATTATAAAAACTTAAAAGTAGAAAGTGGATGCTATTTGAGAAATTGGCATGTGCAATCTCCTTCACATTTTTTCTCTTTGCATGCCAGGTGTGTGTGTCTGTGCATTTTTATGTGAGTGTATGTAAGGGGAGTTAACAGAGGACAACAGAGTTGACCTGGTGATCTTCAAATCCTGTCTCTATCTCAATGTCAAGTTCCTTAGCCCTTGCTAAGACTAGATCTGCATACTTCCCCTAAATTCCACAAGACATTTTTCTTTTTATAGTAATCTTGCTTATTTTTTTTTTATTGTGTGTATGTATGTGCATGCTGTGTTGGGGTCGTGACAAGGTGTATGTATGTATGTGTCTGAGGTTCCCAGGGGTTTTCAGGCTTTGAAAGAAATGTCTTTATCTTCTGAGCCATCTCATTGGCAGGGTATTCTAGCTCTCTCTCTCTCTCTCTCTCTCTCTCTCTCTCTCTCTCTCTCTCTCTCTCTTCCCTCCCTCCCTCCTTTCCTCCCTTCCCTTCCCCCTCTCGCCTACCTCTGTGCCTGTGTGCCTGTGTGTGTGTGTGTTTGTTTGTGAAGACCAGAGGTCAATCTCAGATGCTGTTCCACAGACACTGTCCACCCTGCTTTTGAGATAGACCTAGAACATTGACCTAGAACTCGCCAGGTAGAATAGGCTGACCTGGACAAGGAGCTTCAGGTGCCCATCTGTTTATGCCTCCCAACTGCTGATGTTAAAAACATGCGCCACCATGGCCAGCTTTGTACGTGAGTGCTGAAGATCCTCAGGACTTGCAAGGCAAGATGTTTAAGCAACTGGGCAATCTACACAGCCTTAGCCCTGGTTTTGTGCACTTCAGCCTCCTAAAGGAATCCATTGCATCCACTTCCTGGATTGCCGAGCACTGTTTCAGAGCTCAGTTCCGTTCTCTAAGCTGTAACGCTGGTTCCGCTGCCCCACTCCACAACCCCTATGTGTGGATCCTTCAAATGGTGCTTCTGATTTTAACTGGTTTTGTTTATCTGGGAACGTGTGGGCTACCCTTCCTTCTGGCTTTACTGGTGGAAACCTCACCTCCGTTTTCCCAGAAGCTTCCAGCATCTTCTCTACCACTTGATTACTTACTCTCCACAGCTGAGAGTACATAAGCACCTCAGCTTAGTACATCCTCTTACTTTCAGAATCATTCTTGTCCATTCTGCTGGCTAGAAAAGCTACACAGATATTTACATAAAGCTGAGTTTCATCTAACAGGAGCATTCTGACATTTGACCTTTAATTCACAAACGCTTTTCTTTCCTCTTCATCTTCTCCAGAATCACAAAAGATTCCTTCTCTCAAAATCCAAAACAATTTTTAGACTGGGCCTTGCATGCCCTAAGTGTCCTAGAACTCATCATGTAGTCAACAGTAACTCTGAACATGTGATCATGCAGCCTCTACCTTCTGGGTGTTGGGAACACAAACATTCACCATCATCCTGGGGTTGTGCTGGGTTGCTGGGGTGGAGCCCAGGACTTCCTGCACACATTCTATCCACTGAGCCACACTCCCAGCCCCTCATGCTGTAAATTTAGAATCAGCAGATGTTCCAGGCTTCATGAATCAGCCAACTGTACTCAACAGCATGCAGATATGCAGAAGACCGAGTGTGGAGGACGCACGGAAGGCATCTCTTCTGAGCTGATGGAGTAAATGGAGTCATGCCTCCTGGAGCTGTCCCCTCCCTCAAAGCTTCACTTTTAATTATTTATTTTCAAGCAAACCTAAAGCTGAAGCCTGTTTATTTCCTCTGTGAGACACCCCCTTACCCTTCTCAGCTGTCAGTCACACCTCCCCTCTGCCCAGACTCAGGAGCAGCAATCATCCATTATTCCATTTCCTCCTTAGTCCCTGCTTGTTCCCAAGGGGCTCCCACCTCCACTTCCTGAACAGCAATCCCACAAATCGAGCCTTCTCTTTCTTGCTTCCCACAGCGTCTCTAGCTTAGCCTGAAGTAATTTCCTGCTGAAGCTAGGAGAGCCTTCCTCCCCTCTCCCAGCTCTCCTGCTTATCTCTTCACTCTTGGAAACCTCCGATTTTACTGACAAAATGTCCTATTTTCTCAGGTTCTCATGCTCCTGAAGCCCAGATGTGTTCTATCCATGGGAATTATTTTTCTTTTAGATTTTCAGATTGGTTTCTCACTTCTCAATCATGTAGTAATATTTATAGGAGCTTCCTTTTATATAAAATTAGTATTTCTGTGTGTGTGCATGCGCGTGCGTGCGTGCGTGCGTGCGTGTGTGTGTGTGTGTGTGTGTGTGTGTGTGTGTGTGTAAAACCTTCTTTTTCAGCTCATCATTTTCTTCTCCAAACTTCCATTGCAGTCCTGATTTGAGTGGCTGTCTCCAATACTATGCCTCCATGTCAGTTCTTTAATTCAGAGATTAACTTTATTGTAGCATATTTGACTCAGTTTAACACACACATACACCATCTCCTCTTCCAGAACTGTTTTCTTATACATAACAATGACATGAGTGATTTCTAAACACTGGTTGTTTTGAATCACAACAAGCCAAGTCATGAGCTGAGATTGTTACTACTTCTTTAAGAATACTTCCTGGCCTTAGACAGGAAATGGGAAGTGGAGCAGCCCCAGAATAGCTTTAAGGAAACACTGTGTTTGGGAAACTGTTGTGGGGATAACACAGGAGGTTTTTTAACCCAGGTAAAAGTGGGAGCAAAGAAAACCTGTCTCAGCTGCTTCATGGGGAATGTTCTCGCCCTGAAAGCTGTAAATTGCCTCTGTTTATTTAATGGCAGGACCTGGGACCTGGGAACTAATCTGTCTAAAGTTAAGGGAGCTGGAGCAGGCTTCGTGTCTCCTATAGGTCCAGTGAGTCTTGCAGCCAGCTCTTTGAATGCCCTTCCTTGTCTAGATCCCTCCTCTGTGATGTTTGCAGATGGTTCTGGTGGAAGATCCCTCCGAGTTCCACAAAAGTACGTGTTTTTGCTGCTCAAAAACTCATTGCTCCCCAGTAATTTCTGTGATTCTGTTATTGTCGTGTGTGCCTAGAGATGCCTTTCTGTTCCTGACCAGTACATTCTGTTACAGCTTCCTGTATGGCCAAAAAAATAACCAAGAAAAAGGGGCTGAGGCCTCACTATGCCCATCAAGGGTGCATCTCCAACAGCTAGAAGCATCACACCTTCATTTCCCACCAACTCTCAAAGGGTGATCCAGCCTTTAACCCATGGGCCTCTCAGAGACATTTCAGATTCAGACAAATGTAGACCCATTGACTTTCTCTCTGGATCCGTCAGTACAAAGATAGAATTGGCCAATGCTGTCCAACATCACAGCTCCATGCCATTCTAAAGAGTGCTTCCTGTTCTGAGGAACCACTGGCCCTTCTTTCTGGGATGTCCCTGAGAACTCTGTTGCAGTCACTTTCACTTTTGACTCCTTGGATTTCGAAACATAGCAGCAAAATTAAGTAAGATTTTTCACGGAGGTCTTTCAGGGTCTCCCCTAAGATAGCAGTGAGCAGCATGCCGCTCTGCTGCTTTGGCTCTAGCCGTGTGATGGGAAGATGAAGCTCCCCCTGCTCTTCATGGATCACAAAGGCCGGAGCTAATTAGTGTTATTAGAAAGCCAATTAGAAATGCATTTCGTTTCTCTGTGTGGTAGAAGTGGTGTATGCCGAAGCTGGCTGGGAGATGCGCCTGCCCGTACTGTTGTGGACCTGGAGTCTGGAGCAGGATGTGAGGAGAGAGGGAGGAGGGTTGCAGGGGCCTGGGGGTGTGAGAGTCTCTTTCTTGCCTGTGAACTGGACCCAATGCTCTGGAAATCTTAGACTCCCTGTGGCTTTGCAGTGAGCTCCTTTCCCTCATTCTGGTCTTCTAACAACTTTACTTTCTAGATCATTTCCTGTTTATTTTTTTTCTCAACCTTGGACTACTATATTGGGTTGAGCACATGCTAAATACTTTGTGGCTTGAATGGGAAAAGTCCCCCGAGTGGTGGCACTCTTTTAGGAGATTTAGAAACACTTCAGGAGTTCCAGTCTTGCCACTGTGGCTCACGCCTGCAGTCCTCACACTCTGAGCCATTTTTATCTCCTCGATGTCGGCCTTGTATAGTGCAAACCAACCAGTGCACACCCTCTTCATCTGTGTTCGAGAACCGCCCCCCCTTCACCCTTCTTCCCATCCAGTTGTCTAGGGGTTCACAACCTTAGTGGGGACCTCTTGGCCTCCTCTATGGCCACCATATCTTGTGATGAATTTGAAGATTCCCGATTTTCCCCTAGGAATCTGCAGGCAATTAAGTTGGAGAATGAAAGCAAGACATTCTGCCCACTATTTTCTTTAAGCCCAGCTGATATTAGAAAGCTAATATCATGTTATAAAATGTATTAAATATAATAAACATCCATCAGCTTTTTATTTGTATGAACAAGCTTTAATAGCAACCTGCATGCTAACACAGCTCTGAGGGGAGATGCTTTTTTTCTGTCTGTTGTCTTCTTCTGAGTCTCGCTGTGTATGCAAGCCATGCTGGCCCTCCCCTGGCAGTCCAGAGGCATATTTATTCATCGTATGCACATTTCTCCCTCATTAGGCTCTGTGCTTCTTACCATTCAGCACTGTGTTCATTTTGGAATGGGAATCACAAACCTCATCATCTCTATGTGGACCAAAGACATCCCCTGGTTTTCAGAAATACTCACTCAGGACCTCTGCTCTGTTCTGCTGAGCTGGCCCAGCCTCTGCTAGCAATGCTTTCTTCTGCTACACCGTCTGGAGTCTCCTGTGTGCCATTCCGGGAGCTCTCTGCTACTCCCTGAGCTGCTTCCCACAGTTCCAATCCTCATCACCACAGTCTTATTATAGAATCTTATGCTGTGTTTTCATTCTTCATTTGCCTTTGAGTGTAAGCAAAACTGACCTTATTGTATGGGCTGCTCTTTATGGTTACTCAAAAGTAAATGAAAATGTCAGCACAGAACAGTCTAATAAAGACATTTGTTTACTTCAGCCTGCGCTGCCACAGCTGTGAGTGCCCGTGTGCCTGTGCATGTCTGTGCTTAGGATGTGTGTGCCACTTGCTGTGTGTGCCCATCTGTGTATCTGTGTGCATGTGTCAGTGTCTCTGTGTGTCCGTCTGTTTGTGTATCGTGTGTCTTTGTACCAGCATTTGGGTGTATCTGTGTACCAGTGGATGTGTGTGCCTACATGATTCTAAGCTTGGGTACCCATGTTTGTGTGGTATGTGTGCATGTGCATAAGACATAATGTCAAAGCTTGAATTTCTAAAGAAAATACCCAAGAAGTCATAAAGTACAAACCAAGTCCAAGTCCACATAAAGGCACGTTGCTGACCTTCCAATATTGTCTTACACACACTAATATTTAGACTGCATTGCCTCCACTTTTTCCACAAGATTTGCTGTATCCATCTTTTAGAAGCACCTTTCTTATATTATCCTATTATCAGTAGAGTTTTATCATGGTTTTCTTCTGTACCAGGAACCACTCAAGGCACAGAGCTTTATCTGTCGCTAAAAGCTACTCTTCCTTTACACTGTAGGAAATGGTAGTGCACACTTCAAGTCTCTCTTTGGACAACTGCGGGTTCTACCCACCTTGGGTTCATTTGTGAACCTTTGTTTTGTAGGAAGCAGCCAGAGCTGGAGTTGGAGCCACTTCTGGCTGGGATGATCTGTACTCTCTAAGACCTGCTCAGTGTGAAGAAGATTCCAGTAGAATCTGGGTTTGTTGGCCAGAAATCAAAGTGCAATTCTTTCTGTTTGTAAAAATTCCTAAGCTGGGCATTGGAATGTTTAAGAAAAGGCATCCAGAGGTGTACCACGTTCCCACTCTTCAGTGTCACCGTCATTTTTTCCTTTGATTCCATCTCCACCAGGGGCTTTGGTGTAGTGTGGCTCACGGTGCTGCTGCTGTACACACAGGACAGCTCTCCTACCCTCTTCAGCTTCGATGCACGTGAACCCCTGCAGTGGCCACGGGTCCTTCTGACAGCTCCGTCCTCAGACAGATCCTCAGCCCCTGTCTGGCAAGTGGGCTGCCTCCTTGAGTTTATCCATTTAAACCATGCCTAACCCCACACAACTCATAGTCTTTGCTGTCCTCAACCTTCCAGGCCCATGCTCAGTGTAATGCTGGTATTCCATGGGTGAAGAGTTTCAGGATTTGCTATGAAGCTCCTGCAGATCCTGCCTGAACCAGAAAGATAAAGGTAATTCCTGCTGTGGGAGCAGAGCTAGCTCCTGAGACAAGCCTCGGGTTTACACTTTCACCGGTTACCTAAATCAGAGACACGCTCATTTTCTTAAAGAGCATTATATATTATCTGCAGATGTTAGGAATCACCGGGACTTCCTGGGTGATACGTGTGTGTGTGTTTGTATGTTCTTAGGTGTGTAGAGGTCAGAGGGCAGCCTTGGGTGTTAACTGTCAGACAGGACCTGATCTCTCAATGCCCTGGAACTCACAATGTAGGCTAGCCTAGCTGGCCAGTGAGCCTCAGGGAACCACTTGTCTCAAATTCCCCTCCTCACCCCTTACTCCAGGTACACTGCCAGTACTGGGATTATAATCATGCACTACCATGCTTGTGCTTTTTAGGTGGGTTTTGAAGATCTCACTCATCCCAGGCAAGTGCTTTTCCCACTGAGTCAGCTCTTAGCCCACCATGCTCTTAGCTCACTTCCACCATGCTGGGAATGACTCCAACTCCAGCTCTGGCTGCTTCCTACAAAACAAAGGTTCACAAATGAACCCAAGGTGGGTGGAAACCTCAGTTGTCCAAAGAGAGACTTGAAGTGTGCACTACCATGTCCTACAGTGTAAAGGAACATTATACATTTATGGAATCATTGGAGAATGCGTACTCTGTGGAACTTGAAAGGCCCACTGGAGGGAAGCTTTGTCCCAGCACGGTCTCTCTCAGTGGCTCCTCCTTGTCTCCAGCCCCTTCCTGGTGTGCCTGCTGTCTTCATACTTCGATGAAGCTTTCTTGCCTTTTGGGTCACAAAACTCCACAGGAGTCTGAGAAAATAGCTGAGGTGTTCCTCAAGTGCAAACAGCGTGGGTTTATAGTTCTGCAGCCTGCCTGTGGGTACACTCCCTCACTCCCATTCCCAGTTCCACCCCCACATCCATCCTTTCAGGAATCTGCAGCCAGGCTGCCTCTGTGACCATGTCACGTTTGGTCAAAGAATTTATAGTACTCCACTCTGTTCTTCTCCATGGCCCACTGCTGCCACCAAGTCATCTTTCACCTCACCCTCTGAGTGAGGCAGAAGCTGCCCCATGTCCAATGTTTATTTCATCTTCTCTCAACTGTGGAATCTGAATCACAACTGAAATGCTTGTGAGTCACGCCAGAGTTCCCACTCACAGCATGCCAGTGTGGGCAGCCACCATTCCTGGAACTGAGCTTCATCCTGGTGATAGAACAGTGCTTAGCCACCTCCTGGCTGACCCTGTTACTCCTCATTGATCCTTAGTGATCTCATCCTCCCACCCAAATTCTCCTCAGGACAGTGAACACTACACTTCTGCCAACTACCTCTAAAGCCAATTGGTCCCCAGCTTGTTAGATTAGGCTATCAACAAGCTCCCAGATCATGGCAGGGAGACTTCTTATTAATTATGAGGGCTTGGCCTTACTTAGACTCATTGCTGGCCAGCTCTTTTAACTTAAGTTAACCTGTTTCTCTTGATCTCCCTTCTGCCTCAGGGCTTTTATCTTCTTTCTGTAGACCTCACTTCCACAGCTTCTCAAGTCCACAGGCAGCGGCTGCCTGGCTTCGTGCATGCCCCTCTCTTTCTCCCTTGTTCTTCTCTGTCCTATTTAGTCTCTCTGACCACCAGCCCCACCCATCACTCTCCGGCCTCGCTATTGGCTGTTCAGTTTTTTATTAGACCAATCAGGTGCCTTAGGCAGGCAAAGTGAAACAGATGCAACACATCTTTACATCATTAGTATAAACAACTGAAACACACCTTTACAGAAATAAATATTCTACAGCAGTACCACTTCTGGGCTTGACAGACTGAGAATAGCAAGCTAAATAACAGAAATGTATTCCAGACAAATTTTTAGAATTTCTTTGGTCATGACTTTATGGCAGAAGTCCACAGTGGCCATGAACCAACTCCATCAAGAGCTTGGGCTATGCTCCTGTGTTTACTCTTGCAAATCTCAGAATGTTCTGGGAAGCCATGGACTATGAAAACTCTGTTTTCTCTCCTGGTCCATTTTTTTACTGCTACATCTGTAAATGAGAGTAAATAAGAATCTCTGTTTTCCCAGAGCACTGGCAGATCACAGGCCAAGAGAAGGTAGCAAGACAGTTGAGGAAGACTTGTAGTTTCTTGTATCGGATTGACAATGAGCCTGCGTAGTTTCCCCAAACTCAATCAAAATCAGAGTTAGCAGCAAGGAGTGCACACCTGTGTCCTTCTTGCCTTTGCCATATTGACACTATTAGAGAGTGGGTCTCAACTCCTTATAACAGTAGCAAAATTACAGTTATGAATTACAGTCAACAACAAAAATAATTTTAGAGTTGAAGACCACCACCGCATGAGGAGCTGTATTAAAGGGTTGCAGCATTAGGAAGGTTGAGAACCACTGGCCTAGAGTTCTCTGAGAAAGTGACTAGATCAGATGGGACTGTGGGATGTTTGTGGGGAATTATATCAGTTATTAATAGATACAGGAGGACTCATCCCACTGTGGGTGGCACCATCTCTGCCTAGGTGATCCTGAGATGAGTAAGAAAGTCAGTTAAGAGTGAAGCTGATTGAGTCAGCAAACAGCGTTCTTTCCTCCATGGTTTCTGCTTGAGTCTCTGTCCTGACTTCTCTCAGTGATGAACGGTAGCCTGGAAGTGTAAGTCAAATAAACCCTTCCCTCCCCTTTATTGCTTCCACTCATGGTGTCTGTCATGTCTGTCACAGCAGCAGAACGGCAGTAGAATCACTGAGATCCTAATACCAGAGAATCTCAATCCTGGGATACACAGAAAACCTTACCTCACAAAAACAAGCAAACAACTACAAAAGCCATTGGTATGCTGAGCATTCTAACGGCTGGCCACTGGCCATGCTTCCGGTCCTCCTGTGTATAGATCTGTTCTTCTTCAGCTTGCCAAGCACTTTGAGTCAGCCGCTTCCTTACCTATGAAATTGCCATGCTGTAACATTTCTAACGTCCTCTTACTTTTTAAAGTCATTTTACTTTTTGGTGAGTTACATCGGGACCTCATTAGTTATCTGGAGACAGCCACCCAAATGGGAACTAACAGTCTCTGGTTCCCACCTGTACTATCCAGTTATCAGATCCATTACCCCAAACACTCTGCTCACTGTCCGGTTGGTCTCACTCAAGGGTGCAATGCCGTTCATTTTCTCTGAAACTCAAAATCAAGAGCCGGTATCTGATCCTCAGGGCGAGTCACCGTTATCCTCTGCCTGAGACCTATCAGGGTTGTTCTCTAAGGTTACTGCAGTGTGCTGGCACACCTGTTTCCACCCCTCTGTGTATTAAATGTTGTTCAGTGTCATATTTTCCCCCTTTGTTTCTATCATAAATCCTAACTTACATGATTAACACTGTCCATCTAAATCCCTTTAAGGGATTATTTACTTTGCTTCTTTGTTAGCTTTTGAGATAGGGTAGCATGTAGTCAAGGCTGGCTCAAACTCCCCGTGTGGCCAAGGGTGACTTTGAACTGCAGAACCCCTGAGGGCTGGGGTTATAGATGTGACTTATGTGTTGATAGAGATTTGGGCTAGAGCTTTGTGCTAGCTCCCCACTAAACAAACTACACACTACATCTGGAGCCCTTCTGAACCTTTAAATGCCTTCCCTTTGATCTTGCTCTTGAATGACAGTTTGGCTGGTTCTAAAATCACAGTGACAATTACTGTCCTTCAGCTGTGCAGCTAGCTGCCACTGGTTCCTGTACAAATGACCTTTTCTGGAATGTTAAATGTATTCTTTATCTTTGAGATCTGCAAGATCCAGGATCATGTGGGAGACAAACCTCAGGGCATATCTGGGAATTGGCTTTCTAGATGAGGCTAACTGAGAGAGAAGATCCTCCTAGTCGGAGGTTTATAAAAAGTAAGCTGTTGAGTACCAGCAATCTCCTCCCTCTGCCTCCTGACAGCAGAAGATGTGATGAGCTGCCTCACACCCCTGCTGCCACGCCTTGCCACCAGAAGGACTGTTCCCTCAAACTGTGAGTGAGCCAAAGCAAACCCTTCCTTCCATAAGTGGCTATTGTCAGGGATTTTTGTAGAGAAAGTAAAACAGGAATTCGGCATTTGGTTCTGCACTTACAGAATTTTACATTTTAAATAAAATCATTGTACTTTCCCATTGTATCTTACTAATTTTTTTTAAAAGAAAGGAATAGCATTTTATAGGGAGTATGTTCAAGTTTGAGAGGTTTAACAGGATCTAGACACATCATTTATCACTGTTAAGTACTTATTCATAAAATGCTTTGTTCAGTGCCTGTGGCTTAGCTCTCTGATTTACTTAATGGTCTCATTCAGAATTTTGGTTACTTTATCGATGAGTAAATGTTCTGCAGGATATGGAAAACATGGGCCCTGTGTAATCCATCTATGCAACTCAAGGCAGACAGACTGTGACATTCAAAATTGTTATATATTTGTTTTGCTCTATGCTCCAACAATTCTATTTTTTTTTCAATCTTATCTTGAACATGTATTGTAGAATAGGGCAGAGGATTCTGGCTACTTACAGTACTTTTTAGGTTGTCAACTTGACATAATTCTGGGATATCTGGGAAGAGGGAACCTTTACCAAAAACAAAACAAAAAATGCCTCCACCAGATTGACCTGTCCCAGGTATATAGGGAATTCTATTCATTAATTATTGATGTGGGAGGGTCCAGCCCTCTGTAGGCAGTGCTGCCCCTGGCCTGTATAAAAAAGCAGGTTAAACATGTCATGAAAAAAGCAAGCCACTGACCAGCATTCCTCATGGCCTCTGTTTCAGTTCAGACCTCCAGGTTCCTTCATTGGCTTCCTTCGATGATGAGCTAGGTTAGGAATGTAGATATCAGGTGTTGCATAACAATTTCCTCTGTGATAGAAACATTTTATCCTGCAGGGAAGCTCCTTAAGCAGGAAATTAAACAACTCAAAATAGCTTTAGGAAGTCCATGAAGCTGACCAGACTCACTAGGCCCCTCCCTGCCAGAGTAAGCAATAAAAAGCTGAAAGTCCCTCTGAAACAAGCTGAATAGAGCTGCCAAGAATACTGTGCCTGTCTGACAATCTAAGTTGCAAAGACCTCCCAACAAGCTGAGCTTTAAAGAAGACTCTGAAAACCAGACCTGACACCTGGAAGAAGCAGAAACCTACTGAGCTGCTGGAAGAAGTTTAGACCAAAGGAGTCAATTGGAAAAGACCTTCCCAAACTGTCCAGCTGCCTGCAGGCCATGCAGTCTGTTCCAGGTTCCCAGTCTTGTGAACTGTCACCCATGTGGAGGTGAACATTGATGATACAGTTGTTATTTCTGTTACAGAGTTATCTCTGCTCCTGAAAGCGACCCCTCACCCAAATGCCTGTAAGTAGCCTCAATAAAACTCTGGTTCACCAAGTTGAACT
This sequence comes from Phyllotis vaccarum, assembly GCA_033318265.1. Classification (NCBI taxonomy): domain Eukaryota; kingdom Metazoa; phylum Chordata; class Mammalia; order Rodentia; family Cricetidae; genus Phyllotis; species Phyllotis vaccarum. The sequence continues at coordinate 90,558,713 of JARWLC010000003.1, forward strand.
TGGGTGGTAGCCATAATTTGCCTATGTCATGGGCTTCCTCAACATGCATGTGTGACATCTCCCCAGGAAAAGTTTTGTCATATAATCTCAAGCAAACTGTTCTCCCTAAGTTGGTTTTGGTCATGGTTTTGGACACAGTGATAGGAAAACAAGCTAGGACACTTGTGAAGACTGTTCAGTTGGTGCATAACTGAAAAGCCGCGGACTCTTGTACCATGGAGACCCAGGCAATGTCATGAGTCTGTTGTCTGCGTTGTAATGAGCAAGTGTGAGTGCATCCCACAGCCCTTCAAAGACACTTCTGTCCTTCTACTTGTATCTAGTTCTGTCCCTGGTATGATGATAGATGCATACTTAATTTTCAATGCATCCTTGCTGCACAGAGAGCCTCTCCAGACTCCAGTGTGATAAATCCTTCAGCCCAACATGAGATAGGGACTTTTGGGCAGGGTCCTAAGCAATGCCCTGTTATCAGACACAAGACTCTGGGATGTGATACTTGTTGCCAGTTAGATTAGCAAGTGTCACAATCTCCATGCCTAGGAAATGCTCAGTCCTCCCTCCTTCACAGTGTCCCCTGCCCCTGGTCCTCGAAGACCCTGGACCTGACAGGGAGAATGCACAATGGTGGAGCACAGTCTTTGTCTGCCGTCTGCCTTGCCTTTCTGATTATTTTTGTACACCAGTGTCTCATCTACCTCCTGAGACTTTGGTGCCAGGCATATATCTTATTTATCTGAATTTTAAAGGCTTTCATCCTTTGTAAGGGCAGATAAGTTAGAGTGCTCTTTTGTTCCCCTCTGGGGCTCTTCTTTGTTTTATCAGTGATGCATGGGCTAGAGAACAGCTTTAATAGAATCCGTTCTGAGTGGCTGACTAGATTTCTCCTTAGGGGGATTGTCCTTAGTTGGGAAAGAGGTCTCCATCCTAGCAAAACTACCTTAAATCTGAAGCCTGACCCAAAGTTCCCCACAGTTGTATGCAAGTGCATCCTGCCAATGATAACTATAAATGTAACTCAACGCAAAATTGCAAACTTGCTTTAAATGTCATGAGGGCTTTAGGCTGATGTTTTGGTAACTGTACTGCAGAGTTCTAGAGCATGAATTTTGTAGATAATGATGCTACTAGAAAGCCAGAAGAGGGAGATTTGACTACATAGGTAGATGTGAAATAAGGACAGAAGCTAAGGCTGGAGAAATGCTTTCTCAAGATAGACAAAAGGGTCACGAGCCAAGGATCCCTGCTGGCTACCACACAGGGAAAAGGTGAGGATACCCTCTGCTATCAGAGACTCCAAGTAGACCAGCTCTGGTAGCACCTTGGTTCAGACCAATAAAAATCCAGACCTCCAGAAACAGAAAAGATCAAGGTACCTCGGTTTAAGTTTCTGAGTCTATGACAACTTGTTAGAGCAGTGGCTGGAAATAACGTACGTGATAGAAATCCTATGTGTTCACCTCCTAATATATGACACAGACTTGGGAAGCTGTACAGTCAAGAATACTAAGGTGTAGCTGGTACCCTCCCATAGACTGGGGAGTGGGACTTCATGAAAAGGAGAGAGGAAGCTGAGCTTCATTGTTCACCTCTCTCTGCTTCCTGATTGCTGATGGACACTGTACGACCAGCTACCACCATGCCTTCACCACAAAACTGACTATACCCTCCAACTGTGAACTTTTGTCAGGGATTTTTGCCACATCTACAAGACAAGTGACTGCTAGAGTCCCCAAATCCAGAAATTGTGTACCCAGGGAAAACAACCTAGAAGCATTCTCTGAGCTCTTCAAAGCAACCTGCAGCTCACAAGCTGGATTTGAGTCCCCGATTGATGAGGGATACTTAAATTTCTTAACTTTCTCCACTTTAATAAACTAATCATTTACAAAAAGATGAAGCAATATAATATGTCTTAGAGTTTCTATTGCTGTGAAGAAACATCATGACCACATCAACTCTTATAAAGGAAAGCATTTAATTAGGGTGGCTTACATTTTCAGAGGTTTAGCCATTATCATCATGGCGGCATGCAAGCAGACATGGTACTGGAGACGGAGCTGAGAGTTCTACATCTTGACTTGCAGGCAACAGGAAGTGAACCACTGGGTATTGTTTGAGCATATAGGAGACCTCAAAGTCCACCTCCACAGTGACACACTTTCTCCAAAAAGGCCATACCTACTCCAACAAGCCACACCTCCTAATAGTGCCACTCCCTATGAGGAGCATTTCTTTCAAGCCACCACACAATATAAATGATCATTTGTTTATTTTTTTTTTAATTCTCACCTAGAAGTACTCTGTGGATTTATCTATATTTTAGGGAGCACCAGTTTTCTCTAATAATTTGTTCGTAATGAAGCTGACTTCTGAATTTGGTATCTATTGCAACCCACTTGCTTTGTTCTGAGATAGTTTTTTATAGCATTATAAAAATCTGTGCTCATTCTTCCAGAAAAAAAAAAAACTGTTACTAAGTTTCTGATGTATATTCACATGGTTGCTTTTGCTTCAAAACACTACATAGCAATTATTTAACAGTTCCTTCAAGGGCTTACCTTGGAGACAGGTCTATAGAGAAGGGGTATTATCAAGTTAGTGTCAAAAAAGTAGAGATATTTCTAGCAAGTCTTCAGTAATTCCCCTCACTCTCCCAAACTGTGAATACTAAAGCTTGATTGTTAGTGGTGAGTAGAGATGCTGAGTTGAAGGTTAGGATTTTCTAAATGTCTGTTTTGAGCTCAATGTGCGAAAACCATCAGGAGTAAATCTAGGATATGCTCAACTGGTAGCAGGAGAGGGTGGATCAGGAGCTGAGAACCTGTCTGTCCTGTGATTTCCCAGTTACATGCATGCCCAACTCGATGGCTTGTCAGTCCCCAGAACTGTATAAACCACACGTGGTGGCAAATTATTGTAATCCCAGAATTTGGGAGATAGAAAGAGTGAGGGGAATTGGAAGTCATCAAAGGAGGGATCAAAGTCATCCTTGGCTACATTTTGAGTTTGAGGACAGCTAACTTTACAAGCAGAAATGAAAATATGCTGGACTGTAATTATAAGTTTAAAATGGAGGAGAAAAGCAAACAGAAACATTGCAGAGGGCTCCCATGAGGAAAGTTGTTCCTCCATTGTTAGCCACATGGGATTTACTGAAGGACATGTCACCAGGGCTGAACTTGGATGTTTCGAGGCCTCATACCCTTCCCAGTGCATGCATGTATTCCCACCATCTCTGCTCCAGTCTTATGGTTCAAGATGTGAGCTCTCAGCTGTTGTCAGTAAGTTTCTGTCCTGCCAAAAACTCTCAAATTCCCGGCGGCTGTTTCCCAAATAATTGACTCTGAGGCTTATAGTAACTGCTGGGCCAGTAGGTCAGGCTTATTACTATCTAGCTCTTACACTTAAATTAACCCATTATTCTTATCTATGTTTAGTCACGTGGCTTGGTACCTTCTCTCAGTCCAGCATTCTCGCTGGTATCGGCTTCTCTGCCCTTCCTCTTCCCAGAATTCTCCTAGTCTGGTAACTCCACCTATACTTCCTGCCTGGCTATTGACCAATCAGTATAAACCAATACAAGTGACAAATCTTTACAGTGTACAAGAGCATAGTCCCTCAGCACTCAGCTTTCAGCTTCCTGTTTCAGCTGCTATGCCTGTTACATGTCTGAAGCGAAGCTGTTGCATTATTATAGAACAAAACTCTGGAAACATAAGCCAATAAACTTTTTTTTTTCTGCTATAAGTGACCTTGGTCATGGTAATTCATCACAGCAACAGAAAAGTAATGTACTGCCTGTCTTGGAGTTTCTATTTCTGCAACCATGACCAAAGGCAAGTTTGGGAGGAATGGGTTTATTTGGCTTACACTTCAGCATCGCTGTTCTTCAGTAAAGGAAGTCAGGACAGGAACTCAAACAGAGCAGGAACCTGAAGCTAGCTAATGCAGAGGGTGCGGATTACTGGCTTTCTCAGCCTGCTTTCTTATAGACCCGTGGACCACCAGTCCAGGATAGCACCATCTACAGTTGCCTGAGTCCACCGCATCAATCAGTAATGGATCTTACAACACATTTTCTTTCCATTGAGGTCTCCCCACTTCAGGTGACTCTAGATTGCATTAAATTGACACAAAACTAGCCAGGACACTGCTTTAAACCACACTACACATCTGCACACACCTGTGGAAATGGATGAACTTACACACACACACACACACACACACACACACACACACACACACACACAAAGAAACAAACAAACATATACACACACTCTAGGCTGGCCAAGAATGCTGAAAAACCTTCACCATCAGCAGAAGTATGAAGTGGAAGTCACTGTGGGTAAAAATTACAGTTTATTATAGAACTAAACACATGCTTATTATAAGATCCAGCAGTAATTCTCCTGAACAGTTATTCTGGAGAAATCGAAAGCCATGTTCACATGGCAAACTACACACACATGTTTTCTGGAGCTTTGGTCTAACTCTACACCAGTGAGCAAATGTCCTTCAAAGGGTGGATGTTAAGTAAACTGTGGTATGTATACATGTCAGACTACTATTCAACAATGAAAAATATCTTGACCCTGTTGGTGCACATGACAACTCTCTTGGATTGCAGGAACTTGTTAAGAATGGAAGAGGCTGATATCACAATTTACATGTGCTATGACTCTAGTCCCAAGAAACTTCTGAAATAATCAAATGATGGAAATGAAATCAGGTAAAGAAAGAAATGCCTGCGGGTGTAACTCAGTCATGGAGCATTTACATAGAATATTGAAAACCCTGAGGCCCACCAGCCACACTGCAAAAAAATACACACGCAAGCATATTGTCAACATCTGGGAAACAAAGAAGTAATGGCAGTGATCATGGCTACAGACTTCTCAAAGGTGTGTCCTCATCATGGGACTACCCATGTCTTGACTGGGGATCTAGTCAGTTCCAAGTGACAAGTTAGAAGCCCATCCTAGAACATTGTAGGTAGGCTGTTGATGTGAGATGTCTTTCTATATTCTGTGAATAAAGAAACTGTTTTGGCTGGTATCAGGTACCTTAGCAGTAGGCGGGAAACCAGAGCATAGGTAGGAGAAGGAGGGCTGAGTCAGAGAGAGATGCCATCCAGCAAAGATTCAACATGTAAGGTAACACAGGTGAGCCAAAGGCCACCTGTCAGGACAGATTAATGGAAATGGGCTGAATTAAGATGAAAGAGCTAGCTAGCAATATGCCTAAGCCACAGGCCAAACAGCATTATATAAGCTTCTGTGTGTTTCTTTGGGACCTTGGGATTGCTGGTCCAGATAAGGGGGGGGGGCGGACCTTGGGACTAGGCAGGTCAGAAATCTCTTTCTTCAGGCTGTGGTTGACTAAAACCTGATCTTAGATTAACAAGTATGTGCATCTGAGAAGTGCTTATCCTAGGGAAAGGGAACATTAGCTGAACTAAAGAAATGGGGAGACATCATCCTTACTGCCCCCTCCCATCATCCTTACTGCCCCCCTCCCCACCCTCCCCACTGTCAATAAGTTCTGCTGTCTGCACATTCTTCAGAACTTGCCTCCTGCTTTGCTCTTGTCTTACTGTCTCATTAAGGTCAGCAAACTGTTTTGTTGTTGTTGTTAAATGAAACACACATGCATATATGCATGCATTTATAACACACATACATGCATGGAAGAAGGAAGGAAGGAAGGAAACAATAAAACAATAAATAAATAAATAAAAAGAAAACAATAAAAACGTGTCCCCTCTAGGACTTGAACCCTGATACTTTGTCTCCAAGGCCTCTGTTTGCTTGTCCATCACCAAACTCTTTCCCAGGAAGTCCTGAGTTACACACTGCTTTCCTATTCCTTCACTGAGTAACCCACTAGATCTGTGGCTTTCCCCCAAATCCCTAGGTTCTTGAACCCTGCTGGCCTCCATTTTCTACTAGGCAAGAGCTCTACAAACTAGCCCTAAATATCCCAACAGCCCAAGGTCCCTCTCTAGCAGTTACTATGGTTATTCAGGCACAAACACCTGCCAAGAATCGGTCCAGCATGAAATAGCTCCCTGATCCTGCCATGAAGGCCTCTCCCAAGTCCCTCCATGTCTGTCGCTGATTGTTCTGGCTGTCTTTGTTCCCCGATAGTCTCAGCCCTGGCCCTTGCTGGGCTCCCTCCTTGACATTGTTCCTCATCCCCTTCTCCAGCCGCTAAAATCCCACCTTACCTTAGGACATCTTACTGGCCCAGGTTACACCCTCTTCTCCCGAGGTCTTGTATTTACCCTCACAAGCTGAGTCATCCTACATTTGCCCTTATCTGTTGTTTTTATCATTTTAAGGAGACGATAGCATCATTGGAGACACTGCCCAGGTCCAGGTCTTAGAGATCTTTCAATTGTCAGTGGAAGCAGTGTCCTAGTGTAAAGGACAGTGAGTAGCTTGTGCACACCAGCATGGGGACATTTTGGGGGAAGCATATGCGAGGGTATGGGGGTGTGTTTTCTAGAAGGGAGAAGTGAAAAATAAAAAGAAGCCTCAAATGGGTGGTTTCTTGACAGGAGCTACGGCTTCTGGTGACATGGCAGGGAAATAAAACAAAAACAAAAACAAAAAAACCCAAAAAAAAACAACAAAAAATCCCTAACACTTAGTTGAGGTACAAGATGAGTACCCAAATTTGATTCCTAGAGCCCTCATTAAAAAGCCAGGTGGTCGTGCACACTTATAAATTCCAGTGCTGGGACTTGCCTCATCTAATCAGCAAGTTTCAGGCCAATCAGAGACCCTGTCTGAAAACACAAGATGAGCCACACCTGAGGAATACCGAGGCCACCCTTTGACTTCTATATACATTTACATACCATGTGCGCAAGCATCCACACAAGCCAGACTTTACTGTCTTTTAACAATCACATCCAAATTACTCCCAAATCCTCAGCACAGTTCTGTATCCCCAATCAGAGCCCCAGGTGCTGTTTCCATACACTGATCTTTCTAATCATGTCCCTCTGCTCCTTTGAAGTATAATCTGCCAGTCAATGTTGGTGAGTGCCCATAGCAGGGGGAAGGCTGTGGGCACTGGCCCTTTACCCACCTTGATGAATCTGTACTGAGCTCCTTCCCTACTTTGCAATGATATTTGGGTAAAGTAGTCCTTTCCTCTGGGTAGTTGCAGGAAGGGAGAATGTCAGCTCAATGTGGGGGAAGAACAGTAGATCCACTGGCTTCCTTAACTCCCTGCTTGGCCAGTACCCAGAGGTAATTTATGTGATGTAGTGCTCCATAGTATTACAAAACACCATGTTGGCCTGCATTGCTGGTTTATGATATTGTAAGCATGAATGGATTGGATTCTATCTTGTGTGTTATGAAACTATTTGCTGGTTTGAAATTTCATTGTTTTGGGGGGGTCTCTGAGGATTGAGAGAATCCAGCAGAACCCCTACATTCCCACCCTGTCATACTCATGCTGATAGTCTAGTGGCCAGAAGCCCAAAGGCAGGGAGCCTTTGAACATGCCCTTGCTTGCTGCTCCCCTGGCTTCACGGACTTCCCCAGTCTGATTGTAGTAGGACCTTCCGAACACCTTTGTGTGAGCATTTCCATTAACCTAGCTTTACCTCAAGATAACAGCAAGTACTTTCAGACAAAAGTACTCTGAATTTGCATGTCATGAGACCCTCAACAAAAGCACATTAAAAACGGACTCTAAGGTCTAGAGAAAGCCACTTGAAACAGAGTTACACAGTAAGAAAAATTAATTGGAGTAATTTCCTTTTTTTCCAAAAATATGTATGGTCAATTGACCTGCAGGGATGACTATATATACCCAGTGCAATTGATCCAAGGTTATCCTCACTACAAAGTGACAGGCTAATGACTTTTTTATCTTTTGTGATTAATTCCACTTTTTCAGGTCTGATATAAACTTCTGGGGAACTGCTATCAGCAAGGCAGGATCGTGGACTGAGTTTGTTTGAATCTAATGTGTAAGTGCTGTGTGAGGGAGTGTTTAAGTGGACCTCCATACTCCATTTCTCTCAAGAAAGCTATTCTACTGCCAGCTTTTGCCTAAACTGAGATTGCTAAATGATATAATTATAGTTATCATTTTTGCCCCCTTAATAAATGCCTTCTCTAGCCTTAGAGTCCATTAAAGATGAAACAAAAGCAAAACCGTTTCCTAAAATCATCTTCTATTACTCAGGTATCTTCTTTAAAGGCGTAATCAATTCCTTTCCTGAAGTCTTTTTGTAATTAGGTGTGGAGTATCTGCTTCTTATTCATTCATTCAAACAACAGACATCTTCTCTGCAAACTCTCATTTCCCCCTTCCAATTTGGGCTTTGCAAGCAAGCCTGCTATTTATTCCTGAGACTGATCGATGTCTCTCAATTTAATCCTCAAATAATTATATTCAAACACCGAAAGAGCACAAATGTAGCAGCCTAACTATTTAACTCAAATTCTAAATCACTAGCTATTCATGATTAAGGTTGTAATGAGTTTTTAGAGCATATATTATCATTATTTAACACAGCAGAAAAGGGGTCGGCGTTTTCTTTCCCTCACTAAATCAAAAATGACTGAGGTCAGCATCCTGCCTGACCCTGGGCCTGACCTGTGGGTGTTGAGCAGGTACCTGGCCTCCCTCCTTCCTCATTAATGTCAGCTAACAAAGAGTGTATAGAGCAGGATGGAACCCGGTGACCTAGGCTTTTTTCTACTTGCTCGTGTGATGCTGGAATATGTACACAGGTTTAACAGAGCTGGTGCTTTGGAGGTCGGTTTTCTTAGTTTGGGGCTTTTTTGGCTCTCTCTCTCTCTCTCTCTGGCGCGCTCTCTCTCTCTCTTTCTGTGTGTGTATGTGTGTGTATGTGTGTGTGTGTGTGTGTGTGTGTGTGTGTGTGTGTGTGTGTGTGTGTCTGTCTTTTCTCAGGTAGAACATACTTAGTTTTTAGAAAAAGGTATCTCACTTGAACCTGGAACCTGGAGCTCACTGAGTCGGCTAGACTAGCTAGCCAGTGAGCCCTCAGAAGCTGCCCACTCCCAATTCCACAGTCCTTGGGTAATACATACACACCACACTCTGGCTTTTTCGTTTGTTTGTTTGTTTATGGTTTCCAGAGATTGACGATTTATGTAGCACAAACTTTACCAGCCGCGGCCGTTCTACACCCCAGAGGCGTTTTTTGATAAAGAAGCTGTAAGAGATACTCTTCATAGCTACACATGCACACATAGACACATAGATGTAAACACACACACACACACAAGCATACACACACAGGCTTGAACAGAATCATTAGCTTTGCGATCCTTCCAGAAGAAAACACCATTTGTCCCCAGACCCTGCATTCTCATGCTAGCTGCTGTACCCACTCACTGCTAACCATAGGCAAAACATGGACCAGAAGACCTACAAACACTCAGGCACTGTCCCACGTGGGCTGAGGCATAGAATACAGAAGCTTTAACTCCTTGAGGATGCCAGCCTCCCCAGCCTCCTGCTCATGACCTAAGCCTGGTGGTCCCCCATCTGTACTTCTTTCCCAAGCCTAGGAACTCCACACCCTACACCCCACACCTCCATACTCCTGCCCCAAGCCTAGCACTCCTCACACACATACTCTCCTGTCCAGAGCCTATCAGGCTGCTCCACATTCCTGTCCCAAATCTATCAGCCTGCCCCACCTCTACACTCCCGTCCAACTCTGTCTATCGGCCTCCCTCATCTCCACACTTCTGTCATAAGCATGGATGACCCTAAACTGAAAGTTCAGCGTATAGCAAAAAGAACCTACCACAATATCGATGATGGAGAGTACTGGAGAAAGGCACTCGACATCAGCATGGTCTTAGGTCCTCACACACACGTGAGCCCCCCCCACACACACACACAAAGGAGGGAGGGAGAGATGAGAGAGAGGAGGCTGGCCTGCTCCCTCTTGGACATTCCCAGCTGGCCATCTGCCCTACTTCCTGCTTCTCTCCTTCCCAGTGGAGCTAGTCCAGCTGAGCAGAGCTGCCCTAGAGCCTCTGCCGTTCACTGCTCTGTGGGTGGTAACCACACTGTGACCCCAGAAGACATCCCTCTGCTGGTGGCCCCTCTTCCCCTCTCAGTGTTATGTCCTAGTAGAGGAGGAAGGCTGTTGACATCAGCCACCTTTGTAGAGATAGTAGGCATGAGAGAGGCTGATGTGAATGCCCCTCACATCACATTGTGTTCTACTGAAACTGGGGAGATCTTGGAAAGCCTGCCTCCCAGTTTCCTGCTTTTAGTCATTTCCATTTTTATTTATGGTTTTACTTGTATTTTTTCTTTTTTGATGTACTGGAGATTGGCTGTAGTCAGTCATGCTAGGTACATGCTTTGCACTAAGCAGCAATCTCAGCTCTCTCTCTCTCTCTCTCTCTCTCTCTCTCTCTCTCTCTCTCTCTCTCTCACACACACACACACACACACACAAGCTTTCTTGCCCTCTCTCCTATGTGTGCGTGAATGTGTACATATATATTCACATGTGTGTGGTAACGTGTATGTAAGGAACTAAGGGTACACTGAGGCTGTCTCTTTCTCCATCACTCCCTACAATATCTGTTGTGGCGGGTTCTCTAGCTGCACTCTGAGCTGTTAGGTTAGCGTGGCTAGCCAGCCTGATCAGAGGACCAGCTGTCTCTCCACCTACCAAGCACTGGACATACAAGAGGACCACACTGTCCACACAGCTTTTGTGTGGATTCTGGGGATCCAAGCTCTGGGTTTCATGTTTGTACAAGTACTTTACCAACTGAGCCATCTCTCCAACCTCTCTCTTTTTTCGCCACTTTCTATTTTAAGAAAAAGTCTTACTAAGTTGTCTAGGCAGCCTTTGAACTTGCAATTCTTCTGGCTCAGCTTCCTGAGAAACTCTGTCACCTCACCTGGCTCACTTTTAATTGACTTTCAAGATCACTTATTTTGGAGGTCCCAAGGCTGAATGCCACTCACTCCCTACTAGCTTTGTTGTTGATAACATCTCTGGTTTGTGGCAATAACAGCTGCTTAGGTCACTTTTCTTGGGCTTAAAGGACAGCAGTGTCTGCTTGGGCCTGAAGATATGTCCAATGGTGACCTTTATGGAGTCCTCAAATTCATCCAAAGACATGGTCATTTTCTGAACATACCTTCTATAAGAGTGGTAAAGACAGACCACACCAGCCCTACTGCTGACAATGTCCATCCTGATCTCCTTTCCTTCATACCATTCTGCTCCACTCATATAAGACATAAATCCCTGTGCTCAGGAAGGACCCCAGTCTCCAGCTAAACACTAGCCCGATGAGATGGTTAACCTCAGCTGTCAATTTGATTGGATCTGAGATCAACTAAGAGAAACTTGTCTGGCACATCTGTGAGCATATTTTCTGGACATGTTAAACCACAGTGAGAAAGGCTATCCTGCAGAGTGGGTCAGAGGCTGACATACAGAGGTCAGAGGTCAGAGGGAGACACCACTGTTTCCCCCAGCTTGCCCATGCCCCTTGCTAGTGAGAGCATGTGCTCTGTTGCTGCCATCCTCCCCTGGTATCAGAACCAGCTTCTACAACCTCCCAACAGGGACTGACAATCAGCAGCTCCCCAGGTATTTGGGAACAGAGTAGGACTGTTGAGAAATCCAACCTAGTGAAAAGAGCAGCTACCAGGTTCTCAGCCTCTCCAGTGTGCAGATCATGGTCAGCCATATTGTGTAAGCCGATCTAAAAATCCCCTTTGTAATCATATTTATTCCATCAATTCTGTACCTCTAGAGAAACCCACCTAATATAGCCAGGTAACAAACAAGCTCTTTTCTCAGGCTCACTTCTTTACTTACTGGCATAGAGCACAGCAAAGAAAGGGGCCTAGTTTATAACATTAGCACAGCGTTTACACTGAGTCAAAATGAGAATCTCTGCTGAGGGGGAGCTCGGTGGTAGAACACTTGTCTAGCATGATGCAAGATTCTGGGTTTCATCTGCTTTACTTAAAAAACAGGAGGAGCAGGAGGAGGAAGAGGAGGAGGAGCAGGAGGAGGAGGAAGAGCAGAGAGAGCAGGAGGAAACTACTCCCTTTAAGGAGCTCGCTCTGCCAGCAGACTGGCCACCACTAGGTCAGAAGTCATCTTCAGCGGTGCCAGAAGGGCTTGGGGCTCCCCCCCTCCCCCGCTGTTTACGTAGTCATTCCTAATAGTGGTCTCTCCCCCTTCTCTCTAAGAGGCCAGATTCCATATTCAACAGTACAGAGATGCCCTCTCCTTCCTGCCAACGCCAGACAAGCTGAAACTGCAAAGGACAGAAAGACTGACTGCCAAGACTAAATGCATCTCTCCCCCAAAAGCACAAGCAAAAGTTAGGAAGAGATGCCAGACCAAGATCACCCAGAGTAAAAACAATGGCCACTTCAAGGGCACATGTCATGGCTTTTGTGCTATGAGAGAAGCAAATTAGTAGAGACTATAGGCTCAAAGAAATACGTTTTGAATTTAAAATGAAAACATAAGAAACAAGTCTAAAGATTTTAACAAAGGACAGCAGTTTTTATCTGAACCACAAGTCCTGCGATTTTATAAGACTGCTCTTCAGAAGATCATAAAATCCTCCATTATGAAAACTGTAAAATTCTGATGACCTATTGTTTTTGGCTTCTTTTCAAGAAAGCGGCGAAACTGCTGTCCCGGCCCTGGTGGCTGTGTTTGCCATGTGACTCTACTTGAACCCGGTGCTCTTTAATTTTGTTCTAGCAAACCAAGAGTCCTGTGCACATGAGTACATTATATTCTGTCTCCCATGGTGTGACATCAGCTCCCAGGGACAGGCGTTGAGACAGGGGCTGATAAGGGTGAGTATAAATATGCAGTGAGGCAGATAAAGTTGCAGTACACCTACAACTGTGGTTTGCTAATGTTTTCTGTGACATTATCCATAACAGCCTGCCCAAGGTTGGTGTTAGAGATAAGGCAGCTCCCCCCCCCATTGCTAATTACTCTATACTTCAGTTTCTCTCCCCCCCCCCACCTCTTTGCTAATTACTGCACACCCCAACCTGTCCTCTCTCTCCAGGACTTCAGGCAACAATGCCCCATCCACCAAGAAGGGGCGGGTCACATGAACACAGCAACATTAGACCAGGGAGGCTAGTTCATTGGTAGAATGCTTGCCCCATATACAGGAGGCCCTGGGTTCAATCTCCAGCACTACAAAAATAAAATAAAATTAGCAACATTGGAAATAAAACAACTTGTAGAGTCCTCACATTTGCCTCAGGGTACTAACACTCACATGGCCTGGCTCCTCTGCTTCTGGCTCAAGGAAGTCAGTCACAGAGCAAGGCTGAGCAACTACGGAGAAAGTTATTAAAGCAAGCAAGCAAACAAACAAGAAAATCTTCAAATCCAAGGGTATAAGTCAGTCAAGAAAGTGCTTCCTTGAAAATTAAGAACCTAAGTTTGATCCTTGGAACCCTGTAAATGTCAGTGTCAGAACATGTATCTATAAACCTCGCACTGGGAGGCAGGGACAGGAGATTTCCTAAGGTGGGCTGGTCAGCCAGCCTAACCTACTCAGCAAGCTCTAGCATAGTGCCTTACTTTGGGTTGCTATGATGAATCACTGTGACCAAAAACACATTGGGGAGGAAAGGATTTATCTGGCTTACATTTCCACATCCATTGTTCAACTCTGAAGGAAATCAGGACAGGATCTCAAGCAGGGCAGGAACCTGGAGGCAGGAGCTGACACAGAAACCATGGAGGGATGCTGCTTACTGGCTTGCTCCTCATGGCTTGCTCAACCTGCTTTCTTACAGAACCCAGGACCACCAGCCCCAGATGGCCCCACCCACAATGAGGCAGGCCCTCCCCACCAAATTACTAATTAATAAAATGCCCCACAGGCTTGCCTAGAGCCTGATCCTGTGGAGGCACTTTTCTTAATTAAGGCTCCCTCCTCTCTGATGACTCTAGCTTGCATCAAGTTGTTATAAAAACTGTCCAGCACAGACAGTAAGAGACACGGTCTCAAAGGAAAACAAAGGAGAAAACCCTCAGAAAAAAATAATTTTCAAGGTTGACCTCTAACCTCTACGTGCAGGCACATACAGACAGGCACACAAACACTGGGAGGGTGGGGGATCCAGTCCTTTGCAAGACTAGATGAAACTGAGATTGAGCAAAACGAAGACTTCTTATGAACACACGGATGAAGGAAGAGAAAACAATGTTAAAACAAAACAAAGACCCCACTCACGATGCTACCAATGGAAGGAGACAGAAAAAGAACACAGAGTCAGGGACCCTGCTTGAGTAGCAAAAGAGGCCTACAGATTCCATGTCTCCCCAGGTTAAAAGCCAGAGTGCTTCCCATGCCCTCATCCCACCTACACGGTGTCTCTTGTTTAATATTCGTTTAATTGAAACTTTAAGGCAAGCACCACGAAACTAAGAGAAAGACTACGTGTGAGCAAGCCTGGACCACTTGGGTCAAGAGCGTGCCTGGTAGGACCTGAGAAACTGACACTTACCTTCTGGGAAGGAGAAATAACTCGGAAAATCCTGGCAGTTTGCTTCAAGATTTGCAAATAAGGAGGAACAGAAATGTATTCAAAATGGCACAGTCGCCGTAGCCTCCCTGTCTTCAGACTCCTTCCATTATAGTCCCTCCCCAGGACTCAGATTTCTGAGGAATAATGAGCAAATGGAATTAGGTACCTTGTAACCCAATTTCTCATCTCTCAATGAGATCAAGAAAGGAAATGTGAAGTCAGGATATGCGTGACAAGAAGACTGGGCATCTCAGAGGAGCCCCAGAGTAGACATGGTTAGCACTGATGTCCATTGGAGAGGTGACATCTCTCCAGTGGAGGAGTCTTGGACAGGTGCAGGGATGGCTGAGCCTTACCAGTGTTCTTGGACCACAGTGGAGGTTGAGAGCAGTTGGAACAATCTGCCCAAGACTAGTGTGCATGAGTGATTGATTGCTCATGAACTCAGAGACTGTCTATCTGCCCAGCTTTGTGAGGTCCCTCTGGGAAGAAACACAAAAACTGCTTTAGTTTGGTATTTACTCCTGGGAGAGTGGATAGTGAACACCACCTAGGGTTTCTGAGAATGTGGACAAGGAATTCTAGAGGATTCCACATGAAGATTCTCTCCAGTTATTTACTTATTGACTGAATAGCTCAGTAGTGGAGTGCTTGCCTAGCATATGCAAAGCCCTGAGTCCCAGCTCCACAAAAATCGAGTAAAGGACTTTGATCCTGGTACTCCAAAGGTGAAAGCCAGGTGGGAGTGGGCAATCACGGTCACCTTTGGCTCTATGGTGAATTGTAGACCAAGCCCTGGGATACATGAGACCCTCTTCAAACAAAAGCCTAACTACTCACAACAGTTGTGTATCACCTGGACTTTTCACCTTTAAAAATAAGAAAATTAATTATATCTTTGTGTCATTCTGAAAAGGAAGGAAAGAAAGTTTACTCTGAGAATATAAGCCCTATGGAACTGAAGGTCAGGGTTGTCCTGAACTTGAACATGGACTAGGAATTTCCAGAACTTTCTATTTGTTCTTTCTGCTTGTCTACATAAATGCCTCTCTACCCATTCTAGCCACCTTTACCTGGCTGCCCTCTCCCCATTCTGAAGCCACCACATCACCGTATACACAAGCAGATTAGTGGACTTTCATGGCCAATAGCATAGGACAAGCAGAAACAATGACCTCATTGTTGAAAGACTCTAGAGCCTCTGGCCTACATTGCTGTATCCAGGAAACATTACATTGCACAATGAGACTGTACTGACAGGTCTCAGGAACAGGTGCTAGGAGAGCCCTGTTTGATACTCTTTATATTGCCTAGGACTGGGGCCTTTGACAGCTTCCAGGCCTACCGAAAATTTTGTAGTTAAAAAACAAAAACAAAACAAACAATAAAACCCCAAACTTGAGACTCGGAAAATTAGAGAGCTTGCATAAGCTTACAAAAGCTGCCCATCACAATGCCAGACTTCTCAGAAATCCTCCTGTTTCATCCCCATTCATTCAACTTGCTACTGGCCTGGTTTGGCCAAGAGCCTGGGAAGATGGAAAGAAGATCTTTGAAGCTGTATAGTCTTTGTGGGGTTGAGGGAGACACCAATGGCTATAAAATGCTAACCCTGAGCAAAGCTAAGGAAGCTGTGATAGTACCAGTTTGTTTTGTTGCTGATGTCATTGACCTGTTCATAAATGTAGATCCCTGCCCTGGGCACTTGGAAGGGGAACTGGACCCAAAATAAACTCGCTGTCTCTCTTAATTCTATCAGCTAGAACAGCTCATGTAGACCCTGGGTGCCCCTTACTCTCTGGGCCCTTTTTGTTTGTTTTTAGACTGGTTCTCATGTAGGTCAGGTTGGTCTCAAACTCCATAAATGATCTGAACTTCTGATCTTCCTGCTTTCATCTCCCAACTGCAAGCACACATTACAGATACATATCAATCCGCCCCACTAATGAAGTGTTGAACAACAGACCCAGGCTTTGTGCATGCTAGAAATTAAGCTACAGCCCGAGCCCCACCCTTGGCATCCTGAGAAGTGGTGTGAAAGCGATGGTCGGCTTGTCAGGGTCTGCAGACTGTTCACCAGCTGATGCTGTCTGTTCATTAGACCCCAGTCGTGTTAAATTGGCACTGGCTGAATGTTTGAAAACAGCAGAGCTACATTGTCAGCCCAGAATGCACTTCTCCAGAGATCCACATGGAACAGCCATCTTAGATATTTCTTTTCAGACATTTGTCACTCCCAGCTAGCATACTATTGTTGAAAATGCTAGAGCCTTTGACAAATTAAAATGGCTTTGGTGTGGTGGCCAGCGACTAGAGCACTGCCATTGTGTGTCTTCCCTGCTCTTGTTTGTGGGGATTGTATTTCGGGGACTTTACCTCCTGCTCTTTCTTCTTTTCCAAATCCCCAGTGTCCTTCTTCTTAGGGAGGTTCCCTCAATTTTCTATGGCATTTTTCTCTTCCGTCCAAGCATGGCTCCTTCTCCAAATGAGTGTGCTCCTAACCTTCTCTTCCATAGCACAAAACAAGTGGAATCAGAAGAAAAATAAATTAGTTAAAAATAGCATCATTTTATTTGTGCCATTTTATATGATTATCACATGCTAGAAATGACACTATAATTATAGCAACAAATTATTTCAACAATCCTCAAAGTGATGCTATTTATAGACAACTAGGGCTGGATGGCAGGAATGACTTCACTGTGGGAGAAGCCTTGCTCATGGATGTGCCCGAGCCTGAGGCCAGAGCACCTGGCACATGGAAATAAGGGGCATCACAGGTCTTCACTTAAAACCAGAACATGATAAATGGAATAACTGAACAGACATATTTCAATCTCCTCAGCTTGGCCTTCACTTTGTATATCTAGTGTGTTGGAGTCTGTGTATGAAGAAAACCACATCACCCACCACCTTCCTCCTGACCTTCAGATCAGAAGAGGTGACAGAAGAGAAGTCCTTGGGACAAGATCACTGTGGGATGCACACAGACGTACACAGGGGCCATTCCTGTGTGGGAGAATGACCTGCTATTACACTGTTCTGCGTTACGCTCTCTTCTCGCATTTCATCTCGAGCAGAGGAGAGAACCCGTGGGTGCCCTTTCTTTGTTTTGGGTTTCTCTCCTTTTATTTTTAGCCTCTATCATCTTGCAGGTTTTATTTATTTATTGTTTAGCATCATGGTGCCTCTTCCCCCCTCCCCTGGATGATGCACTTGCAGACAGTTCATCTCAGGCCACAGAACTCTGCTTGGGATGTGGTTTATGAAAGAGGAAAAGCAATCATTTATCTAAAAAGGCTTACTTCGTGAATCACAGCTGTGTCTTGTGTCTATGAATTAAAGCATACGTCCATACCTAGTGCAGAGCTGACAGGCTAAGGAGTAAGGAGCTGGCATCTCCACCTAAGAACCTGGCCGAGCAGTTCTAGGGCACCTCTAAGGAAAAGAGCTGCAACTGATAGTCACAAACCTAGAGTTGACATTTTATAACTACCAAAAAAATAGGGCTCTCATGTTCCTACCTTAATGCTCTGTGTGTGTGTGTGTGTGTGTGTGTGTGTGTGTGTGTGTGTCTTTTGGTTAAATGTTCACCTGACATATTTTAGGTTCTATACAAATGGTGCTTTGGTAGGTCTTGAGAAGGCTCAGTCAGTAAAGTACTTGCTGGGCATGGATCCCCAACACCCACACAAAACTGGATGCACGATGAAGTAATTTTAAGGCTAGAGAATGGAGACTGAGGATCCCTGGAGCTACTATTGGCCACCAGCCTAACCAGGCTGATAAGCTTCAGGTTTGTTGAGAATCCTTGTCTGAAAAAAAAAAATGAGGTGGAGAGCAATGGAGGAAGACAGCCAACAATCACCTCTAGTTTCAGGAACATGCACGTGCACACACAAGCACACACAATTTTTTTTCTATCATTAAGTATCTCTGGTGGCTATTATTGCCTCTGATCTAGAAGAGTAAATTTGCCATTGTCTGTGATCAGGTGCCGAAATCCTACACATAGAGGGATGACTAATGCTGGCATGGTGTAGAACTTTTGGTGGCCATTGAGTGCTATCCAGACAGCATTGGAGACTGCACCTCCCTCTGGGAAATGCAAGAGTGGAGAGGTGCCTCACAGGCAGAGAACAAAGATGACAATAGTTCATTGCTGGTTTCTTCTTCTGGTCCATGTGAAGAATAATGCCACAAAGGGAAAAAAAATCATAGAGCATGGGTGACATGTGTAGGGAGAACTGTAGTCATGGCTCCATTAGAAGTGAATAAACAAATGTTAATCATCAGAGCTTGATACTCATCCCAGAGAATGTTGTGTTATAGCCACGGAAGTGAGAAATGAACCACTGTGCAAACAATAGCTATCATGTATAGAGGGCCACAAAGCTGCCCCTTGTGTGGGATGCCTGGGATGGGTTGGATGGGGGTTGTGATATGTACCACATTAGAGCAAAGAGGTGGGACTCATTCCTCAGAAGCAGCAAGATGTTCTCTGGCATACAACAACCCAACTTTGTGAGACATCCCCAGATGGATCCTGAGAAAAAGACTGAACTCATTACAGTATGTGGTAAGCAACTTACCTGACAGTACAGGAAGACGCCTGCAGAAAGGGTCCCTTCATTAAGCTGGTAATACACCCACTTATGTGGCTAACTGATGCCAATGGCTGAGGATAATTTCACAAAAAGGAAAAAAAAAATTGAGCTGCCATGGAAACCTGGACAGCAACAGATCTTCTGAATGTGACAAGATTCCAGACTGGATTGCACGATGTCTCCATAAGGCCAGAAAGCACCATGGATTTAATTAGTTGGTGAAGCCTGTCGCACAGGCGGGCAGCAGAACTTGTCCTTTATTCTCTTTCCAAATGAACCACGCGTCACTAAGCTCAGCATTGCCACAAGGAGAATTTTTAGCTAAGCACAAGATCGCAAAACAATGCTGCACATGGGAAACCCCAGAATTTACATTCCTTCACAATTCCAGGACCAAATGAGCTGTGACGCTATGAGGATGCGTGGAGAACAAGCCCCAGCCCGTGTCCTTCCCAAACATCCCGTCTTCAAAACACGTCTCCCTGTAGCTGCAGATGCCAAGATTAACGCCTTCTAATTTTAGCAGTCTATGAAGACAACTTTAGCATGGGGATCTCCTTCATCTGATTAATAAAAATATATTTGAGGAGTGCATATTCCTCTTTGCTGATGATCAGTCAAAGCAGCTTTCCACAGAGCACGGCATCTGTGTGACTGTAGCAGAGTGGTGGGGGCACATTAAGGGCACCAAAATCATCTCTAAAATGGAAGGATGTGTGATGCTATTGCACATATCTCTCCCAGTGTAGCTTCACTGTGTTTACACCATCGCCAGTATTCCCAGAATGTTGTTCAGGCTGGGGGTATAGCCCAGTGGTAGAGTATTTGCCTAAAGTGATGGTGAATTCCTATTGCCAACTTGATGGGACTTAGAAAAACCATGAAAACAAACATCTAGGCATACATGTTCCCAGAGAGGTTTAACTGGTTTAACTAAGGGAGAGAGACACCCTGAATGTGGTAGCACCATCCTATGATGTGGGGGCTCAGTAAATAAAAAAGGAGAAAGTGAGCTAAGCACCGGTATCTATCAACCTGTGCTTCTTCACTGTGAATGCCATGTGACCAGCTACCTCACATTTCTGATGCCTTGGCTTCTCTTCCAGGATGTATTGTCTTGCTTTAATGCAGGCCCAGGAACATGTAGATAAGGGATCATGAACTGACTCTTCCCAAACTAAGCAAACTAAATCCTTCTTCCTAGCTACAACAAAAAATCTAGACAATTTATTTTTATTTGTGTGTAGGTATATGTGTGTATGCGTGTCTGTGTGCATGTTCATGTGTGTGTGTCTTTCTCCCCCCCCATGTGTGTATGTGTGTGTGTTTGTGTGTATGTGTGTGTGTGTGTGTGTGTGTGTGTGTGTGTGTGTGTGTAAGTAAGAAGGCTCAGCCTCAGGCACCGCCCATCTTTTCTTTTCAAGACATCCTTTCACTGACCTGGAGTCCAGAAGGCAGGCTAGGCTCTCTGACTTCTGAACCCAAAGATTCCATCTTTCTCTTCCTCCTGGCGCTGGTGTTATAAGAATGTGTGGTCACATTCAGCTATTTTCATGTAGGTGCGTGGGCTTCAACTCAAAGTCCTAATGCTTATAGACAAGTACTTTAATGACTGAGCTCTTGATCCAACCTTATTTAGTCAATTTCCTGCCCCCTCTCTAATCAGTCACTAGGTCTCACTGAATCTTCTTCAGATGGTCCCTTAACCCCTACATGCATATTTAACATTTGTCAATATCAAACAAATTACCACTATGTAAACCAACCACAGGCTCTCAGGTCTGTGTACTATAGAATGTATGCATTACTCAAACATCATTAAATAAGAAGACATCCTCCCTTCACAATAAGGAAGATTGACAGTCAAGATTCATTAAAACCTCAGGCAACTCTAGTTAGGAAGCAAAGTCTAGCTCACAAATTTCCATTGAGATTGAAATGATCCACCCTACAAGAAAGCTCCTTAAGCAGGAAGGCGGGGGGGGGGGGTGCAACACCTCAAAATATCTTTAGGAAGTCCCTAAAATTGATGAAATTCACTAAAGCAATAAAAGCTGAGGCTCCCTGTGGGAATGCATTTGTGAGTGCTGTATCTTTAAATAAAGGAGCTGGTTTGGGCCATGGCAGGTACTGTAAAATAGGTGGGAGGAGAATCAGAGCTTAGGTAGAGAAGCAGGGTGGAGTCAGACAGACCGCGCGGAAGCCGCCCAAGAGACGACATGTAAGGAGACACGGGTGAGCTACGGGCCGAGGCCACGTGGCCCGTGGATTAATAGAAATGGGATTTAAGATATGAGAGCTAGCTAGCAATGTGCCTGAGCCATAGGCCAAACAGCATAAAGTTAATATAAGCCTTTGAGTCGTTTCTGGAGACCCGGGCGGCGGCGGGTGGATAAGCGGCGCCGGGCAGGTCTGTGGATCCGAGACCTCTGGGGCATGGGACCAGCGAACCTAATACAACAGATGGCGCATCCAACGTGGGCCGATTATCCACTTAGAGCCTGACAAAGATTAAAAAGAGTTCTAGATCGCAGAAATTGAGCCAGGGCAGCTTCCAAATTGTGTGTGTGGAGCGGGTCTTTGTACAAACAAAGCATGGTCCGGGTCACACTCAAAATGGCGCCAGCGGCGGGCTGGCGACAGGCAGTGTGAGCTACAATCAGGCGGGTTCCTGAAAACTAACAAAAGACTCAGTAATGTGATTGATTTTAGATTTCTGCTTATTTTGAACAAAAGAGAAACAAATTTTCTTCGTGGCAGCATTTTCTTAGGTGTGCTCTGTTTACGGTCCGTTTAAGGAAACTTAGTGATTCAGCCTAATTTGCAAAAACTGTGCTTCTTTTTGGAGAATGTATTTTAAAAGCTCTTAAGGTTAGAAGATGATTAAGGATTCACAATAAAACAGATTCAGATAAAAAGAAAACCTGTAAACGGGTTACAATGTTTGTAAAAGGTACATAGGCTTCAGAGAGAAAATAAAGAGGTTAGAAAAAGTTTTTAAAGCGAGAAATAGAGTGATAAAAATATAATAAGCCACGTAAAGATGGAAAATAGACACAAAATCTGGATTTTGGTTGTTATTGTGTTTTCTTTTAATTTTTTAACTGTTAATGAGCTAACTGCAAAAAGACAATGGATTGCAAAGGCTACTAAGTTAAACAAGAATGTATATTTTAAAGGTATTTTGATTTTGAAATTTGTGTCTAAGGATTTATTGCTTTGGAAGAGTTCTGTTTCTGTTTCCACAGATGAGAACCTGTGGATTGCTTCCAGGCAAATGTGGTTTCATCAACCAAGACCCCCTGAAAAAACCTCTGATGAGAAGAGATGGCCAGAACAGCTTCAGAGCTGCAGACTGATTCAGCCTCAACAACCGTGAGACTTTCAACGCCCCTTAATCAGCAGGAAGTAGTAATAGAAAAACAACGCCCAAATTCCCCAAATATTGTTTCTAAATGTTTGTTTTCATTATAAATGGTTAATGGTCATAGTCAATCTCTTTCTAAGAAAAAACGGGGGATATGGTATGTGAATGCTTTTTTAAAAAATTAGATTATTGAATTTACAGGTAATCAGCTGTTAATCTCAAACTGCTTTACATTGGTATAGATTTTGGTTTATTGATACAAATTTAAAGTCAATTTTATTATGCTGTATGTGTTTTTCTATTCTTGTTTAAGATATGATGTTCATGTAACTGTTTTAAAATTGTAATGTATAATTAAGAAATAAAGGTTAATAGTCACTTTTGATAATCAAACTTATAGTTAGGTTAGTTAGGATTTTTAGGTATACAAAGATATATTTCAATTAGATAGGTAATCTTCAAATACTTCTAAGACCTACAGAATATGGCATTTAAAATGTTTTAAGAGCTTAGACTTTTCTAGACAGTGAGACTGGTCTGCTCCTGGCAGCACTAATTTACTTCAACAGGAAGGTGGGCATTGAAGAAACTCCATATAGAATCTCATCTATTTGTGGTGATGGTGAGCCACTGGAGAACAAACTGTTTTTATATTGACTGCTTGACAGTATGCTGTTTAAACTGGACATGCAGGTTCCATAAGAAGATGACCTCTGGACTTTGGCAGAACAAGCCAAGATCATCATTCAGGTTCCTGCTTTACAGAAAAAACTGTCAGACATTCTTCAGGACTCAAGGAGAAGCAACGGATAAACTGTGCCAGAATGGGCAGAGCAGATTTCCTGCTTCACTGAAATGAAAAGAGACTCCAGGCCTATAGGCTGAAGATGGTTGCCCCAACTTTATAAAAAAACTTTGGGTGACTGTCCAGGCAGATAGGTGTCATCTCTGTCCTTTCTAGATTTTAGAAGTCGTTTGCACTTCTGGTTTACTTGGGTAAATATTATATCCTTCTGTGGTCTTTGATGTAGTTGAAGATTAGATAGTTATATGTACAGTTTTTCTTAGTCATTTGAAAAGTATATTAGATATGAAACTTTAGATTCATAAAGATAAGATAGATGATAGAGTATTTTCTTTAATTTTGCTAAATACAAATAGACTAGATATTATAACTATAATTCTTGCTTGATAGCTATTTTGTTATATGTAATTTTGCTATGTTAAAATTGAAACCTTCCTTTTTGATTAGAGAAAAAGGGGGAAATGTGGGAATGCATTTGTGAGTGCTGTATCTTTAAATAAAGGAGCTGGTTTGGGCCATGGCAGGTACTGTAAAATAGGTGGGAGGAGAATCAGAGCTTAGGTAGAGAAGCAGGGTGGAGTCAGACAGACCGTGCGGAAGCCGCCCAAGAGACGACATGTAAGGAGACACGGGTGAGCTACGGGCCGAGGCCACGTGGCCCGTGGATTAATAGAAATGGGTTGATTTAAGATATGAGAGCTAGCTAGCAATGTACCTGAGCCATAGGCCAAACAGCATGAACTTAATATAAGCCTCTGAGTTATTTTTGGGGACCTGGCGGCTGGGCAGCTGAGGGGTCTGGCACGGCAGGTCTGTGTGTCTCGGATCTCTGGCTAACCGGGACCCAGAGAAACCAAAATACAACAGCTCCCTCTCAGGTTCATAGAGGTGAGCAGCAGAAAGCCTTTGAGACCAGACTAGCTGTCTGGGGGAGGCAGAAACCAGCAGAAATGTCTGGGAGAGATTTAGTGACTTAAAAGGGACACTCTCTGAGCTGTTGAACTGCTGCATGCTATGGAGTGCTCCAGGGTCCCAGTTTTTGTAAACCGTCACCCATGCTTGGGAGGGCTATCATGATGGAGCTGCCCTTGGATGATTTCTGCTCCTGTAAGTAACCCCAATAAGACTCATCCGTTCTTTGGTCTGCCATGGGCTCCCTATCTGGGGAGAGTAATATGTGTTTTTGGTCTCCTCAAGAAAAGATTTGTTGTGCAACAACACGCAAAGCTCAGGGAACTCAGCCAAGGAGGGCTTTCTCTTTCCCCAGAAGTGCCTTCATTTCCTCCCTTTGCCCAAAGGCCAGCTAGCAATGAGCAAACCTGCCAGCTCCATTCTGTAGTGTCACCTGGTCATGCAGACCTACTACATCAAGACTCTGAAGAAAAGCAGTGGAGTTCACTATTTTGTAGTTTAACATAACAGCACACTGCATGGAATGCTGGGATACTGGATGAGGTTGTCTTTGCCTTGGCTGGCTGGTCATCTGCCCTTACACTGCCAATCATGGCCCAAGAAGTTGGAGACTATACGAGCCAGTCTTCTGTCATTATGACCATTTAACCTGAAATTTATTTCCTTCTGGAAATTTTACCTTTAAGACACACCCAGAGACGTGTTCCCATCTTGCAGGTGATGTCAAATCTACTCATTGAGTTTGACTTTTATTTTTGTTTGGTTTGTTGATTTTTTTGGTGGTGGTGGTTTTTGTTTTGTTTTGCTGTGTGTGTGTGTGTGTGTGTGTGTGTGTGTGTGTGTGTGTGTGTGTGTGTGTGTGCGCGCGCGCGCATTCATGGATACATGTGTGTTTTCGTAGATGTTTGTGTTTCCATGGGTTTTGTTGGTTAGTTTTAGTTGTTACGTTTTGTATGAGACAAGGTTTCATTATGTAGACCAGGCAGGCCTTGAACTTGTGACAACCCTTCAGGCTCAACCTCCCAAGCATGTACCAACCAGTCAAGTTGACAGTGATGTTGACACTGTGGGTATAGGGAGCTTTTAGCAGAGATTCTGAAAGAATAGGCCATTCGAGAACTTTCAAAGGTCCTAATTTCCAGAACACTCCTTTGTCTGTCCCTCAGAATATTCCTTCTTGTTCTGTGAAAGCCAGGAAGGTATTTCTTTTGCAGTGGACTTCACCATCTTTCTCAGTTTCTCCAGGGAAAACAAAAAGTCTTACTCTGTGTGGCTTCTCCCCACTCCTGCCCACTCCAAGGCTGTGTGGCGATATACAATGTATCACCACATCACTGCTCGTAAATCTCCAAGCTGTGACGTACTGCCCCTGTGGATCATCTCCTGGTGGATTTGAGATCTCTTAAGCTTGGGTTCTCAGCATTAGTTATGTATTTCTAGCTCTGAATGTGTAGTAAGTGCTCAGCAAACATTTTCTTAAATACGCCGTTTTCATTCTGCTAGCCAATTAATTAATATTTATGGATGATGCTTCGACACTTCCAAAGTCTGCCCCTTGCTTTAGGAAATTAATTATTTGTAATTGAAAGGGCAGAAATGAGGTTGAGAAGCAATAAATTACAAGCATCCATAAAAATATTGATGAGCCTTTAAAAAGATTCAGTTCTCAGTGGAAAAAGGAGAAGACATGTAATATCTTTTCCACAAATTAAAAATACGCATGCGAAATACTACTCATTTTTCATTAATGCATAAAAACATGTTACATCAACACAATGATAAAAAAAAAAGTAAAGAGTGGGTACTGGATGTAAAGAGCCTTTACATGATAAAAGTAAGAACATGTCCTGCACAGAGGAAAGAGGGTACTTTGTCCTTGAGAAGAGTAACCTAAAACTTTTGACGTTGTCTTAAAACAAGAAATAAAAGCCTGGGGAATGTGGTTCAGTCAGTAGAGTACTTCCCATGCAAGCATAAAGGCCTGAGTTCAGATCCCCCAGTGCCCACATGAAATGGTCAAGCACAGTGGCGTACAATAAGGAAACAGAGACAGGAGGTTCTTAGGACTTGCTGGCCAGCCAGCCTCGCCTACACACTGAAGTCTTCTGGCTCCCACATGCACACGTATATGTACACATACAAATCCACATTCACACAAGCATGCACACCCACAAGAATAAGCTTAAGACAGAATGAATTAAAAGATAACTTGTTTAAAACCTGTGTATGCTACTTCCTGTAGCACCTATTATCTGATCTGTTTGAGATTGGTTAGAGGTAGATGACAAGCAGGAGTTAGAAATGTCACTTTAGATCCTATTATACCTAAGTGCAATATGTTTTGGAAAGAGATGACTGAAGCTTCTAAGTGAACAGAAAAAGCTTGTAGGACTCCACAGGGTAGACCATCGACATGGTAGCTTCAGTGTGACAGGTGGTATCAGCTGTCACTTAGTGCTCAGTGATGCATGCATCCACTTTCTTCCATGAGCCTGGCTCCAGATAAACTAATTTTAATGCCATTCATTCTGTAAGAGCCTTGGGATTTCCTTGATTTGTGACTTTACTATGGGTATTTAGAACATTTAGGGTACCCTCTCTTCTTGCTGCATGTTTCAACAGTCCCCATCTTTTGGGAGCCAGATAAATGGTTCATTCTGAATATTTCAGTCTTTCTCCTAACAAGATGTGGCATTGTCTGTGCAGTCTCACAGGTCTACAGCACCTACTCAGAATGAACCATATTAGCACTGGGACATGAGCACGTTCCCTGCCTGATAGTTCCGTGCCTCAGGAGACCAGTAAATAATCTTACTTAGGGATCTCATTCAAGTATGTTGGGTTACACAAATGGAAGATGAAAATCTCACCCTACCTGCTCCATTGGCAGACTATGTGGCAGGGTGATTGGCTGAGCCAGGTTTGTCCTTATGCATCCCTAATTTGACTGTATCTCTTCCCTCATTGGCTTAGGCTAATGGATATAAATGACAGTGTTTACTTCCATTGGAATCTTAACATGGAAACTCTTATAATAACACAGAAAAATGCAGTTACTGTGTCTAAAGTATAGGGACAGCTGGGACCCCCATCCTAGCACCCAGGCTCTAATCTCTTTGTAGCTGAGTTTTAAAACCCCAAGATGGAGGTGTACCAAAGGCTCTCACTGGGTCTCAGCAGCTAACACTGAGGGCAGGGAGCTACATCCTGTTCTTTCTGTGTATGCAAATTTCATGCAGTTGTTTTCAAGGGTCCTACACACTGTGTGACAAGCTATTTACAAGCCAGGTACCTCCTTATCTTTGTTAGAGTCCAATAACATCGTTCCAATGCAGACAAGATCATTTACCAACAGATGGGCACAATGGCATTTACACATTCAGCTGGTGACTGTTGTTTTTTTTTTTTTTCTCTCTCTCTCTCTCTCTATGTGTGTGCATATGTGTGTGGGCCAGAGCAGAAGCTCAAGTGCCATTTCTCAGCAGTTGTCTACCTTGTTTTTAAGGCAAGGCCTCTACTGAACTTTGGCTCATTTTGTAGATGAGGAGTGGCTGTTCAGCAAGCCCCAAAGATCCTTCTCAATACTGACTGGGACTACCATCATGTAGCACCACACCTGGCCTTTCTTTAGGGTGTTGTTCCTAAGGCCTTCTAGGTTACAAGAACAGAATATTATCAATAGAGCCATTTCTCAGTCCAATTTCCATTGTCCTTTCTTCACTATTTGGAGATAGTTATCCTTATTTGACAGAAAGATGAGGAACTTGAAGCTCAAGGAGGTTCAATAAACACCTCAGACAGATCAAGAAAAATCTGAAGTAATAGATTTAGATTCAGGCAGCTGTTGTTTTTTGAAATCTCAAAAGTTCATGATGTTTTCAAAACACTACAACTCAAGATGAAATAAGAAAAGCTATGCTAAATAAAAGATGATTTTTGAAAATATCTTTAAAGTGTGGACTGAAGAGATAGCTGTCAATAAAGTTTTAGCATTAAAATTATAAGGACTTGTGAGGTGACCTGAATGAGGATGGCCCCCACAGGTTCAGATGTTTCAGTATTTGATTCCCATTGGTGGAAATGCTTGGCAAGGATTAGGAGGTGTGAACTTGTTGGAAGACGTGTGTCACTGGGGGTGGACTTTGAGGTTTCAAAAGACTCTGGCATTCCCAGTATGCTTTGTGCTTCCTACCCTTGGATCAAGACTTTAGCTCTCCCTGGTCCTGCTGCCATGGCTTTGCTTCACCATCATTGATTTTCATCCTCTGGAACTGTAAGTTCAATGAAAGGTTTTCTTTATAAGTTGCTTTGGTCATGGTATTTAATCACAGCAATAGAAAAATAACATAGGCAACCCAAGTTCAGCCTCTAGAGCCAACTTTTTTAAAAAGCCAAATGTGATAGCATGCAGTTGTAATCAAAGTTTTGGGAAGGCAGATAGACAGACCCCTGGGGCTAAATGGTCACACAGTCCAGACTACTAGATCTTAGAGGTCTGGGGAGAAGTTTATATGGGTAAAGTGCTTGCTTTCAAAGCTAGGAATCTTGGCTCAGATTTTTAGCTTCCAAAGAAAAAGTCAGGCATGGTGGCAGCACATGTTTGCAGCCTCCATAATGGGCAGACAGACAGAGGCAAAGCAATCCTTGGAGAATGCTGGCTGTCCAGTCTAGGTGGGTTGGCAAGCTCCAGGTTTAGTGAGAGAACTTGTCTCAAATAATAATAGTAATAATTATGTAGAGATTAAGAAAGACATCCACCATCAATTTCTGATGTATGCATGCATACTCACATACATGCATGTACATGCATACATAGACATATAGAGAGACAAGTGAATGGTATCTGGAAAATTCATAGCTAAGCTTGACCTCTGACCTCCATACACACGTGCACATGACTTTCACACACATGTGATCATGCCCCAAGATTGATCCTTTCTTTTCTCATTTCTTCCTTGACCTTTTCATAGCTTCCTCTGGAGTGCCAAGAACTTGTGCAGGCATGAGAAGCCCAGAGATACAAAGGGCTGTAGGCCAGGAAGAAGAAACTCTTCAACATTAGCATGCCTTCTTGCTGGATGCTAATGTGGAGTTCAAATGTGTCTAAAAGGACCATGTGTTGACGGCTTGGGGTCCAGCTTATGTAGACCAGGAGGAGGTAAAATCCACAGGAAGAAAATGAGGTGTCCTTTAAAAAGATGCTGCGATCCTAGCTTCTCCTCATCCTCTTTCTTACCGACTGCCATCAATAAGAGAAAGAGGCTTCTTGTGCATGCTCCTTGCATTACATTCTGCCTCACCACAGGTCCACAACAGAGCTAAAAAGCAGGAATGAAGCCTCTGAAGGCACATGCCACTGCCAACCTTCTCTTCTTGAGAGTTTGCCTTGGGTACTTTTCACAGTGATGGAAAGCTAATCAAGCCACTGGCTTTCAGGAAGCACTGAGAGAGGAATTCAAGCCCAGGTCTCTCATCTAAGCTTTTATTCCTGGACTTCATTTCTCAAGAGGATATATCGAGAGCTGGGGATGTGACACAGATGGTAGCATGCTCGCTTAGCATTGACAAAGCCAGAATGTGAACACCAGCACCACACAAAACTGGTAGCATATGTCTATAATTCCAGAGCTTGAGGGTAGAGGCAGGAGGATTGGAAGGTTTAAGGTCATCCTTGGCTACATACACGGGAAGTTTGAAGATAAAGAATAAAGAAAAATGTATCTTAATATAACTCAAAAAAGCTGACCATAGCTGGTTAATTATGAATAAAAACCAAACCTTAGTTCAATCACACTTAAACTTGGTGTCATTAAGAGATTTTGAGTTAGAATCTCTGCTTATTATCCTGATATAGCATCAAAATGACACAAAAAAGCACTTAGAATTCAGAAGATTAAATCTTATATTTTAACTTAA
Source organism: Phyllotis vaccarum (assembly GCA_033318265.1). Taxonomy (NCBI): domain Eukaryota; kingdom Metazoa; phylum Chordata; class Mammalia; order Rodentia; family Cricetidae; genus Phyllotis; species Phyllotis vaccarum. The sequence goes on from JARWLC010000003.1 coordinate 90,588,885, forward strand.
GAGAAACAGGGATTAAGGAATGAAATAAAATTATTACACTTCTAAACATCTAAAAATACCCTTGCCTGCTTTGTTGTATTCAGAAAAAAAGAATCATACTTGGTTTTCTGTTCATTCAGATCTGTGTAGGCGCTGCAAATAAAATTTTAGAACGTAGACAGAAGGTCTGTGAAGCATAAATTATAGGTGTTTCTCCAACTGGTTTGTATGAAGGACTAGCTAGATCATAAAAGTTTAATTCACTAAAACGCAAATATTCTAAAAGTAAGGAGGACTGTCCTGAAGAATCACATCCACTTCCTGAGGATGCTGAAGTCCTGTCCAGCACTGTCTCATCATACCCAGGGCAGTTACCAGGCCCAGAGGCTGGAGAATTGCCAGTCACATGAAGAAAAGCGAAGGACAGAACCATGCCAATGCCTCATCTTACACAGTGTACACTGAAACTCCAAGGCTAGTGACCTTTGATTGAATGGTTTTTTTTTCTGTTTTGATTTTAGCTACTTTCTTCATAAAACAAACTGTTGTTCAATATGTAAGAAACAATGAAGATAAAATGGTAAACGAACTACTCACCACCTTCATGATCACAGCCCTATAACTGTTGTAGTCGGAAGTTTCTGACCTTGCCTAGCCACAAGGTCTGGACCTTCAGTCCCACAGCTGCTCATAAAATAATTGACTAGGAGTCTTATATTATAGTAGCTGCTGGAGCAGTTACTAACTAGCTCTTATGCTTAAATTAGCACATATTTATTATCTATGATTAGCCACATGGCTACCTTTGCTCAGCATACAATTCCATTTTTCTTCCTCTACATCTGGTTGGTGACTGCTCTGTTCTTTGTCTTCTCAGAATTTTCCTTGTCTGGTCACCCTGCCTTTACTGCCTGTCTGCTTAGCTTCTGGCCAATCAGCATTGTATTAAACAAATATTTACAGTGTACAGAAGTATAGACCCACAGCATATAACCATCTGATAACTGGGCAGTGTCCAAGACAGAAGGCGGGTCTCTCATCCTCCCAATGCAGGACAAATATCTCCAGTCAGCAGAGCTGGAAAAGAAATGATGCTATAAAGGTCAACAATGGACCTTGAGAGCTACGTTACACAGAGAAGAAAGCTAGACTTTAGGAGGCCAACACAAATTCTTGGTCCAAGAACTTATTGTAAGGCAGGTGAGATGGCACGGTATGTAAGTATTGCTTCTATCAATCAGATGTGGGAACCACACACCTATAGAATCCTGGAACTGTGGAGGCTTTCCTGTCCTTTCTTTTCCAGTACTAAGATGGATACTTACCCATACTGGGCTTCTGCACCGTCCTGTTAATGAATTGACACCCCTATCTGTATATAAAAAGATCTAAATCCTCCTCGGGAAAAGATGGAGAAATGAATGGTTAAAACCCAGAAACAAGTGCTTTAGTATATGTGTTCTCATCACACCCCAATCCCAGACCCCACGCCGTGGATCCCACACCCCATACCACAGATCCCCACTATGAGCTTCTCTTAGAGGGAGAAGCAAAGCTAGGCCATGAAGAGAACTTCTCAGGAACTGCAGCAACCAATTTAGACCCTTGTGACTGTCAGTCTGCACCTTTTCACTATGCAGAGTGTAGATGAGCTAACACGCACATCAGAGGTGAGGTAAGTGAGACAGTAACATGGACTTGGATAGGAACACCATCCCTTGGTGTAGCTTTGAAAGCTCAGTATTAGAGTTTGTTTTCCTGCTCACTTATAAGATTAAGTTGTAAGCAAGCCTTTTAAAGATCTGGGTCAAAATTTCAAATGTAAAACAGGCAGAATTGAAATAGAATTTATGACAACCTTTCTCCCCTAACCCTTTGAAAAGGAGTCTCAGGGAACCACACCAATGCAACCTGGGAGAGAACCTGGGAAACAACACGTGTGACTAATGGATGGATTCCCCTGGTCAACCTCTTTGAGTGCCCCAGTCCTGAAGACTCTGTACCGAGAGCTAAGGGTTAGTAACTTTACTTCCCTATTGCCCTTGATAAGACCTTCCCTTCACATCTCGAACACTACACATGATTCTAAGATCTAATAGATGGTAACAAGAAAGAAAAGTTGAGTGCTGCTGTAACTCAGCTGCCAGGGTGCTTGCCTAGCATTCATGCTCCCTGAGGTGTGATCCCTAGCACCACAAGAACTGGGCACAGCAGCACCTGCCTGTAATCTCAGAGAATCAGAAGTATAAACTCACCCTTGGCTCCACAGTAAATCTGAGGCCTGTACCAGCTACATAAGTCCCTATCTCAAAATAAACAAATAAACTAAAAAACCTTAATTCGAGTCTGAAGTAGGAAACACCAGAGGAAACCTGGACTTTCAGAACGGTGAGGGGGATGGCAAGAATTCTTTCTCTTTCTCCTCAGCACTGGAAATGCTGCTCACCTTGGTCAGGTCTCCTCTTCTCAAACTCTCCATTCTCTTTCTGGATAATTCTTCTTTCTTAATGTCCTTTTGACTCATTTAGATCCCAACCTGGAGCAATAATTTCATGCTTTTAAGAGAAAGAAAATTTGGAGGACAAAAAAAACAAAAAAACAAAAAAAAAAAAACAACTAAATTCAACATATTATAAATCTGATACAAAAAGAAATCAAGAGACTTTAAAATAAGAGTAAACTCACACACACACACACACACACACACACACACACACACACACACACACACGTCAAAGTCCTTGCTCTTAGAATTATCATGGCCAGATACAGATACACATGGGCTCTGGGCACATAATAAAATAGTGTTTATTCCACACTGAACTCCAAACAAAGTTTTTACTATGTGTCTACTAAGGTTCTAGCTTCAGAGAGTCAAGGTGTTAATGGAGGGAGCTAGGGAGAAGAGCTGAGTGAAGAGAGCCATTAGCTCCACACAAGGGACTCCTCTACATCTAAGTTCATGACCTTTATATTCTGGGATAAGCTCATATTTTGTTTTATTTTAATTCCTCTATTTCTCCTAACTATTCAAGCTAGTGTCTATTAACATTAAAATATCAACCAAACACTTAATAGAGTAGATAGAAAGACTGTTTTAGTAGGCCTCATAGAACCCAGCATAATTTTTGTCAAGTACAAGGCAGAAGTGTTTTCAAGCTCCCAAAAGCAGAGTAAATATCTGGAGAGATGGCTTAGTCAGTAAAGGATTTGTTCTGCAAATATAGGATCCGAGTTAAATCCCAGGCCCTTCCCCTCAACAAAAAGCCAGAAGTACAGATATGATTATAATCCTGGAGCTGGGGAGGTGGAGGCAGGAGGATTCCCAAGACTCACTGTCTGTCAGCAGTTTCCAGTGTTGTTGGTTGCTTTTGCTTTTTTGGGCAGCCGGCCACCCAGCTCTCAAATAAATCACACAGGGAATCTTATTATTATTTATAAAAGCCAGGACTTAGCTTGGCTTGTCTCTTGCTGACTTTTCTTAACTTATCCCATTTATCTTTTAACTCTAGGTTTTTATCTTTCTCCTACTTCTATAATCTAACTTTCACTTTTACTTCATGGCTGGCTGGGTGGCTGAGTGGCTGAGTGTCTGAGTGACTGGGTGTCTGAGTGACTGGGTGGTTGAGTGGCTGAGTGGCTTGGTGACTGAGTGGCTGGGTGACTGTGTGGCTGGGCTGCTGAGTGGCTGGCTGGCTGGCTGGCTGAGTGGGTAGGTGGCTGACTGGGTTGCTGGGTGGCTGAGTGGATGGGTGACTGTGTGGCTGGGTTGCTGAGTGGCTGGGTGGCTGGGTGACTGGGTGGCTGAGTGGCTGAGTGGCTGGCTGGCTGACTGGCTGGCTGGCTGGCTGGCTGGCTGGCTGGCTGGCTGGCTGGCTGGCTGATTGGCTGGCTGGGTGGGTGGGTGGCTGACTGGCTGGGTTACTGGGTGGCTGAGTGGATGGGTGGCTGGGTGGGTGGGTGCTGAGTGGCTGGGTGGCTGAGTGGCTGGGTGGCTGGGTGGCTGAGTGTCTGGGTGTCTGGGTGGCTGGATGACTGTGTGTCTGTGTGTCTGTGTGTCTGGGTGGCTGGGTGGCTGGCTGGCTGAGTGGGTAGGTGGCTGACTGGGTTGCTGGGTGGCTGAGTGGATGGGTGACTGTGTGGCTGGGTTGCTGAGTGGCTGGGTGGCTGGGTGACTGGGTGGCTGAGTGGCTGAGTGGCTGGCTGGCTGACTGGCTGGCTGATTGGCTGGCTGGCTGGCTGGCTGGCTGGCTGATTGGCTGGCTGGGTGGGTGGGTGGCTGACTGGCTGGGTGGCTGAGTGTCTGGGTGTCTGGGTGGCTGGATGACTGTGTGTCTGTGTGTCTGGGTGTCTGGGTGGCTGGGTGGCTGGCTGGCTGAGTGGGTAGGTGGCTGACTGGGTTGCTGGGTGGCTGAGTGGATGGGTGACTGTGTGGCTGGGTTGCTGAGTGGCTGGGTGGCTGGGTGACTGGGTGGCTGAGTGGCTGAGTGGCTGGCTGGCTGACTGGCTGGCTGATTGGCTGGCTGGGTGGGTGGGTGGCTGACTGGCTGGGTTACTGGGTGGCTGAGTGGATGGGTGGCTGGGTGGGTGGGTGCTGAGTGGCTGGGTGGCTGAGTTGCTGAGTGACTGGGTGGCTGGGTGACTGGCCCCTAGCATCCTCCTCCTCTACTCTTGTTTCTAGATCTTTCCTTCTCTTCCCAGGTATCTCCTACTATATTTTCTCTCTGCCTTCCAGTCCCACCTGTCCTTTCTCCTGCCTCTCTATTGGCCATTCAGCTTTTTATTAGACCAATCAGGTGTTTTAGACAGGCAAAGCAACACAACTTCACATAGTTAAATAAATACAACATAAAAAAAATACAACATGTAGTTGCATCATTAAAGCAAATGTTCCACAGCATAACCAAAAGTAACATATCTTATAATTATATTCTACTACACTCCAGTCCAGTGAGAGACCTTGTCTTAAAAAATAAGGTGGATGTTTAGACAGTCATGTTGGTGAGACTTTATAGGTATAACTTCTATTATTCCTAGTAGAGAGAGTCTCACAGTAAAGTCCCTGATCCCCTGGCTCTTACAGCTCTTCTTCCTCATCTTCTGCAGTTTTTCCTGAGCTGTAGGTGTGGGAGTGTTTTGTAGATGTTTCCACTGGACTGAGCTCTGCATTTTGATTGGCTGTTGCTCTCTGTCGTGGTCCTCCTTTACTGCAAGAAGAAGTTTCCTTGATGACAGGTGAAGACCACACTTCTACCCAGAGATTTGGAGCTAGGAATCTTGGATGAGAGAAAACATGAGAAGTTTGTCTTTCAAGTCTGGTTTCCATCTTACCCAACGTGATCTTTCCTGATTTCCTCCATTTACCTGCAAGTTTTATGATTTACTTTTCTTTCACAGCTGAATAAAATTGTGTAGTGTATATGTGCTAAATTTTCATTATGTGCTCCTCAGTTAAAGGACATTTACGTTGGTTTCATTGCCTGGCTAGTTGGAGAAAAGAAGAATTAGAAACGGCTGAGCAAGTGTCTGTAGAGTGAATTGTTTGGTCCTTTGGGCACACGCCAAGGAGTAGTATATTGGGCCATATAGCAGAGTTCGGATTTTTGAGAATCCTCCACTAATCATAGGTGTCTGCACCAGTTTGCAGTTCCAACAGAGGGCACGGGTCTCCTTTCCCCCCACCCTCTCTATCATTTATCAGTTGTTTTGTAGATTTTTTTTTTTTGCCACTCTGTTTGGGGTAAGATGAAATCTCAATCATTTTTTTATTTGCATTTCCCTGGCTGCTAGTTTTTGAGATATTCCTTAGTCATTTAATTTTCTTCTTTGGAGAACTCTGCGTTCAGGCCCTGGGCCTATTTACTGAATGGGTTATTTGTTTTTGAGCCTTCAATTTTTGCACTCAATGTATTCTGGTAATATCAATATTAATTCTGGCAATATTAATCTTCTGTCAGAAATACAGCCTGAGATGATCCTCTTCCCTTCTGTGGACTTCCTTTTTACCCGGCTGATTGTTTCTTTAGCTGTGCACGTTTTTTTAGTTTTATGAAGTCCCACTTGTCAATTGCTGGTCTTAATTATCAGGCAAATGGAGTCCTATTTAGAGAGTCCTGAAGGAAAAAAGCAATATACATACTAGCATGCATGGGAAAGCCCCGGAGGATGTAACCCTACACAAAGAACTGCAGGCAACTAAGGACAGCCAGGAGCAGGAGAAACAGTCACCAGCAGAGCAGAGCAAGGGCAGCTGGCTGTCCAGTACCAAGTGGTCAGTCCTGAAATACACATACATATACGAGTAACATTATACAGACTGAGCCAGTTATATTTATGCATTTAGGAATATATATGTATATACATATGTGTATATATTATCAATTAATGGGGGGAAAGACCTTGGAAGAAGGCAGGAAGGAGTGAATGGGAGAGTTTAGAAAGAAAAGGGAAGGGGGAAATGATACAACTCATTTATAATCTCAAAAAGTAAACAGAAGAATTGGAAGACTCAAGGTGGATGGAGTGTAAGGAATGACAAACGAAGTTTTCTTCTGGCTTCTCTACACACATATGCATACATCTGAACACATACACACCCACACATGAACACACACAAGTATACCTGCACACACACACACAATCTTTTACTACTCTTCTGATGGTTCAAAATGATCACACATTCGCAAATGCATCCAACACATAATTCCAGTCCATACTGCGTCTTTCTATGTAACATGGACAGTACACGAGGTCTTGGCAACATGACACACAGAATTACACAGATAGTTGCTTCTTGCTGTTGCTTTTTAGGGAACCTGAGACAAAAAACCACATAGACAGAGAATCCGGCCACCGCAGCTCTCCCCGAGGAGCCTAGCTGTTAGTTGGTCTTGTAGGATGTAGAGGAGTGACCGAGTCACTGTTCTTTTTCTGTGAAGGACAACATGGCCATGGCAATGCTTGTAAAAGGAAGCATTTAATTGGGGACTTGATTTCAAGAGGTCAGTCTATTCTCACCATGACCCTTAGCATGGTGGGAAGGATGGTGCTGAACAGTAGCTGAGAGCTACATCCTGACCTATAAGCAGAAAGGGACTGGACCTTCCATGAGCTTTGAAACTTCGAAGTCCAATCCCAGTGACAAGGCCACACCTCCTAATCCTTCTAATCCTATCAAGGAGTTTCACTCCCTGGTGACTAAGTGTTCAAATATATGAGCCTATGGAGGGCATTCTTATTCAAACTACCACAAGAGGAAGACAAAGAGTTCAAGGTCATCCGTGGCTACAAATTAAGTTCTAGGCTGAACTGAGGTACTCAAGACCTTGTCTCAAAGCACTAAAGCCCTATCAGGAAGAGGGAGAAAACTGAGTGGCTAAAACTGCCATGCAAGCCTAGCAGTGTAAGTTTCGAGTCCCCACAACCCACAGAAAAAGTTGGTAATGTCACGCACCTACAATGTCAGCGTTACTACAGCAAGAGATATAAGAACTGGTCAGAATCTCATGGGCCAGCTAGCCTATAGGAACCCCACAGAGTGGAAACAAAAGAGAGATTCCATCCCACTGAATTCAGTAGCACATGTCTTTAATTCCAGCATTTGGAAGACAGAAGTAAGAGTTCAAAACCAGCCAGGTATATATACAAGTTTCAAGCTAGCCAGGGAAAGATAATGAGATCCTGTCCCTGTAAGAAAGGAGAAGGCAGAGGATGAAGAAGATGTCTCTACAGAGTAGAAAGAAATCAGCTACCAAGCATTGTCCTCTGACCTTCGTCTACACATCACAGCAGACATTTGCATGCATGTACACACCCATACATTTTACAAACAATGAATTAACAAATTACAAAAAATGAACCTAATAAATGGCCCTGCATGAATGAGCAGTTTTGTATCTTATAGACAAGCATCCTGAGCATCCCAGGCAGACTTTTATTATAAGAGGAGTCACAGAGGCTTTCCAGTTTTTCCTCTTGAGATTGTACATGTCTAAAAATGGAAATTTGACATAGGATATCTTCTTATACACTATGAATATGCTTTATTATCACTGGTTAATAAAGACGCTGTTTTGGACTATGGCAAGGTAGCTTAGAGGCAGATGGAAAATCCAAGCAGAGATAATAGAGAAGAAGGGTGAAATCTGGGACACACTTGCAGGCTGCCCAAGGAAGCAAGATGAATGGAACATAGGTCAAGTCATGGAATACATGGTAATACATAGAATAATAGAAATGAGTTGTTATAAGAGCTAGTTGGTAATAAGCCTGAGTCATAGGCCAAACAGTTTGTAACTAATATAAACCTCTGAATAACTACTTTATAAGTGGCTGTAGGACCACAGGTAGGAGAGATTTATCCAGACTGCAGGCTCGGAAGGGTCAGAAAACTTCCAGCTACAGAAGTTCCCTGCATAGAATCTCTGGACAACTTGGGTTTAAATTACCTCTTTTCTGTTGTGACCTCCACCCACCAGACTCTTCTAGGGATTGGGGATATTATTTGGCAGTGCTTGGCTGCAGATCTCAAGTTAACAAGTAACTGTTCCAAATGCTTGGCTAGCAAAGTCTGAGAATGATCTTTGCATAGAAGAGGGATCTGTGGGGACAGGAGTGTGACTGGAGTAAGTAAACTTAATCAGGACTCAAGCAGGCCAACAGTGTGCCCGACATCTGCCCACCTCTGGGCCCACCCAGTCCATATGAGTCCAAGAGGCACTGATGACTGATGGTTGAGCACACCATCACTGGGCCAGTGTGTGAAGAACAATACACCATTCAGTAACAGCTATTTCTGTAGAGTATAATTATAGTTATAAACCTGCCATCCCTCCCAACACATTAGAAAAATGCCTTCCCTGTACACCAGTGGCCTTGGGCCTTGAAGAACGGAGAGGTCTCTAGACATGGTAGACCCAGCAAATTCCTGCTGCTGAGAGAGGAGTATAGACAGAGAAACACAGAGAGAGACCAGGAGACATCCTGACCCATCACAGCAGGGTAGCAATGCCTCTCCCCAGCTAGACTAAGATTGGAGTGCGGGTAAACAGAAAGGTGAGGCTCTGAAGCTTGAAACAGAACCTCTAACTGATGTGTAGAAGTAAGTTGATCTTTATAAACATCAAACATCATGTCCCTGTGCCCTGTGTTTTCAAGGACAGCCTGGTGTCCTAAGAAGGCATCCTGTGACCTGGGGTGACCCACTTAAGAGCTGCTCATTGGGTGGCCTAGAGCAAGTCTCTCCAGTCTCTGAGTTACAGTCATGTTTGTCTGCAAAAGAACTAACTCTCAGGCCACTGCGAGTTTAGAAAGCTACAGACACAAGTCAGCCATAATACACACTTGCCTCCTTAGAAGGCAAACTCAGAGTAAGTGTGCTGGGGAAGATTGCTCGGTCTGTAAACTGCTTACCATGAATACTTGAGTTCTTTCCTAGTATGCACATAAAAAGTTGGGTGTGATGGTATGTGTTTGCCATCTCAATACTAGGGGAGCAGACACAGGAGAGTCTCCAGGGCTCACCTGCAAGCCCTGCTGAATTTGTGAGCCCCAGGTCCTGGTTAGAGATCCCATCTTAAAATCAAAGTGAAGGCTCCTGAGTGACACCCATGGTTGATCTCTGGCCTCCGCACACATGCACTGGGACACAAAGAAACATGTGAAGCCTAAAATAAGTATTTACCAGTTGTTAAGCACGTAGAAAGAGTTCTCTAAAGAGCTGTCTTGTAAAATGGAACTTGATTCTGGGTACTGTGTGGTTGATCTCCAAAGCACATTTTCAAGGTTGCTTTATTCTGACAACACATCTTGAAGATACTATAGAATGGGGCACCACTGAGAAATGACAAATGGAATCCTATGTCCTATGGAAAGCTATGGACATTTTGCAAATGGGCTGACATTTCAGTTCACAGATTTGGACCTGAATCTACAGGGAATGAGCCTTTATGGATCTTCCACTAGTTGGTGTGGCTCAAGGAAGAGCCACCCTGTTAAGCTGATCTCCGAAAGGCAAGAAGCAGGTCACAGAATGACCACAAAGAAGTCTGCTCAAGAACCAAAGAGCTAGAGGAAGGGTGGAGTGTCCCAGGCATGACACACCATTGCATCAGTGAGGTCCCAGGAGCTGTGCTTATCTATATGGGATCTGGACTCATCAGCACACAGTCATGTAGTGGAGAGGGGCTCATGAGACCCTGACTCTCCCTGGGGATCTACATACAGTTAATTGTTGCTGGGGAAGGAAAGCCTTTCCTTCAGTGATGTAATTCCTGTTAGGTGCGCATGCTCCTATAAATAACTCCCCCCACTTTACACTTATACAGCTGTTCTGTAAGAGACTCTGATTAAACTCACCGGGTCACAAGCCATGGAAATGGGAGAAGGACCAAGTGGGAAGAGGGATGAGGTGGCAGGGGTGGGAGGGGACAAGAGAATAAAACAAACAAAATATTGCCACAATCCATTATCTATGTATATAAAATGTCACGATGAAATCCATTCTTATGTGTAAATGGTTTCGTTTTGTTTTTTAAGTTGCTCCACAGCCTGGAATGAAGTTGAGAAGACCAATTGTAACCTGACATGGCAGGTTGGCTACCTGTGGTTCACAGAGGCAAACAACTACTAGCCAAGTGGCCATTTTGCTGTCTGGCATTGACTCTGTGGTTCACAGCTCAGTCGTGCCACAGGTGCAGACCCCGGGAGCACCCAGCCTTAAGATGCTGCACCATGGGGGAGCACGCACTACCAGTGTCAGCGGCCAAGCTTGGAATGATGTACTGTTTCTCATCTCTTCCCCTTGGTAGCCTGGTGCCTTGAAGCCTGAGAAGCCATCCACATATCCAATGAACAAGTGTTCTGTACGTGAGGGAGCCCGGAAAGATGAAAGGAATGGATTTCTAAGAACATTTTAATGTTTCTCTGTAAATTAACAGCTGAGGAAAACTAGCTAAGAATATGGAGTTGGCTAGACAGCATGAGGAAAGCATTCTGTGACAGCATCACCAAGTGAGGGAAAGGGAGAGGAAGCTAGGAAGCAAAGACAGGTGTTAGCTGAGGACCTGAAGTTTCTGGCTTGGAAACAGAAATTAAATAAGTTGTATTTATCAAAATTTCCAGCAGTAGCCAGACACTAAGAGTCATGGCTATGTGCTGGTTAGGCTTGTGGTTTGTATTTTGTTGTTTTTGGTTTGTGGTTTGTATTCTGTTGTTTCTGTCGGTTTGACACAAGCTCAAATCATGTGGAAGAAGGAATCTCAATTAAGTAAAAGCTTTTATCAGACTGGCCCAAGAGCAAACCAGTGGGGCATTTTCTTAATTAATACTGATGTTGGAGGACCCAGCCCATGGTAGGCTATGCTATCCCTGAGCATCCCTGTTGTAAAACAGAGCAGGCTGAGCAAGCCATGGAGTGCAAGCAAACCTGTATGATTTGTGTTTCCTTCTTGCCTTCAGGTTCCTGCCTGCTTGAATTTCTGCTCTGACTTCCTTCAGCTTTGGACTCAAAGTATAAGATACAGTAAACTCTTTCCTTTCCAAATTGGTTTTGTCCCGGTGTTTATCACCACAACAATAAACAACTAGGCCAGTTTATAATCCCAGTACTTAAGAGGTGGAAACAGGAGGATCTTTGCAAGCTCAAAGCCAGTGTCTAAGTTACTTCTCTATTGCTGTGAAGTGGCACCATAGCCAAGGCAACTTTGGAAAGAGAGCATTTTATTGGGAGCATGCTTAGTTTCAGAGGATTAGTCTATACATCGTGGTGGGGATCGGGCAGGCAAGTATGGTGCTGGAGAAGTAACAGAGAGCTAATTGGAATGGCACAGACACATGAAACCTCAAAGCTCACCCACAGTGACACAATTCCTCCAACATGATAGACATCATGTCGGGATTTTGGCTTTTTGTTTGGGATTTTGTTTTCCTTACCAAACAGTTCCACCAACTGGAGACCAAGTATTCAAACAGATGAAGCCTGGGGCAGACAATCTCACTCAAACCACCGGGCCAGACTGTACAAAGAAAGGGAGAGAGGAGAGGGGGAGGGGAAGAGAGCGGAGGGGAGAGGTTAGTTTTGTGCCATATGGTGATGCACACCTATAATCCCAGCATTTAGGATATCAGACAAAAGAATCAAAATATCAAGGTTATTCTTGTCCACAAAGCCAGTTTGAGGCCAATCTGAGCTTCATGGGACCCCCCCCCCTTTTTTTTAAATCAAGTAATCAATACATTTCGTTCAAGTATTCTATGCTAAGAATTCATCTTACAGTAAAACTGACATGATATATATGCAGATATTTGCTGAAGCGAACACGGAAAACTGTCTAAATGTCCATCAAAAAGAAGACTAAACTAAATTTTAATATGGACACACAGCATGTAGCCATTCAAACAGCAAGATGATCTATCTCTCTACATCAACATAAAAAGATGTCTAAATTGGACCATCACATCTGAGAAGCCACAGAGTGATATATACATTTGAGGATGAAAATGTATGTATGTATATTCATTTAAGAATAACTCAAAACGAATATACCAAATCCATTAGTGGCTATTTTGAGAACTATATATTATTTAAATTTCTTTTAGGAGACTGTCTATTTTCACTCAAGTAGTCAGGGAAAGTATGTATCTTTAAGTTTTTTAACTTAAAGTATAACATGAGACATGTTCAGGCTTGGGGAAGAGGCTGAATATAGGCTCGAGTCCCTTACAGGGCGTGGGAGGAGGGGATTGGGCGGTGTTTTGTTTCTGCTGACTTGAAACAGCATCAGATTTCCCACTTGGGGAAAGAGTAAAACAAGTCTGATAGTTCTCTGACAACCTTTGCTCAGTTTCACCGAGTTCTGGTAAAGGCCTAGTCCAGCCTTGTGCACTGCAAGAATTCTGGACACTAGACCTAGGGTAGAAGGAAAGTACATAAGTGTGCAGGGCATGAGCAGGGCCAGTCAGCAGAGGGGCAGAGCTAGGATGGGAGGTGGGCAGGGTAAGGGTGGGGCTGCTGTGTGTTGTGTGCTGTTTGTGTGTGTGTGTGTGTGTGTGTGTGTGTGTGTGTGTGTGTGTGTGTGTGTGTTCTGACAAATAAAGCCTGCTTCCACAACTATGATATCCCATAAGCTACTGATGAAATTGATTTCTTAGCTTTGGGGGCGAGGGTTGAGAGATTTAGTAAACATCACTAGTTCTTAGGGTTCTACAACTTCATCCTTATTACTTTACTTATAAAGTTAAATTTAAATGGTTGGGGATATGACTCCTATGATAAGCCCTGGGTTCTGTCCAAGCAAGTATAGGTTTTATAACTGTAATCCTGTACTGTGAAAGGAGGAGGGAATAGTCCAAGGTCATTCTTGGCTACAAAGAGAATTCCCAACCATCTTGGGCTATGTGAGATAGTGCTTCAAAAAATTATTTTAAAAAATATATATTTAATGAAAGAGGATGTTATTACAGTTAGTGTAAAATTTTACATCAAATGTCATCATTAAAACACAGGTGGTGATGTTCTGTTTTTAAATAATAGAGTTAGCAATAGTCACCAGAAATGGCTTATTACATTCTTTTGTTAATAAGTGAAAATAATAAGTTTCATTATACAGACTTAATTTGCACAGACATAACAGATACCTCAAAGTTATTGCTAGAAAGGAAGTAGGCACAATATTTTTAATTTGTAATAAAATCCTATGCCATGTGCTTTTCAAAAAATATATTGTATGTGAGTATTTTAAGTGGTAATCCTTTCTAGGAAACTTCCTCAACATTTTCTGCCCCTCAGAAAAAAAAAAAATCAATTAAATTAAACTAGACCTAGCACTAATTGGTTGCCAAGATTCATTTTTGTAAAGATCATTTTAGAATTGTAGCTGTTCATAAGAAGACTAATTGCAAAGTGGTTTAAATTATGATTATTATGATTTAATTGTTCATAACAATTTCCCTTTAGGATATTTTTTCCAAGTCATTTATTTCACTTTACCAAATGACCTTTTAAGAAATTCTATAATCAGCATACTTTGTTAAGTCAAAATAGGAAGTGCTGCAAAGACATGTAGCTGCACAGGCATGGGGGGTCAACAGGCTTCATCTGCCCCTCCAGCTCCTGCATCCTGTCCTCCTCCTCCTCCCCCCTCCCCCTCCCCCTCCTCCCCCTCCCCCTCCTCCCCCTCCCCCTCCTCCCCCTCCCCCTCCTCCCCCTCTTCCTCCTCCAGTCCTCTCCTCTTCCTAGCTCTACCTTTCATATTTTTTCTCTCTGTCATCCTTTTCCTCTTCCTTTCCCTCATCCTCCTGTCTCTTCCCACCCCATAATAGTTTCTGCCTTAGCCCCAAAGCCACACATTACTAAAACAATTCAAAGAAGAAAGTTGTAAAGAAAGATAAATAAATAAATAAATAAATAAATAAATAAGTAAATAAATAAATAAATAAAAAATAAATGAATGAATAAATGAATAAATAAGCAAGCTAACAAACAAACAAACAAGCCTCCAGCTTGGTTTGCCTGCTCATTTAGGTCTACATGAGAAATGAACATTTTAAAAATGATATTGACAGTAGCTGCAGGGTACAAACTCAAGCAACCAGCTGCCAACAGCTGGAAAAACTTGCTGCAATCTTTTAGGGATCCAATTTAGGTAAAACTGGAGTCTTGACTTGGCTGCGGAAATAAATTTCGGATGATGAGAAACAAAAGTAGCCATTTTTAAGTAGGGGGGATTTAAAAAAAAAAAAGAGGTACACACACAAAACACACCCAAGAGAATGGGTGTGGCTCTCTCAAAGAAGAGTCACCATTAAGAGTCTTTGGTTTTGAATATTTAAGGGAATTGAGAACACTTGGTGATTTCCCGAACTGGAAAAGATCACAGCTGATGAGGTAAAACCCTAGGTTACAGGGTTAACGAACAAGACTAATATTTTTCCTGTAAACAATGGTTTACTCTTGTTTATGAGATTCCCAGAAAATGCCTGTGAAAATATTAAGGCCATATTTAAAATTTGGATAGGTCTTAAGCATGGTTCAGTGTTATTTTAACATTTTCTTCCCTACATTAATATTGTTGGTAAAGTCCTTAGAGTATGTTTTGATTGCTCTGGAATTCTCATTCTTCAGTTCGTGAGGAGCTTAGCCAGACCAGGGATGAGAGATTCCTTTCTCTTCCCGTGCTCCCAAAGTTTTACCTCTCTTACTGTCCTACCTTAGCATCCTCAATATTTCACATAAGAAGATTGTGGAAGGATTGAAACACAGACTGTGTATAATAGTGATAAAGCATAAGGTATAAGGAGAGCAGATCTTACACCTAACCTGGAGGGCACACTAGAGCTGACCAGGCATATCCTCCACCCCACCTCACCCCACCCGCGGCCGGTACCCCTACTCCCACTCATGCATACCTTCGGCAGTAATCAAGAGAGTGGGTCCTGCACCTTGGCTGGAAAAGCAGGAAAACTGATCCTGGTGGTGTACCTGTGAGTGGGACAGTCTGGGGACCTAAGAAGAGGCAAACTGGCCCCGCCCCTTATCTTGTGTCTCATTGGATGAGGTAGCCTAGTCAGTGCTGGAAAGCTCACTCCCCCACCTCTTCCCCCCAAACACATCCACATCTCCCCCCAGACTATAAGGAAAGCTGGCAGGCTGACCAACCCAGCTACAACCCAGACCCAGAACCAGAGTTATGACTTAGCCCACCCCAACATCCGCAGCATCTATTGTGAAGTGGACAAACTTACAGGTCCCACATTGCAGGATCTTCCTGTCACAGAACAACAGCAGAATATCCAAGAGCCCCAGAGAGAGAGGGCACCCATTTATAAATAATGTATCAGAAGCCAGAGGCCTCAGACCAAACCAGTGACTCATAGCAATGGACACACACAAGATGTATGGAGTAAGGGTAAAATGGACCACAAGATACTTATTTTGAAGGAGTTTTCTTTTTCTTTTAAATTTTGTTTTGTTTTTTGCAGGGGAGGCTGCATGAGCAGAGGGTGAAAGTGAGGAGACAGGGAGACAAGTAGGATTGGGATGAATGCTGTGAAACACACAGAAATCAATAAACACTTGATAAAAAGTATTCAGTGTAATATATAGACATGTTGTTATTACACAATAGTATACAATTATATTAATCATTTAAAATATAACATATATAATAATAGTATCCATTGTGATAGTTACTAATTGTCAGTCTAATGAGATCTGTAGCTGTCTGGGGATGGACCCCTGGGCATGCTTATGAGGGGGTTAACTTAATTATGTTAACTGAGGTAAAAACGCTTGCTTATTATGGGTGATACCATTCCCTAGGCCAGGATTCCGGACCATATGAACAGGCAAACGTAAGCTGAGCATGCGTGCTCATCTTTCTCTCTTCCTGTTTGAGGGTGTGGTGTGAGTAGGGGAGACTCCGCTTCTCCATCATAAACAAACCCTCTCAGTCGTGAGCTGGTATTTATCCCAACAATAAGAACAAAACTAAGGCAGAAAATTGATTCCAGGGCATTGTTGTGCTATGGTAAACCCAATCATGGGGTTCTGAAGCCTTTGTAACTGGCTTGAGTTTATAATGTAGACTGAGAAAAGCCTTAGAATACTGTAAATTTAGCTTAGTTGGCCTTTCTATGGAGAACTGAGGAGATAAGCATGTTGAGAGAATCATGGGCAGTAGAAGCCTGGCTCGTGCAGTTTTTGGGGGGGCGGATAAGGACTCTCTCAGGAATCTAGGCTATGGCCATTCATGTGATATTATGACCAAGACTCTGGCTTCATTCTGAAAATCAAGTCCTGATACCTTGAGCAAAGTTGAATTTAAAGATAATGGACCAGTTTGCTCGGAAGAGGAGAGATGCGCAGCCAGGTATGAAGTTTTAGGCAATCACAGTGTAGATAAGAAAGTAGTCCTAACTGCAAAGAGATTGATGGCATTACAAGAAGGCACTGGAACAGCAGAAAGGGTGCATGGAGGGCAGGATCCCACCCCTTGGAAGCATTGCTCATATGGTACTAGTTTTGGAACCATGAAACATACAAGATTGGAGAGGTCATGGAGGCTTAATTTTACAGAGTTCCTGAGACTACAAAATGTGTAGCAATGTCAGGATCTCGAGAAGGAGGCCTTGGGAGATGAAGTTTAAAACTGAAGGTGATGTCAAGCTTGCAATGAAGACTCTAGTATTTTTGAGATACTGGGACCATATGATATCAGCCAAGTAGAGCAGCAGGCAGAAACTAGAGATAGCTGGAGACAGGGAGTGTGCATGGGGTGATTAAGCTGCATGGGTGGATTTACCAAGCCTTTTGGAGCCCAGCCAGTTTCATCATGGGCCTGAGCATCATGAGTCCCATGAGACTGGACTTCGTTGTTTCCCTCCTGGATTTAATTTTTACTTTCGTTTTATTCCTTGGATGCTCCTATTCTTCCATTTATGGAATAAGAATATTTACTATGAGCAATTAGGTGTTGGAAGATCTTGTATTTGATTGTATGGAAGCTCAAAGTTAAGGGACTTTAAACTTTTAAAGTACTGAATATGTTGAAATTATGGGGGCTTTTAAAGTTGGACTGCATGTATCCTACATGGCTACTTGCCTATGAGCCTCTGAGGACAACGGGTGAGAGTTGTGATTTAAAATGAGGTGTTGGAGTTTCTGCCTTTATTGCTTTTGTCAGGATATCACAGCAACAAGAAGATAGTCACACATACTTCTTTAAGGTTTTCTAAAAATTATTTTTAGTGTGTTGTGTTCATGTGTGTTGAGAGAGAAAGAGACAGAGAGAGAGATGGGAGGGGCATATTCATGGCACAGTGCATATGCAGAGATGAGAGAACGACTTTTAAGTTAATTCTCTCCTTCATTGCTACATCGGTTCCAGGAATTGAGCTCGGGTCATCAGACTTTGCAGCCAGCCCTTTTACACACTGAGCCATTCTACTGGCCTCTCTATGTTTCTTTTGGGAAAAAAAAATCTCTCAAGTACAGTGTTTTGTTTTTAGGCTCCCTTTTTGCTGATCTTTAGAAGTCCTAAAAGTTGTTCCTTTATGTAAAGGACAATATAACAATTTCTTTCTGAGTACTGGTTGCTACCAAAATGTGTCAATCATCAAAATATGCAATCACTATAAAAAATATGGCCTGTCTGAGTGTTTAGTGCTAGTGTTAGGTAGCCAAGCCAGGCAGTAGCAGTCCTAGAAGTCAGTGAGCAAGGACCCCTCCTTCATGATCAGCTTTGGAACTTTCTCTGGTAACACATTAATTTGAAGGAAGGGAAAGTTTCACAGCTGCCTCCGTCTAGACTTTAAAATATTGCATGAGAAGATGTCAGGAGACAGGGCTTTGCTGACACCCACTAAGGGAGAGTTACTTCCATCTCTGACCCTGTGTAAGACTGGATTGTCTAAACTTCCTAAAACTGTATGTATTACATTCTCTCTTGCAAGAGTTAATCACCTGGCCCAGAGGCTACTCCTCACAAAATTATTATAGCCAAAGGCATATTACAGAAGTAGGTGGAATAACCATCCTTGAATGGGGTGATGTACTTATGAGACCCAGAAGTCACTCCTTCAATTCAGTTGCACACAGATCTTTATTGCTAAGCCTGGTCACTTTTCTAAGCTATCAAAACAAAGAAACATATGAAAAACATTATTATTTCCCCTTTTCTTGCATTCTGTCCATTTGAATATCATCCCAAATACTAAGCCTGCTTCTCCTCAGGCTGAGCACGCACACTTTGTCTGAAATATTCAAAAGATGTGACTTTCTTCCTCTTTATCATTTCCATCTCACCAGCTACTGGGATTTACAGCAGCTTCCTGCTGCTTTTCTCTCAAACTCCGATACGATGGTCCCAAGCATCCTTCTAAGTCTGTTTGAAAATTCATTTATCAAGAAAAGAAAAAACCTGAGAAAAGTGGCAAAGAGAAAGCAGGGGAACAGGACAGGATAGAGATGATCAAAGGCCACATGCTCCAGGGGCCAGAGCTGGGTGTATTTAAACAATTCCGATAGTACCAACAGTGTTATATTTTACATATGCCAAAGACGTGAAGGAGATGGTGTATCAGGATCCCCGACCTTGTTTGTCTGGGTCTTACTAGGTAGCTCTTCATGGCTTGAAGCTCTTGATCCTCTGCCCTCTAGAGGGAGGTACTAGAGTTTCAGGTACTCAGGTACTGAGAACATGGGCACAGGCCACCCTGCCTCGAATAGAATTCTCTTTTAAATCAAGCTTTATCTTGATAGCTAGCCCAATGGTAAGGAGCACTTCCTGTTCTTGGCACAGGACTGGAGTTCTGTTACCACTACCCATGTCAGGTAATTTACAACTGCTGATAACTCCATGTATAAGAGATCCAACGTCTTTTGACGTCTGTGGACATACATACTCATACCTGACCTTACATTGCATGTGTTCTGCTTTTCTCACGGTTGCTGTAATAAATACAATGATCAAAGAAAGTTTGGGAGGAAAGGCTTTGTTTTAATCACATAGGTTATAATCTATCACTGAGTCAAGGACAGAACTTACTTAATGCAGTTTGAAGCTGAAACAATGGAGCAACGCAACTTAGTATTTTGCTTCCTGGATCACGCTCAGCTACCTCTTTTATACATCCAAAGCCTACCTACCTAGGAACAGTACTGTCCACAATGGGTTAGACTCTCCTGCACTAATTGGTAATCAAGAAAATGCACTACAGGCATGCCTGTAAGCCAAACTGTGGCTAATTTCTCAATTAAGGTTCACTCTTCTGAGGTATGTCAAGTTGGCAGCTAAGGCTGAGACACTCCATGTCAACTTTGACATGCAAACATATTACTTTAAACCATAACCTTTCCTCTCTTGTTTGTTCCCAACATCTTATGCTGCTATCATAAATGCAGGCCAACTTTTTTCAATCTTGCAGTCTTTAAAATGTTTAACACTTTAAAAGTCCAAGATCTCTTTCAAACTCTGAAGTCTCTTAACTGTGGATGACTATTTAAAAAAAAAAAAAAGTTAAATATGTTCTTATTCCAAGACAAGGGCACAATTACAATAAAATAACACCAAATCAAAAGCTCAAAAGTATAAAAAGCTTAGTGTCCAATATCTGAGACTCACTTGAATCTGGCTCCAAAAAGCTTGGTTATATCCTCATTTTCTCTACCTCTGTCATTCCCAGAACACACAGCTTATCTCAAGGGCTGGATCCAGCCTCACTCTACACCTGCCTCTGTCCTTGGTAGACATCCCACAGTCCTGCCATCTCCAGTATCCTGTGGTCTCCACTGCCTACCTTTAACAATGGCCTCTGTTGGCCTCCTTTTTGAGACTGTCACTGTCACACAGTGCCATAGCTTCTTTCCATAGCTTCTTCAATACTGCAGCTTCCATACCACCAAACTAGAACCACGTGAGCCCTTAGACGTCATCAAGCTGACAGGCCAGCTGCTACCTTCTGCACCACAACTTCTGTGTGCTGACCCTAAGGAACTACTTACCAGAAGATTTACCTCAATGATGCTGGTCTTTTAATTACAGCTGACTTTTCAGACACAGTTAATGAGCATCCATTTTCCCAGTGAAAAATAAAAGGTTTCAGTTTCACAGATTCTTAATAAAAAATATTCACAGTCCCCACAGAGTCTTCGCTTCCCTCTGAAGCTTCACAGTCAGGCTTGCACTGACTACATTTCTTCCACTCTGCTGGCCTTCAAACTTCCCACAGAACAGCCTATTAGGCTCTAAACACTCACGGGTTTTCCAGCCCAGAACTCCAAAATCCCTTCTCAACACTACCAAAAACCAAGATGGCCATCAATCTATCTATGACAATATGTCACTATTGAAATGTTGGCGTAGGGGCTGAGAGATAACTCAGTCAGTAAAGCGATTAGCTGAGCCCAGTCCCAAGAACTCAGCATAAGTTGAGTGAAATAATATGCATTTGTAATCACAGTGGTGAGGAGGTAGAGACAGGAGAATATTCAAAGTTTCCAGGTTGCCAGCTGAAGCAGTGAAATCCAGGTCAATGAAAGACTCCATTTCAAAAAAATAAAGTGGTGGGTTGTCAAATGGATCAGCAGGTAAAGACGTTTGTCACTAAATTTGAGTTCTATCCAAGGAACCTATGTAGTAGAAGAACCAACTCCTCTAAGTTGTCTTATGAACCTCCACACATGTGCCATGGCATGTGCATACCCACATACACACATAAATAAATGAATAAACAAATAAATACAAAAATACTTTTAAAAACTATTAAAAATATAAAGTGGAAAGAAATTAAGAAAGCCAGCTAATGTCAACCTTTACATACATGTACACTCGTGTGCACATCGGTCCTGTATGCTTTGAATATCATTGGTTAATAAAAGAACTGTTTTGTCCTATGGCAAGGCATCTTAAAGTAGGCAAGAAATCCGAGCATAGATAAGGGAAAGGAGGGCAGAGTCAGGAGAAATAAGATCCAGTCAATGAAAAATAAACATGTAAAAGAAACACAGGTAAGCCACGGGCCATGTGACAAGACAGATTAATGGAAATGGGTTAATATGCAGAGCTAGCTAGCAATATCCCTGAGTCATAGGCCAAGTGCCATATAATTAATATAAAACTTTTTATGATTATTTGGGCCTAAGTGACAGTGGGGCTGTGAGTGGGTCAGGACCTCAGGGCTAGGCCAGAAAGGCAGGGTCAGAAATTGGCAAATACATGTGAGCATACACATACATACATGAAGAATTCAATAAAATTACATCAGGCTGTGTGCGTAAAGTGAAACACACGTGAATTTCATGTATATAACTAGGTTTCACTCTCAATATCTATGATCATTTTACAAGTAAACAAATAAATGATAAAATCTTATTTTCTGTAATAGCCCCAGATGCTGGTGATGAGATCAAGATCTTTGAAAGGGAAGCAGATGGTGTGAATGGAGTCCTCTTGGCAAGATTCCTGTCCCCATATAAACATCTAGAGAGATCTCACTTTCTCCACCCTCTGAGGGTACAAGTAGAATGTTGTTCTGCAGGAGAAGTGAGAACCAGTCACGCCCCAATCTCGTCTGCAGAACCATTAGAAAGAATAATGGCCGTTTCAGCCACAGAGCCTACAGCATCAGATATCACAGCCACACTGAAAATACATGCATTGACTACTCTTTGAAAGTATGCAGCCACCCAAGTGTGCCCATGTCTGTGATCTTTGTAGCCAGTAGGCTGAGGCTAGAAGTCATAAATTAAAGGCCATCCTAGCCATGTAGTGAGTTCCAGGCCAGCCTGGGGCTACAAATGGTAGACTCCAGTTCAGTCAGGCTATAGGGAGATAAAGTCTCACAGGGGGGGGGGGGGGGGCGAGAAAGAGAGAAAGAGTGAGAGATGGAGAGGAGAGAAGGGGGGCATAATAGGTATATGATAAAATAGAAAATAGAAGCATACAATATAAAAAGGCTTGTTAGGGACTAAATTGTATCCTATAAAAACTATGATCCATGCTGTAACCATATGTCCAGTCAGGGTTTTTATTGCTGTGAAGAGACACCAAGACCACAGCAATTCTTAAAAAGGAAAACATTTAATTGGGGCTGGCCTACAGTTTCCAAGGTTTAGTCCATTATTATCATGGCAGGAAGCATGGTGGCATGCACGCAGACATGATGCTGGAGAGGTACCTGAGAGTTATTGAGATAGACAAGCAGTTAAAAGAAATAGGAACCACTAGGTCTGGTTTGACCTTCTGAGCCCTCCAAGTCACCCCTTGTTATACACCACCTACAATAATGCCATGCCTACTCCAACAAGGCCATACATTCAAATAGTGTCACTACCTGTGGGCCTATGGAAGCTATTTTTATTCAAACCACCCCAGCATATTTGAAGAAAAGACCTTTGGGAAGAAGGTAACTGAGGGCAATGGAGTTAAAAGGAGCATGGCTATGATATCTAGCCAAAAAGAAGAGTGACCTCCCTTATAGAGTAATTGCAGCTCACATTTCCTATGTAGCTCATAAAGATAGACAAGAGAAGAGCTTAGAAGGAATAGCCAGAGAGAAACAGTGAGGGATGACCATGTCAGTTTGCTCCATGTATGTACTGCCATTGTCACACAGACACCTGTTAATGTGAAAAATAATACAGGTGAAAAATAATACTTAAAAATGCAAAATCATTTGGCTGAAGAGATAGTTCACTCATTGAAGTGCTTTCTGTGCGAGCATGAGAACCTGAGTCTGATGACCAGAAGCCAAGTTAAAGGGCCATGCATGGCAGCGATTGGGGAAACACAGGCAGGCAGATCTTGGGGAATTCATTGCCTAGCTAGTCTAACCTATTGGGGAAATTACAAATCAGTGAGAAACCCTGTTCACAAAAAAAGAGAGAGACAGCTGTTGAGGATCGTGTGAGGTTCACTATGGGCCTCCACCCAAATATGCATACAAGTGTACATACCGACACATGTACAAATGTGTATACAACATGCAAACTATATAAAACGTCTTTAAATCTCCCCATCATGAAGATCTTAAGACTCATTCTTGACATTACCATTTCCAGCCCAATCATTCTCTCATCTCTACCTCTCTTCGGCTTCCAGTCCTTTGGACTCTGGATTCAGATGCAGCATTTTCTAACCTCATATGACTCATGATGACCTTACAAATAATGCCCCTTAATGTTTTTCATGGTATGAGATAAAATAGGAGGGTTTCACATTTTTAGATAAATGCATTATCTAAGATCACAGTACAAAATTCATTTGGTATACTCATTTAAAATATCTACTCCATTTATAAAACAGTTCGGCTTTCTCTAATTATTCTATGTGACATATACTGTTTGATTTAATTTAATTATGTAAGGCAAAAAGAATGGTTTGGTAATAAATTTCAAAATGATACTGAATGTGATGTGGGAACCGATGTATACTAAAGCGTAGATTAAAATTTTATTGCTTGTGATGTCATCAGGTTCTGGCTTGAGTAACTAGTATTTAAGTTTCCTGCTGAAGCTAAAAAAAAAACAAAAAACTGTGCTTTATTTTATAATAGTCAAGTTCTCATCACTGCTATTTTACAAGCTCTTCCAAATAACACATTTTTACTAGATGAAAGCCAAACTAGATATGATTAATAGTGTATTTCTTTCTGTTTCTGTTTATAAGCATTTGAGACATCTTTAGAAGCAGAATAAGATTTTTGTATCTGACTAATAGATCTGTTGAAAATTAATATAAAGCTTATCATTTGATTCTCAGTGACTTAGATTCCAACATTATACTCTATGTACTCTAAATGACCTCCTGTTTAGTTCCAATACATGGATTTAAAAAGAAAAAAAAAAAAAAAACTTTATAAAGACTGAAACCAGTGATGTTTGACCAAGCCACAATTGTACTTTTTGATCTCCCCACCGACACATTTGTTCACTTGAGGGGATGCTTGTTTACAGTTGAAACTTCACACTCTTGCTCATGGAAGCAAGGTAGAGACAGGCTTGCTCACGAGAGCAATGGTGTCGAGAACAGGACTTGATTGCTTTGTCTCTGTCTCCGCCTATGTCCTAGGACACCCTAAGTAACTTCTGGCTTTTGGAGAACACAGAGAAAACAATGCTCTTATCAAAGCTAAAACCCTTAAGCCACACAGGTCACGCAGCTGAATGTGGGAGTCATAAAAATACAAGCAACAGCAGAAGGTTTCTGAACACCTGACAACCAAAAATTAATTCAAAGTCAAGTACAAAATTAACTTGAGGTGCTCCTGGCAGTGTTCAACCATATTGCAATACAAGACTCCATTGTAGCCTTGGATCTGAACACATAGCTCCTGTTTTTTTGCTCTGGGCATACAGTCACATTACACAATAGCTTCAAACACTGCCAAAAACAGCTCAGCTTGGATCTGAGATGCTTACTGTAGTAGATACATTAAAAAAAAGTCTCCGCTACAATCATTCTTCAGCATACATAAGTATAAAACTAGTATATTTTTGGATTGCTGTGTCAGAATGTTGATTTAAAAAGTGCTGTTTAGGGGCAGGGGCCATCAAGATACCTCAATGTTTACTCAAACCTGATGGCCTGAATTCAATGCCCTGGATCCATGTAAAAGTGGAAGGATAGAGCTGACTCCACTCAGTTGTTCTATAACCTGCATTTCTGAATGGTCCTAAAACATATGCCTTCAATTTGTTGTTTAAAAAAAAAACTCTTTGTGAGTAGATACAACACACGTCTACTCACCTCAGAGGGGATTCCACAATAAACCAAAGCATGAATATCACCAAGGTCCAATTCGGTGAACGAGTGAGTTGTATAGCAGTTACTTAGAGGAGTGTGGCTGAGGGGTCACTTACAGGAGCAGATATGACTCAAAGACAGCTGCATCACCAAATCCCATCCCAGCATGATTGACAGCTCACAAAAGCTGGGAACCTGGAGCACTAAACAGCTTGCAGGCTGCTCAACAGGTTGGAAAGTGTCTTTTCCAGGTGCTTCAGTTGGTCTAAACCGCTTCTGGGCAGCAGAGCATTTTTGCAACTGTTTCTGTAGCCTCAGAGGGCCTCTCACTTCTGTTGTTTACTCTGGAAGGGAGGGGCCTCGTGAATCTGGTCAGTTTGGGGAACTTCCTGGAGCTCCATTGAGTCATTTACTTTCCACTTAGGGAAATTCCAAGCAGGATACAACGTTTCAATCTCAGGGAAACTGTTACACAACACTGCCGTGTACTGCATTTTTATGTAAAGCAATGTTCTCAGCATTGCTAATTGTAGAATTAGTGTCCATTAACTCCAGAAATGAAGATGCTCTGTGGCCTTCAGTATCAATATTCAAGCCAAATTCAATTCTTTACCTAAAAATAAACAAGCACATCTATCTTGTTAGTATGCAAATGTGCTTTCATCTTTAATAAATGATAAAAGTATATATATATGTCAAAGAATTATTTTAAATAAATTTTTATGACTTATCAGAAGTGTTTGATTTGTATCTCTTTCTTATGTCTACCTACTTGGGGGTCCACACAAATGTCTCAGGTAAAAGGGGTAGGAAGTGAGAAGAACCTAAGAACCTGCTGGCAGCAAGACTGAGCCAATGTGGCTCTTGTATGGAGAAACCCTGTGGGAGCTGCCAACTCTCCTACAGAACTCAAAGTCTGTGACTATGAGGAGTTCCTCCTGAAAGTTACATCTTCAAGAATTCTCAGTAACAATGGCAGCAACCACATCCACACTTGGCAATCAGCGCTCCACCAGTCCATTCTGTGCACATTAAATACTCATTTCATGCCTTTATTATCTTTAACTGAAATACTCCATCCCTTGAACTGTTTTCCTGGAAATACCACCTACCTGTCAAGTAAAACTTTGCTGCCTGTCCATCTGATAGGCCTTTTTTTTTCTCCATATCTTCCTTGGAACAATAAAGCCTGAGATCACAGCACAAGCCATGTACCACACTCCAAGTACAAGTCTCAGCACACAAGACAATATTCACTACTGCTCTCCCCTTTAGATAAACATATAAACTTCTATTGTGGAAACTGTGTTTTATTAATCTCTAGATAAGAGTCCAGGGCAAACATGGGTGTTTAATAAGGCCACTCTTGACTTTAATTGATTCATGAAGGATACTATTTACATACTCAACAAATAGTTACTGCATGTTCCAGGATCAACGAGACAGTGTAATCCCAACCCTCAGCACTGTGACATTTAAGATGCTTTATTGAGTGTTTATCTGCCAAGCACTGTACTAAGTGCTTTGTGTTTATTAACTCATTTAAAACTCAAAGCAAATCTATATGATGGAGACTATAATTAGCTTAATTTTACATTGAGAAAGTCTAAATGGTCTTCTCGATTTCATGCAGCTAAAGAAAAAGGAGAACTCATATTTGGATTTAAGGCAATCTGGCCATAGAGCCATTTTACACTAAACTCTAGCTGCAGAGATGAAGGAAGGAAGATGGGCATTGAGGGCCAGTGAATCGGATACTACTGTGCATGGGCTGTGAAGGAAAAGCACAGCCTGCCCCAGACTGAGATGCACAAAGAGACGACTGTGGTATCCTGAGGAGTGGGAAAGGGCAGGAGAGTTTCTCAAGAAAACAGTTCCTAGGCTAATACGGGAAGATGAGCTGGAGCTGAAGAAGATGAAAGAGGTAAAATGGCTTTGTAATCAAAGGGAGACTTTCTTAGTGCCACAGAAGTAGGAAATATGTGAGAACCTTAAGGAGTACAGTGTGTTAAATGACACAGCTAGGCAGAAACTCTGGACCAGGCAATCACATCGAGGTGTAGCATGATAGAAGTCATGTGATAGAAGTCAGGTCATTCCAGGTGCACAGATGAGAAACATGCACAGAGGTGAGGGAGTGGATGAGAAAATACTGTGGTGGTCCAGGCAGATGAGGGACCCCACATTGTGGGAGAAGACAGAGAAAAATGGAGTCTGGAGGGCCAAGACAAAGAGCAGAATCACCCTACATGCATAAGAGCCACCCAGAAATTTTAAACAAGATGGAGACAAGCAAATTCCTGCTTAAGCATTGTTGTGATGCTTCTGTAGAGAATCAACTAGGAAAGAGAAAGACTGCACAGGAAGATGTGCTGGGTGCCTACAGCCCCAGAAATGAAAAGAGAGTGGGCACATTTCAACCTGAGACAGTGGAGCTTTCTGGTGGGAGGTAACTGGAACAATGACTCTATCAAAAAAAAAAAAAAAGTGTTTGCTGTTCACGCATGAGGATCTGAATCTAATCACTAGAGACTATATAAAAATCCAGACATGCACTTGTAATTGGCATTGGGGTGCAGAGATGGTTAGATTCAGGGTCTACTAACTAGCCAACCTTGCCTAACTAGAAAACCTCTGTTCCCAATAAGAGACCCCGTCTCAAAATACAAGGCATATGGTACCTGAGGGGTGATATTCTCACCTTTTCAAATGCATGCACCTATGCATGTACAAGTGAGAAGAGAGAGAGAGAGAGAGAGAGAGAGAGAGAGAGAGAGAGAGAGAGAGAGAATGGTGGAGGGTTAGAATTTGTGTTAAACAAGAGGTAACTGGAAGAGCTTCCTGCTTACTGAAATAGAGCATTCCAGAAAGCATAGCTAAGTGACTATCAATAGCTGTATCTGATGTGTTGAGTCCAAGGCACCAACTAGAGATTGAAGTGGAGAGAGACACTGATAGTCACAGTGAGTCATTTTACAGGTTATGTTAGAAGTGCACCAATACACCACCAGTCAGAAAACTAACTTAGGTCACTTATAAATCAAAGGTCTTAGCACAATACTCCAGAGCATGCACATGCACATACACACCCGTGCATGCACACACAAAACCATACTTTTCTAAATCAGACTTTGCAAAGGGAAAACCATGAAATTGTAACATAGTAAACAGTACACTGAGTGAATCAATATGGATAAAATCATGTGTCTGCAGAGTCAGCTGCAGCATCCTTGCCACCTGCCACCTGTCACCACAGGCCTCCAGCCCCCACCCTTCTCAAGCACGCATCTGGCTTTCTCTCTATTCTAGCCTAAGCTAGTTAGGTCTATGATGGGCATGTCTTTCCCGAATGTGTACAGGTTTTTTCTTGTCCCTGCTCTTTAAACAGTGCAGCCCGGTCACTATTTGACCAATATTTACCTTATGTTTGGTGTCTCTTGTAAAAATGATTGAAAACACAGATGAATAAATACTACATTATTCTGTAGAAGAAGCTAAAACACCTAATAACGTTGGTACCAATCCTACATTTATACTGAAGTTCTGGAACTATCATTATCCATGGACACAAGGATTGCAATGTGTGGACCCAAAGTTCAAGACCATGGTGAGTCTTTAAGGTAAAGCTTTACCTAAGACAAGGAAACTTGGATAGATTAGTGAAATGGGGTACACTGGGACACCCCACCTCATAGAATATCAGCTCTCAATGGAAGATGTGAGGAGAAATAATTAGAAGGTATATATATAGAAGGAGGAAGAAGAGTGTTTAGCCTCAGAAAGGAAGAAGAAAATGATTGGCAGCTGAAAGGTCAGGGTGAAACCAGAGAAGCAGCACCTTTGACCCCAGGAATTTCTGTGAATCTCGACAAAAACAATGTCAAAGGTGTGGTAGGAGCTGGAGCTTAAGGAATAAAGGAGGGAGAGAGAGAGAGAGACTGGCAGCACCTTCGTTATGTTGTAATGTGATGGACCAGAAGGCAGGGCATGAAAGGGTGCTGGCAAAGAGAGAGGGGAATTGTAGGACCAGAAGAGGTAGGGAAGATGCTTCAGAGAGACACAGGAGTAACTTATCTACTGACGAGGGTAGGAGCGCACATGATACAACGCCACCACATTTGTGGATCTATGGGCTTGGTGGAGAGAAGATGAACTATTTCCTTTTTATGCTTATATATTTTTTCAGTGGACAACTTGCTTTACATAAGTAAGCTGAGGAAAAAGGGCAATTTACAAAAGGCATTTTTAAAGATAACAGTTAGATATAGCCTGGCCACATAACACACAGACCCCAGAAAATAAAGCAACAACTTTTTTTTTTGGAGGAAAGGAGAGAGAGGATGGGCAATCTATTGAAGGAATGATAGAAGTCGTGATAGATAGCACTGGTCTGTAATCCTACTGCTCAAGAAGCTGGTGCAAGAGGATCAAAAGTTTAAGGCCTTAAAGGAAACTTAGCAACACCTTGCTTGCCTCAAACTAAAACTATGGGATATTCCTTTCCACTCTGTGAATATATGTTGGTATGATTGGTTTAATAAAGAAGCTGACTGACCAGTAGCTGAACAGGATAAAGTTAGGAGGAAGAGCCAAACTGAGAAAAATGGGAAGAGAAGGGAGGTGTCTTGAGTCCCCAGCAGATGCGGAGAGAAAGAAGATGGACATGTCATACCGAGAAAAGGTGCTAATACATGTGGAAAAGTATAGATAAAAATATGGGTTAATTTAAAATGTAAGAGTTAGCTAGTAACAAGCCTAAGCTATTGACCGAGCATTTGTAATTAATAGAAGTCTCTGTGTGTTTATTTGGGAGCTGCTCATAGGACAGAAACTTCCACGTACATAAAAGTAAGGTTGTATGGGTGTGCTAAGAATGTAGCAGAGGTAGAATGGTTGCCTAGCATGTGCAAGGTAACCTCCAGCACAGCTGAAGAAGAAAGAGAAAGAAGGAATGAGGGATTGAAGACTATTAACAGATACGCAACAGATCATGTCAGAATGAGAGAGGAAAGGAATCATGGAGATAGGTCAAGAAAGAGCAATGAAAGGAGAGAGTGGAGTGTGGGGGGCGGGTGAGGTCCTAAATGAATGTGTTGTTGGTATAGACACTGCTATGTCAAGGACCCCAATGCCTCAGACCCATGGGAACGGCCAAGCCTTCCCTAAGTAAGTCATACGGGAATTGCACAGTCTTTCTGCCTCTGTTTGTGGATGTTGACAGTGTATGCAAAAATTAGGAACCACAACTTCCTCCTCCTCCTGGATGCTTCCAACCTGAACCTGCTCCCTTTCAGAGGAGTTAGCCTCTCCTCCTTGTCTGTACATAGTAAGTGGGCTGACCTTGCACAGGAAGTGCACTCCATCAGAGGAAGCACAGTCCATAAGATTGCAGTTTTTCTGTATGTGTGTCTGTTTGTCCAGTGTCTTGCTCTTTTACCATTCCTGCATTGTCCCAGTCAGGGTTCCAGGACTGAGCCACACTGTACACAGCACAAAGGGTGTGAAGGGTGTGTCTGTGATGGAGACTTGGAAAGAATAAGAGGAGACACCAATAGACTTGAGACTGTCATAGAATGTAAAGAGTGAGACTGTGGGCTACTATAGTCTGTGACTGAGATGAGTGAGACGTTATTTCAGAAGTCTAAAAGAAAGGACACTTCTATCCTGTTGTGTGGTCTGATTGCGCGCCCAAACCCTCTTTGTCGAGATGGAGTCAGCAGTCAGGATTTTCCAATCACGATGTGTATGCTGTGTATTATAAGATATCCTCACGAGAGCCAACACATGAGTGTTCCTGTAGCAGCATCATGATTCTCATACTACGTGGGATAAATGAAGACTATTGACAGATATGCAACAGATCATGTCATAAGCCTTTGTCAGATGAAATCTGACCCTGGTGGATTTGATCTTCAAAGGAGTGACCAAAAAATTGAGGCAATGGAGCAGCTTCAATTTTAGGATTGCAAAGGGAGTATAAACCAATAACCCTCACTATCCTAGTCATTAATTCATTCATTCATTCATTCATTCATTCTCTCCCCCTCCCTCCCTCCCTCCCTCCTTCCCTCCTTCCCTCTCCTCCCCCTCTGTGTAATGTGGAGAGCAGAGTTCAGTGCCATCTTTTCCCCTTACTTCCCGTGTTATTCTTTGAGACAGAGCCTCTCACTGCACCTGAAGCTTATCAACTAGGCTAGGGTGGGTGGCTGACAAGCTCCTGGGTCCTCTCTCTGCCTTCCCAGGTCTAGAATGACAAGCCCGCATCATCATGCCTGGTTTTTTTACACGAGAGATCTGAAATTAGGTCCCCACGCTCATGATGCTTTTTCCAGTGACTTATCTCCGCAGCCATCCCACTTGATTCCTTAAAAGAAAATAACTCCATTTCTATCATTTTTTCCTCTTGAGGAGGCTGTACACACTCCAATTGGAAGAAACTCTTGTAATGTTCAAACAATAGCCATCCTGCTAATGCACCATTTCTCTGAATATCACACATGGTTTCTACGGCTTCCCCCCACCCCTATTCCCACTGCTTGAAAAAAAGCTGGTGCCTAAGTTTAAATCATAATCCACGAAAATAAAAGTATCTCTTTGTAAATGTATGTGAACAAACACAGTATGGCCTCTGTGGGTGGGGAATCTTTTCCCAGGGAGTAGCAGCTCTGAGGTCTGCCTGCATCCTCTGGTTTAAAGTTGTAGGAATGACCCATCCAGCAGTTATTCCCCAATTGTGTTTAGAGTTTTTCTCTCCCAGCCTAATCCTAAGTCAGTAAATTGTAAACAAAGCACCGAACTGAACGTTCTAGGACCTACAAATTATACCCCACTATAAAACGGCATAAGTCCTGAGCTGCACACACTGGCCCAGAGAATGACAGAAAACTAGGGGGTGCTGGACACCCCTCCCATCCAGAAATCATAAGAAAGAGACACGACCAAGATTCTGCCAAGACCAAGACTATGGCTAACCAAGCCCTGCAAGCATAGGGGGAGGACTCACCAGAGTAAATGTTTGGGTTGGAGGAAGGCAAGCAAGCGTGCTCTTAATGGTTCCTCCAGCTGTCAATCATCATCATCAAACCAACGTAAGTTCTATCAATGCTAGCAGGACCTGACAAAGTCCTCTGCTTTATTCTAACTGACTGAAGTAAATATATTTCTTGTTAGAGAATTTTCTAGATTTCTGAGTCTCTAAAGACCAGAGTTTAAGATGGTGAACCATTAAAAATTAAAATTTGGGGTGAGGGACAGTTCAGTGGCAGATTCAGTATTAAGCACATATAAGGGCCTTGTGTTCCATTTCCAGCACTAGAAAGGGCAGAGAGAACACATTTCAACCATGTGATTATTCTGAAAGTATAAGAAAACTATGTATGCAATTACATCAGGCTCATAAGCTCATTAATATGGCAAATGAATTTGTGACAAAGCATTGTAGGTGGGGGAGAGAGAGCAGACAGGAGGCTCACACAGGTCCAGTTCTCAGAGCAAACAGCAGCGTTCTCAGTTTTGAGGTTGGAGACACTCTAGCCTGGAGAATCAGGTATAATTAGTTCTGAAATCAATGCTATTGGGTAAAGGAGATTGCTTAGTCAGTAAACACTTGCCTTGCAAGCATGAGGACCTGGTTTTGAACCCCAGAGTCCATGTTAAAAAAAAAAAAAAAAAAAAAAAAAAAGCAACAACAATGGCAAACATTTTGGGGCATGCTTATAATCCCAGCACAGGAAGCTAGAGACAGGAGACTCCCAGGAGTTGCCTAGCCAGCTAGCCTAGCCTACTGGATGAGCATCAGGTCAGTTAAAGACCTGCTCTCAAAAAGTGTAACGGACAGTGCCTGGGGAACTACCTTCAGTGCTGATCTCTGCATTGAGCTCTCTCTCTCTGTCTCCCTCTCTCTGTGTCTCTTGTGTGTGTCTCTCTCTCACACACACAGAATCACAAGAATAAGAAAACGACATATTTCTATAACTTTTCCATACAGTTCGAGTCACTTCAAGCGGAGTCACTAACTAACTACATGGATGGCTGGAGGGTAACATCAAGTTAATGTGAATCCTTGTCCTAGTTTTCACTGAATTCCAAGACCTGAACTCTACAGAGTGAGCCAGACACTCAGACTCTGAACTTCATTATGCTCATATGGAAGTGGGGTAATAATACGAACCCTATAAAGGCCCTGTGAGGACCAAATGAGAGAATATAGAAACCACACTGAGCAATGAGCAGTGCTAAGTAGATGTCCGTTATAAAGCAATGCTCCCTGAAGCCTTCCATCCTTCCAATGATTAAAGTGATCTGATCAGAAAGAAACCCCCCCAGGTAAATTTTTCCATTATTTCTTTGTACAATTTAACAAACTTTTATATGATCCTTAGTAGGCCCTAGGAGACAAAGATGAATGAGATAAAGCCTCAGTACTCAAGAATCTGCAGGCTCATAAAGGAAGTGAAACCATGTCAATCACCCGAGCATCAAGGACAGAGAACTTGGGCGCAGGGGAGGGGCCATCATTGGTGGGTCTGGAGAGATGCTACAGAGTGTCTGCAGGATGAGGGCGGGATGTGAGCTAGCCTCGGAGGTGCAGATGCTAATCTCCTGAGGGTAGTGCAGTGCATAGTGTGATTCCAGAAGGAATGTGAACACAGATAACTAAGGAATGTTTAGCCTGCAATGTGTGTGAATGTTTTCCCATAGCAAAGAACAACGATTGAGAGGCTTCAAGGCAAACTGCCAGTTTTGACGGTAGATAATGGAGTAGGTGAGTCTGTGAGATAAAGGTTCAGGCTGGGGAGGCCAGGAGAACCAAGAGATCCACAGAAGCCTCCAGGTTCCCGGCTCTTATCTAATTCTGGAAAAACTGAATGAAATGGAGAGTCCAAGAAGAAAAGCAGAGGCAATGGGTGTGCAGAGAGCCTGGAGTCTGAATTGTATGTGAGCCACTGAGATGAAAGTATGGGCCTGAAGTTCAGCTGGATATCACTGTGGATTCAAGGGACCAGTGTGTGAGAGATGCTAACCCTCACAATGAAGGCAGGCTCAATCAGGAACCTGAGGTGTTTAGGAAAGCCACCTCAGGTGGTATTATAGGATCAAAGTGCAGACCACTGTATGGAAAGAGAAAAGATCTGGCAGTAGAAGTAATTGGACAGAGAAAGAACATCAGCAGAGGCCAGCCATGTTTTACTCAAAAGAGGTCAAACATATGTAGGCAAAAATAAATAAATACAGAAATAAAAATAAAACCACAACCACTCAGATACCTACAATAGCCACTTTAAAAACAAGACACAATACTTTGCTAGCTTCTTGTTGGATTTTGGTTTTGTTATTTACCTATTCCTTGTTATGTATCAACTGCAGACAGAAAACCAATCCCTGTAAAGAATGTTGCTCAGTCATCCTGAGATGAATTTGAAGGAACCATTTAGTCTTATGCCTTTCTTCTTATAACACAGTCCATTCCACTTAAAGGCACAGATAGACTTCCCTGACACTCTAGAGCATACTACCAGGACCTCAATGAATCGCTGCTTTTGAACTAAAAAGTGAGAAATCCTTTTCTTTGGCATTTGTGAGTCCTCTCAATGTGCACTACAATCTCACTGTTCTTGTCCAGGGACATTTTCATCTATTCATTGGCATCAGTCAGATCTCATACACTTAGGCCTCAAGTGGTTTGTTGACACTTGACACAATTCGCTTTACACTAAGTCAGAAAGAAGACGTTCCACTGTGCCAATTCTTATTCGCCCTCACCAAATGCTCAACTGGAAGCCTAGAGAGATGGTTTTCCTAAGGACCTAGGTTTATTTCTAGAACCCACATGGCAGCTCACAATAATCTGTAACTCCAACTTAAGGAGATCTGTGCCTTTTTTTTCATCTCCACGGGCACCAGGTACACTCATGGCATACACAGACATACAAGAAAGCCAAACACTCACACACATCAAAGGCTCACCTGAAAACCCTCTGCTACACAGTGCTTTTTGTCTTTCTATGACCTTTTTAGAGGTACAGTTTAGTATCGATCTGGTTAAGGGCATGTAGATTTGAACTTACAAGTCACCTGGGGGAACACCTCTGAACTTCAGGTTTCCCACTGGTAAATTGAAATAAACCTTAAAGTTCTTACTGAAATCAATTGATCCTATCTCCACTGCATATTAACAGCTAAAGAGATGATGGTCTCTAACTCAGAACAACAGAATAGAACCACATTATCGTGTATATGGCCACACATACCCACCCACACAGAACTTTACAGTGAGGCAAAACCAGGAATGCTCTACAAAGATAAGTGTAATAACACCAGGACTTCACTGATTGCCACAGTTTTAGGCTTAAGCATTGACAAGGTCTGGCATCGTGGTTTCCGTTGTGGGAGAGCTCAAGCCTTTCACAGAGTTGGGAGCTGGACAAAGTTGAGGCTTGAAAATCACAATGAGCAAAACGGACTTAGGGTCCCAGTGATCTGAGTTCAGTCTTCAGGTCTCCAAGACTCTTAGTCCTCAGGTCACTGTGACACATGCCACACCACCGCAAGGTACAGTGTCTTCTCCAGGCTCAGAATGGAACAGCTGTAGTTTGGTAGGGTTTTTAGGTCTCTTTTACACGTTTACTTTCTAAACTCTCTTTTCCCTTGGGGATCAGTACTCCTTTTGGCTGCTTCCATTTCAACTGAAGGTTTTTTTTTCTTCTCTTCCTCCAATGTGAGATGATTAGCAATTAGCTCTTCGCACTCAGCCAGAGACTAGAAGGCTATTTATCTGTCTGCTTTTCACACTGGGAAGCAAGGCCTTTGAGGATTGGAGTCGTGTTTTGTTCATGTCTTTGGGTGAGACACTCTTGCAAACATGAATTATTTAGAACATGACTGACTCCCTCCCCTCATTTATATCATGTTTGGAGTAAGAATGACACTAAAACCTCACAAAAAGGACTAAATGGGTTCTAATATCTTATTCTGTGATCAATGATTAAATGATTTTGTCATTAATCACACAATGATGAAGTTACGTGGAAAAGAACAAGCAGAGGGAGCAAATGAAAAAGGACATTAATGTGTCATCAAATATGTGGAAGACTACTGGGCAAGCAGCATTTATGACCATGTAAGTTTTCCATCTATCAGGCACTGGTCTGAAAATCCAACCCAAAACTCTTTTAGCCCTTTGGTACATGCTATTATCTTTCCACTTTACAAGTGTGAAATTGAAAAGCAAAAAACATTTACGTTAATAATTGGTGGAATTTGTATCCAGGCTGTTTGTAAAATAGTCATTTAACCTTTAGAGACATACGATCTTGCATTGGGTACTTTAGGAGTTAGACCTGGGAGGGATGTGTTACAATTAGAATTTCCCAGCAGCAAGCAGGAGGGTCAAAAGGCAAGGATGGCAAGAGTATGATGGTATTTGCTGGTGTAGCTTAGTTAATGATGGGCTTGCTTTGAAAGTAGAGAGCAAGTTCCAGGATTCCATGACCCGCCCCCCCCCCCTACACACCCAAACAAACAAGTAAGATGTCAGATGTGACAGTATAGGATACACAGAGTCCCAGCAGGCAGGAGAAACAGGCAGGAGAATCCTTGAAGTTCCCTGGCCAATCATGCAAGCCTATTTGGCCAGTGAGAGACCCTGTCTCAAAAAGGTAGTATCAGAAAGATGTCATTTGGGGCTGTTCTGCCTCTCTCTCTCTCTCTCTCTCTCTCTCTCTCTCTCTCTCTCTCTCACACACACACACACACACACACACACACACACACACACACGGGGAGGGAGAGCATATTTGTGATGGTCTAGACAGTCAACTTTCAAATATGCTCTACATTCAAGACGTCGATGGCAGCTTTGCGTACATCTGTCTCTTTCGGTAGCAAGGAAAACTCCTAGGGTATGGACAATATAGTTTCCCACATTCTTTGGTCTCACACACATAGTAATCACAAATATTTGTTGGCTGTTTTTGAAGTCCTTTCCACTGGCAAGCCTTTTTAGAGTGCGGTCGATGCGCTTCCCTCTGAAGTTAAGCATGAAGGCAACAGCTTCTGAAGCTCCTTCTAGGCCTCTGATTTGGAAGCGTACAAAAATAGAGAGGAGCAAGCACCAGCAGGCCTGTGGCCTGTGGCACAGCTGGAGGGTGCTATGCCAGAATTTCTGATTAAAAAAAAAAAGGAAAAAAAGGAGGGAAGGAAGGCAGTTCTCCAAATGGCCTATTGATCACGTGGCCCAGGCCTTCCAAACTCTGTGCTGCATGTACAAGATGTACAAGTTGGTATCGGAGAAAAGAGATGGCCTCTCTCCTCATCTTAAGGAGATAGCAGCCATCCAAAAAGCTGTCTAAATATTTCTGAACTACATCATTCAAAGAGAAGACAAGAGGAACCATCAGGAAGGCTTTATAAAAAAAATAAAAAAAAAAAAAAACAATTGTCAGTAATAGAACAACATCTGAAAAATTGCAGCAGGGTTGAGAGTAAGAGATCTTAAAGATTTGCTAGATTGTGAGGAATACTTTGAAATGATCACTCTGCCTTCAAACAATGGCCATTTGGTATTATAAATAGCGCGACGCAATTCCGAAACAAAAACTCCAGGGGTCACTCAGCAATTCAAATACATTATTGTTCTATTTCTTAAGGCTAAATGCAAGTGGAGAAAATATTTTTGAGTCAAGAAAGGAAGAGACTAAGATAATGACAATAATCCTCCAAGATTACTCTTGACAAGTTAAAAATAGTTCATTGTACATAACCCATACTGGAAACATAAAATCACAACTTGAGGAGAAAGATATGCCCATATTTCGATGGGAAAAAATGTTGACACAAGGACCAGGCTATGAATTCACCCAGCAATCTCATCCCAGTAAAACACAACTGGCTTCTAAGCCATCATTTCACTGTCACTGAAGAAGATGGGCCCTAATGCCACGTACAATAAAACCCACACTGTCACTCAGTGTCCCCCTTTGATCCCCAAAGCTGCTCAGCTTGGCTGAAGATACCAACTTACCCTGCCCCCTTCACACCCGCATGCCCAGTTCCTGCTGCTGGGAGCTCAGCACACTGTCAGGACATTGAGCAAGCTGTCAATTCAGAGCCTCCTTCTCAAGGCCAATCCTAGACATGCCTATGAGACCAATTCAGTTGCCATAATCTGGGTCGTTCTAACCTTCTTCTGGTACAACATTGACTTGTCTTCTTGGCTCCTTCTACAAATACCCAGACTTGGGGCTGGGCGTGGAGTACAGTTGGTAGTGTGCTTTCCCAGCCCACACAAATCTTGGGGGGGGGGGGTGTCATCCTATGCTGGTTAATTTTTGTCAAGTTGACTAAAACTAGAGTCACCTGAGAGAAGGAAGAGTCACCTGAGAGAAGGAAGCCTCCATTGAGAAACTGCCTTTATCATATTGTCCAGCGCACAAGTCTGTGGGGCCATTTCCCTGATTGGTGGATTGACATGGGAGGTTCAGCCCAATATAGGCAGTGCTAAAAATGGGCAGCCAGTCTTGAGTTACGTAGGAAACCACGCTGAGCAGTCTGTGGAGAGCAAACTAGTAAACAAGATTTACCTTCTTCAGTCCTTGCTTCCAGATACCAGCCTTGATCCCTGCCTGACTTCCTTCAGTGATGGTCTATACCCCGTACCCTGACTTCCTTCAGTGATGGTCTATACCCCGTACCCTGACTTCCTTCAGTGATGGTCTATACCCCGTACCCTGACTTCCTTCAGTGATGGTCTATATCCCGTACCCTGACTTCCTTCAGTGATGGTCTATATCCCGTACCCTGACTTCCTTCAGTGATGGTCTATATCCCGTACCCTGACTTCCTTCAGTGATGGTCTATATCCCGTACCCTGACTTCCTTCAGTGATGGTCTATATCCCGTACCCTGACTTCCTTCAGTGATGGTCTATATCCCGTACCCTGACTTCCTTCAGTGATGGTCTATATCCCGTACCCTGACTTCCTTCAGTGATGGTCTATATCCCGTACCCTGACTTCCTTCAGTGATGGTCTATATCCCGTACCCTGACTTCCTTCAGTGATGGTCTATATCCCGTACCCTGACTTCCTTCAGTGATGGTCTATACCCCGTAAGTTGAAATAAATTCTTTTCTCCTCAGGCTGTTTTTTCCTCATCACAGCAACAGAGCAGTAAACTAGGATGCATCCCCAGCACAGAATAAAACGGCTTTGGTGATGCATGTCTATGATCCCAGCATTGAGGAAGTGGAGGCAGAAAACCGAAGCTCAAAGTCATTTTTGGCTACATAGTAAGTTTGGGCTCCGCCTGAGATAGGTCTGAAAACTGGGACTGAGGTCACGAGCATCCTCTCAATTCAGAGTTCCAGTCATGAAAGCTCCATTGTTTCTGTACTGCATAGAATTCTACCCAAGCAGCTTAGACTCGACACTACAGTAAAGTTGTCTCTGGGCTAGTTCCCTTATAATAATAACTACCCTGAGACAAGGCCAGGCCTGGTGACACCAGCCTGTCATCCCAGCTGCTCCAGAGACTAAGACACAGGTGTTGAAAGTTTAAGAGTGAGTTCAAGGCCAGCCTGAACTGTCTCAAAATGTGAATGAATGAATGAATGAATGAATGAATGAATGAATGAATGAATGAATAAAAGCAGGTGTGGAGGAGTAAC
Organism: Phyllotis vaccarum; assembly: GCA_033318265.1. Classification (NCBI taxonomy): domain Eukaryota; kingdom Metazoa; phylum Chordata; class Mammalia; order Rodentia; family Cricetidae; genus Phyllotis; species Phyllotis vaccarum. The sequence goes on from JARWLC010000003.1 coordinate 90,628,770, forward strand.
TCAGTGGTGAAGTACTTGCCTAGCAAGACTATGGTGTCAGTCCCCAGTAATGCAAAAATAAGAATAAATAACATACAATAAAATCACTCAAAGCAAGTTAGTGGGAGGTGAAATTACAGACTTGAAATATTCTCCAGGGAAAGAAGAGAAATTAAAATATTGAGAATGTGCATTTAATAATTATATCGGCAGAAGACTCAAAAAAAAGAGGACTTTTAGGTGAAAACTACAAGCTAATAATTAATGCTGTCCTAGGAACTTAGGCTGTACTCTGACCCATCCCTTTGCTGGTTCAGAAAATTGAGCTGTTGGGAGCAGAGTATCTTTTGTACTAAAATCTTCTTCCCTGCTTTAGGTGAAAAGTATGTCAACATTACACAGTCATAATAACCACAGAGAAAGGAGAACGCAAGCAAGCTCACAAACAAAAATCACAAGTGTCCTTGTTTTAAAAATAAAAGCCCTGGGAAAAGAAGAAGGCATAAGAAGTAGAGAAGGCTTGTACCATGTGCGGGAAGTCAATGGACTTGGCCAACGTTACAATTGTGTGCAGAACAGAGACTGGACTCCCTGGGACCTGGAGGCTGCAAGCTTTGACTTGGCACTGTCAAAGTGCCAAGAAGTGTTGGTGAATCATTATAGAAGCCCTTGGAGACTCTTTCTGCTCCCTTCAAACATGGGGAGTCATCAGGGATGGAAATGACCTGACTGTGAAGTTAAGAAGATTGCAATAGATGCCAAACAGCAGGGCATCACTCTGGGGGATTTTCCCATCAGCCAAAGTGCCTACCTCTTCCTCCATAGATGTGACCTTCAATTATGGCCCGTCTCCTCATCACCCATTTTCAGAAACTTATTTTCCACAGGTTCTCCTGGTGATAATGGAATAGAAGTCTGAAGGAAGGGATTTTAAAACCAGAATAGACATTATAGCCCCAGGAGAATGTGTTTAAGTGTTTAGGAGCTTGTACAAAACTTTTTTATTTATCATGTTTTCTGAGAACAGCTCTTATGAATGCATGTGATTGTCAAGAAGGCAGCAGACACATCTTAAGTTAGATCAACAACACTGCTTGGCTCAGAATTTCCCCTGCATGGGCCAGCACGGGGCTCAGTAATTTTGTCATGTTAGCCAAAAATCCCTCCTCCATCATACTGAAGATGATGCTGTGGCCACAGCTTGATCACTATGAGCTGGTCAGGTATCCCTGTGAGTAATGGAAAGTTGCCAGAACCTTCTATCACAGCATGATACACTCTGCATTCAACTTTCAGCCTAACATGTTACCTTAGTAATGAAATTCAAGACAGGAGAGATATAACTCCACTCCCATGGGGAAGCTAGAGATGGCATAGCAGGAGGTCCGCCGCCTGACCATGCAACTGTTTTTTCCTACATGGTCAGAGCTTCCTCCCTACCTCTCTAGGGAGCCTGGTAGCAAAGCAGCAGGAACATGATTTGCTAGGGGTCCCTGCAGGTATCACCAACAACAATGAAATGAACCTTAAAGATATGAGGATGAAAAGTCAGAACAGACAACTTAGACGATCAGACTGGAACAGAAGCTCTAGAGTCTGATCCTCAGATATACTCTTCTTATACTTCTAAACACAGGGAAACATCGGGGGAAAGTCTCCATGGGACAATTCTCATAGCAAAGCTTCAGGAATGACCACATCAAAATTTTCTTGCAAAATATCCCACTATAGCAAAGTACCTGACACCTTTATCACAAGACTGAGTTCTATTGAATGGAAAACAGTGTTCAAGGCTAGGGCCTAAAGAGGAAGGCTTTGTAACAAGCGTAAGAATGGATGCCGTTGATGGAAAACACAAAGTACATGGGCCTTCTTCATAAGGACAAATTCTATTCACTGAAAAAAAAAAGTGACAAGGCCCCAGAAGGGAAGACACAGCAGCACTCAATTAGAGAAACCAAGTGTAATCGGATGATTTTGTCCAGCCAGAAACTCTCAAATACCCAGCAGCAACTTCCCAAACTGTTTATCAAAGGCTTAATATTAATTATAAATGCTCATCCAGTATCTCCAGCTTCTTACTAATTAGCTCTTACACTTAAGTTAACCCATAATTCTTATCTGTGTTTAGCCGTGTGGCTTGGTACCTTCTCTCAGTCCAGCATTCTCATTTTACTTCCTCTGCTTCTGGCTAGTGACTGCTTCTCTGCCTTTTCTTTTCCCAGAATTCTCCTAGTCTGGTTGTCCTGCCTATACTTCCTGCCTGGCTGCTGACCAATGAGTGTTTTATTAAACCAATGTGAGTTTTACAGTGTACAAGAGCATAATCCCACAGCATTTCTCCTTTTTTTCTTTTCTAAATAAAATCCCCAAATCTAATCTCTTTGTTTAGTTTTTTAATGATCATCATTCATAACAATTTATAATCAACACTCTGAACAAAGACAAACATTCGTAATCCATTTTTTTGAAAATACGGTCATTCACTATGCTGTTCACAAGGATCAATGGACCTTGAGGCACCCTCTGACCATCCTTGATCACTCGCCTTCCAGAAGCACCATGAGAACTAAGAGATAGAGACAACCCAAGACCAAGTTATGGGAAAGCACAATAATGTGTTCAGAACTGCAGTAAGAGCCACCACGGAATGGGGACTGACCCTAGCAGTGCTCTTGGGCAGAAGATGTTCTGTCATGTGTTTCCCCTCTCTGTTTCTGTCACTTTTACCATCTCTCATTGAAATATGGACTGTAAAACTTTGCAAGAAGGTCACATTTCATTTGTAAGCTTTTTGTTAATTTTTCAATTTAATTCAATTTTGCATGAGGGTCAGTACACGCATGTAAGCCATGACTAGTATGTGGTGGTCAGAAGACAGCTCATGACTGTTGGTTCTTTCCTTCCGCTGAGGATTCCAGGGATTGAACTTGGGTCACTAGACTTGGCTTCAGGTGCCTTCACTGGCTGTTCCATCTCACCAACCCAAGGCCACACTCCTTAAAGGGACAAGTTGACAGGTGTGTGTGTGTCTGTTCTAAAGAGAGCTCAAAGCTGTTAAGTGCTTCTTTTGTTGCAAGACTGAACATTGTCAAGAAAGCAGATCACATGGGATTTCCAAAATAACCAATCATTCCAAGCCTTTCTTCATATGGAAATATCTGCTCTTCACAGTGCCATGTAAAGTGAGTTAAGTGTGCAAGCATCCAGTGATAGGTTATTTGTTTGCCGGCTTGTTTGGTTTGGTTTTTTTTGTTTGTTTGTTTGTTTTGTTTTGTTTTTTTTTTAGTTTGATTTGGTTTCGGTTTTTTCAAGACAAGGTTTTTCTATATGGCCCTGGATGTTCTGGAACTTAACTCCGTAGACCAGGTTGGCCTGGAACTCACAGAGATTCACCTGCTTCTGCCTCCTGAGTGCTGGGATTAAAGGTGTGCAATGGCCACCACCCAGAGTTAGATTGCTTTGAAAGCTGTAATCAGGGGAAGCAGGAAAGAACAAAGCCTAGAGGCACAGCTACATTAGTTCCTGACTCATCACCGTGGCCAAATACTTGGCAAAAGTAACTTAAGGTAGAAGGGTTTATGTTGACTCACAGTCCCAGGGTGCAGTTCAACATGGGGCGGGGGGGGGGGGGGGCATCTGAACACCGGTGCTCAGCCCATTCTCTTCTTCCCATCAGTCCAGGACTCCAGACAGGGGATGATGCCACCCAAACACGAGATGGCTCTTCCCTCCTCAGTCAAACTCAGGGTGTGTCTCCTTGGTGACTCCAAATCTAGTCAAATTGGTTAACTATCACAACAATGAGAAGGGAGGTGAGTTCAAAACTGACTTCATTCCTTTATAGCCAAACTGGCAGCTCAATGGAACATGAGCTTCCGGTTTTGAAATTATATTATAAAACACACAAGGAGAAAAGCTAAACACAACATATGAACGCCAACCATATTAAAACTAAAATCAGAACATGTTATATTTTCTCACTTGTAAACAACTAAGGGTAGCAAAGAGAGAGTGCTGGCTGTGGGATATAGGGAAGTAACTCTTGGTGGATAAGCATGAGGACCTGAGTCGTGAACCACAGCACCTGCGTAAATAGCTGAACACAATGGCACAGGCCTGTCTGTAATTCTGATACTGGGGGTGTAGAGACAGAAAGATCTCAGGAGATTTCTGAATAGGCAATCAAGGCAAACCGATGAGCTCCAGAGTCAGTGAAAGACCCTGTGTTAAAAAATAAAGAGAACATAGACTGGTAAGATTGATCACTAGGTAAAGGTACTTGCCATCCAAGCCTTGTGACCCAAGTTTGATTCCTGGAAGTCATAGATAGAAGGAGGGAACCAATACAATAAAATTGTCCTCAGACATTTACACACATGCTATGGCACAGGACTCTACATACTCATCATGCAAGTACACACATAAACAAATTAATCATAAACACACAATAATAATAAATATAATTGTTTAAAATTAAGAACAATAGAGGAAGATACTTCTAGCCATCACATGCATATAGACACACACACACACACACACACACACACACACACACACACACACAGAGGGAAGGGGAGAAAAAGGTGGCTGACTTGTGGACATGTTGCCTAGCCCTAGCCCAGAATATTTATCTTTTCTTTACTTCTGGTCACAGAATCCAAAGATTCATTTCTCAGCTGCCTCTCTATACTCTATACTCTGTCTCCCTTGTACTGATGCCCACCAACCAGGGTGGGCAGCCTGGAATGCTTTTATTGAGCAGTTGGCTAGCCAGAAAATATATATATATATTTTATATATATATTATATATATATAATATATATATATTTTATATATATTATATATATATATATATATAATCCAGACATCAAACAAGAGATATGGCATAATCACACCTGTAGGGAGAAGATATCCTGACCCCAAACTTTTCTCTATGATGTAATTTTTAGAAGTCCACTGAAGCATGGAATATTATTTCCTCCTTTGCCTTGCTTGGAGCATCAAGAATCAAGCCACCAGATGGAAATACAGGTGACCTCTCACTGAATGACATCTATGTGATCTCTGGTTCCATTTCCATCTCTGCATGAAGTTAGATTTGTGCCTTGGCTGCCTAGTCACAGCCATTAATTCACTTTTCTGGTTCACTCAATCTAGTTTGTACTTGTTTGTGGCTCTGTGTGGTGTGTATGCATATGTGTGTGCATAAACATAAATATGATATGTGTCAGCTAGGGTACATACTCATGTGCCAATCCTCAGGTGCTGTTCACTTTGATTTTGAGAGTTTATCACTAGCCTTAAACTTGGCAAGTAGGCTAGGCCCAGTGGCCAGCAAGTCCTATGGGCCTGCCTGTTTCCACCTCTCTAATACTGGGACTAGTTTGCCTTTCTAAAATAAGTGTGCCTTAGTTACTGCTCTGTTGCTGTGAAGAGACACCATGGTAATTCCTTATAAAAGAAATCATTAAATTAGGGGTTTGCTTACAATTTTAGAAGGTTAGCCTCTGATTGTCATGGTGTGACTCAGACAGCAGACAGGCATAGTATGAAGCAGTATTTAAAAGCTTTACATCTTAACCCATACTCAGCAGGCAGAAATAGAGATACTAGACCTGGTATGGACTTGTTAAGCTTCAAAGCCCACCCACCAGTGACACATTTTCTCCAACAAGGCCACACCTCCTAATCTTTCTAATTATTCCTAAATAGTTTCACTCCCTGGGACCAAGCATTCAAACATGAGCCTCAGGGGTCCATTCTCACACCACCACAGTGGGTTCCAGGGACACATCATGTTCTCATGATAGCACAGCAAGCACATTACTCACTGAGTCATGTCCCCAGCCTTCTCGGTTGCATTTCTTAAGATGCAACAATCCTGATTACTGCTCACTCTGTATCCTGCAATGCACAAGATGCTTCCTCTTAAATGTGACACAGTAAAAAAAACACATACTCAACATGATTAAGATCTATGTCAAACACATAGCTATCCGCATCCGTCTGTCTACTCAGATAACTGTTCTGAAACCCAGAGTAATCATCCTCTAACCAAAGTCCGAAGCATCTTAAAAATCAGTAAGGTCAGGTGGCTTTCACAAATAACATAAATTCTGACTGGGTATGAGTAAATCTGAGTACGGATTAGATTTCAGGATTGTATTTGTTACTTTTCTTGTTACTGTGACCAAATATGTGACCAGAGGAAACTTAAGAAGGAAGATATTGTTTTTGGCTTGTGGTCATCAGTTATGGTTTAGCATATTGAGGAAGGGATGGTGGGATGATGGTAAGGCAGGAGCGTGAGGCAGTGAAAAATGAACACAGGTGCTCAGTGCACTTCCTCATTTTTATTCCGTTCAGATCCCAACCTGGTCTGGTGCTGCTCACATTTAGGGTAGGTTCCCCTCCCCCAAGTCATTTCAATCTAAAAAGTCCATCACGGGTATGTATAGAATCTCAGATGATCTCAGATGCCATCAAGATATCACATAGATCAAGCTGGCCTCAAATTTATAGAGATCGACCTGCTTCTGCCTCCTAAGTGCTGAGATTAAAGCCACCGTCTGGCTACTATCAAAATATCAACAAGAATCATCACAAGCATATCTGGTTACAATCAGTCCATACATACCTCAACCTACTTACTGAACCTGTGATGTCACAGTCGGGGTTGAGGAGCCAGCTTAGCCATTGAAAGCTTGCCATCAACTCCAAAGAGCAGAGTTCAGATCCCCAGCATTCACATAAATGTAGCAATGTTGCAGAGACCTCTACGATCCCTGAGGTAGACTAACTGAATCAGTAAGCTCTGGATTTGAGTGAGAGACCCTCCATCAGTATATAAAAGGGGAAATAGACAAAGAAGAAATCTGTTCTCAATCTTGGATCTCCAGATGTGTGTGCAACTGGGTACATGTGCATGCACACACACACACACTCCTGTACACAGCCCACATATTTTCATGCAAAAAAAATCATGAATGGGTTTAAAAATTCACAAAAGGAAATGATAAAGAGCAAGGTACCTATAGAACTGACTAGACATAACTTCACTCTATGGCTCCATTAAACCCATAATGAGCATAGCAATGTGAATGTCTCTGAATTTTTTAGAATAAATTATATCATCTGGCCTTATTTTATTATAAAAATTTAATTTCACTAACTTCAAGCTGTAGATCCAGATTTGAAACATCTTATTTGCTATATTAAATTTTATTGCAGAATTTTTTTTCATAACTCAGCTGCATTTAAACTCACAAAGTGCCTCAATTTCTCCACCTGTGACATGAAGGAGAAACAAGGTCCGTAGGGGATGGTGATACTTTGAATTTGGAGGATGCAAAGTGAAAGCCCAGCTCTGCCCCAGCTTTTTTCTTCATGGTACATTTCCTTTCCTTTCTTTCTTTTTTGACTCCTCAGTACCCAGAAAACCTTTACTTATTTACTGTCCATGGGGACACAGTCTGGTCTCCTGGTTATGGACACAGTGTCCAAGACAATCCAGGCGCGTGCTGTTCAGTAAGGCAGACAGACCTTATAGTTTTCAGTGTGCCTGTGGCGCAGGTGACACATTTCTTGTTGTCTGCACATTTTGACTGTGTTATCCTCACCTTTTACATCTATTCTTTCTGGTTTCTGCAAGTCAAACTGTCTCCAAGAGAATGGAGACAACAGTAATAACAATAACAACAACAAAATCCCAGGGGTAGCCCTTCCCAGAGAAATTCCTTTTCTGCCTATATAGCCAGTTCCTGCTGAACCGGGAGCGGGGGTGGAGGGGAGAGATCTGAACAGGCCTCCTTTGGAAGCCAACTCATTCTACTGGCAGGCTAGAGCACTCTGGAAATATGAATGCTCCAGGAAGCCTGCCCTTTCTGCATGACTGCTTCATGCCATCTATGCTTTGGTGTGGCCTTACAACAAGTCCCTCAAGATGGTGCATTTTATGGCTGGAAAGCAACCCATAAGTATTAATGCATCACTCCTCACGAAGGAAGCAAGGTGCTGTGATGATCTAATGTCTTAACAAAACAAGTGGAAGGGAAAGACTTAGGAGTTCCGATGATAGTCTGCCAGCTGGTTTGACTGACTATCATAGCAAGAAACTGCTTGACAATTTTTAAAAGTCACACATATCTCCAAAAAAAATAAAAATAAAAATGGCTCAATGATGCTGCCGAATGGAGACTTTACAAACTGAAGTTGTGCTCTTGCAGACTCACCTGAGCAAAGCTGTGTGTGTGGCACATGTAAAAGCTAACATCTTAAATTCTCCTTGAGCTAGTTAGGAGTGTGAAGTACAAAAAGAAGAATAGATGTGGCTGGAAGAAGGACATTATTACTATTGTTATTATGGTTATTGAAGAACTACGTGGCTGTGTGGTGAGGAAAATATTCCCTGGCTAACAAGAGACACATTTATTTATCTGTTGTAAATAATTGCAGAAAAAATTATTTAAAAAGACATTTATTGAGAATTCTTCTTGAGTCACGAAAGTTGAAATAACACCATTAATTCTGTATTACTATGCATCATGAGTTAGCAAATTGTAGTGAGTTGTATGAAAAGACAGCATGGTATTCTGGGAAAATATTCTGATATGCAATGTATTCCTAGCCCCAAATGTGAACTTATAAAGTCATGGACAGAGCAGGAACAATGATTCCCTCTCTGGTCAGCACAATCTCTATGTTGGCATCCCCAGGACTTGTTGACCAGCCCTGCCTAAGCCAATCAAGCAGCTCCATGCCAATGAGATCCTCCAAATAGGAAATAAACAGGTGTGTACTCCCTGACTCCCACCCCCAAAGCAAATAATACAGGTTTCTAAAAATTCTGCTTATGGCCTCCTTCTCTGTTCCCTTCACAATACTATCCTTCCTGTCGCTTTGCTGCTATCATCCACATTTCAGTGACCCATACAGCTATAACCTCAAAGCCAAGCAACCGTTTCAGATTACAGATTCATCTGATTGTCTCAAAGGGACCGAAATTGGAAGTAGTCAAAGTCTAACTTTCCTTCAAGACAGGTTTCTTCAGTGTTCATGACTGTGTGGTCACTGAGACCCCTGTAGTTTTGGAGGATTGAGTCCTGCTGGGTCATTCTTGACAGCACCTGCTCTTTCGTTGCCATAGTAACTTGTCTGTCCAGTCAGCTTTATTGCTAACTGCACTTCTTGCTCCCCTTCCTTCCCACTGTGTGTTCTGGTGCAATACGTGAAAGCTCATCTGACTTCTTCCCATATTCCTCAGATCACCCATTTTCCATGTAACGGCTGGAGCAGTGGAATGTAAATAAATTATTCTAGGGTAAAGTAAACCATTCTTAGCAGCATGTTCCTCTTGACAGCATGCCAGGTAGTCCTGGATGACCTTGAACTCTTCATTCTCCAGTCTCCACATCCAGAGTGCTGAGACTGCAGTAGGCATCACCTTGTGAGATTTTTTGGGTGGTGCTGGGATAGAACCCAATGCTTGCATGCTAGGAAAACACTATACCTGTAGCAACCAGATCCCAAATAAAGACAGGGAGACGTATTATTAGTTATTTATCTTATGCTTGTTCTACTAGCTTTTTATTTTTCTTTCATTCTGTATGTCCAACTTTTCCTGCTTCTTCTGTCTGTCTGTCCCAGGACATCTCTCTCTTTTTCACCCTCATTCTCTTCTCTCCAGCACAGATTCCTCCTCCTACTTACTCTCTCTGCCCTCCAGCCCTGCCTGTCCTTTTCTTGCCTAGCTATTGGCTGTTTAGCGTATTAGACCAATCAGGTGCCTTAGGCAGGCAAGGTGAAACATGTCTTTACATAATTAAACAAACGCAGTATCAAGAAATGTAACACAGCTTTTCATAGTTAAAGTAAAATTCTACAACCATTAGCAGCTCAGTTTTGAGTTCTTGGCTGGATATTTTAATAACAATTTTATTGATCTTTGGGCATTCTTTAGATTTTTTTTTAATTCTTTATTCACATGGAACTATGGTTAGATTTGAAGTGAGTAGCAATTCCCCCCTTTTGAGTGCTCAAGTTGAATTGGAAAGATAAAATTCCTAACAGATAGCCACTTGGAAAACAGGACTTTTTCTCTTTCTAATGATATTTGTAATTTCTTGCTGAGTATTTCTGTCAGTGTTCTGTTTTGTTTTGTTTTCCCAGTTTAAAAGAATTCAGTCAGGTAGTGTGGTACGCATCTTGTAATCTCTGCATGTTGGTGACTTACTTAGACACTATCTCAATTTCAACCCTTGCCCCAAAAAGTAATTTATAGAAGGCAGGTTAATCTCCAATTACTCTTTCAGACTAAACACAGTTTTCAAAATCTAACCCCAAACTCTACAAAGGCTGTGACTCCACCAGCAGGACTGAGTTTAGCACTGTCTACCTGTGTCAGGGAATACTCACATCACAAAGACTTTGCTTTAAAACTTTATCCTGCAGTTTTAGAATACATCCATTTCCCAAGTATTTAGAGAAATAGAGACTAGCACTAAAGAGATGGTACTTAGATGCACTTTCTGTTCTTCTAGAGGACCTGGGTTTGGTTCCCAGCAACCACATTTGGCAGCTCACAGCCATCTGTAATCATAACTCCAGGGAATCTGACACCTTTGGTCTGTGGGCACCGGCACTCAACATATACATATCCACATGCAGACACAGACCTACACATAATAAAATTGAAAGTAACTTTAAGAAGAAACAAAACTAAAGATTCATTTATTCACTTTCTTCTGCACTTACCAATTCAGACAATGGCTGTAACACAAACTCCGAAAGACAACTTTCGGAAGCAGCTGTTTCATAAAAGTATCATTTTAAGAGAAGTGTTTCACTTCAAAATTTTTAAATTCTGTGTGTGTGTGTGGGGGGGTATATGCATATGAGTGCAAGATCCTGCAGAGTTCAGAAGATAGTACTGGGTCCCTGGGAACTATAGGTACAGGTAGGTGGTCCTGAGCTACTCAGTGTTGATGCAGTTCAACTTGTGAACTTGAACCTCTGAAAAAGTAATATCTTTCCCTTTACCACTAAGCCACCTTTCCTGCCCCAAAGGGGATTTTTTTTTTAAAGTTCCTTCTTATTTTTTGAAGACAGTGACTCATGTAACACAGGCTGACCTCCAACTTGCTCTGACCTTGAGTTCCTGATTCTTCCGTCTCTATTCCAGAGTATTAGGGTTATAACCCCATACCACTAGATGGTATATATACAGTTTCTTTTCCTTTCCAAGTTTCTCTTCTTTCATGTCAGGTTGGTTGGTTAGCACCTAAGAACAGTTTGTTTTTTATATACATAGGTTTGACTTTTAAAATAACACAATGCAAAATCTCCACTGAACTTGATTTGGTTTGGAGCTACACTGAGATCCCCATATTGTACCTATCTGAAGTAACAGATGAATCCAAAGGCCTTCTGGGAGCAATGACTCTCTTATTTGTGGCAAACTGATATGGCTTGGTGAAAGGAGCAAGGCATTTCCATCCAACTGGTTCTTACTAGTGAGGCCTGGTTCTGGCCCTGCTCAAACTGGCCTCGTGGGCAGCAGCCCCTGAGGTGGTCCGGACCACCACAGCCTCTGTCCAACACTCGGTTGGAGTCGCATATAAATAAATCAGTCCATAGGTGGAAGCAGGCTCTATCTCCTCTTAGCAGTTCTGCAATATCAAGAAGAATGTGTGCACGAGACCATGAAAAGAAAAAATGAAAAGAAAAAGAAGGAAGGAAGGAAGGAAGGAAGGAACGAAGAAAGAAAGAAAGAAAAATGAAAGGAAAAAAATCAAGCTGGGAATACTGCCAGATTCTTCCTCTGTCTCACACTTGAGCTCCTATAAAGCCGGTCTATCTCCCTGGGTGGAGAATTGGAGATATCTAAAACGGCCCTCCTCTACTTAGTGGAATCCTATAGCACAGGAAAAGGCTGTTAGCCAGAACGCTTAGCAGTATACCAACGCACTAGCTGGTAATTATTAATTAGGGTGGCTCGGCTCCATTTCGCAGCACCCACTATGGAAAACACGGCGTCTAGGAAAGCCTCAGATAAGCATAGCCCCGAGAAATCGGAGACACAGTTTAGCTATGTCTCCTCTAAAGTGCGTAGGGCATGCCTTTCCTGTTGGAGAAAGGCTGCCAAGAGTACTTAGGGGCTGAGGCGGCAAAGCAGGGGTCCTTTAGCAGTCCCGAAGTTACAAAGCCCTTCCTCCCCCTTGCTTCTGGGTATGGGAACCTGTCCCTCCCTGGACTCACTAATTGTTGACCTGCCTGTAGTCTGGGAAATGCACGCGCAAAGGGGATGGGGGCTGGGGGCTTACAAGCTGTTTCCCCAAAACATTAACGGCTCAAGTATCCCGCGCATCCCCTAGCTCGGCCGACCCAGGGCAGACGGTTTAAATTCGGCCCCTCCTGGGCGAGCCTAGCATTGGCGATCGATCCTTTTTGGAAAGAGACAAGGATCTGGATCTCCACGGCTTCGGCCTGTTCTCCCTTCTCTGTTGTCCTAAGAGACGCCTGGCCCTTGGACTCAAGGACTAAGATGGCCCGGGCTCGCCCAGAGGGTCAGGCTCCCTCAGCACGGTTGAAATTGGCAGGGATGCACCCGGCGCCTGGCGTAGGGAGGCGGGGACACGCGCTCCCGGTGGCAGGGCGCCAGGGCTGTCCCCTGCCGCTGCCGTTCCCCTGGCTCTGCCCTGGGCGCGGCTGACGCCTAGACCTTGCCTGCAGAAGGCCGACTGCCCCGCGACTGCCCCTTCCGCTGGACCCAGACGTTTGACTCCCAGACTCCCGTCCGGCCCAACCCAACCGGTCAGGGAGCCCAGGAGAAAGCCTGTGGCGACCAACGGAGGCGCTTCGGGACAGGGTTGGCCCGCTGTGCCCGGGGGTGGAGGTGCGGTGGGGCGGGGAAAGGGGGGGGCGCTGTAGGCGGGGCCGGGTAACCAGGGCCGGAAAGAAGGCTGCGGCCAGCGCGGGAGCCCAGGCTGCAGCTCCGCGCCTAGCACAAGCTTCAGTCCACCGCCCAGTTCAGACACGCAACGCAGAGTCCTGGCTTGGAGCACCAGTGTCCCGGGAGTCCTTTCTCCCTGACTGACCCTAGTTTTTCAGCCAAAACCTTTGACCAGAGTCTTCTTGCCAGCATTCCTAAACCTTTGCCAGCCCTTGCACCAGGTAGGAAGGAGTCAGTCTCTGGGGTGGCCGTGAGTCTATAAATGCCACTTCCCAGAAGGCTTATGACCTTTTCCCCTTCTTCACCAGCTCCTTCGGAGGGCGATGAGCCCGGTTAAGTCCCTGGGTTGTCCTTGCTGGTCATACACCAAACGCCACCTGCTGCAGTTCTCGGAAAGCCCTCGGGGAGGGAACCGCACTAGACAGGGGAGGGGGGGCATCCGGCAGACGCCTGGGACGCACCTCCTGGGAGGTGAAGGGCCAGTAGGTACAATTGCCTGTAATTTAAAACTGGCACTGGGAGACCCTTACCAAGACCTCCTGTCATCCCTATGCCCAGTCCTTGCCAGTCTTGTCCCTCCCTTAGGATGCAAAGAAATGGACACCTCGACCCAGGATTCAGAATTCCTGGAGCACCTAGGTTTCTACGTGGCTGGTCAGGGTCTGTTGAAGGCTGCCCCCTAGCTGAAAGGCGCGCCACCACCCATCCTCTGGGTTCGTGTAACCCCAAAGGAAAGGGCATCAAATCCCGGGAACAATGCAGCCTGTGGCGTCGGTGGATTGAGGGTAGAGGGGACCCCAGCATCGAGCCCTTTACTCAGGGCGAGGAGGCCTTGCTTGGCTGCAGCCAGGCTCAGCGCTCCAAGGTCTGCCTATGTTTTACGTGGCAGAGACATGGTCGCAGCTCTCTGGGCTAGGCGACGCGTCTCCCACAACAGCCAGGCTTTCTTCTTCTAATCTACAGTCCCACTCCGAGAGTCCTGGAGCTCCCGGCTGCTTCCCAGAACAAGCTTTAGGCTGGCATCTGGGAAACGGAAGGGAGGACTAGCACAGCGATCCTCACAATCAGGGGCGCGGGTGCCTTGGGATTTGGAGTTCCTTGAAGTAGCCGCTAACCTCGGGCTCTCGGAACTCCTTGGCTCCGGGATCCTTGCCTGCTGGAACAGCCTAGCTCAGTCCTGGGGTGCACGCCGAGGCAGACTAGCCCGACACTGGGACTGGTACGGCTCGCCTTGCCCCTCCTGACCCACGCGTCCTTGCGCTCTGGTCGCACTCAACCTGCGCCCTTAGCGCCCTTCTTCCCGCGGAGAGCACCGCAGGGTATGGGGGGGAGCCTAGTCAACCCACCCGGAAAGCACGCCGAGGGAAACTTGAGTGTCTGAGTCTCCAGCCAGGCAATCACTGGCGGAGCTGTGCGGGGAGGGGGCGGGAGGAAGCGAGGGAAGGGTTCTGGAAGGGAGGGGGAGGTCTAATGGGGAGGCGGGTGCCAGTGGAGAAAGTCCTCGCTCTCCCGCTCTTCTTTTCATTGCTCTCTCTCTCCTTCCCGCAGACAACCCGGACCTCCTCTGGGCGCCAGCTCCTCGGCTCCAACCCGTCCAGAATCAAGAGGGATTTTCCCCCCCCTCTAGAAATTGGCTTTGGTGTGTCGCCCGCCCTCTCCCCTCCTCCTCTCAACTCCTCCCCTCCTTTTTTTTTTTTTTTTTTTTTTTTCTCCTCCTCCTTCTTCTTCCTGACATGGCCCGGGCAGTGGCTCCTGGAAGAGGAACAAGTGTGGGAAAAGGGAGAGGAAATCGGAGCTAAATGACAGGATGCAGGCGACTTGAGACACAAAAAGAGACGCGCTTCTCGCGGATCCAGGCATTGCCTCGCCGCTAGCCTTCGCCGCCAAGCCCCACTGAGGATTTTATGGCTCTTAGGCGGACTTAAGAGTGGTTCGGATTGTTAAGATTCCGCTTTGCTGGGCTTTCGTCCGCGCAATCGTGTTCTCCCGCAGCTGCCTTGGGACTGGCTCGGCCAAGGAGGATGGAGAGGGGGCTGCCGTTGCTGTGCACCGTGCTCGCCCTTGCCCTCGCCCGGGCTGGCGCTTTCCGCAGCGGTAAGTGACAGGCTGAGGTGTGAGCGACCGGAGTGCCCGGGGCTGCCGGGTCCCCTCTGGCGGTGGGCTTCCCGCTCCAGCCGCGGGACGCGCGCACAGCTGCCAGGCGCAGGAAACTTGCCTGCGCTGGGGAACGGAGAAGTCGGGGCCTCTGGGGTTGGAGAAGCGCGAGCCCTCGGCACCCAGCTCCAGTTGGTTGCTGGCTGTGGGCTTCTCCTGCCAGTTTCGTGGCAGAGCTCCTTACCTTCCCTGATCAGCACACCAATTATCTTAATAATGTTTCCTCCCAGAGGCAATTAGATGAGACTCCCTTTCAAAAATCTGATGGCTGCCGAGAGTTAATGAACACTTCACCGGGAAGACTTCCTGGTTCTCCTCGCAACTCCCCTGCTCAGTTCCCTCTGGTGGGCGACACCGAGAGGTAGCGGTCAGTCTTGACGGTCTCTAGGACTCTCTCCCCCGCCTTTGTAAACCGTCCGAGTTCTGTCTGGAGTGTGAATGAAAGTCACACTGTCAATAAAGGCTTTGGATCTATTCAGTGCAAGGCACCAGCATATCTGAGAATCCCTAACCCTGTTGCAGATTTCAGTTGGCTTTTAACACCACTCACTGTAAAGTAATGAAAGGTATAAACAGTGCCTTGGAACCTAAAGAGTGTGTTTAAAATGGGATCCGGTAGGAACGTGTCCCCTGCCCCTGGAAAGGTGCAGAAGGCCAGGCAAGAGCTGATCCGAACAGTAAATCTTCAGCATTATTAGTAACAAATGGCCAAATATTTACTTTTGTCTGGCTTAGATTTCAATCAAAGTAATTAGGAGAAAAGTACATCTAGTACTTATTGTGGTATATTGTTTTATTAAGAGGAGACAAGCAGAGGGCTCTACCAGGAAGAGTTTATTTAAATAACTCCTTTATGATAGAAGTTAATCCCCTTAATGTACTTTCTCCAGGTTTTGTGATTTCCGCGATAGATCTTTCCCAACAGGTATCAAGCAGTGTTCTCAAAAGAAATGCAAAAATTTTGTGAACGCGGCTGGAATTCAATTTATTAATGAATCCGAGTTGGCGGCATTTTTCTATATACTGTAGCAGAAGCCAAACACTCAAAAAATCATGAATGTGGAGTTCAATTTGTTAATGAACCTGAGTTGGTGGAGTGCTTATGTACTCTGGCAGGGGATAAAACATTATTTTTCTTAAACGTCTAAGGTTAGAGCAGTGATTCTCAACCTTGCTTATGTTGCAAACATTTAGTCCACCTCCTCATGTTGTGCTGACCCCCAACCATAAAATTACTTTTGTTGTTACTTCATAACTGTAATTTTGCTACTGTAATGAATCATAATGTAAATACTTTTTGGAGATAGAGGTGGGGGGCGCGACCCACAGATAGAGAACCTCTGAGTTAGAGCCCTGTTGGGGTACCCCAAAAATGGTTGTGGTAGCCAATATGAACAGTATTAAGATTTCTGTGGTTCTCAACAGCAACAACAACAACACACACACACACACACACATGCACACACACACACTTTTTAATTTCCTTAACAGAAATCTGGGGAATGCTGGGAATCTGGGCTCCAGTCAGCTAAAACCCTGTTGCTATGCTTGAAATGACCAGTGCCAACACATGCCTCTGTAAGCCTATAGCCCTCTTAAAACCATACCCACCCCCTCCCAGTAAGTGTCTACTCAATTAATTCATTAACCTTATTTAGGACTAATGGTCCAGAGTTATTAGGAATTGTGTTCTCCTAATCGAGTGTCAGAGAGACTGAACAGAGTGTGGGAGTCCAGCCTTCCACGTTATCTTATTACACTGTCACTTTCTCAGAAGTCACAGATTAAAGTGCTCTTGTGTGGTACCAGCTCCACCTCACTGTCTTCTGAAGTGACTATCTGGCGACTGTTCCATTTCACTCTTAACAGATGCCATGGTGGCTACACAGGGCTGGAGGGACTTAATGAGCTGGTGGGGGCAGGAGGGAGTCAGTCTCCAAGATTTCTGCACAAATAAAATAATGCCAGACCTCCACAGAATCACACCACTGAGCTGGCTTGCATCATGAGCTGACTGTTGGTTGCAACATCAGGTTCCTCCTTGCAGACCTAAAGCTTTTAAAAAGCCAATGGGAAGAGAATCTGTAAGACCAACCTCCTCCAAGCTAAGAAACAGTCAGAAACATCTAGCAATTGGAGAAAACAGCATAATTTATATTGTCTTCTTTTTAATTTATGGGAAATGACTTCTGTAATGCATGTAGCTTTATGCATTTTTGATGTGCACTTCATCTTCCATTTCCATTTGACCTGGTTTTCCTGTAATAAAATTCCGTAGATTTATAAATTCATGCTGAGAGCAAAGAATGCCATTCTCTTTCCACAGGGAATCTATTAGATGTAATATTAAAATCTATATATACCATTACTGGATGTTTGTGATTGATAGGCTTATATATTTCAATGTTTCATACCTGTTCCTCTTACATAGTTTATGCACCAAATTTTTATTGCTCCAAATTAAGCATCAATAAATGGGGTGGCATTTGCAGGCTGGGGCTCTCCTGTATAAAACCCATAATAAAATGTGACAATAGCAATCTATGCTGAATTGTAAACCAGCCCAGAGTCTCATATGTTTGACTGTTAAAGGGTCACTTCAGCGTTTGGGGTTTTGTGGTGGTGGTGGGTTTGTTTTTCAATAAAGGCTCAAAACTGAATAGTTTCTCTTTGGGGGGATGCAAAAATGTAGCGCACCATATGTGATACCCAGACCTCAGTGTCCAGGGCTCCTCCTAACATCTAGTAATTAGAATTAATGCTGTGTGGCTATTTATTTTTCTTTCTGCCCCATTGCTTTGATCTGGTCGCCAAGGCTGAGCAGCTTGGATGAGTAAAGCCGAGTTCTTTCTCCATCAGCAGCTGCACTTTGTTCTCTGTTGATCTGAGTCTCGAAAGCGGAGATAACTCAAAATCACTCAGATTTACAGACAGATAAAACAACAACAAAAGGAGAATAGGCCTCAAGCCAATCAAAGTCCTGGAAGACAGTCCCCACTGGTCAATGACACTGACCAGGCTTATCATCAAAAAGCCACTTTCAAGGAGTGGTACAGCACCTTTTAGTCACCTTCCACTTAGAACTGTTCCTTAATGTGATTACACT
The DNA here is from genome assembly GCA_033318265.1 of Phyllotis vaccarum. Lineage (NCBI taxonomy): Eukaryota > Metazoa > Chordata > Mammalia > Rodentia > Cricetidae > Phyllotis > Phyllotis vaccarum. Next base: position 90,646,962 of record JARWLC010000003.1, read on the forward strand.
TCTTGGAGGATAATTAAGTCTAGCAGGAGCTCCCAGGGGGCTGTGTTAACATCTATTGAAGGGATTTAATGTTTTTAATGCTAGAAGACCTCTTTCTTTGGAAGGAACTGGGGCGGGCGTTGGGGGGAGGGGGAGAAGCGTCTCAGATCTCAGTAGTCTTTCTGAGGAAGCCATGCTCCTCGAGATTAAAGAGTGTTTCTTGGGCGTGTGGCGCTCTTCGTGTTTAGGGTCTCATGGAGGACTTGTGGGGATGGATACTTAAGGAGTTTCCCTTAACTGATAAAATGTTTACTAATTGTCGATCTAGAAGATTCAACTGGTTATGGAGAGAAAAGATCAGCTGAAATTGTTCTTTTTGTTGCAGATAAATGTGGCGGGACTATAAAAATTGAAACCCCAGGGTACCTTACATCTCCTGGTTACCCGCATTCTTATCACCCAAGTGAGAAGTGCGAATGGCTGATCCAAGCTCCGGAGCCCTACCAGAGAATCATGATCAACTTCAACCCACACTTTGATTTGGAGGACCGAGACTGCAAGTAAGTGACGGAGTTCGAACAGGGCGCCACAGCACCATCTAGTGGTCATTCATGTCCGTGAAGTGGGTGTTAGAATGTGAATGGGTCCCAACTCAGATCAGATCAAATATCAGTGGTGTGGAAGTGAAGTTATAAGAGACTGACTTCTCCCAGTGTGTAAGACTGTATATAAATGTGTGATGGCTTGTCTTCTTTCTGTTGACACTTTTGGTTTGGGAAATCTTTTGTTAAGAAATGTGTGGTGTGTGGTTCTTTCTAGAAAGGGTTTTGAGAAAAACTTGTGTTTTCTTAAATATTGTGGGTCACCAGTATACATTATCTGCAGATGGTGAAGTCTGGGTGTTTTTAAAACAAATCTGTGGCTCATTTAATGATTTTTAGAACTGTGTTTCTCACGTCTGGGGAATGTAGCTCAGTGGCAGAGGTTATCCTGGCACTCTGATTCCAAAGATTGTATTGAGTTTGACATGAAAAAAAAAAAGCAAGTTGTGAGAGAAAATTTTAAAAAAATTAAAAGTATAAAGAGTGACTTAGATGAGGGTTTGGTGTGTTTATTGGTGTTTATTTGTTTGTAACAGGGACTCACTATGGAGCCCTAGATGGCCTGGGATGTAGTTTAAGATGGCTTTGAACTTAGAGATTTGCATGACTCCCAAGTACTGGGATTACAAACATTTGTCACCATGTTGAGTTTAAGCAAGAATTTTAAGTATTAGGCTAACTGGAAAAGTTTATAAAATTGATAAAAGTTGCACAAATGAATGAGAACTTAGGTATACATCAGGTTTGAATTCATCTGCCTTACAGGGTAGCTCCTTCAACTTGAAGTTACTAAACATTTGTCTATGCCAACTTTTATTATTACAATAATATTTTACTGTGGAAATCATCTAAATGATGCTGTCTCTGTGTAGATTGTGTATTGTATGAGGTCTTCATAGCTCATTGCTTTCCACATCCAAGTCCACTTCTTGATGTGTTGCCTACCTGATCCCATTCTGAAGTACTGTAAGGAATGTAGTCTCCAATTTGGACTTGAATATTAACTAATCTCAGTGAAGAAGTGAGCTAATTCTTCTTGCTTTGGACTTAACCATGTTGCAGACATGTACACTGGTCAGCACTGTTTGGTTGGTATACTTTTATTCTTTTTAGAGAAGGGGGGATATGAAAACATCCCCACCTATGTAAAAGACTCAGCAACATGTTGATTTTGTGGTGCCATGGCAACCAGCTTTTTATTGTTAGAGAATGAAGGTTTCCACTTTATTCAACATGTTAGTGCTCAGCGAATTAGCAGAAATCCATAGACAGAAGATGCATTTGTGAATATTTGGCACACATGGTGGTACAATGAAATCATTCTGATTCCAGTTTAACCAAGTCTCAGCATTGGATTGCATTTTAATCTTCTGTAGAATTAATAGAGTGTTCTGGTGCTTTCTGGAAAACAGGGAATTGCTGTTATTTTGCTGTTGTCTGGAAGTTCTGGGGATCAAACCTGGGGCTTCGTGTTTGCTAGGCCTATCGCTGAACCGCATCCCAGCTTGTTAATATTCTTTATGGTGATTGTTACAGTATCAATAATGTAGACGACTTTGATACTGTGTATTACATTTATTTTTGCAACTTGACAATGTTTAAACTGCTGTAGGAGATATTTTACAAGAAACTCTGGTAACATGATTTCTTCTAATGCAAAGTGTTCTTGTATTTCAATAAACTTGTGTTTAATGATTTCTGACCATGAAATCATGATCATGTAGATGCATAAAATATTAAAGAGCTGTGAGTGATCACTAGTCATCAGAGGTGGTGTGGTAACAAATGTTCAACAACCAGTTCTGGGGAGGAAGCAAGTCAGGTCCTGATTTGTGATGTTGCTCATTTCCATGTCTTCAATGTTCTACTGTGGACAATTTCCAACTCCTTAAGTGATGCTGCCATGTGTAGCCTTGCAGAGGGATGTGTATTCAGTGCATTCAGCAGTGGTTCTGAGAGCTGGAGTATGCTGAGCCTAGCACCCCTGCAGTAGCAGCTTGGGAGGGAACCCAATAGTTATATATAGATAGTGTTTTCACACACACACACACACACACTCACACACACACACACACACATACATTAGTGCATAGGCTATCTCAAGAAATTGTGGAAAATGATGTATGGGAAACTTTACATTTGTCATGATATGGGGTAGGATATGATAGAATATAAGGACCACCTCTTTAGTTTGTTTCTTTCTTTAAAAAAAAAAAAAAAAAAAAACAGTAAGAGGATGACAAGATGACTCTTTGTAGGTGAAAGCCCTTGCTGCCATGCCTGAGTGCTGAGTTCTGTCCTTGGAAACTACACCATGGGAGGATAAAGCCTACTGTTAAAAGTTCTCTAGCCTCCCAACTTTCACTGAGTGACGCAGGAAGGCGTGCACACATACACATGGACACTCACATATACACTATACCCACAACTTAAAAATATAGATTGTTTCCATAAGGGATATATGATGGGAAGATATGAAGAGGCTTTTTTTATGGGGGTTTTATTTATTTGTTGCAGAATAAAGTGATCTCTTGATTGTCACATCTCAGACTCTGTACCACATCATCGAAAAGCTGATTTATTCACTCTGGTCAAGGCAGAGAGATGCTGCTCATGGGAAATGCCTTTGTGCCACATTCTAAAGTATAGCTGTGTGGCCTTTGTCACAATGGAAAACTTCAAAATGTTACAGGGAGGACAACTTAAGGCATGGCCTTCACTTTCTTTCCAGATCCTACATGGCTCTGGTCACTGTTAAGGGTGGCAATTAGGGTTATGACACCTTCAACATCTACAGGTGCCCAGAATTCCCTGAGAAGGTGGGACACACAGAGGTTCTAAAAATAATAGCCTTTGTTGTTTCATTTCTGATTGTATTCGGGCATTTATGAAACAGTTTAGAACACCCCATATCACTCTTCGTAAGACCTACCTGTTCTGCGGGTCATAGTGGTTCACACTTGCAGTCCCAGCACCCAGAAGGTAGATAGAGGCAAGAGAATCAGAACTCCTGGATCCCCTCAGCTACACAGCAGGCTTGAGACAAGCTTGGGCTGCCTGAGACCTTGTCTCAGAAAGAAACAGATCAATTGTTTGCTTTCCCCTAATTGAGATACTTAGTGGTGCTTCCTTCTTGGTTGTAGTATATGACTAGTAATAGTCAAATGACCTGTTGGCTGGTACCATGAGATTACTAGCAGCAATAAGTAAGGGAGCATGTAAAATCACTGATAAGCTTGAAGCTCTCCACCAGTACATTTTCATCATGACTGTGGCATCAACAATTTGGTTATTGTTAGAACATTTCTAAACATATGTCAAACTGCACTTATTGATCCTGTAATGAGTTGATTCTTATATAAACACAACCTGCATTTTTTTTCTTGAAATTGCCACTATTTGTACGGTCAACTTTCACCACAAGAAAACAAGCAAGAAATCAATTTCTTGTAACATTCTCTGAGGAAAACCATCTTTGAGACCCAAGGAAGCAATTCTCTTTCTTAGGGTAGAGGGCTGGTTACATAATTAGACCAGCCAACTAGTTCATCAGGGAAAAGAATCTGTATTTAAATTTTCATTGTTTTGTTAGTAATTATGTAAAAGCCATTATATAACCGTGGCAATTCAGTGTATAGCCATAACTTTTCATGTGAATAGGGGTAAAACTGTGAGCTAGGGACTTACCTTACAAAGTAAGAGTTAGGTTCTCACAATGGCGAGAATGGGGTGACTGTGGGGTCCTTAAAGAAAACAATTGTGTATGTGGTTGCCGAGATTTTTTTTTTAAAACACACAGCAGTCCATGTTGATGCTGCCATTCAGCTGGGTTCATTTCACATAAACTTGGAAACCATAGTAACCTGACCCTTCCATCCTTTTATTGAACAAGGTGTGATGTAACTCAATCAATGAACAGACAACAGAGCACCTGTCTTCAAGGCTACCAAGGGGCTTGGGTTTCCAGAGGGATGTTCTTGTGCTGATATGAGACAACACAAGAGCCTCCTGAGAGGAGAAGGTGTTGAGGAGATGGCAGGGACAATATTTTTTTTCCTTTCACACTGGCCAAATTCTTCATGTTTAGGAAGCATTAAAGGACCATCAAAAGTAGAGCAGCTGAGAATGTCTACGATAGAAGCATCCACTGTACACTGGAAACGTTGAACTGCTCAGAACTACTACTCCAAGGCTTCCTTCAGTGGTAAAGGCAGACATCTTGAGTCTCATAAAACTTTATTTCTGTATAATAAACAAGAATGCCATTGATGGAGTAGTTAGGATTTATGAAACTTCTCCAGCTTCCCAGCAATGCAGGCTATCAGCATGATAATTTATAATGGTTTGTGACAAATACTGCCAAGCCAAGAGGTGTGTGGTTACATTCAGATCAGATGTCTTTATCTGGGGAGCAATAAAAATTTCACAGACATTGGTTTAAAAACATTAAGAAAACGAATGTGAGGCTGCAAAGTAAAAGCCTACAAAGGTAGAGCTGGAGAAAGAGCCTGGCTGAGGGGTCCTTATGGATGAGACCCTAGCTTCACTCCTGTTTTTTAACTCAACAAGGATGCTTTTCTGTCTCTACCTTCTCTTTCTGTCTTTCAGAATCACCAGTGATGGGTATGTTCCTAAATTCTATGCAGCTAAAGGAACCTTTCATTTCTGTGTCTCCATATGAATCACAGTGAAACTGTAGTTAAATAGAGATGATAATCATATCATGGAGGGCTCAATACACTAAATCAAATCATGTGTCTTTATTGATACTTTTAAAATTTCCTAAGTATTTATAAGCATTGAAACACTGCTGATCTGATTTACTTTTGAAGAATACAAAACTCATTTATTAAAACCTAATCTGCCCTTGGTTTCTTAAATCTGATTATCCCTGCAAATTAAATTTCATAATTTTACAATGATCAATTAGTCATTTATTGACTAAATCCCAGTTTTGTTTCGCTGAGTAATATTTTCTGATTTTCTTTCTTTCTTTTTTTCAGCATGAATTTTTGCATCTATTTTTATTTTTGATAGTTTATTAAAAAACCACATTTTTAGAAGTTGTGTGTGTGTGTGTGTGTGTGTGTGTGTGTGTGTGTGTGTGTGTGTGTGTGTGTAATGGAGAGTATATCCAAGATAAGCCCCTCCACCAAGTCTTTTACTTTTTAACACTACTCAGGCTAAAAAAAGAGATTTTATTTTATGCAAAACAGTAGGAATCTTAAGCCAAAAATATTTCTCCATTTTCTATAAGAAATATAGGGAAAAATCATATAAACTTTTAGTTAGGATATAAAATGTAATTAGAAACCCACATAACTTAAATGTACCAGTTGATAAAATCTTGAATGGTCCCCAGACCAGAGATAAGCAGATCTAGTTCCAGAATCCCCTGATATCTACCATCAGTCACTGACTCTGCCCTCAAGGAGTCCATTTTTTTGAATTTCAAAGTCTAAGAGAACTAAAGCATTGTTAGGAGTCTGTATCTGTACTCTGAGTAGATCCTGTGAAGTCTTTGAAATAGAGATAGAAAGATACACACTCACACACAGACACACACACACACACACACACACACACACACACACACACACACACACACACTCCCCTTTCCTATAAGGAGTCTTATCCTGCTGAAAACTCAGCTCATTTTTTATTGGCTACTCTATAAATGTCTTATCTTTACTTAATAGACTAACAAAATACCTTATGACAAACACAAAGTCTTCCATCTGGATCTGCTTTCTATGCAGAGGGAATATCCCTCCCTTGTTTGTTTTGAGGCTGGGTAAGGGGCATATACACATGCGTGTATGTCCACACTGAGGCAAGAGATGAATGTTGGGTGACTTCCTCAGGCACTTTTCACCCTTTCTTTTTTTTGGAGGGGTGGGGGGACAAGTTTTCTTATTGAAATCTGAAACTCACCTGTTTGATTAGCCTGGTGAACTCCAGGTCCCCTGCTTTCTCCTCTTCATGTCTACCAATGAAATGTTCACACAGCCTGCTCCCTCCATCCAGACCTGATAGTTACTCACTCTTATTTGCCTAACATGGTTTTTATCCCCCTTCTTTAATTAATTTGCATGTGTGCCTGTGTTCAAATTGCATCCACTTGTTTCTGCTTGCCCCATCAGCCATGCCAGGCTTTTTTACATGGGTGCTGAGGATCCAAACTCAGGTTCTTAAGCTTACACTGTACACCCTTTCCCCCCTGGGCCAACTCCCTAACCCTCTCCTTTAAGCAACGTAGGATGCTTGGAAAGAACCATTCGGTGGCTTCGACTCTCACACCTGCATCTTGAGGATGTAGTATGTACCCCTCGGGATGCTGTATGCTCAGGGCATCTTGCTTTTTCCTCTCATGCATTTTAAATACCACAGACCTGAAGTTAGAGAGGGGTAAATTAAAGGCCCAAGTTCTCACCTGTTACTCCAAAACCCTGGCCTCTGTTGCAGCAGAAAGCACATTTGGGCCATCCTTTTGTATGAAAGACTTCTTTCCTTTCCTGAACCATCTCCCACAAATGCTTGAATGTAAACCAAATAATTCTGGGAGAATAATGAGCTTTTCCATTAAGTAAGTACTTGTGAACCTTACAGAGAGCTGATTGGTAATTTCCTACTCTGCCTAAAGTGGCTGCCGGTTAGGATTGAAAATCGTGGTGGAGTTGTCTAAATTCTGGTGCCCTTGCTTGGTGGTTTCTGAACACAAAACACAAGTTATTCTATGTTTGCCCAAATCTAGTAGCTAGACCAGGCAAGGCCTGAGTTGATACTGTTGGTGGTTAAATGGGTGTTCTGGGTACCAACTGTGCATATATAGTCCTAGATCCCAACCAAGTAAGAGGGCCACATTCTCTTCTAAGTACTATACATTTATTTAATCTCAGGGAATGTTAGGAAAGCTCCACATTGCTCACCATACACTATATTTTATACTTGTGTTTGCCAATGTGGTTCTAGAAGGGTTTAAGAGAAAATGCTAGCCCAGGCATTCACTTCTTATGGCTGACAGAGGAGTGATTTCTGAGAAAAAACAGACCCTGCAAAGTCTTTTATTGTTATCTGGATAAATACTTTGAACAAGCAGCCAAATCAGGACAGAGGTGTTTCCTGTGGCTTTGGTGACGGGCTGGCCTGTCATGAAGACCTTCCAGTTCCCTCCTCATGCCTCATCCTACATGAGGCTTCTGTAGGCCAGGCAGAGATGGCCAAAGCCAATGATTCCCAGTCAGCATTGCAGGATTGCCTCTGACTCTCTCGTAAACAGATACTGTGATAATCAGATACTATGACCAGAACAGCACCAGGCTATGACAGAAACATGATGCAAACCAAAATTTAGTCTTAGAAAAATAAATCTAAAACTTTCAAAAGAATAAAGTTTTCCATTTTAAATGGAACAGAACATACTCTTGATACAAAGATAAGGCAGCCACACAGAGCTCCTCTGTGGGTGTGATCATGCTCACATGGTCTTGATAAAGGATGAGGAAGTGGGCATCAGCTTCCTAAATATGGTTATAAAAAAAAAGATAATTAGAATGAATTAAAGTTTTAATTTTTAAAGGGGTTCACTCTTTGGAATAAATGGTAACCCATAAAAGATGACAAATCTCAACTCGCAGTCTGGGCTGGCTATCTCTCTCACTCACTCACTATTGCTTTGTATTTCTGGTCTGCCGTTTCTTTATTGAGACATCTCTTCCCAACTATTTGATTAGTGTTCATCTCCCCTCAGGTGGCTTTTTCCCAATGCCGTGTTCTTTGTCCATGACTCTGGGCTGTGTTAAGCAATATGGAGACTATGTTGGTTCAGTCCTCAAGGCATATCTCTGTTTCTCTCCTTAGCTTTCTCACCTCATGTCTGATGCATGTGTAGGTTCATTACTGAGAGCTGGGGATTCTTGATTGCCAGGGGACTGTGTTGGCAGTTCCCTGTGAGGAAGGGCTCTGGTGAGAATTGAGGCCAAGGGTTATAATTGCCCCTCTGCCATTCATTCCCATCTGTGAGACAGGAGATGGTTCATATGGGCTGGGTCCCAATTATATGTGAATGGTGTGATTATTACAGTTAGTTAGTAACCCTGCTTTGACAGTGGCAGCCGCTGTAAGTGGGAATATTGAAACAATGGACCAGGTTGCCTACTGTGAGATTTGGCTGAAGACGCCCCATAGACATAGCTTTCTTCATATTTAAATTCTGTATGGCACTTATTTGTTTGTGTGTATGTGCATATGGGTACATTTACATGGTGACAAGAGTGTGCATGCCAGATGATCACCTTTGATAGTTGGTTCTCATTTACCGCCATGTGTGTTCCAAGGATTAAATTCAGGTATCAACTTTGCAGAAAGCTCCTGAGCCATGTTGTCAATTCCTTAATCATTTCATTACCACATATCGATTGTATACAATAGTGGGCTTCGGTATGGCATCTTCACACTTGCATATAATATATTTTCTTGTATGGCTCATCATTATCTTCCCAACTAGTTCCCTTTTAACTTCTACTTTTATGCCTTTTCTCATGTTTGCAAGATTCAATGAGCTGCATCAATGCCTCTTTTCTTCTGGAAGTGTTCAGCCTTCCTTCCTCCCCATCTCAGGAACACAATGCTGATGAGGTAGGTTTATGGATACAAGACAGTGTTAAATAAAGCCTAGGTATGACTCGAGCAGGAAGTCCATCCGCAGGTTTTGTTCCTTAAAATAAGTTCAGACTGTAAACAATAACATCCGCATCCTCAGAAGGAGACACAAATATTTCCAAAGTCGTGCGTACCCGCAGTGAGACAGCCCCAAGAACTTTTCTCCATGCTCTGATAAAGGTGACTGAGCTATGATCAGTTTCTAAGCATCAAATGGGTGGAGTTCCTAGCACGCCTCCGGGAAGATGCTATCTTGCTATCACACAATTGATAATAAAACCATGTGCGTTTCTTATTCTTGTATCCCTGAGGGCTTGGAAAAATGCACGGCCCATTCAGAGTGAGCCAGCCCCTGCTCACATCTCAGGGTGGGAGCCATTTTGCAGGAAGGACTAGCCATTTCAACCAGTGTGACTAATAGTGGGCTCATGAACTTTATATCACACACTCACAGGGATGGGCAACTGGGGAAGTTAATATTTAAAAGAGGCAACTCACCCATTTATCTCTTTTTCTTTTATGCTTGCTCGTGTCCCTTAACTTTAGCATCTCATTCCTTCATTTCTGACTTTGTCAGCTTTCCCACATTTTCAGGGAGGCCCTGGAATGTTAACAGAGGAGGTAACTTTCCAACCCTTGTCCCAAGATCACCATTATGACAAGCTGTTGAGGACATGGATGATATCTGAAACCTTTGGAAAGGGCTCTTCACTTCACTCATTTGAAATGTTACAGGTGTGGCTGGCGGCCCAGTTGAAACAATTTGCTTTCCCACAGAAAGTGGGTACCCAGTAGGCCTCTGTGGGCCAAAGGGATTCTGTAGAAAGAACCCCACCATGGGTCTTGTCACCCTTCAAATTTCTATTCTGTCCTGCTCTAGTGTGGGTGTCAATTGCAAGCCAAGGCTCCATTCTGGTCTCTATTGACTCAAATGCCATCCTCCATGACTATTCAGACTATCAGTCATTCCATGGTACTAATTCATGTTATGTGTGTCTGGGAAAGAGTTCAGAGAGTTCTTCACATGTGTTTGCGTTCACATGTGTGTGTACTTATATGTGAAGGTCAAACAGGGTCTCTTGTTGAACTTGGAACCTACTGACTAGGTTGGGCTGGTTCGACAGGGAGCCCAGGGACTCACCTGCTTCTATTTCCCAGGCACTAGAATTATGTTCAATTTCTCACATGAATGCTGAGATCTAACTCAAGTCTTCCCCTTTCAAGGCAAGCACTCAACAGACTGAGCAATCTTCTCAGACAATGGGCCTAGTTTCTTTGTTCAACATCAGTACATCCATCTCCTCCCCACCTCTTACGACTTCTCTGTGTTGTAGCCCTGGCCTGGCTGTGCCGTCTCCTGCTTCTCTCCTTCCTCTTTGAAGGACCTCTTTTATCTCAGCTACGGGACCTAGTTAACATCTCATCTTTGCCCAACCCCAGATCTCCCATGATTGCTGAACTTCCATTCCGCACCGTCTTCTGAAGGACACCTGCCTCCTAGAAGACTTGGTTTCCATAACTGAAGAATCACACTTTATACTCATCAAGGCAATGTTTTCTCTACACTTGGTTCCTTTACCCCTGTTTTCCTGAATTTGAATCTCTGGGGCATCTTGTGATCCCAGCTCATTCCCCAAGTCTTGCCAGTTCAAATGCCTCTGAGTCACGCTGCTACTCCCTTCTCATTCTTTTCCTGTTCCCTTCCTGTCACCCCTCACATCACCAACTGCTGCACTCCTGCCTCAGCCTCCCTAAGCACTTTCCCCATGCTTGCTCTATTTAGAAACAATGGAGTTCTCTTTTGCCCTGTTGCCTACCTGTGCCTTTCAGTCATCCTGTAGATTGTTGGCTCATGTCTGGGCTCACATCCAAACCACCATAAATTTAGCACAAATAATTGAGAGAATCTGCTCCAGCTGGTTGTTGAATGTGCTGTATGTGAGCATCTCTGTTAGAGAAGGTGGCCTGGTACATCTCCAGCACAAAGGCCTGAATCTATTGGCTCACACCAAGCAGCAAAATGGAACCCCTGCATTCCAAGTAAAGAAATACCCCGAAGAGAAGAGTCTACTGGCCCTAGAGTGGCTGTGCTGGAGTGTTTCCTAAGGTAGAGAGCTGTTTACCTCTCATCTTTTCTTTTAAGACAGCTCCTCATGTAGCTTAGGATAGCCTCAAACTGGGGGTGACACCTATGATGATCTTGTCTTCTGATCCTCCTGCTGTCAGCTCTCAAGAGCTGGGGTTACAGGTCTACCTGCCATATGGGGATAACACCTCAGCCCTTCTGTAGCAATGCAGCGATAGCCATGCGTACAGGTCCACCTACAAGAGGGAAAAATCCCAGCAGCTCGAGGAAATTTCTGTCTGTACCACGAGCTCTTTGATGTCCCCACCTGGGATAGCTGCAGATGTTTCTGGTGTCAGTGACCACAACAAAGAAAAGGGCAAACAAACAAGAACCTAGACGCACTCAGCATCACTGTCCTGATACCCGAATGCGATGCTGGACTTTCATTCCCATGGAGACGGAAGACGAGCAGCCATGAACACATGACCCAGCAAAGCCTCAGCTGTTCTATTTTGTGTGCCATTTCTGCCCCGGCTATGTCAGCCATTCTCTTGAGAAACTTGCTTAGGTAGCAGTGTGACCTCCAAGGAAGATGTTGAGAGTATACGGTGCAGCTGAGTTCTGGGACTGGCTCAACCTCTGTTAGCTATATGTGGCACAGTTCCTGTTTCTGTGTATCTGATTGCTGGGAGAGAAGGGAAGAGTCCATCTTCACCAGCCCTCTTAGCTCCATATAGGAGGGCACTGTCACAAGACCTGTTGCTGTGAGTCTACGGGATCCCTCACAGAAACCAAGCAATTTGCCACCTCCAGCTACCTTCACATGCTCACAGCTCTGCTTTTGCTTTCTGTTTTCTTGCTGCTTCATCCATGCCTTTCCTACCCCCCCTTCTTAATTGCTTTTCGACTCTATCCTTATTAGCATATATTAATTATACAAAACATCTTGCTCCGTTATGACATTTTCATATTCATAGGTAATATATTTTGTTCACATTTACCCTCTATTACCCTTTCCTGTCCACCTCCCATTTTCTCTTTCCAAATAATCAATCCCCTTCCACTTTTATGTCTCTGTGTGTATCTCAGTGAGTTTCATTAGAGGGCTACATGCAGGAGCACATCCAAGAACCTCTAGAGAGGCACATGAACAACTTGCCAGTGCTATACTACTAAAGAAAATGTCTCTCCCTCTTGCAGCAGCCATAACTGACAACAGGCGCTCACTCAATGAGGGAGAAGGGCCTCACGAACCTTCCTCCATAACTCGGTGTTGTTTTTAACTGGTACATAAGCCCACACAAATTGTATATGTTGTACATGTTGTGGTAAACATGCCTTTCTCTTCAGACATTTCTAAATGATGAAAACTTTCCAACTCTGGGGTCACCCTACTCTGTACTAACAGACAGCATCCACTATACAGGCGGTACTCACTGATCTGCCTTTCTCTACCCCTCTGTCTATCTGCAGGTTCCTCCCCACAGAAATGCATCTCATAAGAATTTTCTAACCCTAATTCATACCCAGAGTTGCCTGTTTTCGGCTTTTGAATGTAGACTTTATTGATTCTTACTTGGGGGGTGAATATACCGATTCTAAGAGATTCTTTTGAAAACGCCCTCACAGGTTCTGCAGCTCAGGAACACGCCATCCATAGGCAGCGGAGACTCTGCATCACAATGAGCAGCGTGTACCACAAGCGAAATCTGAGGTGTAATTTAACATAATATGCGTTGATAGCTCTGGTATTAACCTAAACTCCAATTTCATCACTACCACAAAAGTAGCTTTTACTTTATCTTTTCATTCAACAAAACATTAAAATTAGATTGTAAAGAGTAGAAATTACACTGGAAAAAAAATACAAAGGAATGGCAACAGGGATTTTGTTAATGAATCCCACCTCACTCTTCGAGTCTCTGAGGCAGCGCCTATGTAATAAGCTGTGTATCTATTTGTAAAACAGACTCAAATTAAGGGGCTTATTCAGATGCCATTGTGAAAACAATTTTCCAAGATTGTGGTCTATCAACAGGAGATAAGATGGCACTTTGTCGTCGCCCGCTGAGGCCCATTATGAATATTCTATTTCAGAGGCAAATCACACTGTAAATACAATGTTCGGATTCATTTATTCCCACAATAGCATTTTTGCGAAGGTGCAATTTCATAATTTGACGTAGCATTGATAGTGCATTCCAAAGCTGTTCTAATCACCAGTTAGTTTACACAACCCGAGGAAATTGTTTATTTATACTAGGCCCATTTTAAAAATAAGTTAAAAACCCAAAGACACAAAGACAAAATGTTTTGCCAAAGGCTGAACAGGACAGGGGTGTGATTAAAACCTAAGTACCCTCCTAAGTGCATCCTTAGGTACCTGACTAGGTACAATGGAGCAATTTAAACAAACATGTTCCCAAGCAAGACAGGAAGATCCCTGCTAACCGTTTCACAGCCGATAGGAAACTTGGAGATGCAGGATACAGATGTAAACGTGGCCTGTTGATACGTTTCTCCTCCTTGTGGGCCTTCTGAGCCAAGTTTTCATTAAATCAATGAAATGATGTGCTGACATCAAAAGCTACCCATATTCTTAGTGTTAATTGGGGAAATCCTAGTATTTATAAGCCCCAGGAACACAAATGATCTGAGCCGCCAACCCATATTCTCTCGTTTGTCACATCATTCCCAAGACAAGTCTCGGGAATGAGACTATTTTTGTTTCTTCTCCATGTTGTCATTGGCGTGGCTTATACACTGAACATTCTACAAGCCTAAGATGGATAGTGAGCATACCACCCACTGTTTAGGATTCATCAAGGTGGACACCTAAAAGAAAAATAGGTATAAGCATAAATCCTGGACTCGAGGGCTTGGAAGTTGGAGGCAATTCAGGCATTTTACCCTCAAATGTGTCTTTGGACACCAAGTTTTTCCCTCTGGAAACCTCTCTGTGGTCTAGCATTTTATTCCCTCACTCAACAATTTATCGATTACCTAAAACGTGCCAGTTAGTGTTGTACTGATAGAGCACACAGCAATATAGGCACCGTTCTGCCTTTACGGCATTGCTATCTAGAAAGGCACGGTGAACTGCCACTCAGGTCTGTCACCTCCACGTCCCTCCTATATGCAGCCGCTATGCCATTCTGACTTTGCTATTCCATCTTATCTCCATCTGCAGGTGACAGGGTAGGGACCCTGTATGACAAGCGTTGGCCTGAGGCATGTGTTTGTCAGAGGGTCTACAAAGTCCCTGGTTGCTGGTGTTCAGTAGCCAAAAGCCCCGCCCTGCTCTAACGCTCAGAGGTCTAGTTCTCAGAACTCCAGGTTCACTCAGTTCCTGAACGCTGCACAAGGGCAGCGTATGCCTGCTCCCCACCTTCAGCCCCTACTGGCTGGATTTAACTTCATTTCCTCTACTTTCTGCTAGAATCCTTCACTCTCCAGCCTGGAGTGTGCCCAGGTGGCCCTTATCCCTTATGAGGGACTCATCGGCCAGTGGGCAGGGTTTCATGTGAGATACCATTTTACTGGCTGTTCGAGTGGCTCAAATTATACAAAAAGAACACAAAGAAACTGTAGGAAATTGCTTCTTCTCTCAACCCAAGCCAAGGTCCAATGATAGTTATGCAATAAATATTTATAACTCAACAGTTATAAACAGTGGGATACTTTATTTTTCCCCCCTCTTTGTTTTCATCCTCTCCAGTGAATGGACTCCAGAAACTGGCTCAATGGCAGAGCTGTGGATGAGGTAGAGGCTGGGAAGATTTCCTTATCTTTGTGTCCAGAATGATGGCACACTTGACCTGGGAAGCCTGGGAACGTAAAGAGAAGGCCATGTTTGGGACATACTGAGATGCTTTGAAAGTTGTCAGGTTGAAGAGTCTAGAGTTCGTAGGCACACACTACGATCAGTTAGCCTCAGCTGAGAAAATGCCCCCACTAGACTGACCAGTGAGGAAGCCTGTGGAGCATTTTCCTCATGGTTGATGTGGGAAGACCCAGCTTACTGTGGGCAGTGCCGTCCTGGACTGGCGATCCTGGGCTGTAGATGAAAGGAGGCTGAGGAAGTTATGACCAGCAAGCCACAGAGCAGTTTCTCTCTGGTCACTGCTTTAACTCCCGTCTCCAGAGTCCTGCCTTGAGTTCCTGTCCTGACTTCTGTCAGTGATGGAGTGTCACCCAAGAGCTCAAAGTTGAAATAAACCCTTTTTCCTCCTTTATGCTTTTAGTCATGATGTTTTCACGGCACATGAAACTGCAAGTCAGTGTCCTAAAAAGGAACTTGATCTTGGGAAAGTGGACACTCTGGCCATAGAAATTCAGCGTCATTCCACGGCTGAAGTTGCAGAGATGAACAATATTTCTTAGCACGGCAAGCAGAGAGAGAGGGAAGAAATCAGGCCCCTTAGGAAAGCTCATTACATGGGCTGATGTGATGGGAAGTGATTACAAGAGAGGTATTTAAAGGGTGGCCTGGGCTGGGGAGCTAGCTCAAAGGAAAGTTTCTGCTTCACAAGCCTGAGGCCTGGAGTTCAAATCTTTTCCAGGTTTGGCGGTATGTGCCTATCAAGCCAGCACTGGGAGTTGGAGAGAGGCAAATAGGTCCCGGGGACCCACTAGCTAAGCCGGTCTGATCAATTTATGAGCTCCAGGCTTAGTGAGAGACACTGCCCCGACCCGACCCCAGAATAAAATGAAGAGCTACTGAGGAAGACATCCAATGGTGGTGGCCTGTGGTCTACACACACACACACACAGACACACAACAGAAAGAGAGACAGAGAGAGAGACACAGAGAGAGAGAGAGAGAGAGTTTGGGAACCAGTCACAGAAACAGATTCTACAAAGAAATTCGACCAATTTGGGGTAAGAGACATGATGTGGAACAGGGTTTTTCAGACTCCCTGGCCCCCAGTATTAGAGACTAAACCTATGACTCTACTCATACTAAACAAAAGATACTGAGATGTGTCCCCAGCTCTTTTTCACTATGTTATCTTGTGACTAAGTGTCACTCTGGAGCCCTGGCAGCCTGAGTTTTCGGTCTCCTGCCTTAGAATTCTCAGTGGGCTTAGCTTTACTGGGAATTTTAAGTAAGCTGTTTCGTTCAACCCAAGGCATTAGGCACTTAATGGAGGAAACATAGACCATGGGATGAACCCTGATTTTGGTCTTGGGATTTGAAAGAAATGTATACAGAGAATATTCAGTTTAAGAAATGTATACAGAGAATATTCAGTAATTTTTAAGGCACCGTGATCAAGCTCAATACCAATGCAAGCTTCACCGCCCAGTCTTAGGGGAAAAAGAAACAGGAAACAACTTGCCTACTCCTTCCCAAGCTATATGAAGTCTTATTCGGGGGGGACAAATGTGTTTGATTCCACGTGATGCCTCTCACTGAGCAGCGGTGACCAACCACAGCGCATTTTAAATATCTGCTCAAAAAGGAGTAGCTGGGTATACTTGAGGAAACATGTTTCGTTGTGCCATAAATTTGCCATCTCTTGCCCCCTCACAGAACCACTTCCTTTGGAAAGAGGCAAACTGCAGAAGGGAAAAGAGGAACTTGGTTTGGAGTAAACATTTTTTTTTTGTAAATTAAATGGGAAAGCATGAACTCATAAATAAAAGATGGAACTATTGTCTAACGCCTGTAACAACTTTTAGATTCATTTCTTTAAGTAAAATCTAAAGATTTATGTTTCTATATATTTTACAGGATACTTTTTTTCTCTTTAAATTCAGAGTGTAGACTGAGGAGGTGTCCTCATTGGTACAGTATGTTGGCCTTGCAAGCATGAGGACCTGTGCTGAATCCTCAAAACCCAAATGAAAAGCTAATGTGGCATCACACTTAATTCCATTAGCACTGAGAAGGCTGGTCTCTGGGACCACTGGCCAGACAACTTCACCATGTAGTGAGTGAGCTCCAGCCAGTGAGAATCCCTGGCTCATAGGCGTTTCATGGCATCCTGATGATAACACCAGAAGTTTCCCTCCAGCCTCCACACACACATGTGTATGCGCATGTATACATGTGCTCCTGGACACTCATGAACATGCACACAAGGGGGTAAAAATAAATAAAAAAAAAAAACTTAGTGTGAGTGTGATCATTTTAATTAGGATCATGTAAGAACTTTTAAACGAAAAATATTTCTCTGTGCTCTGGCCAACTCTGTCTCGTTTTACACGGTAAGCCTTTTTTGGAGATGTGTATACATCCTTTAAGTATGTATACTTAAGATGTCCTTTAAGTATGATGGAAACATGTTGCATATTTTTCCTTTAAGTAAATATTTGAAAATATAAGAAAATAAATCACTCATAGCCCTGAGGCTAAATATAACAGCTCTTCTATTTGGGTGTGCACTCTGCATTAGAGATATGTGCATGTTTCACAATGGGGGAGGGGTGCTACTCCCTATAGGCAGCTTCCCCTGCTCTGTTTTTCCTTAAAATTAAATGTTAAACATTATATTAAGCTCTAAATATTAAATTATATTATCTCTTCAAAATGATGATTTTTTTATTTAAACTTCTTGAGATATTTAGAATGCTTTCAATTATTCAAAAAGTATAAATAATTGTAAACACTGTGGAATGAACAACTGAATGCCAAGTCCATGTGTGTTTTAGAGCTGCATTAGAAGCAATTTCTAGAAGTACAGTTGCTGAACCGAAGAACGAGGGTACAACCAGGACTCTAAAAGCATTTGTTTGAAAGGGTAATTCCTGGAAGGTTTATATTGAATCCCATCCACACTTCCAAGGACATCGACAGGTTTTTATGGCATCAGCTGATATTTTAAAGCAGAAATTAGCACACTTTCTGAAATGAGTCAGATTCTGGTACTGTGTGCTTTGCTGATGGGACAGACTCAACTCAACTCCTTTCCTGTAATGAGAATCAGCAGGAGCCTGTTGCAATAACACTATTTGCAAAGGATAGGCCATCTCCAGAGTGTGGTCTGCAGGTTTCTATTTGCTGACTCTTTGCTTCCTTGAAACATGTGCTTTTTTGTAAGAACATCTGCCCTTGTGGCTGTCGAGAATCCATGTACGAAGGCATTCCTTGTGGGATCCTGAGCCCAGGTTTAGCGCAAGGCAGGAAGGATGCTTTTGTTGAAAGTGATGTGGAAACTTAACAAGGAAGCTGTGAGTCGGCTTGATGGTTCAGTGTATGGAAAAGTCCACAGAGCCTGGCTCTACCCCTCTGGCAGACAGCTGCTTCTCTGCCTTCCGTCTTATCTTAGTGTACTCTCTGGATAAATCCAGACCAACTTGAACAAAAGTAGCCTCATCTATGTATGTAAGTGAATATTACGCTGCAGTGCTTCAGCTGAAGCCCTGATCACTCAGTAATTCTGGGCTTTCTATAACTTCCCTGGACTACAGAGTTGGAAGCTGGGAGGGAAAAATTCTGAGAAAGAACTTTGTTCTCATGAAAACTCCTGGACAGGAACTATGTTTCCCAGAAGTTAGTAGACAATCACTTTACTTAGGCGACCCTCTTGAGCAAGCAGCTCAGAGCCATTATGGACTGCATTTAACAAAATTATAAAACACAAGCCTGGTGTGGTGCCTCACTCAGGAAACAGAGGCAGGAGGATCCCTGCAAATGGGAGGCCACCCTTATTTATGTAATAAGTTCCAGACAAGCTGAAGCTACAAAACAATTTTCAAAGGTCCAAGAAAATGACTTAATGGGAAAGTGCTTTTTTTGCAAGCATGAAGACCTAGGTTGGGATCCACAGACCCAGGTAAAGTGAGATATAGTGGTGTATGCTTGTTAATTCAGGGCTGGGGAGGCAGCTACAGGAGAATCTCTGGACCTCACCACCTAGCTATACATATAGACATTTACATTTAGGTCTTATAGCACATACAGGCACACACATAAATGCATGCATGCATACATATGTACCACACAAATGTATGTACAAACATGTAACACACACACAATAGAACACAAAGAAGCATAATTCCTTAAACACTACTGTGTTGTCAATATCTGGCCATTGTCCCTGAAGGAAATGTAAAATCTGGCCACAGGCATAAAACACATATCCTAATTTATTTCAGTGGCTGCCACCATCTCCCTGGTTCCTCTGTTGCTTCGGGAAGCAGCATTGATTTCAGAACCCCTGTGTGAAAAAAAAAAAGACCAAAGAAAGCTGCTTCCATTGACTGTTGGCTCTTACAGAGGTACAGAGGTGCTCCACCCCCACCCACCCTTCTGACCCCAGAATGTGAAGGCAGCTGCCTCAGTAAACATTGCATTGAGGCCAGCAAGATTTTTATTCATGCTGGAGAAACAATGTGTGCTGGATGTGGGCAGCTCCCTGCCAATAATAGAACTCTGTTGGCAAGCTAGCCCAAGCAAGCCACAAAGACTTGGGAAAGAATGGATTTAACCTTTGTAAATTAATATAAACAACAATTTCCCATGTGTATGTTTGGGGGGCAGGGGAGAATGAAGTTAAATTTCTGTTAGAAACATGCTTTGTGAAAATACTTTAAACTGTGTTCCTTTCCTCAAAGAATTATACGCCAAGAATTATACACATTTTAAATATGATGGGTTTATAAATGCACACACACTGTTTGGCAGCTGTCGGAGATGATAACCCCACATTTGCACCCTGGTCTCTTCATTTGTAGATAAGGAGATTGTAGTTTGGACAGCCAATGGCTTGCCCAGGGCATGGCTGGCACAGGGAGGGTGTGTTTCTCCTGAACCCAGAATGTAAGCCCTTTTCCTACCCTGCTCCTCATCAGCTACGCCTCTCTTCATGCCTCTAGTTTGTCTGGGATGGTAAATGTCCAGTCAGTCTGCCACATTTTTGCATCTTCCCCCTTAGCAGTTATCTTTAGAGGCATTATAGCTTATTCTTTGTGGCCCTCAGGGATAGGGTGACACTGAATACAAGTCTTAGAATTTCCGTAAAAGATTTCTCTCAGCTTTATCATGCATTATTTTATGAAAGGGGCAGGATTTTTTTTTATTTAACCAGGCTCCCTTGAACTTGCTATATCGCCAAAGATGACCTTGAACTTCTTATTCTCCTGCCTCCCCCTGAGTTCTAGGATTAGAGGCAGCATGCACCACTGTTCCTGGTTTATTTGGTGCTAAGGGTGAAAACCAGAGCAGAGAAGTACTAAGCCACATCCAAGCCTAGGAGAGAAATTTTTTAAATGATGGGTCATGGATGTTTGTTCAGATACAGTTCAGTTCGTGAAATAACTATCACCTACCCAAATCCTAAATGGAGTTACCAGGAGATTGCTGTACCTGTGGGTACTCATTCTCTCTGTAGGCTACAGAGTGGACCACTGTTTGAGGCTCGGGGACACATCCTCATGGTACATATTGTTCTAGCATAAAACACTCTGAAGTTACAAAGAGCTGATTTGCTTGTTGGCTTAAACTTGTCCAGATTTGCTGATACCTTTGTGTTTTGGTTTCCATTGCTTGGACTGGAAGCATCTGGTTTTCTCCTATATTTCAACTCAGTGAATGGACGATGTGAAAACAGCATTGAGCATTTGAAGCTTCCAAGCACTAGCTAAGAACTCTGGAAGAGGAGAGGCACACATAGCTGTAGGACCTTCACCCAGACGGAACTGGAATGTGAATAAGTAGGGTCAAGTCAACGAAGGCCTGCCAGTCATGTGGCCTCTGGCTGACATGAAATTGTTTTTATTTCACTGCTCAGAGGATATCATGAAAGAGACAGCTTATCTCAAAGCTTGAACAGGATAATGTCACTGAGATGGCTGCACAGGGAGGGATAGGCGATGTGCACTTGAGGTTCAAGGCCATGAGCACGGAAGAATATAGACAGTAAGGAACTAATGAGAAAATGGGAATGAATTAATGAATGGGTCCTCTTAGAAGAAGTGGTTCAGGGTCTCATAGAGCAGGCAGAGATGCTGAGAGAGCTCACACGAGGCAAACTGTTAGAGGCTTTCTCCTGATCCTTTAATTTCCTCTCTCTCACTCTACCTTCTCTCTCTCTTTTTTAACCCATCCATCCCCCAGAAGTGACATGGTCCTTCTGGGGCAGGGGTTCCAGTCAAATAAAGTAAATCATGGAAAGATGACGGAATGGAAACCAAAAATAGAAAGAATTTTAATGAGAACATGTCTTGGGTCAACTCCTAAACTAATTACTATAATGTGTTTCAGTTGCTCTCAGCCCTTTGGGCCTTTGTTTATGTATGAACCAAATTGTATTTAGTTGTTCCCCAGAACAGCCCTGTACCACACAGGAAGTATTTCCTCCTTCCTGCAGTGCCTCCATCATATCGGAGAAGCAAAAAGAGTCTCAGGATGTAGAAAAAACAAAAGCTGCTTTTTAAAATCTCTCGTCTCCATGTTACCTGGCGCCACCCAGAAAGGCTCTTCTGTGTCACACAGTAGCGAAAGCTGCACACCCCTGCTTTGCTGTCCCCAGCTCAGTGCTGTCACAGCTGACAAGGGAGGCAAGACTTGTAAACGTATTACAGCCTATGCTGGTAACTGGCCCAAGTGGAGTATAGAGGACGCGTTCTCTAAGCTGGTACCCACTTTGGTGGTGTGGGTCAAGCCCATTTTTTCATTTCTGCCCTTCTCATGGACTGCTACCCTCTGACCCAGAGGTGCTGGAGCTAAAGCCCTCCCGTTCTGGTAAGTCTGAAGATTATTACTTCACTTCTCTGTTAGGGTGACAAAAGTCCCCTGTCATTAAGTCCTGGCAGTGCTCCAAAACTGAGTTAAACACAGAGCTGTGCCTGATGTGTTACCAGAGGGTGTGGAGGTAGAGGACAGAATACAGCCCTGAATTTCAGTTTTCATTCACGATTTCAAAAGATGGAGTTTAGGTATGTGAGGTGGCCACTGGAAGAAGATGGCCTCTCAGTGCCACCTGAATGGTCCCCAAGAACTGATGTAATAAAAGAACTTTGAGCTGTGATATAGATCAGCGGTAGAATACTTATGAGGCCCCTGGTTCCATCCCCAGCTTGTGCGCGTGCGTACGCGTGCACACACATACATACATACACACACACACACACACACACACACACACACACACACACAGTATCAATGTACCTCTTTTTCTTATTAAAGAATTTTTTCAAAAAAAGGGATTATTTCCTAGAGAAAAACCTTGCTAAGAAAGAACTTTTTAAATTTTGTTTTGCCCACCACCCCATTTTGATTTAGTCTCCCAATTTATAAAAAGGCTAGAAGGCTTTGTTGGCTTCCTCCATTCACTCTGAAGGGCCAAGCTCCTTGACAGGGTTGCACCATCACTATGAAATGGCAGGGAGTGGGGATGAGCTCAGTTAGCAGGATGCCCACCTTGCGTGTACAAAACCCTGGGCTCCATTCCTAATATCACATAAACCAGGTGCTGTGCTCACACCCGAAATCTCTTAGCTACAGAGAAAATTCAAGGCCAGCCTAAGTTACAGGAGATTCTGCCTTTAAAAATAAAAATATCTTTGCCTGGATGAGATAGATTCTAATGAAATCACAGAGGAGAGGTTAGAATCCTTAGACAATGATATCATCCAACTTTGAAAATAAGAGCTGTGACTATAGCATAGCCAAAACAACCCTGAAAACATGTATGACTAGTCCTTTTATGGACAAATGTGTGCGGTTTATCAGTCCTCAAAATAGGATACTTGCAAGCCATGGGAACAAAGATGGTCTTTATCTCCAAACCTGTGGTCCTCAGGTTGCTAAAGTACCTCTTGCATCTCTAGGGTCCCCTCTCTGGCTGAACTGAAGTCCAGTCCATTTGCCTCCTGTAACTACAGCTGAGAAACAGGTTAGACCCTCAGCCTAAGCCACCATGTGGAGATCTGTGTTTCCATAGGCTCTACCTCCTTAATCCAGCACCACACCTACCTTTTCTATAGCCTGTCTTTGGCCTTTGTCCCAGTAAGGCCTGGGTCCTCTGCCGTGCATCCCTGTGACCATGCCCTCTTGTGAACCTAAACAGGCAGGCTCTCCTGGCAGGCAATGGGAAGGCCTTATCCCGCGGCCATCTGAAGACCAAGAAGGAACCTGAGTCGCAGAGGAAACCTTTCCTGTTTACAGATTCAGGGGGGCTTTGAAAACTTGGCCCAAGGCAGGTCAGGAGCCTCAGCTCTTATGCCAAGAGTCCAAACAGGAAGAGCCCAGGAAGGAGGCTGCCTATCACAGGAACCAAGGGGGCAGGAAGGAGCAGGTTAGAAGCACTTCAGATTAAAAGCCTAAAGGGAAGGCTTGTTCTGGGTGGAGGGGGGTTAACATCACTAAAACTTCTGTAGTTTCAATGGTTTTGCTGTGAGAAGCCGCTAGGCCATCTCTTCATCAACAGACTTCCTGTGTTACCACATTACCACTTAGAGAAATTCAGATATTCTCTTTGTATGGAAACCGTCTGCTATGTCTATTTTGGAGGACATAAAAATTGCAAACTATTCATTTTTCTCCTCTCTGTCTCTCTCTCTCTCTCTCTGTGTGTGTGTGTGTGTGTGTGTGTGTGTGTGTGTGTGTGTGTGTATGTGTTTGTATACGTATCTTCCTTCCTTCCTTTTTTCTTATGGAAAACAAAGCCTGGGGAAACCGTGTACTCTCTGTAGGACTTCATTTTGGGGTGCTAGAGATTGTATATACCCAAGGCATCATGCATGTTCACTTAGCACAGGGCCACCACTGAGCAATACCCTTATCCACCCATACTGACAAGGCCTCGTAGCTGAACTACGCCTCCAGCTCTCTATCCACACTGCAGGGTGAACATCGATTGTGTTTCAATATAGAAATTAGAGTGATTGCTCTATCCTCACAGCACCTGGCCAACTAGAGAAGACAGTCATCACCAGCTGGCTCAGTGTGGAAGAAATCATGTTAGAGCAGAGATCCCCATCTGTCTCCCAGACCATAGACAGTACTTAGGGAGTGATGCTCTGTGACCCTGTCCCCAGCAGGTGATAATTATAGGCTGCTTACAGGTTGTTCACATATGGCATTTGAGAGGTTGTAACTTTTAGTCTCTGTCATTGATGCATTTATTATATAAAGATCCTACTCCATAGGTCATCAAATCCCACATAAACTCCCAGATTTCAGGTGGAAGGGAAATCCAGACTGAAATGTTAAAACAGAACAGTAAAGGAAAGGCTTTCAGACCATGCGAACTCATACTCCCCAGCCACACAACCGCGAAACTGTCCCTTATCTCTCCCTATAACACAGCCCTAAAAACACTGTTTGCTCCCAGCACAGATGCAGTTTGGGTAAGAACTGGTGTGGACTATCTTCTGTGTGAGTAAGCCACCTTCCTCTTCCTTCCTGTGAAAATGACCTCTTGCTTTGGGCTTTGATCTGCTCACAGGGAGGAGAGAATGGAGCAGTCACCATGTGAAAAAAGGAGTGCTCCACCCAGGAGGCTAGAAGCAGGTGACAGCATCCTTGTGTTAGACACTGTGTCTGTCAGTCTTCCCTCCCATACTATAGAAAATAACTGAGATAATCAGCATATGGAAAGGAAAGGGTTAGGTCGACTCACATTCAGACAACAGTCACTTGGTCTTCTTTCTTTTGGCTTCACTTAAGGAGAAAAATATAGAAACAAATTGTTCATCTAATGGCTAGAAATTCAAAGAGAAATTCAAAACTGAAGAGCTAGAGTCCCCTCTGGAGATCTCCTGCTAGACCCAAAGTCTTAAAGATTCTAGTGTCTCCCGAGAGCACCAAGCTGGGGATCAAGGCTTTACCACAGGTACCTATGGGGGACCATCCTGAATTAAACTATTAAAAGAGGCTTATTCTTAATAGACATAGTGAGCGTTTAATAATTTCAAGTATGAATAAGGACAGATGGGCTGCTGACACTCTAATGACTGTGGCTACCAGAATGTATCTGTGATTCTTACAAAGATACCTCTGAGAATCAGTTGTCCATAGCAATTTTGGAAAACTTGGGGCTAGGAAGGTAGCTCGGTCATCAAAGTGCTTTATGTACAAGCATGAAACCAGAGTTTGATCCAGAACCCATATAAAAAGCCAGGTGTGGAGGTACACATGTGTAATCTCAACACTCAGGAAGCAGAGGCTCTCTGGGGCTGCTTGGTCAGCCAGGCTAGCTGACTCAGGGAGTGCCGGCTCAGTTCGAGACCCTGTCTGAAAAAGCAAGAGTGTCTGTACACAAAGAAGAGGAGGAGGAAGGGAGGAGAGGGGAGGGGAGGGGGAGAGAGAGAGAAAGAATATGAATGAAATAAAACCATTCTGTTTTGGACATTGTGGATGGAAACCTTGGGGTGGCTCTCGAACAAGGATTAGAGACATTTCTGGTGAACAGAATGGACTGGGGACCTACAGCAGTCTATTCCCACAGCAGGTGTGTTGTGTCTATTGTTAGAGGCTCATGGAGCCCTGCCTGGGAAGACTAGAGTCTGAAGGAGGGGTGGATCTTCAGGTGGTCAGTACTGTGGGGAGAGGGTGATGCAGGTTCAGTTAGAGTACGGCATGGTTTTCAGTGCCTGACCCATCAGTCACTCAGGCCAACACTGGCCAGTGGGACATCATGACAAAGCCTCATTACTGGCAAAGCGATGCTAAAAAATAGTGGTACCTGGCTTGTGGGTGACAGGAATATGAAATGAGAGTATTCAGGGACTAAAGAAGTTAAGAGCACTGGCTGTCCTTCAAGAGGACCCGTTTTGGATTACTAGCACCTACATGGGGGGGGGGGGGGGACCTCAGAAGATCTGTTACTCCATCCAGTCTTTGGGGCTCTGACATTCTCACCAGGCATGCACACAGAGCACAGGCAGCAAAACACCCTACACATAAAAATAAATCATAAATAAAAAATTTAAAACATGAGATCATTCAGCAAAAGTGCCTAGTGAGGTTCCTGGCACAAGTCCCTGCTCAATGAATAGCAGATGTCAATCATGGTGGCTTGTGAGGGATGGCAGTTGTTTTGCTTAGTGTGGAAAGCAGAGGATATAGAGGTTGGGTACACTCCAATTCAGACCTGGACTATCTACATAGAGTCTCCAGTGTGCCTGGTGGGCTGTGAATAAATACTGTTTAATTCCCAAAAGCTTAGTGATCGTCTTGATTTTCAAGGAAAGTAAATGAAGACGAAAACTATTCAAAGATCTGCCTAAGACTACAGAACTCAACACAAAACATAAACTCAAAGGAAGACCCTTCTAATCCTCTCATGCCAAAAACCCCTCTCTGTGGTGGGTACAATGCCCAGCCAGCAGAATGCAGATCCCCCTGTGGTTCCAGGAAGTAAGATAAAAATAAACTAAAAATAAAAGAGCACCTAGGACCCGGGAATGTTGAACTCAGGCATTATATACTGTTAGAACATCAAATGTTCCCCCTTCAACTTCAGACTAAAAATTCACGAGGTGTTTCTCAGGCTCCAGAGTGGGCTGTGAAGAGTGGGCCTGAGGCAATGTGGAGGCTGGGAGCTGGCTGCATACAGCCCATTCTTTACATCCCCTAGGCTTCTGCAGCCTGGGTGACAGATAAGTCCCAGTGAAGCAGAGACCATTCTGCAGGGAGTCTCCACTCATCCAGGGGAGAAAAAAGTTTAATGAGGCTTCCATAGGCTGCTCCTGGGATAAGGATGATGCTGTCTTAAAAGTACCCTTTCACCAACTGGAAAGGTGTTCTTTGGATCTCACGGTCTTAAAATAACATGGGTTTGTATTCTTGGTGCTAAATTGGACAAAAGGGTGGGAATGTGTGCTTTTCACTACAAATAGTTAATTCTTATGATCAACCGAAAACCTAGGTCCTATTTCCTGAGAGTGGAACTCCAATAAACTTTTTTTTAGAACAGAAGAGAGTGATTTCCTTAAGGCATGAGGACATATCCCAGCTGACCACAATACTCCAGTGATCTCCAAGAGTGCAGGCACCTAGGGCTATGAGGACATATCCCAGGTGACTACAATGTCCCAATGATCACAGGTCCATGGAGACATACCCGGTACAAGATCTCAGCAAACCACCAGGGTATGGGCAGCAAATCTTGACCCTCAGGTCCCAACATTTGAAGGAAGAGTCAGTTTTTTGGAACACCTGACAAGAGGCATGAAGTAAAAAAAGTCCCAAGGAATGTTCCAGAATTATTCTCCCTATCTACCTCGTATTAGTTACTTTTCTGTGGCTGTGATAAAACACAGCCACCAAGGCAAATTCCAGAAGAGTTTGTTTTAGCTTATGATTCCAGAGGAAGACTCCATCATGGAAGTTGTGGGGGATGGCAGCATGTAGTTGAAACAGGAAGCTGAGTGGTCTCATCTTCCACCTCAAACACCAAGCAGAGAGAGCAAACTGAAAGTGGGACAAGGTCATGAACTCTCAAAGCCCACCCTCAGTGATGCCCTTCCTCCAACAAGGCAGCACCGCCAACTGGAGACCAAGTATTCAGATACCTGAGCCAACGGGAATTTTGATTTAAGCCACCACAATGTCTAAAGAAAATGAGAAGGTTCGCAGCTTGTGGGTTGTAGGAACTGCCTTGGAGAAACTGCTTCCCAGCTTCCAGTGAGGTGCTCATCCTCAGAAGTATGCTGCGGTGCCTAGTTCAGGCCAGAGTCTTCCTAGAGTGTTATAATACATTACATGGTACCAGGAGGAGATCTAGGTTTATAGCATTTAGTTGTAACATCACCATGTTGCTTTCCTGTTTCTATGTTATAACCAACGTTATAGGGCATGAAGTGCTGAGTGAAATAATATTTTCTTTGTTTAGATTTGTATGCTGCTCTTGTTGGGGCTTGGTGGCCCAGTGTCTTCTGGGAACTCTCTAATTCTGGTCAAATCCCCCTCAGTGCAAAACTCTGTGGTATGTGAGTGTCAGTGACCTGTCCCTTCTTATCTCTGAAACCCCAAGATGAGAAAGCACCCAGTGCTACACCCCAAAAGTTTTGGTTCAGGATAGATCCTTCCAGGTGCCTTGTGAGGATCCAAAAGGCTTGTCCAGACATACTGCCATTTTCTACACCAAAACACTGATGATTCTGACAGTTCTGGCTGGTTCTGGGCTGCGTTGGGTGAGAAAAGGAGGATTACATTGAAGATGGGCCTTTTTATAATTCCATTTAAACTAACTCAAAAAGAAGGAGACTGGGATGTCCAGGCAATTAAGTTTGCTCTTAAGTCAAGAGGCCTTCCAGTTTCGTGTATCTTCCTGCCTGATGCTGGCCCCTCCTCTGTGGGACAGCTGAGGACACAGTAGTAAGAAAAGAACTGCCTTGCAGACTCATGGCGTGTTCTAGCTCTTGTAAAGGAAATTGTTACCAAAGTTATTTAGTACTTACATTCAGATTTATTGCAATATACAATAATTGCCTACCTGAATTAACCCAATGAAAATGCCAAACCCATACTACCCCACTCTAACTCATCAACTTCAAACTAACCCAACCTAACCACCAGTCCCAAATTAACCCAACCTAACAACTGATCCCACAGTAATCCATCCTATCCACCAGTCCCACCTAATTCTCCCTTCCTGCCAGTCCTATGTACTCAAATTATGCCATTGGATGACTGCATCTTGTAGAAACTATGCTCATGGATAATTTTACTAAAAATCCTTGATCTTAAACACAGTGGATAGATACCCTTTAGTCATTATCCTTTTACTACTTGGGATGTTGGTTTGTTTGTGTGTTTAATTCATTTTAACTACTGATAAGACAACTATTTTAATATTGAATCTTTCAACTACAATATCTGGAAGGCAAGACCACAGTGAAAATGTCTTCCTTTTTTTTTTAATCTAAAATTACATTCACCACAATATCTTGGTGCCAGAGGACAAATGATGG
The DNA here is from genome assembly GCA_033318265.1 of Phyllotis vaccarum. Taxonomy (NCBI): domain Eukaryota; kingdom Metazoa; phylum Chordata; class Mammalia; order Rodentia; family Cricetidae; genus Phyllotis; species Phyllotis vaccarum. The sequence continues at coordinate 90,676,140 of JARWLC010000003.1, forward strand.
ATCACTGGGATTCAGTTTTCTTTCGCTCCAGTGACCCAGGTGGTAGCTCACTCCTCCCTCCACTTATCTCTGTTTGAACCACAGGGAAGCCATCTTCACATATGCTATGCTTTCCTATGGCCGCCTTCACTTGGCAGCCCTTGCCTCATAAACACAAAGACACGGCAGCATTCCTTCTGAACAGATCCATAATGTGTTTACAGTGATGGTTTTAGGAAGCCGTTATCAAGATGAAAACCTAAGCATTTCCAATTCCATTACAACTGTGGGACACTTGAAGAATGCCTGGCTTAGATCCATGGCCCAACACTAACACACTGCAGATGGTGGTAGGTAAATCTGAGGCTCTCTGCAGAAAGGGCAGAACCAAATGAGAGAGTTCAACCTGGCTATTTCTGTGGGTTGTTAGTGGAAGGGGCCTTGGAGCAACCGAGTCAAGCTGCAGATGAAGGACCAAAGGCCCGGAGAGGACAGGATCAGTGTCTGTCTCCCATAGGTGGGCGGAGCCTGACTTAAAACTCTACAGTCCTGCCTCAGAGGCCAAATTGTAAAACCTCAAGCTCTAATTTGGTAAGTTTTCTCATATGTGGTGACAGTGGTGATTTATTTGAGTTTTCTCAGATTGTGTTGTAAAGCAATGGCACCAAGGAACAAAAAAAAGCACATTAAAGTCCATTCACATTGCTATACAGGTTCTACCTCTACTGTGTAGTAAATGATGGCGTAGCTTTTATTTATTATTTTTAACAGAGACCAAAACATAGAAATTGTACCTGTTAATAGAATGCCATACAATTTTTTAACATATATTCATCTTGTACAGATTAAATATTTCTCATCTGAAACATCAAACATTTATTACTTCTTTTTTGTGTGGCATGTGTGTCTGTGTCTGCAGGTATGTGTTTAGGTATGTGAACTTACTGGCCAGAGGTCAACATCAGTGTCTTCCTAGAAACTTACTAAGCACACTAGACTGGCTAGTGACCCACAAGGATGCTTATCTCCTTGACTATCCAGTGCTGGGCTTACAGGTACACAGTCTAGTGCCTGGCTGCCACATGAGTTCTGTGGATCCCAAATTGATTCCTCTGCCTGTACAGCAAACGCTAAACCACTGAGCCATCTCCCTAGCCTTGTCTCCTCCCCCCCTCCTCCTCCTTCTCCTCCTCCTCCTTCTTCTTCCTCTTCTTCCTCTTCTTCCTCTCCTCCTCCTCCTCCTCTTCCTTCTTCTTGAACACTTTCACAGTCCTGTCTTTGGGGAATATACAGTGCATTGCTGTTTCAGATAGTCACCCCCCCACCCCGACCCCTACCCCCGTTCACACAATAGCTCATGGCTCTTAGCTGATGACATCAACACCCATTGGTTGACCTTTCTCCATCCTTCACCATCCCTCACATCCACTATTCTGTTCTCAAGTTGTATGAGCAAGGGATCCATCCTAGTGCCTAATGCACTTTAGGTAGGCACTGGGCCACTGAATTGCACCTTGTCCTGAGATGGGCTTCTTCAAATTCCAGGTGGGGATTATGTTATATTTGTCTTTCTGGGTAGGAATACCACAGTTTATTATGTGACAGAGCTATATATTAAGGGGCTGTGGTGTATGTGCAGGGAGTACACATGAGAGAATGTGCTCAAGGAAGTCAGAGGGCAACTGTGGTTGTAATCTCTCATTCCACTCTGAGTTCTGAAAGAGCGTCTCTTACTGGGCTAAAGCTCATAGCGCAGGTTAAACTAGCTGACCGATGGGTCTCGGGGGTCCTCCTTCTCCTTCCCAATGCTGGGATTATAACATGTCACCACATCTGGCATTTTACATGAGTTTTGGGGCTTAAACTTGTGTCCTCATGCTTGGATGACAAACACTTTGCTGACAGAGTTATCTGCAGTCCCCATATGTGCTTCAATCAGATGGCCAGTGCTCTTCCCTCAGAAATAGTCAACATGGTCCCCATTTTCTCCCCTCTTTGCTGAAAGTTGAAGACAAACATTTTAATAAAAGCTCAAGAATCTTAACCCAGGTCATATGATCCAGTCTTGAGTGTAATATCATGTTGGCCATGTGACGATAATGATTAGATAGCAACTGAGGGTTTTTAAAATTAGTTTATTTTTATTTTTATTATTATTGTTGTTATTATTTATGTGCATTTGTGCACATGCCTTGGGGAGCACATAGAGGCTATAAGCTAAGTTTCGGGAGTCATCAGGAGGGGATCTAGCCCAGGGTTTCATGCATACTGGCAAGTACTTTGACACTTGAATTCAAGTTGTTAAGCATGTCAATCAACTGTCTCGCTAGCTGAAACAGCTGTTTCTGTATCACTGGCATCTAGGCCTTGGAAATGAAGCCTTGAGAGGTCCCCTCTCTGGCTCCCATTCACAGGACTTTTCAGAAGGTTGGAATTAATGGTACGTGACTGGATTCATGATTAGCAAGTCCCTCTCCCATTGTAAAATGGCAATGGTACAAATGGGGTGGTCATAAAATCCAAAGCAATCTTGTCCATCTGTGTTTTCTCTGTCCCAGGAGTTGAGACATATATTGACTCGTGGTGTTCAAATTTGCAGGGCCAAAAGCATTCCAGAGAAGGAGAAGCCTGAAAAGAAATCCCTCCTGAGTTAGTGTGTGAAAGTTAATATGTCAGAAACATTTTTTTTTTTACTTCATCTGAAGGAAATGGAGAATCTATTCTGGTAGATTATGTGGTTATAATATGTGGTACATATATATTAAATAAAAAGAGAGATTGAACTGTCTACTAAAGCTTTCTAACAGTAAGGCTTATGAAGTAAAAAAGAAAAAACAAAACTTAGGAAGGCTGGAGAAATCCTTTGATGAGTTTTAAAGCAGGAAAGAAACAGGCCGTACTATCTCCTTTATCCACCTGGAGGAGGTTATAACAGTCATGCCGTGACGTGACTCCCATTAAATGATGTTGTCTCTCTTGCCTGCCCCCCCCTCCATCCTGATACTCTGAATCAAAGTCAGCACAGGATCTTGTGGGCTTCTTTTCTCTGTCCCTTGCTCTGGAATTAAACTCAGTTCGCATCTTGTAACGTTTGAGAGTGCATATTGTTTTGAGTGATGATTTCAAAAGTCCCTTTGTCTTCTATTCAAAATATGCTAGGAAGCTAAAAACCTCTTGGGGTTAAGGCTGTGATCAGTTGGAAGTATGTCCTAGCCTTTGGAAAGCTCTGGTTCCATCCCAGCACCACATAAACCCAGTGAACTGTCACAACCTGTGATCAGATCTCACTGGTCATGTATATAAGAGGATCAAAAGGTTCAAAGTCAGCCTGGGGTATGTAGTAAGTTATTTCATGGCCACCCAGGGCTACATGGGACCTTGTCTAAAAAGAGGAAAGGAGAGAGAGAGAGGGAGAGAGAGAAGGAGAGAGAGACCCTCACACATACCCTAATAAAGGAGAATTCTGTTCTTTAAGGACAAATATTAGCATTGGCATTGTTACCTAACACATGCTATCGATGTGAAATTCTTGTGCCATAAGAACTTCCTGGGTCCCTGATAATTTCTTGGCTGAGTTTCCACATCACATTTCTATTTGAGATGCAGTTATACTTGTTACTGTTTTTAGTTGTCTGGAAGAGTCTTGTCTTCACACTAAAATGGTTTGCTTCATTCCTGCCTTGAAGATAATGGGAGAAACATGTATTTGTTTCAAAGTCACTGTGCCACAAACATAAGAAGTCCTTAACCCTCTAGTTTCTTCCAGACGCTGTAGGTACATGTAGCCATGGGGGTGTCATAGCACAGTGATTGTGCAGCTGGCCAGATTGTGTTAGTTAACTGGCTGCATAGCTCAGAGATCCTGCAGGTTAAATTAATTGTTCATACCAGATTGTGTTACTTAAACTTAGAATCCTAATTTGCTCTGACAACCTGTCAAATCAGCCTATAATAGATGTAGTTGAGGCTTACTTCCCAGAGAAGAGTCAGAAATCTGAACTTGGTAGTTCTATAGATTGGTATGTGTCTAAAACCCAGGCACCTTTTAAAAACCCAAATAAAGGTTACTTTGAACGGACACCTACAGTGAGACTCTTTATAAGAGTGCACAGTCATTTTTCCCATCCTAAAGTGCTATTGGCAGGATAAGGCTTGGTATTTAATCTATAACCCACCATGCCCTGCACCCCACAGTGGAGAAAAGCACACAGAACCAGAAGAAAGAGATCAAGAAAGCATTAAAAATGTCAGGCCACAAGACCATGTTTAAATTATTAGGTGAGATGCTGTCGTGCATTTAACAATGGCCCAGCACACCTCAAGGCCAACTTCCTCTCCACTTGAATGTTTTGACGGGTTATTGCCGTCTGCCCGAAATTGAATTTCAGTTTATTTCAATAGCATTTTCCAGTAAACAGGAGTGACGCTGGTATCTCGTTTGTGAATCTTGATGTAATAATCAAAGGTAATTGAAGCATGCACCAGCCACAGAGACTTATGACATGTTTTTAAACAAGTATTGACTGATCTGAAACTAATTTAACAAAAGCTGAAAATTGGACTCCTCTGAGAAGTCAGGCATAGAATCCAGGGTCTCTCACAGCTGCATGGAACCTGGCTTTAGAAATGGTGTGTTTGAGTTTCCTTACCTTTCCTTCAGAGTTAGGTGTCAGTTAGTGACAGGCAGGGTTGTGACCTCACTGCTAGAGCTAATCATCTGACAACTGGAGTTAATCACTTGTCAGCCTGTGGCTTTGATTAACTGGGGCCAGTTGTCCTCTGTTATCTTGGTGGCCTGTGGAGATAGCAAACCTCTCCAAATGAACTCCAAATGCAAAGTTTTCTACAGCAGAGAGAGCAAGTTTGGAATCTCTACATTTTGCGAATAAACTTTCTGTAGACAGATAAGCTCACTATCTTGTACTTATTCTCTGAAATACACAAATAGATGCACATTTAGGTACTTCAAGATAGCATTGTAATTCTGGGCTTGCAAAATAATTGCCTGAATTCTACTCCATTTAATGGACATTGTGTTCTAAAGGGAGAGATGAATGGATAAAACCTGCAATTTACCTCTCTATGCTGTGCAAGAAGCAAAGATTAAAAGAGCAGGTGTGTGGTTCTCCTTATGCTTGGGGGGGGTGGTCGTAGTGGTAGACATTTGTGGAGAAGAATTTAAAATTCAAATGATGAAGTAAGTAGTTAGAAATGTTGATGTCTGCACAGACTGACCTCAGGTCTGAATGGCAGTGGGTGTATATTTTCACACACCAAAGAGAAGAGAAAGGATGGTTATGCCGTGCACTGGAGAAGGGGAAGGATGGAGATAAGCAAAGGAAACCATTTGATGTTTGTTGCCTAATGGGAGGAAGTAGAGGAAAGTGATAATCTAAGGAAAAAGCATGAAGGAGAAAATAATTAACAGCTTCATTAGGCAAAATTCACCATTTGTACATTTTCCTAACACACATTAATGGCAGATGCACTGAAACTTCATGCAGACCAGATTTCTCTAAAAGACAATGAACCACAGTTCTTGCAACAGGCAATTAGACGTCCATGTCACCCTTGTCAGGAACACGGCAAGGGATTCACAGGGAAGTAGGCTCTAAACCGTTTGTTTTCTAAGTAGAAATCTTGTAGACATGGGCCTCATTAGAGCATCATTCCACCTGTGGAAAGCGAAACAGGTAGAGTTGACATGATCACCTGGGGATTTGCAGACGTAATGCCCATTATCGCTAATAGACACCCAGAACCCAAATCCCAGAACGTCTAGCTGAGCCTATGCCCTTAAGTATTTGGTGTGCTCTTCTGACGAGATGTTGTTGTCATGATGGCTGTTTTAATAAGGTTTTGTGTAATTGGGACAAGAACAGCACACACAGTGTGCCTCGGTGTTTTCCCCAAAGTGATTTATGTGATTTGAGGGGGAAAGATGCTGAAGGCCATGAGGACTCCTCCATCACAAGTGCTTATGAAACCACCCAGAAGAATTGGCTTACGTGTCATAAAGCACGGTGTAAAATAGTTCTCTGTCAGGGTTCTGTGATGTCTGTTCTGGTTATTTTTGTACATTCACTTTATTCTCACTGGGTATAGTATAGACTCATTTCCAACAAAACAGTATTCTAGTTCCTTTGTATTTGATTTACAGAGAAATTCAAGGTAAATAGACGTAAATCCCACCTACAAGCATCTAACTTCTTCGGTTCTGCCATGCTGGGGCTGAACAGAGGGGTTCACACACTTGGCAAGCACTCTGCCGATGAACTAACTACCTTCCCAGCCCTTTTCTTACTCTTTATTTGGAAACAAGGTCTCACTGAGTTTCCAGGGCTGGCCTTGCACTCAACTTTGGATCCCAAGCTGGCCTTAAACTTGTGACCATCCTGCCTCAGCCTCTTCAGTAGCTGCAATTACAGGCTTCCTCAACAGACCCAGCAAGAATATGCTCTTATCCAGGAAGTAAATAAGATATGATAGTACCTGAAAATAAATTTTTAGCAAATAGTGTGGCAAACTTACATAGTTTGAGTGCCACTGAAGGGCAGGGTATACTGTGAGGAACGTATGCTTAGGCCATTTTATCCTCGGGTGAACATTCTTGAATATACTTATACAAGCAAGAATGGCTGTAACTTCAGCAGAAAATACAACTTCGCAGGAACACCATTGCACAGACAGCTTGTTGGAGAAGGAAGGACTCTCAGGTTAAGTGTGTCTTCCCATGGACCTAAGAGTTTCATTAAGTCCAAGTGGAAGCGTATCTAGATGTGACTGCAAATGAGTTTCCAGAAGATCCTTGAATTGAGCTTTGGAAAGGGGGTTTTAAATCAGCAGAGATAAGCAAAAAGAAAAGAGATGCCAAAGTTAAAATTAAAAACTCTGTATGGTTGCGCTTAGATGGACATCAAGACAGTTCCGCTACACCCTGAGAAATACAAGTCAACCCTAGAGATGACACCTGAGTAGGGACTGGAGTCACAGATTGTGGTGTGCCACAGAAGGGTGGTTTGCTATTTTTATACTTCAAAATGAAAACCCAAAAGTCAATTTCTAAACCTTTGTTTGGTATTCAAATAACTCTTCTAGCTTTCGTTGGCAAGCTATTATATGTCTAGTGGGATTCATATTTCATCATTAATGTTCACGGTACCAAGATTTCTTTTCTTTGTATTTGTGCTTGTTTGTATTTTAAAGCCTGAGTCGAAAGAGAAGGAATGTGCTGTGCTGTATTGTGCTGTTTCCAGCCCAGGATTATCCTGGCCTTAAACTCTTGAATCACTAGACAATTCTGAATCTGGGAATGAATGGAACACACTCATATGATGGTGGCCAAGATGTTGCTTAAAAAATACTCCAGATCACCTTCTACCAACTCAGCCTCTCCTTTTTTCTACCTTCTCTGTGGCATCCTTACTATTACCTCATTTCCTAGTCAGGGACAGGATCCAGACCTAAGCACAAGGCATCAGCATATAAGATGGCACCTATGCCATGCATTCCATTTATGCACCTGCGTGAGACTCTGGGCAAGGTCTCAGGACTGAGTTCATTCAACTCACTGCTAATAGTGAGTAACTGCCTGTGAAGTTTGTGGTTTAACCACATTGACCAGGTGCTTCCAGAGTGCTGTGGACACAGCTGCCCTAAGAATATTCTCCTATGTAACAGGATACTACCTGCTTATTCCCTTCCAGCTTCTAAAATAATGACTGGCATAAAAGCACACCCTTCTTTTCAGGAATGAGTGCTAAATAAACAGAACCTACTGAAACATTCTCCACTGAAAGAACACACACACCACACACGCGCGCGGTGCACGCACACACACACACACACACACACACACACACACACACACAAGTACAATACATTCCCCTCGTCAGACACCTGAAGAAGCCCTTCTTTTTCAACTGCAACATATAATGGAACTAAAAATCAAAGCTTTTGCTAATGGCCTTCTTCCATTTGTCCAGAAAATTTCCACTGAAGAGGTCCATAGAACTGCTGTTTTTACGCTGGAGTGGCTTCTGTTTAACATGCCTGTCACCCATTAAGGAAAAAGTATTTTTGAAGACATTGGATTTTAAAGGATAAAAATTAGAAAAATATTAAGTTGAGGTTATTATTTTTAATGACTACCAAATCCCACATTACTTCTGCTTTGGAAGTCTTTGAACTGTTAACCTGTGTTTCTGAGTGTACATTCGTCAGCGCATAATTAGGAGGAATTCCTTAGGAAGTAATTGATATGAAGACCATATGACTTCTAAATTTACAACAGACTATTTTAAGGTTAAATTTTTATGAAGGTTATGAGTGTATCTAATTAGTGAAAATGGGTATTTTGCCCATGTCTGAGGGGAGAATTATTACAATCTGGGTCATTAAGGAAAGTATCTAGAATCAATGACATTTTCACAGCACGGTAATAATCTACTGTATTACACACAAAAAGAAATGTTAAAGGAGCCATCGAGTTTGGATTGATACTATATAGTTGCATAACGGGAAATTCAACACACATTAAACAGTTATGATCACAGGAACCCTCTTCATTGAGAATTGAGAGTTCTTGGCCAGCATGCCTGGATTGTAAAAGAAAAGGGAAAAAAAAAAAATCAATGGAACAAATGAAACTCTTTGGCTTCAGGAACCCAACCCTGAAATTAGACATAGAAACTGCTTGAGTAAAATTGTCAAGCAGCTTTAGTCTGTGGCTCTCTGGCCACAGACACCACTCTTTGGTAGACAGGGATCCACCTTCCTTGTTTCTCAGCCTTACATTTTATGGTTCTTCCTGGGTCCTAACTTCAAAGCATGATGGAAAATCTTTATTCCAGCTACAAGATTCTCTAGATCGCCCGGAGACAATGGAAAAGATTTAAGCTAAATGGTACAGGACACAGGGAGAAGGCATGGGAAAACCTAGAACATGGAGCAATTCTGAGCTGCCTGCCACCACCAACACCCTCTGAGCAGCTAAGGAGCTGTTCTGCTTGGTGTGATTTCTTTACTTTTAGGAGCCAACCATTAAATCTGACTGGTAAATGCTTCTCTTCTCACCACACACACACACACACACACACATACACACACACACACACACACACACACACACTCATACATACTCACATACACAGACACACACATACACTCATACACACTCACACACATACACACATAGACACACACACACATACACACATAGACACAAACAGTGCCTGAGGTTGTTCTCTGGCTTCTTCATGGACAATAGTGTACACATGTGTACCCACAGGAACATGCACTCACAGGTATAAACCCTTACATACAAAGCTGTTTAGTGTCAAGAAACCACCACTAAGGGCTAGTTCAAAAAATAATGGAGAGGCTTAGTGTGTAGCTCAGCAATATTCACTGGCTAAAAATGTCTATTTCAGGCTCTGGGTCCAAAGGGAGGTTGATAAATACAAAATAAGTGGAAGTCAGTACCAACTATGTCTATGACACATACACACACTCATACATGCACACACATACACACTCACACACATATACACACATAGACACACACACTCATATACATACACACTCATACAAACATACACACATACATACACTCACACATACACATATATACAGACACACATACACATATAGACACACACACACCAACAACAACAACAAGACAACTCATTATGAAGAAGTAAGGACATAATGCCACAGTTTGGGATGTAGTCTCAGGATCAATGGTGTCTGCTACATGGAATTTTGAAAACATACCTACTGAAGGAGTAGATAATACAAATTAAGGGAGATGTAGAATGGTTGCCAGGGCATCCAAAAGGAGAGGAACCCATCTACACACAGGGTGTGTCCTGTTCCTGTGGGGATGAATATGGGTAAAACTGAATAATTTCCCAGTCCTAGGGAAGCAAGATGTGGAACCTCAGTACAGCAGACTCTTCACTCGGTCCTGAAAATGAGCTCAGTCTTTCATGGAAATGCTCGGAAAGCTCTTCAGGGCAGAGCTCCCAACCTTCCTGACGCTGCAACCCTTTCATACAGTTGCTCATGTTGCAGTCACCCCAACCGTAAAATTATTTTGGTTGCTACTTCATAACTGTAACTTTGCTCTTGTTAGGTTGTGTAAATATTTTTGAAGATAGAAGTTTGCCAAAGAGATCATAACCCACAGTTTGAAAACCACTACAACTGGATATGTCCTGTTCCACCTGTGACAATGGTGTGGCCTTCAGTTCTGCCTTCTGAGTCATACTGAACTCCTAACAGTTAAGGCAGAATAGGAGGAATTGTAATGTTAAACTTATCTGTCCTGTTAAACTCCTGTCATTGTTTACAAAGTGATTTCCTTTCTAAATTGGGCCAGCCTGTATGTGCTCAAGCATGGCTGGGCTGTTTATGTGCAGCTGCTATTCGTACAGGTTTGTGTTTGTGCACATGTGGAGGCATGAGGCCAGCCTCAGGTGTCATTCCTTGGGCACCCTGAACAGTTTTTATTTTTTTGAGACAATGTTCCATGTTAGCCAAAGCTGACTCCAAGCACACCAAATAGCTGAAGATGACCCTGAACTTCTGGCCCCCTTGTTTGCACCTCCTGGGCACTGGAATTCTAGGTTTGTACCACTATGTAGTGCTGGGGATAGAACTCACAGTGCTGGGCAAGCACCCCACTGCAGCCCCAGCCTGCTCTCTGTGACTCTATCTACATATAAATTCTCTTCATAAACTTTTGCTCACAAAGCACAATCAACGTTAGCCCTCTACTGTAAAAAGTTCAAAAAATCAGGCTGCCAAGGTAGAGGAGAAAGTTCAGCCATTTACATTTTATTTATTTGGTTGGTTTTAGTTTTTCAAGACAGTTTCTCTGTGTAGCCCTGGCTGTCTTGGAACGTGCTTTGTAGACCACCAGAATAGCCTCCAACTCAAAGAGATCCACCTACCTCTGCCTCCCAAAGGGCTGGGATTAAAGGTGTGTGCCACCATGCCTGGCCCTACAGTGTTTTAAGTAAAGAAAATTGGCTTAGGTTATAAAATATGCGATTCTATAAAGAAAGAAGGAGCTTAGTGTGGCTCTGGCTTGTCATCTATTGGCTCATTTGCACAGATGAGACTGTGGTGTGATGGGCAGCGAATGTTTGTACCTTTATCTGCCTTCTGCTGTGCTTGGGAGAAGTGGGTGTGGAAACACACACTTTTATGCTGTATTTGATTTTAGCTAGATCACGTTCCCTTTTCCTTTCTGGGAAGCTGGCCGTTAAAGGCATTGGAGTCTGGGGAGCCCCTTGGTGAGAGGATGGGGTTCCATGTTCTCTTGGCTGAGATAATAGACCCTCTCTCAACAGGATAACCTTTTATGTGGCCCGATGGTTAAGCTTGCCCATAGCAGTGCCCTGCTCTTAGGAGACCCGTGAGGTTAAGGCTAATGCTTACTCTTCTCCTGAACACACAATTACTCCTTCATGTCTTTATTAATCACATTGCCACCTAGAGGTATTCAAATCCCTTCCTCTCCCATAAGATTGTTCCCAAGCCAAAATAATTAAGGACCCGAATCTATAAATTAGTCTGTAAAGGAAGTCAGTGAAAAGGAGAAAAAATTACATGAGGTAGTCAGATAATAACCAGTGTATCTTATATGTGCATGTTCATATGAGTGTGTGTGTGTGTGTGTGTGTGTGTGTGTGTGTGTGTGTGTGTGTGTGTGTGTGTGCAGGTATATATGCAAGTTCATGTGTGTGCACATATGTGGAGGCTAGCAGACAACCTTAGTTGTCATCCTTAGGAGCACAGTCCACTTCCTTTGAAACAGCATGTCTCAGTAAGCTTGACTGCCTCAGCAGTGAGCCCCAGGGATTCTCTTGTCTTTGCCTCCCCAGCACTGGGGTTACAAGCAACACCAAGCCTGGCCTTTTTATATGAGTTTTAGACTCAAACTCACACCTTTATGCTTGCAAAGCAATGCTTTAGCTGCTGGGCATCTGGACAGGTCCGGGGATTTTGCTGCCAAGCGGTTTGCAGGTTGTCATGAAGACTCTAGATGACAGAACTTGAGCTGAGTTATTCTCTGTGTTATGAATTGACTGGAATGTATGTAGAATGCATGCCCGATAACGTGTGGCTGATAAACCCAGCATCTGACTACAGAGTCAAGAGAAGGCACGGAGCAGATGCTCAGGTTTTGGCCAGCAGTGTGATGCTTTCACTGAAGACCAGGGATAAAGGAAGAGGATCTCTGTCCAGTTTGATCTGCTTCCCTCAGGTGTGTTTCCATCTAACATCAGAAATTCATTAGACTGGATCTGAACAATCTCTCTCTCTATCTCTCTTTCTCTCTCTGTCTCTGTGTGTGTGTGTGTGTGTGTGTGTGTGTGTGTGTGTGTGTCAGAGGCCATCCTCAGGTGGAGTTCCTTAGGCAGCCTCCCACCCCCCAACACCTTACTTTAGACACATGGGTCTCTCACCAACCTGGACCTTGCTGATTCTGCTTGACTGGCTGGCAGATGAGGCCCCAGGATCCTTCCGTCTCTGCCTCCCTAGTTCGTGATCCCAAGCATGCACCATCATGCCAGCTTTTTCACATGGGTTTTGGACTTAGGTCTCTGGTGCTTTTGATGCAATCACTTTGCCATCTTAGTCTGTCTCACCCCTACAAAACACAATATAGATGATGCCATCTCTCCTAAATTCAGCTCCACCCAGCACTGTCTCTGAAAGAGGCTTCCATCTGTGTCCCACCCTCCCTTCCACTCACCCACCTGCCCACCACTCACACCCCCACACTTGACTACCCTTTTTCTTTCTCCCTCTACTTTTCCAGAAAAGATGGCCGACTGTTTGAGGGACTGAGGGACTTTACTACAAAAAGAATAATCCTACCTACTTAGCACTGAAAGGTTGCAAGGTAATTATTAGGGGAGAAAAAAAACTTAAAGATGCGAGTATTTGCCAACTGTAGTTCCTGCAGCTCTGGTTAGCAAATTCTCTTGATCCCCAGTGAATAATTACTAATTAATCAGGAGGATTTTTTTTTAAGCTCTTAAAATTAGCACGTTGGGTCCTGAAGTCTAAAAAAGAATTATGGTTTTATTTCTTCTTTCTAAAGAATTAAAGAGAAAGTTGAGGATTAGGATTAGGATACTGTAAACCAGAGGCACTGCCTTCCAGACCTGGAAGCTGCTCCCCAGGACTCCCACCCATCCCAGTGTGGAAGCCTTTTGTGCTAATTATAGGAATCCAACTGCAGATCATTTAGACAATCTGCATGTCAATAAAATCCTTAGTGGACTTGTTACCAGTGGTCAGTGTGTGGGCTGAATGTTTCTGGGTTCTTGGCCTCTCATACCAAGACCTGAAAATAAGAAATAACACAGATGTGCAACAGAATCAAGGTAACTTTATTTGGAGCAAAAGAATAGTTCAGATTAAAAAGAGGTGCATTGTCAAGACTGACAGCAGACCACGTGAATTACTGTTCAGGGCTTCCTTCTATGGGATTCATGAAGGGATGGCTACAAGGGGTATTAGTTACCTATTTTAATTGATGTGATTGTAGAAGCATTTCTCTACTGTACATGCCCCCACTTACAGTGCATCTGATTTTAATCATATGCATGCCCAGTTTTGCATGGGCACGGGATGGTAAATGGCAAGTTCTTTCTAAAAGGTGACTAGAGGACATAGTTTTACCTTATTGTACTCAAAACTAGTTCAAGATGAATCAGCCCATCTATTCTTCATACTCAAATAAATTTGGACTAAATTTGAATAGAAACCGTCTAAATTTGATTGTTACTAGGAATGGGAATATGTATATTGTTGTTTAAAGAGTGTGCCCCAGTGTAGGTGGGGGTAAGGGGTTCTAAGGTTGATGGGTGCCTTGTTTGGAGAGGGGTGCATGGTGCCTGATGCAGGAACTGGACTGGCAGATGCATTAATACAAGAGGAGGGTGTGTGTGCATCAACTAAAACCAAATGGGGTCCCCGTGCTAATCAACCCTCTATACCTACCTGCTTCCAATTTAGTGATTAAAATAAACAGCTTTATATGATGGGTATGCACTGTGTCCTCTCTCTGCTACTGACTCTAGCTCTGACTGATTTCTGATAGTGCTGCTGAGGCACATCTTCCGTCAGTTTTCAAGGTGTCAGGGTATGATCACACTGTGACTCAGTCAAGTTAAACTCAGCTCAATCCCTGAGCAGTAGCAAAGCTACATTTTTTTTTCTTTTTAAGATTTATTTTATTTTATTTTTTAATTTATTTATTTGTTATGTATACAGTGTTCATTCTGGCTTCTTTTTTTTTTTTTTTTTTTTTTTTTACTGTTTGGCTACACACTAAAAGAGGGCACCAGATCTCATTATAGAGAATTGAGAGCCACCATGTGGTTGCTGGGAATTGAACTCAGGACCACTGGAAGAGGAGTCAGTGCCCTTAACCTCTTCAGCCTACTGTGTACTGAGGGTACACATGGGAGAAGAGACGTCTTCATCCCAATAAACCTCTGGTGTGTACCAGTAATCCCAGCATGCAGGTGATGGATGCAGGGAGATCCTAACTTTAGCTAGATGGCAAGTTCGAGGCCTCCTGGAGTAAATGAGACCCCATTTCAAAACAAGCAAACAAAACAAAACCAACAATCCTCCTTCCCATTCATTTTTCTATGTGTTTACAGCCTCTATAATATTCACCTCACATTCCAACCTCACTTGGAAAGGTAACATTAAGCGTCTACAAAGGCATTGTATATATCTAGTTTTTCTAGCTCCCCAAGTAAATTCCCAGTCTATGCATTTTATAAATATGTATCCGAGACTCAGAGAAGCCCATCAGTTCCTGCCCAGCACATTTTGAATAATACTTGTGTTAGAGTCAGGAAGACCCAGTTCCAGCTAATGTCAGGCAACTGTCCCCATTGGTGTTTGACTGTATGTGTTGCTTAGGTTTCTTTCTTTGTAACACATACCTGACCATGAACTTATAAAGAGCATGAGGTGAGGCTGGGGGATGGCTCTTCTGGTAAAGTACAAGACCCAGTACTGCAGTTCCATCCTCAGAACCATGGAAAAAATGTTAACACCTGTGTTTCTGGGGCTGGGGAGGTGGAGGCAAGAGGATCCTGGAGACACAGGCCAGCTAACCTGGAACTTGATAAGGCCAACTAGGGAAATGGACACCTAAGGTTATCCTCTGGCCTCCACATGCATGCTCACATATTCAAACCTTCTTTTAACACAGGTGCATCTACACATGGAAGGGGGTATGTTTGGCTCACAGTTTGGGAACCTTTTTAGCTGATTTTGTTTCTTAGACCTGTCAAGATGCAGGAGTGTGGAGTGGAGTGAAACCACTTGTGACCTGTAAGGAAAAAGGGGAAAGGTATTGTATACCAAAGACATGCCTCGTCACCAGTTTACATGAAAATCTCCCATGAGGTCCCATTCTTCAAAGGTTCCACATCCAGATTGCTAATGTGGGTCTTCATGGGGAACACTCAAGATCCAGTCTGTAAGAGTGGTAATTCCTTATAGAAAAGGCTCTTTTCCACCAAGATTGGAGATGGAGCCTAAGCCTCAGAGCCAGATGCTGACTTCAGTCCTCACTAGTCTAGCCTGGCTCCATTGTGCAAAATGAACCCAGTTAACTTTAATACATAACTTTGGATCGGAAAGCTGAGCAGTAAACAACAGTATTCTACGTGTTTAAAAAATAATCTTAGAGGAGTGAAGGGCTAGAGCTGTGCCTTGTTGGCAGAGCCCCTGCCTCACATGCACAAATCCCAGGACTGCATAAGCTGGATGTGGCAGTGACACCTATAATCCCAGCATTCCCAAGGCAGAGGTCAGAGGATCAGAAATTCAAAGTCAACTTGGCTATATAGTGATGTTAAGCCAGCCTGAGCTCAGTGAGAGCCAGCCTCAAAAAGTGAGCACAGGGTTTGCAGCTTGTAAAATGGTTCAGTAGGTAACGGCCTTTATTGCAAATTCTCATGACCTGAGTTTGGTTCCCAGGTCCCACATAACAAAAGTAAAGAACCAACTCCTCTCTCACGCACACAGTGACCACAAACAACACACTAAATAATGAAATATTAAAATAAACAAATATGTAAGGTTGTAAGTAAATATGAGGGGAGGCAATGCTCACATGTTCCTCTCAGCTCTTCCCTTCTGTATAACTTAGCCAGTTATTGAAACCCCTTGTGAGGAACTTGGAGAAGTCAGTCTCTGTATCTTTATGTGTGTCTCTGTCTCTTTCTGACTTTCTCTGTGTTTCTGTCTGTGCCCCTCTCTCTCCTCTCCTTCTGGAGAACAGTGGGAAGTTGGCAAGAAGTAAAACCGTCCTGTGACGTGGGAGGTGAATGAGTTATAAATGCTAATGTCTTCCAGGTGGCTGTTTGCCTTGGGAACTAAATTTATTGTAATTAAAATCATGTGAATTTTCTAGAGCTCAAAACTCAGTGATTCTGATGCTAAGAGATGGCTGTTCCCTCCACAGCACACTTACTCCAAAAGAGATGTACCTGACCATCCCTCCAAAATGCAGGCATTTGGGATCCAAGTTAATCCTAAAAGTATTTTCTCATGTAAAGGTTTCTTTTATTTTATTTTTTTCAGTCTAACTTGCCAATAAATCTTAATTATAATGTGAAATTCCACACAGAAACTTAACATCCAAGTATTTTCTATTAAAAATATAAATTTGGTCGTCATTCTGTACCACGTGTCTCGAATCCTTTGGTGTTTTTGAGATGGGACATTGCTCTGTAGTCCTAGATAGTCACTCACTGCACAGAGCAAAGCTGCATCGAACTCCTCAGTGGTTCTCAGGAATGCACCTCTCACTTTCCCTATTCCAGGCATACATCACCATAGCCAGTTTTGTGCAGTACTCCAAGCCTTGGTGAAACCCAGAGCTTCGTGTATGCTAATGCTACACAGTCTACCAACTGAACTGCATCCTTAGCAGTGTTTTGGGTTTTGGTCAAATTATTATCATAGTTCCACATTAAGCGTGTGTCACAGCAATCTTGGAATTACTGATTTTGTCCCTCTGGAGACCCTGGTTCAGTTTAGACCCCTGCTTCCCTATTCTCTGGAATCAGCACCTGAAAGTTCCTGAACCCACAGCAGGTACAGCTCATTGACACCATTTCCGTTGCCCCTCCCTTCTTTCTCTTGCCCTGGACTCAGCACTGTTCTCTGTCAGACAAAGTGTGGTGAACCTGAACCTGAAAAGCACCTCTGATTTTCCTGAAGGGTCTCAAAGCACGCATAAGAGGACTCTGAAGTGGAAGGTGGGTTCCTGTAGCTGGTTTTGAAGATGGAGAAGGCCATATAGGAGGATGTTGTGCTAAGGATTCCACCCAGATCTGGCTTATTGAGCCTACTTGGGGAGCATGGGTGAGGGATTACTCACAAAAGTGTGAATGTCTCCCAAATCACAACAAAGTCCCACCCAACTGTGGACTGCAGCCCTATCAATATTACCTTGCTTTTTGTCCTGTGACACTCTGAGAAATGATGCAGCCATGTCATCTTACACCCAACTTGAGTACCAGTTGTAGCATCTCTGACAGGGCAGACCAACTGATGCATCTCAAGCTGACAATGTGGATTGTGTTCAGCCACTCAGTCAATCATTTCTGCTTCTTCAACAAGAAAGCTAGACTCTGTTTCCTGTAGGCGTGCCTTGCCACCTTTTCTTCTTGACCATCTGTGGCCACTGAAACCCTACTTGACTTGTCCCTTGATACCCTTCTAAGTTTATGCTATTTCTCTTTAACATTCTCTTGAATGTATATTTGTGTATGCATGTGTGTGCCTGCATGTACGTGGTGTGTGTGTGTGTGGTGTGTGTGCACGCATGTACGTGTATGCGTGTGTTGTGGAGACTAGAGGTCAACAGCAGATGTTCTCGGTTGCTTACTTCTTTTAAAATGCTTTAGATTTATTATTATTATTTCACATATGCGAGTATTTTGCTTGTGTTTACTCAACTCAAAGGAAATAAGAAATGGTTTATTGTGAGCTAAATTTGAGTAAACCATGCCCCAAAACATGGATTTAGGTTACCCCAAATCCATATTCCAATATGGACACAGTTTCATAAAATTTCATAGTAACAGAAAAATAAAGTCATAAATCAAGGGACTTTAAAAATACATTGGAAACAGGAAGTGGCAGTTCCAGCAGAGCAGGAAGTCCTTGCCATACCTCCCAGATGTTATCTGATGACTTTAGCTTTTCGGCTGGTGGGAAATTAAGGTTTCATTAAGTTGGCTAATACATTTCAAACATTTTTTTGTTTATGTTTTGCATCTTGGGTGTCTCCCCAAGGCCTCAGTTGGTTCTTTGGGAGACAGTGGGCCTTTAAAAGGGGTGTGTGTACATATCCAAGGTTTTCGGTTCACAGGGACATGAGACTGTACTCTTGAAAGAAATGGTCCCAAGTCCCTTCTTGTTCTCTCTTAGCTTTCTGGCCATGAGATGATAACCTTTGCTTTACCAGGTTCTCTGCTGTGATACATGCTTGTCACAGGCCCCCAAACCACAGGGCAAGCTGTGAACCAGTGTAGCCTTTTCACTTTGGAAGCTGAATGTCCCAGAACCTTCACAAAATTCCAGTCTCCGTGACGTGTGCTCGTAACACCAGTGCGAAGGATGCACAGATACGTGGATCCCTGAGGTGGCCCAGCTAGCCTAGCTGAATTGACAGGACCCAGGGCTGTGAGAGACCTTGTTTCAAAAACAACCAGGGTGCACAGTACTTGAGGAACAACACCCACCGTTGACCTCTGGCCTCTGTGCAGGCATACGCATGTGCACAAACACACATACACACATACCACCACTACCAATAATAGTAAATAAATAATTACTAGGAGAAGTTGGATATATCAGGAGCTTACTAGGGTATGAAAAGCTGATGTGAAGATGATGTTTACATAACTCTAAACAAGAACTAAGGATGGCTTAGAGGAGGTAGCGTACCTCAGAGTAACCAGGTCACGGTGCAAAGATACAACCCTTCCAGAAAGTATGTCTGCAAAAGCAACTGGCTGAGGGTATGCTGAGATGAGTTCACTAGCCAGCCAGCCAGCCTACATGGAGAGCTCCAGGCCTGTGAGAGATGGAGTCTCAAAACAACAAAGAGCAAACAAAATAGAAAACAAATTGGACTACTCTCGAGGAACAACAGCTGAGGTTGACGTCTTTGCTCCGCATGCACCTGAACACCTGTCATTCATGCTCAGAGAGAGAGACTCGTGCTCACAGGGCCCTCCCAAGCTCTGGGTTCTTCTAGATTATTCCACACTACTGCTAATGGATCAATCCCTCACAAAGACCAAGTTAGTTAAAATAAGTAAGAAGACGTACTGCAATGTGGAATGTACTGGACAATGTCATGCAGTATGGCCAGCATTTCAGAAAGTAAGAAATCCAATCCAATTTCCTTGAATTTCTTTTATTTAAAAAAAAAAAAAAATCACACAGAGAGTCTCATTGATTCTGTGGTTTATATTAAAAAAAAAAAAAAACCAAAAACAACAACAAAAAAAACGCAAGTCCTTGATTTACTTCTAAATAAAACATCTTAATGATAATGTTTCCTAACCAAGAAATATAAAGTTGCTCAGAAGGCAAACACAATTTGCTACTTTCGGTGAGTCTGTGAGGATAGTTAGTACTTTACATAGTCACTTTATCTGATTATAAGCACTTGTCCATAATAATAATAAAAAATTAAGATTAAAAAGTTTAAAGACACAGAAATGGGTAAGAACATAATCTTTGTTATATGCATGAATGTTTTGCCTTCATGCATGTACATGTAGCACTGTGTATCTGCTAGATTTCCTACAACTAGGGTTACAGATGGTTGTGAGCATCATATGGGTGCTAAGAATCAAATTCATGTCTTCTACAAGCTCAGCCATGAGCCATCTCCCAGCCCTGAGATCAATATGTACCCAGAGCTAGACATACTTACTTTGCGATTGGGGGAGGGGTGATGTTGGTGACCTGATTTCTCCATTGTGATTGTACTTGTGCCCTGTTAGGGATGATCCTATGGGAGAAAGACGCTCACCCTGAGATGACCCCTTCCTACCAGCTCCAGGGTGTGCAGAAGTGAGGTGGAGGGAGATGGAGCCTGGGTACAGTAGCTCTCTGTATCAGAATACACCCCAGAGAGGACTTGCCTTCCCTTCCATTGGTGGTTCTGCCACAGCATTATGGATAATCTGTACTTTCCTGAGAAAACCTGGTTTAAGTGCGGCATGTTCCTAGTCTGTCTGCCACCATACACCTCTGGAGTGTCTGCAGGCACTGTGTAGTGATCCTGTGTGTTTCTCATTCTCTGGGCACCGTTTGTCCTACTTGGCTGTTTCCCTAAAAGGATAATCTAGGCCTTCCAAAAAAAAGAAAAATAATCTCTTGCCTCTCTTCCTTCCTTCTTTCCTTCCTTCCTTCCTTCCTTCCTTCCTTCCTTCCTTTCTCTCTTTCTTTCCTCTCTCCTCCTCCTTCTTTTCTCTCTCTCTCTCTCTCTCTCTCTCTCTCTCTCTCTCTCTCTCTCTCTCTCTCTCTCTCTCTCTCTCTCTCTCTCTCTCTCTCTCTCTCTCTCCTCTCTCATGATAAGGTTTCTCTCTGCACATTCCTGGCTGTCCTAGAACTGACTCTCTAGTCTAGGCTGGCCTCTAACTCAGAGATCAGCCTCCTCTGCTCCTGAGTGCTACAGGAGTTCTTCAAAGAAAATCTGTATTCGTTCATCATGCTCATGGATAACCATTGGGATTAGAACTATTTCATGAGGGTGAAGTTTGGGATTAACACAAGTCAAGGCCTGTGGCTTGTAAAGGTTTTGATTCTAAATCCAAGAACAACCAAGGAAGGATCTGTCAGCTGCCGCTGCTGAACTCAGCATCAGAGGAATGATCCCTTTCAAATGCAGGATACATGGATCTTTGTGTTGTCTTCCAGGAAGTAGTGCCTGTGCTCAGCTACCTTCATCACACAGGGAAGAGTCTGAAAGTAGACTCTGGCAGAGGGAGAATGCCACCTGAGAGGGTTGATTGCCTTCTGAATAATTAAAAGATCCACAGGAAGTTTATAGTCCCTAGGAAGTTTACATTTTCTTTGCGATGATCAAGGAGCCAGCCACACTGATATTGTTAACAGGGGATAGAAGGGCCCACTTCCTGAATCCCCACGTGGAAGGCTGACCCCTTTCCTTAGTTACCTGGAGCATCCATTTTCTAGATGAGGAGGATCCACTTGAGGAGCTTCCCCTGTGGCTTTGTGAGTTAGATTCCTCAGGTGTAAGTTCTCAGGTCTCCCTCTTCAGATTCTGCAGGGCCTCCTGTCTCAGCTGAAGAGCCTGACATTCTAAACAAGAGTGTTTGCCTCACTGGCAGCAGCAGCAGAGCAATGCACAGCCTTTTGGGGGCAGGGAGGGAGTGGTGGTGGGAGGGAGTGTCAAAATTTGCAAACTTGGGATCCTGGGCACAGGGCCAATGAAGGCTGGGTGGGTTGCCTTGGTATTTCAGGGAAGGAAGCTGGCCCACCAGCTGCATTCTGGGCATGGTGTCTGACAGAGAATGGTAAAGAGTGAGGCTGGTGTCAATTCCAGGGGGAGATGGCAAGCTGCTTGCTTCCTCCCTACCCCTTTAGAGATAGTTTTCTTACAACTTGGGCAGAATCCACTCTCCTGAATGTGTGCAAGAAAGCCTGTTCCCTATATTCCTTGGGACTTGATTGGATAGTACTTTGAAGGGAATACTAAAATGCTAGCAGCCTTCCAGCACCCAAATGTGACTATAGTATCCCTGAATAACTCTATTTCCTAAAATTGGCACTGGTTATGGCTTATCTCTTGCTGGGAAGGGATTCTAATTCACACCCCTCACACTCTTAAAAATAGCTGTTACGGTTGCCAAGGGGAGGGCCTGGTATTTACTATCAGAGAATGTATGAATTAAAATACTAGTTTCCCCCCCCCCTCCCCTCGAGACTCACTGGCAATAGTTAGCTGAGCACTCTGTTACCTGAGAGAAAGCCCTTCCCACAGAAATGCCCTTCCTTTTCACAGTGCCTGACCCACCTCTCTTATGTGTGCCTGGAAGGCAGCACGCACCAGCATTTAGTCGCTTAGTATTCATACCATGTCAAGATTGGAGTGAAAGCTTATATTGCAAAGCTGCGTGTGCGGTGGCCAGACCAAACACAGTAAGCAGTTCAAATCACAGTTAGATTATAAGAAAGCAAGGGGCAAGGCCTGCAGGTCTTTCTTGTCAGCGGAGCAATACATGAAAGAATCACTCCGTAAAGGCTGGTAGGGAGGCTGTGGTGGGTCCAGATTTGTTCTTTCAGGGCCGCTGCTGCTACCTCTGAAAGTTGGTGAGGGTTTTAAATAGATTTTTCTCCTCTCCCCTCCCTTGCCTGATTTTCCTTTATCTTTTTAATATAAAGCATCTCTGCCAGGGTGGAGAAAGGGACAATTCCTCAGTGTATTTCCACATTTCACAAAGGGTCAGTGATATTGGAGCTGTTAGCTGGCCCTGTGATTACTACTGGAAATAACAGATTCAACAAGGAAAATGGTGTTTGGACAATAATTCACATATGTTAATGCTTAGCTCTGTCAATGCCAGCTTTATTTTCTTCTTGATATACACAAAGCTGGCAGACAATTTTAACTGATGAGGTAATGTCATCTTTAATTTAAGAGCCTTGAGCTGTCCACTCTAAGCAGTGATATCATCCTGGTGATTGTCTCCTGGGGTTTTCTGTAGACATAAGTCATGGGTCCTGGCAGTTCTGTTAATGACTGCCTGGTCATCATGAAGATTTTCCCCACTTGATTTCTTTTAAATTGCCAAATACAGTTTATGTGACTGCCATATTTTAGCAAGAGCTGAAATGAATATATCCCAGGATTTTTAAAAGCAACTTAAGGTTTGAAATAAATGGGTTGCAATCGTTTCATGTGAATTCTAAGGAGAAAAATGAAGACAAATCAGATTTGCCAGTCTCCCAGGTGGCCTGGTAAATAAAAAGAATGGAAGGATGGGGAGATGGTTGATTAGGTATAGTCCTCACTCTATAAGCATGAAGTCCCGAGTTTTAATTCCTGGCAGCCACATGCACTGGCCCACCAGCTGCATCTGGGCATGGTGTGTGACAGAAAATGGTGGAGAGTGAGGCTGGTGTCACTCCAGAGGGAGACAAAAGCTGCTTCCTCTTGCACTGGGAAGTAAAACTGAGGAGCCCTAGAGTTCATTCACTATCCACCTGGCCAGTCTGGCCTCATCATCAAGCCCTATTTCAAGAAATAAGGTGGAAAGCTCTTAAAGAAAGCTACCCTGTGTTGACCTCTGACCTACACACACACACACACACACACACACACACACACACACACACACACGCACGCACGCACGCACGCACGCACGCACGCACGCACGCACGCACGCACACACACACCCATGCATGCACACATACACACACACATGCATGTGCACACAAGCACACAAGTTTTTAAAAAGCAAAGGTGGAAGACAAAAGCAATCCACTGAGAAGTCTAACAGCAGACCATCAGACATCTCCTGTTCTGCCCATGGCACCTTGTATCTCCTGTTGAAGGTTTTCTGCCTTTTGAATGAAGATGGTTACACTCCAAGCACATGTTACCCAGGACAGTCTTTTATTTTTGGTCCCAGTCAGTATGATTATCAAGCCTGCTGTTTCTTTTTGCAACAATATCCCTTTAAAGATTCTGACTAGCGAGTATAAACAAAGTTACTTTCCAATTTCACATCCCCCCCCCTTTCTTCCAGACTTTAAATCATGCTTGGTGACACAAGCGTGGGCTGCGGAGGCTTCTGTCTCAGCCACTGAATGTGGCTAAAGAGAGAGAGAGAGGCCTTTCTTAGAAGGCTGGAGTTGGGCAGAATGGCGTTAAATAGTGAAGAATCTGTTTATTATTCTGTGGTCATATGTTTAGAAGGTCCTCACAGAAATCAAAGTATTGTTCATGGGGCACTCTAGCCTAGAAGACATTCTGAATTCATAAGAGAACCTCGGAGTTTGAAAAGAATACCCCACATTATGCATAGGACACCCCTACCACAGACAAAGTAACACTACTTAATAATAGAGAATTGTGCTTCAGAGGGTTTGCTTTTTCTTGTTAATTGGTTACTTTAACTGACATTGTCTGCAAGTATAATGGACACCATTATTCTTAATGGTTCTGTGCTGTTGATAATGTGGACAGGCAACGCAGTCCATTTTAATTATGGTGCTACACCCCGTTTCTTCCCTCTATGCTAAGCAGTGGTAAATGCAGATGGTGCATTTTTTCCTCTTGACAGACCACACCAGATGCTAAGCTTCTCGAATTTTCCAGTTGAAAGTACCTTCCTCTCCACCTCACCATACCTCCTGTTCTTGTTTGCAAGGTATGACTACGTGGAGGTGATCGATGGAGAAAATGAAAGCGGTCGCCTCTGGGGCAAGTTCTGTGGGAAGATCGCACCTTCTCCTGTGGTGTCTTCAGGGCCCTTCCTCTTCATCAAATTTGTCTCTGACTATGAGACGCATGGGGCAGGGTTTTCCATCCGCTATGAAATCTTCAAGCGAGGTAAGTAACTTCCATAAGAGCAAGAATGACTCACTGTGTCTTTAGTGATGTTTGATTTCCCAAAAGATCATGTGGAAAGAAGAACGAAAGGCATGACTTCATTCTTTCATAAAGAATTTTTTTCTCTTAAAGAAATGTTGAAAAACATTTTTGATAAAGAAAATGTACCCATACTATGGCAGGAGTGTATTTAAAAATGGATCAAAAGTACTCAGAAATTAAAAAAGTACTGCTGGGCTTTAATATATTCTCTCTCCCGCTGGCCCCCTCCTAGATCACTAACCCAAGCTATAGTCTCTAACTTGCTATGTAGCCTAGAATGACCTTGAACTCCCAAGAGTCCTACTCTGACCTTCTAGGTAGGAG
The DNA here is from genome assembly GCA_033318265.1 of Phyllotis vaccarum. Lineage (NCBI taxonomy): Eukaryota > Metazoa > Chordata > Mammalia > Rodentia > Cricetidae > Phyllotis > Phyllotis vaccarum. The sequence continues at coordinate 90,701,143 of JARWLC010000003.1, forward strand.
GATCACAGGGTGTGGGCCCACACACAGTTTGTGCCATGCTGGGGCTGAAACCTCAGGCTTCATGCATGCCGGACAAGCCCCCTTACCAACTGAGCCACATCCCCAGTCTTGCAGTTTGATTTCTTTTGTGTCAGGGGAAGTAAGTTAGTCTCTTTTTACCATATATCTATGGTTAGCACACCCTCCTCTTATCTGTCTGACCATTCATAGGCTTCCAGTTTTGAGGGATTATGGCAAAGAGAAAGTTTACAGCCACTTTTGAAGATATTCTCCCCCCAAATGGTTAGATGACTTACCAATATGCAGGACCATCTGAAGCAATGGTCTACAGGCAACGATTTACCCTTAATCTAACCATGATTCTTATCCTGCTCAGCCATGGAGCCTGGTACCTTTTCTCAGAGCAGTATAGTTGTCCTCTGCATCTTCTGGCTTGTCTGGCAACTCTGGAGTCTCTGTGGCATTTCTACTCTGTTCTTCCTGTTCCCAGAGTTTTCTTAGTCTGGTAACCCCTCCCACACTTCCTGTCTGCCTTTGGCCAATCAGCGCTTCTTATTAAACTCATAGGTGGGACAATTATTTACAATGTAACATCATAAATCCACTACAATGGTCCTCAACCTTCCCAATGCTGTGACCTTTTATTTTAATACAGTGCCTCATGGTGTGGTGACTCCAACCATAAAATTATTTTTGTTGTTACTTCATAACTGTAATTTAGCTACTGTATGAATCATAATATAAATATCTGTGTTTTCTGATGGTCTTAGGCAACCCCTATAAAAGGGTGTTTGACCCCCCCCCCAAAGGGGGTCCAAGACCCACAGAACCATTGACCTAAAGGCTTCCCCACCTTCTCATAAGACCAAGACAGGAACATTCTAGATCCGATCTGGAACACGTTAATATGAATAAACACTATGAAATATCTGGAAATGACTTCAAGATTCCTCTTGTATTCAATTTTGTTTCTGTTATTTTCATTTTTAAGTCGGTACGAACAGTGGCTCAAGTTTGAAGCACATTATTATGAAATACAGGAAAAAATGCTTGTTTGAATAGAAAAAAATAAAAGTATATCCACAACAGTGTCAAAACCCTAAGGTACCCAAGTCAGGAATGGCTGAACCATGAAAAGAAGAGGCACTGGGAGCTTGAAAATCATCCATGACTTTTTTACATTTCAAAAATGTCTGGCCATGCTTCATGTAGCAAAAACTTTCTGTATAATTTTATGTGAGCAGAGGGCTGGGGAAACAGTGAGGCGCTTACCTTGAAGGCATGAAGACTTGATTTGGACTCCTAGCAGACATATAAAAACACAAGGTGTGGTGGTACATGCCTGTAAATCCTAGCTCTGGGGAGCTGGAGCAGTAAGATCCTTGAGATGTTACCCAGCTGTCCTAGCCTACCCAATGAGCTAGGCAGACACCTTGTCTCAACATCAACAAATAACACCTAAGATTGTGCCTACACATGCATATGCCCTCAACACACACATACCACACACACACAGAGGGGGGGAAAGATAGACGGACAGACAGACAGACAGACACAGTGAGAAATTAATATAAGCACATACTTAGAGTATAATTGATAGTTTACAAACTGCATCAGGATGGGCCCGTGATTACATGGATACAAGCTTTCTTGGATGTTGTATGACTTGTTACTCTGTTATTCATGGGGTATTTTTGTATGGGTCCACACATATGTTCAATGTGCTTGCTTTCTTGCATAGGGTTTGATCAAAGGCACTAGGTGTCAAAAGAGGAGTAAGAACAGACCTTTCGTTTTCGGTACGTCTCAAAGATCTGAAGCTGGTAGAGAGAGATATGAGGGGGGAGGTAGAGGCAGAGGGAAGAGAAGCTGCTGCCTTGTGCAGAGTTCTTCAGCCTCCTCCATCACAGCCCACACCACGCAGCACTGTAGCTTTGCCCTCTGTTCCTTCTCTTGTGTACCCCCTGTATCTAGCATGATATCTATTCTCTTCAGTTTCATGCAAGAGACAGAAAATCACACACTCCTTCCAGGTCCACTGCCATGAGGCACCGAATAGAACAAAATGATGGTTTTGCCAATGTAGCTAATTATTTGATGCCTCCTCATGGGCCATCAAGCCCTTGTCATTAGAACCCATCACTGGCCTCTAGTGTGATGTGTTAATTACAGTCCTGCTGTATGCTGGACAAGGCCTGAGCAAGCCTTGCCCTTGACTGCCTTCAACTGTCGCCTACTACATTGGGAATCCCGCTCCAGGACAATGCTCTGGTCAAAGTGTGAATTTTACTTCTGCCATAGCCTAGTAACTATGTGGATGCACATCAGTGTCCTCATGGCACATCAATGTCCTCATCAGTGGAGCCAAGCATGGGCACATGGAATTAGGTGCAATAGAAACATGTCATCTGGCACCTGCCACTGACTTGTCATCCATCAGTAAGCCCTGTTACAGCAAGTGCAGATGAACTGATTCTTTCTTAGCCTCAGGGCCCTGTAGCCCTTCAGGAAGCACTTGGCCTTTAGGAAACCTGATTCCAATCTCTCTTCTCAGGAAGCATTCTAGAGTTAACCTGATTTTTTCTATGTATATGCCCAGGTTGTTCTCTATGCATACACTGTATACAGTACACAGAATGTCTATGTGTACAAGCATACTGTGTACTCATATTTTAGATTTACTAATGTTTCTCTTAATATCTTCAAATTTCTTCATGTAAAATTTGTTTAATTTCCTGACACTGTTGTTCTCTTTGAGAAATGCAAAAAGCCACTTTTCCATTACTGCACATTTATTCTGCATAAATATCCACAAAATACATGCATTGTTCCTCAGAAGTCATTTAATGATGCAGAACTCATGGATTACTGATCTTTTGCAAACCCAGCACTTCTTTCAGAGCTCAGCAACTTCAGAAGTTTCCAAAAACACATGGATTATGCTGATCAAAGTTTAATGCAACCAGGAAATTAATTTTTTAAATGCTGGCCTTTGAAGTTTTCAGGCAATGGGTTATGATTATGAGAATGTACCATTCAAATCCCGAGAGCTGAGGACACGACAGCCCTGCCTTAGCATCTCCCTGGTCACACCTGGACCACCCTGAATCTCTCCCCAGAGCCCCCATTTCCCTTACATTGGTTCTCCCTGATGCTGGGACTTTGGGCCACTAGCCCAATATTCACCTAAAGAAACTTCTCTGGGACACCTACACCTCCAGGCTGTCAAACTTCCTTTACCTAGCCTGTTGGTCTGGGCCACAGGCTCTACTGCTGAAGGAATTGGGGCAGTTTCTACGGACTTAAGCGTTGGACTGAGTGGTGGTGCTTGGTAAAGCCTATGTAATTAAGACTCTCAATATTAACAAGCATCAAGGTTCAAGGTCGCAGTTGGTTGAGTACCTGCCTACCACAAAGGAATTCCTGGGTTCCACTTCTAACACCAAATAAACTAGGCATGGTGGTACTCTCCTATAATTCTATTGATTGATCAGCAAATGCAGAAGTAGTGGAATTTCACCAGCATCCTCAGCTACAAGGAGTTTAAGGCTAAACTCCTGAGAAATGGGGGGACCCTATCTAACTGCAACCACAAGAAAACACCGTGGCTGTTATAATTGTTCATCCCCTTTGTCATTAACAGCCAGGTGTGACACTAGCTACTTGTCATCTTCCAAATCACAGCCAGAGATTGGTGTACTGTTAGATTTGTGTTCACTAGCACTGTCCCCTTGCAACTCCCTCCCTCCCTCCCAAGCTGACCCCACTCCTTCTCAGCCAGCCCTGGAAGCTCCTGTGAAGTTCCTGAGTCCTCTCCTACCTTGTCCTGCCCTTTGGAAGATGCACTTTTTGAATTGGGCAAACTTATATAACAGCTAAAAAGGAAAAAAATGTTAAAGTAACAAAAACCAACCCTTTGGGGCCCGTTGATGTGGATCAGTTGGTAGAGCACATAGCCCTCTTGGAAGATGAAGGCAAGAAGACAAGTTCATCATCATCCTCAGCTACAAAGCAAGTTCCAGGCCAGTGTGGATTCCTGGAGGCCCTGGCTCAAAAAAAAAAAAAAAAAAAAAAAAAAAAAAGATTATTTATTTATTTATTTATTTATTTATTTATTTATTTATTTATTTATTAGGTGTAGGTAGAGAAAGGAGAAATTATTATTTGTTATAGTCAGTCTGAAGCTTAGGGCCTATTTGAGATGGGCTGAGAGACCACTTGAGGCTCCACCGGGTGACAATGGCCAAGGCATAAATGGAGTCCACATCCTCTGGCACTCAGCCCCTGTCTCTCCCATCACACCCTGGGATTTATCTGCTGTCTTAAACCGCAAGCAATACACAGCTGGGATCACGTTCACTGGTACATGGTATGGCCAGTCACAGAGGAAATGTCAAGATTTGTGCAGTTCTGAAAGTAAAATTATTGCTGGTCATACTTTTTTGGGTCTTTTTAACCATAATCTCATCAGAGCATGCTAACCTTTCTCAGGAGAAGATATTAATGCCTGCTTTAGAGGTATCTGTGTGCCTTGCCTTAGAAGACCTAATAAAGGTATTTCTTCCCCAGAGAGGAGGCTGAGACATAAAGACACATTCCATCTTGGAAGTGAAATTTTAAGACTGCCAATATCATATATTATATAACATATACAGTGCACATACTTATTATATATTAACTATGTGATTATAAATTGATATAACAATATGTAATACTTTGATATATAATTATGGTATATGGATATATATACATATATATTCCATATATAACTTAGGAATTGGTGACTCAACTTGGCCTTATCACTATTGACTTAAAAGCTCCAGAGAATTCAGAATGAATGAAAACTTTTACCTGGAACTATCCTGTCAAAATACAAGAGAGTCATGAGGTTTTAGCTATAATTAAACATACAGAGGCAGAATAGAATAGTGTGGGCCCTAGCTAAGAAGGTTTGGGATCACCTTGGAAAGTCAGGTATGTACTCCTCCACTTCTGCACCGGGATAAATCAGAGGTTTCCTCTTAACAGCTGTCAGAACCTCAGGTGGAAACTAGGCTTATTGACCTGAGCCATTAAAACCATCTACTTTGATGTCTAAGAAGTTACTTTAAGACATTGGGTGCTTCAGAAGCCTCCTCAGTTTAAAACTGTCAGACTGGGCAGGTGGCTCAGTTAGTAAAGTACTTGCCCTACAAGTATTAGGACCTGAGTTGAATCCACAACACCAAAGTAAAATGTTGAGTGTTATGGAGCATACTTTGGGAAGCAGATTCAGGTCATTGGTCAGCCAGAATAGCTTAATCTGTGAACCCCAGGTGAGTCCCAGGTAAAAGTGAGAGGTCTGTCTCAAAACATCCAGGTAGGTGGCATCATTCATCATAGGTCATCCTCTGACCCCTGCATGCCTTCTCACATGCATTTGCATACACAGACATGCACATGTGCACACCAAGATGCGAGGAACAGTCTTGACTTGTTACCTTATTTCCTCAACTCTTGGAATTATTACAACTGCCTGTGAATCACAGCCAGACAGAGGAAGAGAAAGTAACTTGAACATCCTCAGATTTGATGCTGAGATTCAAAAATCCCACTTTACAGGCTGGAGAGATGGTTCCGTGGTTAGGAGCACTTTTTGCTCTTGTAGAGGACTCTGGTTCAGTTTCCAGTACTCGTATAGTAGCCCACAACCATCTGTGACTCTAATTCCAGGCTAATTCAAACTTCGTGGGCACCAGGAACTCCTGTGGTGTGCATATATGCAAACAACTCATACACATAAAAATAAAGTAAATGGATGGATCTTCAAAGGGAAAGGGACGTCCCATTCTTTCTGCTTTACTTAAGTGTGACTACTTGAAGATCAGAGCAGGGGTGGCCACAAGGGAAAGTTGGCTTTTCAGTTCCATAGAGTGGGACTAGATGCCATAGACTGAAATTGTGCTCATTCACATAGCTGCAAGGTCAGCCTGTAGTGCATGCCCACCTCCTCTTGTTTTGCAATCACAAATCATCACAGCTTGCAAAGTCTCGATAACCCCGAACAGCTATTAAAATAACACATTGTAAATATGTACCTTCTAGACACATGCCTGTGAATGAGCAAATTTGGGATGGTATACTGCACCACAGCTGATTCTTGGGGGAAGGTTATAGTGTCAGTGTTGATATCAGGTGACACCTAGCATCAGGGCTGTAATCACAGTTTATGGTGCCCTTGCTAACTGCCACACGTTGACATGCACCTGTGTCAACACTGCTCAGAGTGAGTCAAGTCACCCGGGGTCCGTGTACGAATTACCTTTCACATTCAGTTTGTCAAAGAGACAGAGGTCACATCTGGCAGAGTGACCGACTCACTGCCAGGGGAATCTGAAACCCAAACTCTCTTGGCTGAATCCTCTCCCCTGCCTCTGTAAATGTTCTATTTCACCAATAAATGGCTGTCAGCCTTGAGATTTAAAGATCTGAGCTTGAAGGGGCTGTAATTATTTCTCTAGGGCTCTGTCAAGATTTCTGCAGCTTACTCACTCATTGTTCCCACATGATTTTATATTTGCCACCTCCCCCCTTTTTTTGCCTGTAACAGCAGATTCCTTTTGCTCTACACAGATGGGACACTAGGGTGAGCACAGTAAGACTTACCATGTAGGTTGCTGTTAGGGAATGGCTGAGCAGTGGCTTTGGGAATAGTGATGCCAATGGTGGACTTTCCCTAAAAATCCTCTGCCTGCCTTCTCCCTGTACTTCTTGAACCATTGAGAAATTTTCATTGCTGCTCCTTTGATCTCTTGCTCACAGGTCCTGAATGTTCTCAGAACTATACAGCACCTAGTGGAGTGATAAAGTCCCCCGGGTTCCCTGAAAAATACCCCAACAGCTTGGAGTGCACCTATATCATCTTTGCACCGAAGATGTCTGAGATTATCCTGGAGTTCGAAAGTTTTGACCTGGAGCAAGACTCAAATCCTCCAGGAGGAATGTTCTGTCGCTATGACCGGCTTGAGATCTGGGATGGATTCCCTGAAGGTACCATCTAAGAACAGCTGGGAAAATCCCTCAAAAAGGAGGAATCTTTTATAAGTATCATAATGCACACATCATATTTTAAAAAAAATAGCCGAAAGTAACAAGAGAAAGAAAATGAAACTGAAGGGCAGGAATGGAAATTCTGTGATTAGAAAGGCCTTTCCAACTACTTGTTCCAACTCTTTCCCTGTGGACATAGGCAGTGGAGGACATGGAGGTTAATTCAAGGTCCTGAGTGATTTCTGAGACAGCCTGGGGATCAACACAAAGTTTCCCAAACCATCTTATTTCTGTTCATTAAAACATCGTTTACATCAAATCACTCATTATAGGCATGAGAGAGAGAGAATAGATAAGAGTTAAGGGATGACAATATTGGGAAGAGGAGGTATAGTTGAAGCCAGACCATGGTAAGACAGAACCACTTGAGTGTGGGTTTGAAGGAGGTGGGGAAACACACATGTGGGCATCTGTGAAATTTTCTGGAGAGCTAGAAAGTGAATGCAAAATCCACATGAAGATCCCAAGCATAGGGAAGAGGATGTTGCAGCCATGCTGCTGATGTTGGGCTTAGCTTGGTCCCCTTGAGAACACACTGCATGCATTTGAAATGACTACTCAGAAAGGCTCACTGGCCAGCAGTTGAATATTAAACACCAGTAGATGGGATAGGATGGTGTTCTTAAGCCAAATACGTTGTGAGTGAAGAGCCCACAATGTTGAAAGCAACTGCTTATAGTATTTGAAAAAAAAGGTTGAAATTCTAGTCATTTTATCAGTAAACAGCAGAGAAAAATATTAGTGGTAGAGAAGCTTTCGACAACCATCTCGAAAATGAGTAAGTTAATATTGGTTTTATCTGCTCGTTCTTTTTACCTTATGAAAAAAGGTTATAATGATCTTCTTACAGGAACTCCTTCATTAGATAATGAAATTTTCCCAAACATAGCACTGATTGATTTCCAAGCACTCAATCTGATAATTAGGAAAAGAGAATTATAATAATGTGGTAACAATAGCTGGAATGTGTAATAATGGGTTTATTTGTTCACAACCCAAATTTGCAGCCTTCTTTTCTAGAACTTACATTTAAAATGGCATCTGAGGAGGAGGTCCCATCAACTGACTTGTTTAGAAGACTTTAAGAAAGAGGCATATTGTTATTAGTGTCTAGGGTTTCTTAAAGTGGTAATTTTGGGGTTCCTGAAAATCACTATGTTGAAACTAAGAATATAAGAGTTACCAACCTTATGCACCCATGGTTTGAGCTATGGCAAGGTTGATTCATTTCCAGAGAACACTAGGTTTAGAATATGAAGAAGTCACTATTTTGTTTTGCTCTTGAGACAGGGTTCTCATGTAGTACAGGCTAGTCTCGAACTTACTATGTAGCTGAGGGTGGCTTTCAAACCTTGACCCTCCCATTTCTATCTGGTACTGGGATTCCAGACATGCATGGCCACACCTTATTTATGCTATGCTGGGGATTGGACTCTGGACTTCATACACCCTAGACAAGCATTAAATCGTCTCAGCCACATCCCCAACCCAAAAACTTTGTATATTTGTTCATAGTTACCTGGCCTCATTCAGTCAACCCCAGCACAACTCTGTGACTGTAGCTTTCTCTTGGAGAAAAAGTGAAGATTGCCCCTTCTGGGTTTTTGTTGGTGGTGTGAGAGACATTTTAGTCACTGTACTTCAACACTCATAATTCCCATGTTAAGAGATTTTAGTCTCTGGTATCTTTTCCAGAAAAAAACACCCAAAGGTGCAGAAGGCTTTTAGCTATCACCTGCCCTTTATGCTCAATCATGCCATAAACATGGAATTAAATGGCTAAGTAATTGAAAGCTATCCATTGATGCAAACTGACTTTGAAGAAAAGCAGTCGACTCTGAAAGTCTGAATTCAAGGCCTGCAGGGAATCACACATCTCCATCTCTCACTCTCTGGAAGCTCCAGTGGAGTCACAGGCTCTGAAGGGGTTGGTGCAGAGTGCCAAACCTGCCTCTGCAAAGGGATACTGCATGTGTGTGGTCTGGATGATGGAGCTATGGAGCTTGGAGCTCTGGCATGGCTGCTTTCTGCCTGAGCTGGCGAAAGAGACCAAAACTTGGTTGTCACTGACATTTCAGAACTGTCAGCAGGGTCAGGAATAAGTTCCTTAAGAACTACATGAACACTGTTGTTTTTCTTTGCTTTTACATATAAAGTAGCCTAGTAAGACCACATGGAAAGAAATATATGTGCCAATGTGCAAACTCTAAAGACTCTCACAATAGGCTTATTAATTTATGGTCCATTAAGTGGTCTGTCTAGTGCCTATGAAATGATTCCTTTCTGATTTATTAAAGATCTCTCACTAAATGTACCTCTTCAGCCAGTATGGCAGTATATGCCTATAATCCTAGCACTTGGAAGGTTTAAGGAAGATTACTATGAGTTCAAGGTTAATCTGGGCAGCACAGTAAGTACCAGACTGTCTCAAAAAAAATTCTTTACATTTGATTGTTACCTTTTCATACCAGAAGGCAGAAGATCACTTTATCTTCATTCAGAGACAGGGCTATGATTATTGGAAAGCATAATAGAGTGGGGGTGGTGTTTTCTAAGAAGGACAGGCATTCTGTAACCTTTACATCCAACTTGATGAGACTAGCACCCCACTGTTCAAAGCTTGTATATCCCCCTTACTAAAGTTCTCAGTGATTCACTTCTTTGCATTATGTTTCTGAGTTTGGTGGTCATTTTCCTCCAACTCTTTGGCCTTTGGGTCTACAATTACAGAAAGGAAACCCAGTAGCTCTGTTCGAAACAACATAAATGAGCACACGCGTCGTGCATGAGAGCACCTCGTCCTCCTGGCTCAGATCAATATTGCATTAGCTTGTGAAGCTGAGGTCCCCCTGTTGTTCACGAAAATTCAATACCTCTTTGTATTATTGTCGCCAGAGCCTTACACTCTCATGTCTTGAGGGCTCCTAAAGAGACGTACAGGGATCTGTCTGGGGGCAATGTTCTAAAAGACAGAAGGCAGATTTACCCAGCATGCCTCCAACATTATAAACCAGTGAGTCATGGAGACTCTCTAAATTATGAGTCTGCATTAGACAAGTTCTCTTCTGTTTTCTCTTTCAAAGAGACTCCCCCTGCCACCCCCTCTAAAGGAATGGGTGATAGGGGTGGGGGAGGATGGTTGTCAGTGCTTCCACAGACCCTGCTGCTTTCCTCACCACAGTTGATTGAGAAGGTCAGGGGCTGTAGTGCTCAAGGAACAACCCCAAGGATTAGGACTGTAAAAGTTTGCCCACAAACTAAAGTAAAAGGTTAAGAAATCACACTGATGGAATTTAAATGAGAGGGAACCAGGAAGGGAGGATGAATGGACGCTAAGCCTCCCATTTATAACTGCAGACCAAAATGGGATTCTTAGCCAGGCAAGGGAAGAACTGAGTTCTTGGCTCCAGCGAGCTGTTTTTTGTGCATACATTGTAGACAACCTGGAGCTCCTTGGTCAAGAAAAGAGGCGTTGAATCTGTGGCAGGGCCTCAAATCCAGAGTGAAGACAGCCTGGCACAGAGCTAGCACTTGGAGAATAAATCCAGGCCAAGATTAAGCTGTAAAGAAATGGAAACAGTAAGGAGTTCCATTTTCTGAGGCAAATGTAACAAAATTCTCTTTGCAACATTCAAAGTTATTGGTGAGGTGATGCTCTTCTCAGGATCCTCACCAGTGTCCCTCCAGGGATGCCCTTGTATTTTCCTCATGATAAACCACACTTCACACCATCTTCTCTGTTTCCAGAGAGAGGATGGCAGAGAGAACAGTCTTTGAGTTCAGTCTGCTTGATGACTTTGAACATCAAGTGATTGGATCCCCAGAATAATGCAGAGTGGACTGTGGGCCGAGGCTTAGTGGACAGAGTGCTTACCTACAAAGCCCTGGATTCATGTATACAAAAAAAGTATTGTGTCAAAGATGGAAGCCAAAAGACCATAAGGTCAAGGTCATTGTCAGCTACATAGTGAGCTCGAGGCCATTCTAGGATACACATTAAACCTTTTCTCAAAAACAGCAACAAAAATAAACTCAACTACATGAACCACCTCAGTTTCTTGTTTGGTTAAGAGGATTTGTCAAATAGAAAACCTGTCAGTCAAAGGTCTACACACTCTAAGACAGGAAGTGTTTATATCAGCTTCCCGCTAGGATGTCAGTGGTCCTTGGGGCTTTTGGGAAGACCAGCTCTTGTGGGTTTCACTTTTGTAATGATATTTGAGACACTTTACCCACAAAGGCTGCCTTCTTCACCAGTTATATGCTTGGTCCTTGAAGACTCATGTCCCTTTTGAAGACATATCCCTCCACCTTAGGGAGCAGGAAAGAGTCTACCTACTGGGACCCTTAAGTGGAGCTGTGAGTCTTGTTGAGGTGCACAAAACAGTGGTTTTCTGGGGTGGGAAGATGGTCTGCAATAGACTGTCCTTCAAAATCCAAGCCATCTGGTATGTTTTTACCATATGTGATATAAAAGTACTTAGAGAGAAAATGACTACCTTTCTGTCTTGCTGATCTGAGCAGATCAGTGGAGAGGTCTCAACTGCGCGGAGCTTCCGCACTGAGTGATACATTGCCAAGGCTGGGCCAAAGCATATCAGCAAAGGCACAGCTACACAAGCCAAATCATATTTGACTTTAACACAAATTTCTCGGTGTTCTGGGCCATTCATGGTCTGGGGCACACATACCTCCTGCTGGGCACACATGGTTGCTGTGGATCTTGAGTGTGAGAGAGAGAGAGAGAGACCCAGTGTCAACTTCCCCACTGTAGTAAAATCTCCATTCTTGGGTTTGGAAGAGTTAAAACAGACAAAGATCAGAAAACCACACTACCCATTCATTTTGATTGTAATTTATATGTAAAACATCAGTATCTGTAGTATCTAAGTCTTGAATGGTTAGAATTGTGATGAGTTTGTAGGCTCAGCTCTGAGGACTGTTTAGTCAAAGCTTTTCATTCTGTGTGATGTGTGTGAGTAGCTTAGGATCCAGGGCTGCATAATGGAATGAGGAAGGACATCTAGGTTGTGCGGCTCTGGATGCTTCCTGGGACATTATGTCTCTCCAGGCTCTTCACTGGGGAAAGGAGAAGTGAAACCCTGCCTGACTGGAGTCTTTTCCTGCTGAACTTCAGAAACAACTTGGACTGAATTACATTCTTTGCAGTTGAAGATATTCTTTCTGTCTGTCTGTCCCTCTCTAGTGTATATGTGTTTGTGTGTGCTTGTATGAGGCCGGAGGACAACCTCAGGTATCATTTCTCAGGAGTCATACATTTGCTTTAGTTTTATTTTGTTTTCACATGTATACATATGTCGTGTGTTTATATGTGTTTCTCATCTAGATTAGTGCATATGTGCATATAGGTACATGTGGAGGCCAGAAGTTGACACTGGGTGTCTTTCTCTATTGCTCTCTACTTTATTTTTGGAGGCAGGATCTCTCATGGAATACAGAGATTCCTCACCAATTTGTCCTTGAGATCTTTGTCTCTGCCTACTGAGTTCTGGGTTTATAGCTGGACTACCACACTACACCCTCCCTGTTTTGTATGTAAATACTGCGGATTTGAACTCTGGTCTTCGTGGCACTAAGCCATCTCCCCAACCTGTTTCATGTTATGACTGTGCCTGTGAAGGCCCATCTGAGCAAGTATTGCCACTATTCACCAGTTAACCAGCAGAGACTCAGACTGCAATACTCTTTGTGTTCTGCTGAGACTTGTGCTTATGAGTGGTTACTTTTGCACCTTTTGTAGAAGAAGACAGTCTAACATTCTCCATGCCTCTGCTTTTCCAGTTGGCCCTCACATTGGGCGCTACTGTGGGCAGAAGACACCAGGTCGGATCCGCTCCTCTTCGGGCATCCTTTCCATGGTGTTCTATACGGACAGCGCAATAGCAAAGGAAGGTTTCTCAGCCAACTACAGCGTGCTGCAGAGCAGCATCTCTGAAGGTTAGTATGTTTTTCTTTCACGAAGCCCTCTAGTAAACACTGCCCATTATTCTCACACACCTGCGGCCACACACACACACTAAAGAAATGTTCTGTGAACTGTGCTGCCCACTGTTTGTTTTTCTCTGAAAGGAAAAAAAAAAAAAACCTTTTTGTGTGTCAATTGGAAAAATGTCAGTTAGTGTATTTCCTCCATAAAATTAAGTGTGACCCTCTGCAGTTAGGGAAGTGGAAAGTGACTGAACACTGCATGGAAACAATGAGAGACCTGTAGTCTTCCCTGGCATGTCAAAGGCCAGGTGTCAGAAACCACAAAGGTCAGTCCTGGCAGAAGCAACTGGGGGTAGCTGATACACAGTGCAGTCACACCCTAGGACTGTTGGCTGTAAGGATCCTGGGGGGTTCATTACCATTTTCTTATGAAATGAAAAAAAGTAGGTTGTATAAAATGTTGAGGTGTTTTTACAATTTGAATTTGTAAATTACAAATTTACAAATTGATTAATTTATTGTGTATATGTGTGTTTGTATTTGTGTAAGAGAGAGACAGACAGATGGACAGGCACAAAACAGCTTACAGATACCAGTTCTCTCCTTCCATGTGGATTCTGATGGCAAAAGCTAGTACCTGCTAAGCCATCTCCCCAGCTCTATGTTGTGGTGGGGTTTCTTGGGGTTTTTTGTTTGTTTGTTTGTTTGTTTTTAAGATAGGATGGTCTCATGTGTTCCAGGCTGGCCTGGAACTCACTGTTTCAGCTAAGGCTGACCTTTAACTCCTGAGCCTCCTGCCTCTAACTCCCCAAAAGCTGGAATTACAGGTGTGCAGCACCACACCTGGACATGCAATACTAGTGATTAAACCCAGGGCTTGCTACATGCTAGGTGAGCAGTAAACCTACTGAGCCTGAGACCCAGCGTGCAAAAGGAGAACATTTCAATTTGTCTTACATCTCTTTGCAAGAAAAAAGAGTCATGTGTTATTTTAGAGATCTTATTAAAATAAATAGCAAGCCAGGGGAATAGCTCAGGGTAGAGTACGTGACTGGGATGCAGGAATCCCTAGATTCCGTTGCCAGTGTCTCAACAACCCCACACAACAGAATAGAAAAACAGACTTAGGTTTGTGTGGCTGAGGTTCTTTTGAAGGCTGGATGGAGAGAAACCTGTGTTTCATTGGTTCTGCTGACCTGCCTAGCAGCTTGGGAAAGGGTCCTGGGTGGGGCCTGGGTGTTCCAGAGCTCTGCTGGAGATGCTGATGTCTTCTGCCCCAAGTCTGACTAGGAAATAAAATGGCAAATGAAATTCAAAATCTTTACACTTATCTGGATAGTAAAAACCATTTCTGTTGGGACACATATTTTAGAAAAATGTGAAATTTCAAATAGTTGAACATACTGGTCAACTTTCCATTGATACAACAAACATGAGATTTTTAATTTAAGGAGATAAAAGGTTTCTTTTTATCTTCTTCTTCATTTTTAATTTATTTTATTTCGGCACATAGTCCCACGTATCCCTACCTGGCTTTCCAACTCAGTATGTAGGTAAGGATGACCATGAACTTCTGATCCTCCTGCCTCCACCCAGGATGCTGGAAACATAGGTGGCACACCCCACCACATCAGATAAAGTGCTAGCCTGCCACCTTTGTGTCTCCATTTATACTGCACAAACATTCTATCAATCGAACCACATCCCTCCACCTCAAACAGCATTTTGTTAACCTTAGCTCACATGGGAGAGTTAATAATAACTGTGCTGACATTCATAGTCATATTTTTAAATATCCCCATTCAGAAAAACATAATTATAGGTGCCATGTTCCAATAGTCAAATGTTGCGTATTTTGCCAGACTTTGTTAATGAATTCTATTTTTTTCCCTCTCTCTCTGAAAGCTTGTCTCCCTCAGTCACTTTTTGCTGTGTGTTTTAAGACAGAGTCTCTCCAAGAATCTGGTCTGTGCTCTGGTTAGACCAGATGGTCAGAAAGCCCCCGGGTTCTGACTCCCCGTGCTGATATCACAGGCCTGGCTACCTTTTACTTGGGCTCTAATTATCAAATGCAGGTCTTGCCACTTACTGAACCATCTCCTCATGCTATGAGTGAACTTTTAAAATGTATCTTCAGCCCTTCATTATTTGTATGCAGATTTCAAGTGTATGGACGCTCTGGGCATGGAATCTGGAGAGATCCATTCTGACCAGATCACCGCATCCTCACAGTATGGCGCCAACTGGTCTGTAGAGCGCTCCCGCCTGAACTACCCTGAAAATGGCTGGACTCCAGGGCAGGACTCCTATCGGGAATGGATCCAGGTAGGTGGTACAAGATTGGGCACAGCTGGGCTGGGAGAACTGTGAGGCATCTGGAAAGGCTGTCGAATAAATATGGGTGCTATATCACCCATAGGAAAGAGCTCTGAACACAATTCAATGCATGGAAATGGTCACACACAGAGACAGTGGCAGAACTGGCTCAGGTGGCCCCCAGAAAACATTCTTTGTAACATCCGAATCTCTCTGGGAGATCCATCTGTAAACGCCATCATCACAGAGCGTCACAGAGCAGGCTTTGCCAAGCTAAGACCTACAGCTTGGAACACAGACAACACTGGGGTCACTCTTGAACTAAGAATGCCATTTATTGAAGCTCAGGGAAAGCCTTATATAGTGGGGGTTGCCTTTTGACCTAGAGTAACCTCTGCAGCTCACAAGCAAGGCCTGACCTTAGTCAGCTTTGTCCTCTGCTAACTTCCTCATTGCTAAATCCCAGCACCTGCTTGGGCATAGTTCCTGATAATGGAAATGGATCAATTCGTTCCTGTAAACACCATTGGACACTAAACAATGCTAAACCCTGGGGGTTCCAGGTTGACCTCTACAAAATTCTTCTCTTCACAAGCCCTTTCCACTGCTCTTCCCAGAGTTTGAGTAGATACTTCACTTCCATCACAACTAGAAGATAAGATTCCCCCCCCCCGTACCCCCCCCCCGCAACAAACATTCACTTTCTATGTTGCCAGAGTTCTATTTGATTGATGAAATACAGAAATTCTGTCTGTAGGGTGTGTTTGAGATCTTTGTCTACAAGTACTGGGTATTTGGTTTGATTGAAGTAGAACATGCAGAATAGAACATGCAGAATATGCATGTTCTGTGTAAGCTTATTGAAAGCGCCTGCTAACTTATATTCACGGACAAGTATAGAATCCTCATATGTGCATATGCTTGGGGAATTCTGTTGCTACTGCTTTTACTGGGCTCCTAGATCCTTACAGCAGCTGCACGGAACCCTGGTCCTCATGCCCGAGATCTCCCACTGTTTTCCAGGAGTCATCCCCAGGACCATTCTGGGCATATTCCCCTATATTTTTTATTTACTTCTTGTTGCAACAAAATATCCAACAAACGCAACTGGAGGGAGGAAGGGCTTATGTGGGCTCAGTTCCAGGTGATGTAGTCCCCTGGTGAGGAAGATGTGGCCTCCTGAGCCAGATGCATCTGGTCACACTGTATCAAGAAGCAGAGAAAGATGAATGTTAGTACTCCCTTTCTCCTTGGTATGAAGCCCAGGACCTCAGACTGTGTTGTCCACATTTAGTTAAGGTATGTATTTTCACCTCAGTTAACCTAATCTGCTTGCCAACTAGCCCAAAAAATTGATTCCTTTGTGATTCTAAATTCATGACTCTGGCAATCACAATGAGCCATCTCACCACCCAAGGCTCTCTACTTGGGTTCATGGTGTCTGCACCATTGTTTAGCAAAGCATGTGTATGCAGACATTCTGTGTGTATGCCAATCAATTGGTCTAACAGTAGGCAGAGCCTAGCTTTCATGTATTGCCTGTTGTATAAAAATGACTAACTCCAGAGAGAGAGTCTTTATGCAAGAAGTAAGCTGAGATGGTTTATACTCTCTCATGTCCATGGCTGCTTCAGTCATTTGAGCACAAATACAGGATTTTATTTTACTTTGCTAAGGTCAGTATTAGTTTAACATACATTTAAAATGGAAGCCCATAATGGGAGACTGAACTCACACTAACCTCTGGATGATAATACTGAGCCATGTGGAAAGGGTGGAAAAAAATGAGGCCTCCCTCAGGATTGCTGAAGCCTGCTTCAGATGAAGCCAGAGGTAAAATTAATTTGCTCATGGTAGCTTGTCTTTCCATGTCTCCAAACCCACAAGCAGCTCCTTGTGAGTGACAGACGCAGCTCTGAGGGAAGCTTGCATTTTTGCAGTGCTAAGCATGTCTGCATGGTAATGCATTTCTATTCTGGGTAACATGGACCTTACTCAATAATGGGGCCCCTGTGGTCCTGTAGGGGTTCTGAAACTGCCCTAGTAGCAATTCTTGTGCACAAAACAGTTCTTCATTGGCAGAAACATAGACAAAATGGGCACTCCCGAAGTGCTTGTCAGAGGGATGGGATCTTACATCATTTTTACTAGATGCAATCTGAGATACCTCCCGAAGAATGTCATCCAATCTTTCTCTCATGGAATAGTGTGGTTAGAAGCATGGTAGTCATGCCTCACCCACCCCCCCAAAAAAGAGTTGATTTCTGTTCATGTCCCTTCACCCCCTCCCCAGACTAGCTGGGAGTTCAGATCTTTACATACCAAGCTGAGCAAGGGGTAGCTGTTACATGAAATGGCTGTCAGCAAGGCAGAAGAAGAAGGGGATCCGGGACAGTTACCCAAGCTGTTGCAATTTCACATCTCATTGCTAACTCGGTCTTCCAGCCTCTCCCAACCTACCTCTGTGGAGGGAAAATGGCAAACTATTCGGTGAATGTACCGAACAGAGCCTCTCATAAGCTATTTCCAACTGCCGTTTGCTTCTGAGGTGTCCTGGCCACTTAGCAGCTTCTGGATACTTTCCTTTGCTTTCTGAGGTAGTCTTTCCTGTAGCCCAAAATGGTCTTGAACTCACTATGTACCTGAGGATGACCTTCGCCTCAGAAGACCCTCCTGCCTTCTCCTCCGGGGTGTAGGAATTGCAAATATGGATTGACACACCTGTTTTTTTTATGTGGGGATGGAGATGATAGAACACAAGGTTTTCTAAATGCTAGGCAAACACCCTACCAATGAGCCACATTTCCTGTTTCAAAAAGAAAAAGATTTGATCTAATCCCCTAATTCTGAGAAGGAGCTAACTTCTCCGGATTTTGAAACTCCTCCATTTCAAAAAATAGGGACACTGAGGTTGAGTAAAATTAGTATTGGTCACAGATGGGTCGCTGGACTCAGAAGCAAAGGCTGTTGGCCTTCCCTGCCCCATTTGTGTCTTAACATTATCAAGAGTGGTGACTTTGTGGTTCATTTTGCCTTCACACATGTGGGTCTCTCTCCTGAGCACCAAATTATGTCCTCTCCCTCCCACTAGCTGAAGATGTTAGCCATGTAGGGGCTTTACCCCTTAGTGTCTACAAAAGGTGACTAACCCAGAAACTCAGCTTCTTGCTCCCTTTGAGGTGAAATGGCCCTTTTCCTTTGCCACTTAGAGCTCTTATAAGTGTACACACTTATGTCTGCATTCATTGTAGGAGGGGTTATCATCTACCTATCACTTAATTATGAATAATTTCATGTGCTTCCAGCTTTACTGAGGCTTCTTGGAAGTGGTTGGCTGGTTGTTTTCATCAGATAGGTGTTTTAGAAATTA
Organism: Phyllotis vaccarum; assembly: GCA_033318265.1. Taxonomy (NCBI): domain Eukaryota; kingdom Metazoa; phylum Chordata; class Mammalia; order Rodentia; family Cricetidae; genus Phyllotis; species Phyllotis vaccarum. Next base: position 90,719,867 of record JARWLC010000003.1, read on the forward strand.
ACCAATAAGAAAATCATGATTCAGATGAAGAGCCAAGGCAGGCGCTGTTAATCACGCAGCATAGCACGTACAGCAGCACACACGTATACTTCTATTTTTATGCACATGATTATGCAGATGACATTTGTCTTGATTTTCAGCTTTATCCCATTTTGCATGAAATATTCCCCACACGTTGCTGTAGCAACTACTAGAACAAATACTTGCATGTGTTAAATTAATAAAGCAACATTGGAAACTGGATTTCCTTAAAGACAGGAACAGCCTTCAGTTCCCATTGTTTTCTTTAGGAAATTAGCAGGTAACATTTTTTTAAACAAACCAACAATACATCGTTAGCAGTGGATATGAATGTCCACACTAGTGCTTCCTGTGAGATCCGTTGTCTGCCAGGAAGCTTCCCAACAAGACAAGGAGCCGCCTGGTAAGAAACATGAAGGAAAGTCCCCACATATCCTGCTCACAAGGCCGCTTCACAAAAGCTCTTATCAATGATCACAATTGAGCACAATGTAAAATTTGTTCATTTTTTCCAGATTATTCTATTCTGTAGTTTGTCTTCTAAGCTACTGGTATTGCTAACATGATCTTTTTTTTTTCTTTGTTTCTGATTAAGCAATCACAGACTCAGTATATCCTTACTTTTGTACACGTCATTACAGCCTAACTTTAGACTTCTGGAAACAAGGTCCTTTCCCATAAAACAGAGATGTGGCCTTCAGCTGTGGAGCCCTCAGCCACTAAAGCACCATCAGCCTATGGCCCTAGGAATCTCAGAGGAACACAGGCTATGTTTTTCTTTTCTTCCACACAAAGTACATATCATGTTGTATTTGTTCAAGAGACATGGTCTTATAGATCCTAAGTGCAGCCATTCACACACAAAGCAGAATTTAATTTGTTAATTATTCCAATGTTTTATTAATGATGGTGTTCACCACACTGTAAACAGATTTATCCTTCCAGCTTTAATTAAAGCTCTTGGGAGCATTTTCCTCAAAACAACTGTGACTTTCCCTGATTAAAATGCCAGGAGATGGGGAAAAAAAAGAAAGAAAGAAAAGTTACTGCAAGAGACACAGGCTGGGAGGAAGATGAACTCTGCTGATCTCAGAAAAATAAAAATGGCACCAGGGACAAATCAATTACCACTCCATCCCCAGTGACTTCAGAAATAGAGTTATTTGATAAACCAACTCAGGCTAAAATTTCACTTTTCTCCAAATGAGAGGGCATTGTCTTTTGTGGAAAAAGAAATTTTTTTAGTAGGATATTTATGGCTCTCCAGACTCCAGAGGAGCAAAAGACAGTTGGCTTCTTAGCTACATTCTACTTATCTGGTAAGTTAGTCCTGGTGCAGACAATTCACAGTGGAGGAGGCCTCTGGGAAAGCAGTGGTCAGCTATAATTTGAAGAGATTAAAACCTGAGGATAACTAGAAGCTTGGCATTGGGGCTGGGCAGATAGCTGTGCATGTGTGAGGTCCTGAGTTTCACCCTGAACCTACATAAAATAGTCTTCTATAATAGAGATGAACTGTAATCCCAGGGTTGGGGGCAGGAATTAGCAGGATCCTGGAGCTTTCTCCTTTTCCATCCTAACCCATTTGAAGAACTCCAGACCAGTTAGAGATCATGTCTCAAAAGATAAGGTAGAAACACACACACACACTGTTTTTAAAAGCCAAACCAAAACAAGTTGGATTTTTTTCAAGGACCACATAAAATAAAATAATGTTTTCTCTGGTAATCAACACTAATATACATTTTAATCATCTTTTGGTTAGGAAAAAAAATGCTTGCTTATTCAGTTGGATGAGTGTTTGATTTGAAGCCCTTGCTTGTAACCTTTAGAGTATTCCCAAACTGAAAGTTAGAAAATGAAGTGATTTATCTTAAAGCTGTAGAATGCCATTTCTGTTACCAATGTGTAGACAGAATTTGCTTTCCTTTTATACTTTCTGGATTGGGCCTTTGTTCCCAGGTGTCGGGTATGGAGTAGGTACCTCATATGAAATCGTTTTTGAGTTCTCACAAAATTGCCAGCATCTTTTGGGTTTACAATCTGTAACGCTTTCCTCACGATCGCTTCCATCTGCCAAATTGACTAATCCAGAATGTGTATACAGCAGGGTTATTCTGACTGTAAACACTCTGTGTTTATAAACCAGGCACTCTAGGGGGTGCATTAACTCATTCAGATCATTAGCAAATTGCTGAAATTACAATAAAATGATACTTTATAAATCTGTAACTAGAGAACTGACAGACAAAACCCACTGGTTCCCCAAATGTGGAATGATGCTTGTAAAATATAGTCTTAGCCCAAGTAGGGAAAATACACGTATTCAGTTCAATGTGTGTGCATGTGTGCGTGTGTGCGTGTGTGTGTGTGTGTGTGTGTGTGTGTGTGTGTGTGTGTGTGTGTGTGTGTGTGTGTGTTGCAACTACTATTGGTACTCTAAGTGTTCACCTGGAAGGTATAGAAGTTTCTTTAAAATATTCCCCTAGGTGAGTCTTGGCAAGTTCCTTTACCCTGAATCTGTGCTGACTTCTGATTCCCACATAAACCAATGTTTCACACAGTTCTAAAACCTGGGCTGTGCTTCCTCCAGAGCATTATCACGGAAGCTCCTGCTCCCTGAGACACATTTTCTGAAGTTGTCTCTGAGACTTTGGACTTTGGCATTATGAGTCATTTGAAGGTCATACCTAGAGATGCATTAAGTTCAGAGTTTCAGGGGTTCAGGGGTGGATTTGGTTGGAGGTAAACAGAAACTCATGTAACATAATTGCTTCAATACTTTAACTGGCTGTTTGGTCATGTAGAAGTTATCAAGATGGTTTAAATAACTTTGGTCAAGTTGACCACTTAATTCTGTTTTAGAAATCAGACAAATGATTTTGCTAATGAACAATTCATGTCAACACTCCCTAGAGAGCATGAATAATGTTTGCCAACAATGTTGAAAGACCCACAGTTGTTTAAGACCTGCACTGAAAGGCGGGGTACAGCACTTTGCTCCCAGCTTTGCCTTCTCATTATTGTAATAACGGTGTCTTCTCAAACAAACAAACACCCTCACATTTATACTTACATCCTGACAGGGATTGTTTCCTTTTCTAGGATACTTCACCACAAAGTATATAGGTCCAAAAGTTGGTGTCTGCATCCATTTCTTTTTGTTTGGCCAAGCCCGAAGGCCCTGAGATTTGCAGAAAATCAGAACGTTGATACCCTTATTCCTACTCAGGAAGCTACGTAGAGGGCTATATCCATCTGAAGGTGATGTCCTGAAGAGTAGCAACTGGCTGGTAGACTGTCTATTAACTAGAATCAACCCAGCAGAAGCCATGTGACACAGGACTGGATTATGTGTAAAGAAGTTTCTTAGGCAGGGCTCACGATGTGGGGTAGGTTGTGGGCATAGGGAATACTATGTGACTAGTAGGTTTTTGAACAATACTCTGAGGTACACGCAAGAGTGCCCATGTGCCTTCTCACACAAAAGTTCTGACTACCAGGTGACATTTGTGTAGATGTTTATATTTTTCACACCTAGCCAAAAATGACCGTCAAGAGGATGCTCACAGTGTCCTGAACTCCAGCTTTGAACCATCAGATGGGTCAGGTGTTTTGAACAACAAGTATTTGCTACTGGGGTTTTGGGTGGTTTTTAAGCTACTTGATGTTGCTTTTTGAACTGGAGCCTGCTTCTTTGTTTTCCAAAATTACAAATGTATTTGTTTACCCTATTCAGAAAATCACATCACAACTTTCCTGCTCGCTTATCTTGAGTTTCTCTATTTTTAGATTTTAAAAGTGAAGTGTTTTAACTAATAAATACAGATGTTATTTTAGACTACTACACAATCACAGTCAAAATGCACAGAGGTAAGGGTGACACTAGGGACCAGAGACACAGGATGACACAGTCGTGAACAAGATCTAGGCAAAATGGGAACAGAATCAGCTTCCCTGCACCTAGGAAGTGTGGCACACAAATGTATTTTAGAACTCCTGGAGTATGTCAATCAAGTTTATTGTTGCCTTTTAAGTTCCAACATATTCCAGGGTAGGGAACAGAGATTACAAAGCTTGTCTATTATTTATTATTTATATTTTCATAATATTACAATTTCATATCTGTAACCTAAATGACAGCCCCTTAAGTGTTCCTATTTACCAGCCAGTGCCAAAACTGTGGACCAATGAGAAGGGAAGGCTGATGGTTTCACATCTGTTTTGGGTGAAAAGGCTGATCCTGTCTGCAGCACTGAAAATTTAAAGAACTTCTGTTATTATACAATTGGGAATCCTCCGGGAGTAGAATGTTAATGAAATCCATAACATTCAAAGATTTTACAATAGCAGTTTTAGGAAATTCCTTTGGTTAGGTTTGTTGATTTCTGTCCCAGTGGTAATAATTGCACCTTTTACAGAATGTGTTAATGTCCACATTTAGGAGCAATGGCTACATTTATGCTGTGTGTAATGTAACATACCCACTCTTGAGCCTTAAATAACTTTCATATTGTAGTTTGAAAACCCCAGAGCAAAAACAAATATGTCCTTTCAAAGCATAGGAACCCCTAGGTTGAAACTTCTTGCATATCCACAGACCCCTTCTCCAGTGATGAGAGAGAAGTCTGCACTCTGGCATCCAGGCTCAGATGTGGGAGGAGAGGTGGGCCTCGTAGCTCTGGGTTAATGCATCACTCAAAAGATCTACATCAACGTAAGGATTTTGATTAACATCAAAAGAGCAGTTTGAGTTGCTGACCGTAATTAAACAAGACTGATGCTTGAGTGAGTGTATGTATACAAAAGCATGTTACACCCTCAACACCCATGTACAAACACATATAAATGTATATTATACAAAATATATGCACATGTATGAGCATACACCAACACATTTGTACATAGAAATTCATGTGCCTGTTGTATGCACACATAAACATGCATGTATATAAAATGTATGCACATGTGTCAGCATACATAAACATATATGTACATACAAATTATTGTGCCTGTATGCATGCACATACAATCATACACGCATATGTGGGTTATTTTATTTACTCACACTTTCCCTCCCCTCCCTCAGCCATCTAATCTCATTCAACTCTAGATTCCAATAAAGAGAGAAAGTAGATTAAATTTTAAAATGCTCTGTGTATCCCAATAGTAATAAAATGCATTATACTTTTGTATTTCCAGCAGTTGACGAAAGTGGGCATTTGAGACTAATTGCACACATTATGACTAAGAATCATCACACATGCCTGTGCATGTGACATTTTTTTTATCAGTTCTCTTTGCCTCAAGGGGTTAAAAATGCATTTATGCCGTCCTTCTAATTGCCTTGTGTCAGGAGAACAAAGCCATCATTGCAGCAAAGTTTTATTTTTCTTACAATTCTAGTGCTTTAAACTTCTAGCTACACTTTATGGATTTAGCAAAGAGGATACATAAGGCCTTTCGTTTCTTTAGCTAGCCTAAGAGGGCTATCGATACTGTGCTTCAGGGGGTAGGTGATTGGATAAGACAGCTTCTCGGGGCCTTTCAAGCATTTAAGATGCCACGATTCTATTAAAAATAAATGTACTCCATGAGCTAGTGCCCTGAGCTTGCCTAAGACGAAAATATAAATATGTGGAGCATAGCTGGAACTCATTTCAAACGCTATTGATAATGGTGTGAGGCAGCATGCAGCTAATTTTGTTCCATTAAGGAAGTTTTTTTCCTTAGATCAAGTAATTGTTAGGGCTGCCTCCACCATGAAGCCAAGGAGCACTCATGCTGAAACTCTGCATGTGGCCAGGCTGTTTCCCTTGGTTCTCCTGAGCTAGTTTGCAGGGGCATGCAGCCCATAAGTGACAAGATGAAGCACATACATCTCTGATGGAAACATCTGTGAGGCTAGGGCTTACCTAACTCTACAGCCTACTTGCCCCTTTAAGTTTGGTCTCTGTCTCTCCTTAAAGGAAAAAAAAAAAAAAAACATGTTCATTTCTGAGCATCTTATAGCTAAAAAACTAACAGAAAGATGAAGGAGAAAGCCACACCGTGCACCAGTTTCTTAAAGAAAGACATCTTGGTTGTCTCTGGCTTCTAGACTTGAAGTGTTTACATATTGTAGACATTGGAAAATCCCACCTTCGGAGCAGAGAAAAACCAGACCCAGCTAGGTAATCGGGCTTCTCCCTACAGTGGTAAGCCTTCCCTTTGAGAGGTTCTGGGAATTAAATACCCACTTTCTACTTGGAAATACTCAGGATAATGAAAAGAAGCTAGGAAATCATAAAAAATGTGAAATCATAATGAATCCTTATGCGGCATTAAGAAGTATGTGGAGTTTATAGGAAAAAGAATAAATAGCTTTTTGAGCTCCTGATTTTAACAAAATAAGTATGCATGCAATGAGCCAAATTTGATGGTTATTTAAACACTTCCCAGATAATCCAGACGAGTGAAAAATGTCTAAAGGAACTCATGATTCTATCAGTTGCTTTTCTCATTCCTGTGATACAACCTGATGTAAGCAGCTCAAGAAGGGGTTTGCTGCTGGCTTAGAGTCTGGGGCTACAGTTCATCACGACAACAGGAACATTAGACATGTGATTGTCACGTTGTATCCCCAGTCAGGAAGCAGAAAGAGGAGCTCTGATGGTCAGCTTACTTTCACTCTTCTGTGATGCTAAGAAGGGGAGAGGGGGGTTGCCTCTGGACTGGACAAAGACAGACAACTGGTGCTTTTGCAGTAGTGAGTTTTTAAGGGGGGGGAAAAAGGAAACACTCTGTGTTAGGAAGAGTTGGTAAGTCCTGATTGAACAGGTTAGCCAGTGTAGCCAAATAGTGAATTTGGATGTTGAGCCTTGGTGGTTTGTCTCAGGAATGAGTCGGTGGCCAAATAAGGGAATAGACCTTGGGTACTAGCTTTAGAAAGGTAATCTGAGGGGTCAGCAATGGAGAAGGAAGGGGAAAGCTAAAACCTTCCACGCCACGCCATGTTTGCAATGCTTGGGTCTGTTAGAGAGCCCCACGGTCTACCTAATCTAGACACTCCCTCACAGACATCCCCAGAGCTTCGTCTCCTCGGTGATTCTATATCCTGCCAAGTTGACAATATTAACTATCACATGTTAACTTAATTTCTTAAATTATTTTTTTAAAATCTAGAATAGTCATCGCTACTCTAAATCAACATTTTATAGCATGAATATTATATTATTCTATAGTTTGACATGTTTTCAATGATTTTATGCATTTATAATGGTGGTCATTATATATTTGGAAGAAATCCATACCACAAGAAATTATTTATTTACTTATCAGTTATCTAGTATATAAAAAATTGTGCATGCTCACATGTATAAAACATACATACATACATATATGTATGACACAGAGAAGGAGGAGAGAGGCAGTCAGTACTTTTTCGTGTGTTCAGTGTTTTCTCTAAAATTAGCTGGCTCTTCAGTAGATGAATCTCATTTAGTGCAGTAACTGAGACAGTCACTTTTCCCAGATGTTCTGCGTCTAGCATGCAGTGTGCGGCACTAATGCATGTTTCCACCTGGAAACTCAGCTGCATTTCCCAACCTCCATGGCACAGTAAGTTCACTCTCTTAGAGGGAAACGTTGCCAATTTCCAAAATGGTTTACATAAAAATCTGGTTTCTACTTCGCTTCCCATGAAATGTCTAGATTTAGGATATTTGTGTTTCACATTTTAGACTCATCTCAATTAAGGTCTTTTATCAAACCTAATTCATACAGATTAAGAATCATCATTCCATTTCTTTTTAATTCCTAGCATTTTAATTAAAACCATGTGAAGTGATGTGCTGTAATCCCTTAACTTTGCATCTCAGAGTATAACCACCATGTAATTGAATTCTCCCTGATCAGAAAACCTGCAAAGTCCTCTGGGAAGAGAGAAGCTCTTTGAAGCATTCCAAAGCATTTTTTCTCTGTGTCTCTGCCAAGAAGCGCCTCCTTCACCCCTCACTTGTTTACAGCCATTGCAGCCTGGTCACTTGCATCAGACAGGTGACCTCTTACCATTGCCAAGCATATAGTTAAAGTAGATGTGTCCAACCATAACACAGCCAGCAAGCTGCTTTCCACACAAGCATGAGGAACTGGGTTTGGAGTCCTAGAACCCACAGAAGCAGTTGTGACAAGTGTGTACCTAGGATCTCTGTGACGGGGAGGGAACAGAAAGATTCCTGGGGCTAGCTGACCTGCTAACCCAACCAAATAGCTGAGGGAAATAGATCAGGGGAAAGACCGTGTCTCAAAAGTAAATGATGAGATGGAGAAGACACTTGATGTCCTAATGCTAACCTCAAACCTCCACACATACACATGAGTGTGCATGCATGTGCTCATGTGCATGCACACGCATGCACATCAGAAGGGCTCCAAGTGGATGAATGCCAGCCATAGCTTTTGACATGTTAGAGGAGTCTCAGCTAAGGTAGGAGAGGAGCAAATAGCACAATACTGCCCTATGACGTCTGTGCTTGTATCCTGTGGTTTGCAAGTTGTCAGCCAGGCATATTTTTTTCATTGTTTGACCCGGGCTCCAATGCTTGAAATTAGCATCTGGGTTGTTCTCAAAACATGGAAATAATTTGCAATTGTGTGAGCTCATTGCATGTGAACTGTGAAGGAGACGTGTGCTCCTCAGAGTGCTGTCTGTTGCCATCTCTGTCCCTTCCTACTGGGTGAGGTAGCAGTGGGGGCTCCTCCTGACACAACCTGTCTTTTGTTCAGCTCAACCACTACTTTGAAAAAGTAATTTAGAAAACCATCCTCTTTAGAAAGGACTCTCCAGAAAAGAATCAGTATACCAATGGATTGTTAGGCTTTCCAAAAGGGAAATGTAGTCACAGACTAATTTATGTGTCCTAAAAATGATTGGGCTGAGAATGGTGACCCATGCTGGTAATGCTAGTGCTCTAGAGGCAGAGACTTCAGCTATGAAGACAAGCAGAGACACACAGACAAACCCTGCCCCAGGCAAACAAACAAACAAAAACCAAAATGATGGCCTTCCTTCCATAGATTGCACGGAATTTGTGACAGTTGGCACCACGCTGCCTACTCTCTTCCTTCTGTCTTGTCTCTGGGCCACAGTCATTATAACCTCCAGTCCAATGATCTGATCAGCCCTCGGTAGGATGTTTTATGCCAAGTGGAAGAGTTTTCCCAACACCTGAACTCACAACCTCTCCATCAGCATATGAAACTCTCGTTACCAGGAGAGGCCCACCTACATCACTGAGAAATGCCTGGAACACCATGTGAAAGGAAGCTGTCAGAGTTTATAGGGCAAGTGACTGATGGAGGCCATTACTCCCATCTGTAAACCTTTAGTTTCCAGACCAGCCCTCCCCCCATTGTTTTTGAAACCAAGATTTTAGGCAAAGGACAAATTCAAGGCATGATTGACTATGGAACAGGCAAACACTGACTATAAATGCTTATCTCTAGTCAGTCACTTAGGAATCATCTCACTGTGGTAAAAAAAAAAAAAAAAAAAAAAAAAAAAAAAAAAAAAAAGATGTACATGTGCAGAATAGAACAACCACTTTGTGTTGGGCGAGGGGTAATTCACGTGTGTACCAACAGGTATGCAGCTGGGTGTACACATATGTAGAGGCCAGAGGACAACCTCAGGTGTCACTTCTTAGGAACTGCTCCACCTTGTGTGTGAGACAAGGTGTCTCACAGGAACTCTCCAGATAGGTTAAACAGACAGACCCTTCTTTCTCCACCTTCCCTGGACTGTGATGACAGGTGTGTACCATTGCACCAGCATTTTCTGTGGGCTTTGGCAGAGTCACGCTTAGGTCCTCATGCTTACGTAGCACACACTTTACTGAATCAGCCAACCCCTCTCCCAGCCCCCGAACAGCATTTTAAATAGAAATATTCCTTCCCTGTATTTAATATTTTCTTGATTATTTTAGTTTGAAATCTTTTTAAACTACCAAGAAACTAGGAAGGTGTGTGTGTGTGTGTGTGTGTGTGTGTGTGTGTGTCCGTCCTTCAGTACACCTTGGATCCAGTTTATCTTTGCTTCTGCCTGGAGGCTGCCTGCTTTTTCTAGCTCCCAATGATAACTCCTTACAGACTGTGAATTAGGTGAACATTATGACTGGCAATGTTGCAGGGAATTTGATTTGAAGGTCTGAGGGATTCCCAGGCTCCAGACAGGTAGACAGCTCACACTTAGACACCATAGGGTGTCAGGCTTGTCTTTGCCCCTTAACAGGAAGGTGGGGCAGACAGGGCGATGTCTTTGAGACCGTGAGATGCAGCTTATTCCTCTCTACTTCCCTTTGAGGCAGCGTCCAGGAGAGGAGAGTTTGGGAGAGACCATTTGAGGCGCGAGTGAGAAGGACAACTTCATACAGGGTGGACCCCACCAACAAGACTCAATGGACGCCAGCTTTGAGTGATGCTCTTTCAAAAGGACAGGGAAGTTTCACAATGACTAGTTAGAATATTCACAGTGTGATGCAGGAGGGTAAGGGGGAGAAGAGAAATTGCACTCTTCCTCACAGGGGATGACTAGTGGCCCAGACACATTCATGTTGACTTTAATATCACCAGGTTGGCTTTTGTTTGAAAGAAAGGAGTTTCAGATCTTGCCAACCACGCTGGACTTAAGACAGCATTGAATTTAAATACAAGGAACACGCGTGCCACATCTGTTCAAGATTAAGGATATATGGGAGTAGTGAATTAAAACTGCAGAAGGCTCTCTCTCTCTCCCTCTCTCTCCCTCTCCCTCCCCCCCCCCCTCTCTCTCTCTCTCTCTCACACACACACACACACACACACACACACACACACACACACACACGCAATTACAAAATTACTAAGAAAAAGTACCCCACATCCTATCTGCCTGCGTGTATGAGTGTGCGTTATTGCATTATGTGAACTTCATAAAGGCTGTGTAACTGAGTACTTTCTGTTCAAGAGAGGAGGGAGCTAAAGCTTGAATTGGAATTGGCTAATTAACTTGGTTAGCCAGGTTGTTCTTCCATTTCAAAGCTACACAGCCACTTCCTAGGTCTTTGCTTTGGCCACCACATGCCAACCAGGCTCCCAGTTTTCCTAAGCTCAGAATCTGTTGAGCAATTCAGTGAAGCCTATACACTCTGTGTGCAGATTTATTGTTTACTTGACATTTACCCTTTTTACTCCAAAACAAAATCTTGTCACCTTCCCTTCCTTTTAACCCACACAACAAACACATAGACACACCTAACACTCACTTGCCTTGTAAATGAATAATTGCCAGCCCCTGCCTTCCCTGAAGGGTAGGGACGCCTCATAGAGGTTCAAGCTGCTGCTCACACTCACTGACCTGTCCTTACTGTCTGAGGAGCCAAGGTGGGATCTGGACAGCAGAGGGAACCCTGGGAAAGCCACCACACCATTAGTGTGACCTCAGCGTGCTTTGTTTCAAGCATAGGCATAAAACTTCATGTGGGATGGGGGAAGTGTTGCTGGCCCCAAACCAATGACCCTGACAAGGAGAGCTTCTCTCCTTCCCGGGAGTGCCTGGTGTCCAACGGGCAGGCAAAGCAATCTAGCAGTGCAGTGTATGGTGCTGGGCTTCGAGTTAAATCACACTGAGGTTGTCCCTGCCTCTGTCACTATCAAGATGCTTCATGGTCTGGATTCCTGCACTTCACAAAAAGCTCACAATGGAGGACTATGTATATGTAGTATATGTGTGTCTCTGTGGTCTAAGTATGTATATGTGTAGTTTCTCTCTCCCTCTGTGTGTGTGGAGCGTATATGTCTATTATGTCTCTCTGGGTGTGATGGGTCTATGTGGTATGTGACAGGTGTGACTGTATGCTATGTCTTTGTAGATGGGGGAGTGCATGTGAGGGGTGTGTGTGTGTGTGTCTATGTTTATAATACATGTGTTAGTGTGTACATATGTGGTGTGTGTGTGTCTATGTTTATAATACATGTGTTAGTGTGTACATATGTGGTGTGTGTGTGTCTATGTTTATAATACATGTGTTAGTGTGTATATATGTGGGGTGTGTGTGTGTGTGTGTGTGTGTGTGTGTGTCTTTGTGCAGGGGCTGGGGAAAAAAGTCACCCTTGTTTTCTGAGTAAATTCTGCCAAGAGACTTGAGACAGAAGAGCAATATTAATCCCACTTGTGGGCAACTAGGTGAGATTTTGCCACGCTTTCTGTCTCGGTCTCACAAGCCCTGGACACTTCCTCAGCCAGAGCCTTATGCATCCTGCAGGGCCCAGTGTCAATACATCACTTGACTTTCCAATAAAGCCCGTTCTGTTCCCATCCCTGGTGCTTTCCCCTTCTCTGAACTCTGTGCCCTGTCATTCTTGCATGCCAGTTTTGACTTACTCTGACATTGTCCTGTTTGACGTGCCATGTATTTCTGTACAAGCCTCTGCATGCCACTTCTAAGAGGCATACCCAGTGTTTAAACTTACTGGGTGAAATGGCCTTATCTGCACACATAGCATCCTTTGGTCCTTCAGTTTGTCAGCACCCTCAGCATCTGAGCATCTCTGAGACTATGGAGCCTGTGGCTGAGCTTATAGAGCTCAGCCCTGGCTCCCTTTGTGACTCATTGTCAGAGTCTAAGCAAGGCTCACACGTGCTGCCTGTTTCCTTGTTTCTAGGCAACTTTAAAGGATGACCATAGACTTTACTGTTCTCAACTAACCAGGTGAGGCTACTATTCAAAGACTGCCTCAGAATTAATATTTTCTCTTTAAACTAGTTGTTTCTGGTTTGTGCAAAAGAAATAACCTGAAAATGGAGAACTGTCCAAGAATCAGATGCAGCTACAAGCAGAACTTCATTTTCTCCTGACGTAAGTGTGGTCAGAAGATCCAGTCAAGCACCTAGATGACCGGGCAACATTGCTTCTTCCTGTCTTGCACTCAAAAAAATAAAATCAGAATCATCAACTTATTTTTTCATCATATAATAATATTCAAAGTACACTCTTCCAGTAGCCCTGAGTGCAGCTTAGACTAATCAACAAGGTAGCCACAGATGGTCTCAGATTTCCTATAACCGCATAAAATGTTTAATTCCCAAAGAAGAACTGTTGGATCATATTTTTGCTGCCTTGGAACCTTGGGAAGCAGCATGGGTGCCAGGAGCCACACAGAGTGACTCTGAACAAGGAAACATGTCACTTTGGTTCTCAGTTTATTTGTCCATAAAACTTCCCCTGTATGGTAGGAGTTTTGTAGAAGGTAAATGTATTTGAATTTAGCCCTAAATGAAATGCCCTAAATGCAAAGGCTGCAATGCAAATTTTCTACTAAAAGAAAAATTTTAGTTACCAGGGTTTTTCTATGTTGGCATAATAATCATGACAAAATAATATAAGTAGAGAATTATGTTATTAACCATTAGAGGACTATGTTATTAACCTTAGGTGGCTGTGCTCTTATTAACATCTATAAGAAGCTGGAGACCCTGAGTTTCAGGCAGACAATGGTCAGATGCTGTGAATTAGCCCCGCTCAGCCTAGAATAGCTGAGGTCCACATGCCTGACTAGGTCAGAAAACATGTGTTTTATCTAAGGAAATGAGACAATTACTTAAAAATATTTTCTTTAGCTTTAGTATCAACTGATGAATTAAACAGCATTGAGTCATCAGAGATGTTCTGAAGAAAAGCCGCCATGGTCTTCCCCTTGCAAGCAGACTTTCCGGTTTTTAATCAGGCCTCAGTTCTTTGTCCTTTATTTTCTCAGGCTGTTGTGCTGGCCTGCCAGGGGAGCATTAAAAGCTGATAAATGCTCCCTTGCCAATGCTCACTCACGGGGCAGTATTTTATTGAGAAAGGCATATTTTCATTTTGGAAATGAGGTTTTCCACATTACATTACCTATGGCCAGTTGTGCACAAAAGCAGTAGCATGCGTTTCGCAGCATGGAGGTTGTGAGCTGTGTGATTTACTACACAATGCTGAGGCACGCTTTGTCCAGTGATCCCCAGTCAAATGTGGGCTTTTCCTTGCTTCTCTTTATCTGGGAATGTGTTTCCTGTTATTGTGAAGACAATTTGGCCATAACATGTTTATTCTTGTAGATCCCTGAGAAGAAAGAACAAGGAAGGGACCAGGGGACCCAGCGCCCTGAGGTGTCCTCCTCTATGGTAGAGCCAACCATGTTTTCTATCCCATGATAATGAAAAACTAGAGGTTTTCTTTTCTGCATGTGAAAATAAGATATAGACAGACACTCTAATGGCTTGGAGTTTTATCCCAATGCTGAAAACAGGGCATCTTGTTATGTCACCTATGCTCATCAAGCTGCGAAAACTGGCTGGGGAAGCAGCCACTAGAACTCCAAAGGAGTCTGACGGATTTCTGAAGATAGCATACATACCACAAGATGCTTTCCAGATGTTGATGAGTGTCACACCCCCAGTGGGAAATGCTCAACGAGCTGAGAGAATGCATTTGATGTTCCCTTGCAAACGTGCCTACCCTCACTCCATAGCCCTCCCCACCACCCTTCATCACACAAGTCCCCCAAACTCAGAAGTGAAAACACATTCCTCTCAAACCCAGTCAAACTTCAGACAGCTAGGAAATAAGGAGAGTCATCTAAAATTCAGAAGATGGTGTAGGAAGCAAAGCTCCTTGGGTTTAGGGAGCACACTAATTGCATATCTGTGATCCTGGACATTTACGTGGAAAGAAGGTAATGTTCAAAACACAGAGGGGTACACGGTGGAGAACTGCCCTACACAGTCCTGGCGTCTCTGTTTGTCTTGAGTGCGCCATTCCTGTGTCCTGGGCTGAAAGATCTAGACAGTGATGGATCTGGAGGTTCCAGATTGTCTCTATGGCTGCTGATCACTGCGCCCCAGTTTTGGAAATGAGTGTTTGGGGGAGTCCATGCATCCCAGATCAACAGTGTCTGCTGTAGTTTGAGAAGCACAGCCTGCTGCTTCTTCCTTTCACTTTATGGTCAACCCCCCCCCCCCCCCCCCCCGCCCCCATCTACTTGCAGATTCCTATTATGGAATCTTTCGTGCAGTCTTGGACTTTACAGTCCGCTGTGATTTGTCTACCCTCCCCCTTCCCTTCCAGTTCTCTGATAACATTGTTTGCATCTTCCCTTGCCTGCTTAATACTGTTTGCCAGCCCTTCCTGAGGTCACATGTGAAGTTGTCTCACGGCTGCTATTCATTCTAGTCCACTAACTTACTCCAGACCACTGCTGACAGGCACTGTAATGTCTACTGCTTGGGTCAAGCTTATTACATGAAGTCCAACACCTTAAGGCTCAAAAACAGCAGACAGCATCAATCCACCCGTACACGACGATGCTCTTAAAAATGCTGACACAGTTAGATGTGGTGGCACATGCCTGTCAGCCCAGCACTCAGAAGGCTAAGGCTAGAGGAGCCTGAGTTCCAGACCAGTTTTGGCTATGTAGTAAGTTCTAGACCAGCCTAAACTACCCAGAACCTGTCTAAAAAGAGAAAGGAGGGAAGAAGGGAGGAAGGGAAAAATACTCTTCACAGGGGGATACATCCCCCAAACCAGAAAGAAATAAGCTATCGGTCACAGAGTTGGAATGCCCTTATTTTTATAGTTACAATGCGTTCATATATTCTCGTGTAGTTCCATGGGGAAAAGACTCTGGAAAAATGGAGTGTGCTGTTCCGGTAGTGGTATTTGGTGGAGGTTTTGTTACTTTTTGAACCTACTACATTTTATGAACTTTTCACTAGGAATCAAATATTTTTCCAGAGAAATCACTGACTAAAAGGGACTGGAAAGAGAACAGAATGAGGAGCTCAGTAAGATGGAGGATGAACTTCCAGAGTAGAAGTGCCTGGTTCATCCGCCAGACTGAAAAAAGAAAATGGTCACTCCCACTTAAAAGAGGGGAAGTGAAAGGGAAGGAACAGGGGGAAGAAAGATGGAGCAGGGAGAAAGGGAGGGGGAGGGGGAAGGGAGGGAGGGGGAGGGGGAAGGGAGGGAGGGGGAGGGGGAAGGGAGGGAGGGGGAGGGGGAAAGGAGAGGGGAAGGGAGGGAGGGGGAAGGGAGGGAGGGGTAGGGGGAAGGGAGGGAGGGGGAAGGGAGGGAGGGGGAAGGGAGGGAGAGGGAGGGGGAAAGGCAGAGAGTGTTTGGTTTTATTTTCTCTTATGGCACAAGAATTTTACATGTCAAGATATACAAACTAAATATTTTCAGTTAGGAATTACAAATATTTTAATTATGTTATCCATATTCTAATACAATTAAATAATACACATGAAGGTAGACTGAGGCCATTGTCCTGCTTAACTGTGTTAGTGAGGATGATTCATAAGAGAAGAAAAGGGCACTCCTGTGCCCATTTAGGTTCGTGTCTGTGGTCTATGGACTGAGTTGACAAAGATGGATTAGCAAGAGAAAGCAACACAATTCTATTTATATTTTTATGTCACTGGAGCTTCAGAGAAAAGTAAAAGTTCAAAGAAATGGTTACATATCTAAGCATTTTACACCATCTAAATACGCTATTTTAGCAGATGACAATTACTGTGGAGAAATAGCTTGTTAAAAGGAAGGTGGTAGTTCAGGCCTGTAGTAGTGGGGTTTCTTGGTCCCGGGCAGCCAGAGGCCCAGACCCACAGACCTGCCACGCCAGACTCCTTATCTGCCCACCACTGCTGCTCAGGCCCCTGGAAATAATTCAGACACTTATATTAAGTTCATGCTGTTTGGCCTATGCCTCAGGCACATTGCTAGCTAGCTCTTACATCTTAAATCAACCCATTTCTATTAATCTGTCTGCCACGTGGCCCGTGGCTCACCTGTGTTCCTTACATGTTGCTCCTTTGGGCTTCAGCTCGGTCTGTCTGACTCTGCCCTGCTTTTCCTACCTATGCTCTGATATCTCTTCCTACTTTTTCTATGGTGCCTGTCACGGGCCAAAACAGTTCCTTTATCTAAAGATTGATATTCACAGAATACAGAAAGGCATTTCCACATCACCAGGCCTTTAACCCTAGCACTGAGGAGGCAGAGGCAGGAAGATCTCTGTAAGTTTAAGGCCAGTGTAAGCTACAAAGTGAGCTCCATCCAGGACTGTTACACAGGGAAACGCTGTCTTAAGAAACCAAAACACACAAACAAACAAATAAATAAAGGAATGGTCTTTGGGCTTCGAGGAACAATAGATTGTGACTAGTAACTTGTAACCAGGGGCAGTGAGAAGAAAATCAGATTTTTTTTCCAGAAAGGTGTTGATTCTTGGTAGCTCAGCACACAGAGACTTACACACCCTTAACATGGGGGATACAAGCCCTGCTCTTAGGCAGGAGAGGGGAGGGCAGAGACTTTTCCTTGATTCTGTTGTCAATTCTCAGTTGCCTTCATCTCAAAATGTCATTTACGATAAGTGACACATTCTGGGGTAGCCTATGATAAAACTGACAAGCACCCTGGGCATTAAGCCTGATATGGACACCATGGTGCAAACAAGGTGTTGCTGAGGTCACCATCTCCATCTCCGCCCAGAGTTTCAATGTCATTTTAGGATGGAGGATGGTTCCTTCCAGTCATGAAAATCTCTCCCTCTACACTTGGAGAGAGAGTTAGTGGATAAGGACTCCCAGTGTGAGCCCTGAGTCCACAGCTTGGAGGAGGAAGGTGGTGCTTAGAAGAGAACTAGGTAGCATCCTCTCTTGGTCTAGGCCGCAGTCTAGATTCAGTGAGGTTGTCATCCATCTTTAGTAAACCCAGCAACAGTCATGTTAGGAAGAAAACTGAAATTTCAAATGGAATTTCAAATGTCCAGTATAGCCAATAAGAGGAGCCACAGAGTTGAAACCTCAGCAGGAAACTTCATGCCATTACCAGGGAAGTTGCTGCTGTGTTTCACTGCTGTTGAGAAAGAAAAGCCTTTCCTTTTCCAGCGTGAATCATGCAGGTGTTCTAGGTGGCCCTGTGTTATGTCTTGGACATTTTTCTTACAGAGGAATTGCTTGTCTTTGCCCCAGGCTTCTTCCTGTAAGTCAGCTGATCACTGCTTCTCTGACTAGAAACTAGCTCTTCTTCAAAGCTGTGAAGACCTGGGTTCCATCTCCAGAACCCCATGAAACCAAGGACAGTAGTACAAGCTTATGATCCCACACTGGGGAGGTGGAAGCAGGAGATTCAAAAGTTCATGATTAGTCTTAGGTACTCAGTGAGTTCAGAAGACGCAGGCTACAGGAGAGGCTCTGTCTGTCTGTCTCTCTGAAAGTACATGCAGTGAATAGAACTCTCAAGTGATTTCAAATCAACTCAAGCCACAATTGGACACTTGAGAATTTAATCATTCCCAGACTGGAGAGCCTCTTGGAGGTGTGATGGAAAGAGTTTGTTTCAACAATGCTGTGCTGTGCTCCCTTGGACGTCCAGGTCCTAAGTACCGTTCAACTTACAAGTGGACACACGTGACTCTGGCATAACCCAGTGGATATCCAGTAAATCCTTCCATGTTCTGAAAGCACTTGAAAGCCTTGAAGCCTTTCTTCAGTGTCTAGAGCCATTAGCTTACAGGTGTGAGTGTTCTGAAAGCCCAGATTTTGTAGGAATTTTTTTTCTCTTTTAACTTTTTGAGTTAGTATAATTTTTTTCTATCTGTGATTCAGTTTAATTTGCCATCTTTTATTTTACTTGCCAACTATTACAAGCATTGGCAATCTCTGCTTTTGGAACCCTGTGCTCACAGGGGTAAGAGTGGGGTATTCCCTAGACTCTCCCTGCTTCCCTTCTGAAGAGGATTACTGATGTCAGCCATCAAGGTACTGTTGAATTAGAAGTTAAAATGCCAAACATTATTAATCTACAGTATTAATTTCTATTAAAATTTTCTTCTGGGGATGAATCACAGCTCTGCTGGTAGAACATTTGTCTGCCATAAACAAAGGCCTGGATCCCATCCAGTAACAAAGAACAGGGTGTGTTGCATTCCTGTAAGTCCAGCACTAGAGAGGTGAGAACAGGAGATCAGAAGTTTAAGGTCATGTTAGACTAAATAGCTAGTTCCAGTCAAGCTGGGCTTTATGAGACTCTGTATCTGTGCCTTTAGGAAGCAGAAGCAGGCAGATCTCTGTGAGTTCAAATTCTTGGACATTCTTGTCCATACAGCAAGTTCCAGGCTTATAACCTTCTTATAACCATCCCTACCCCCACACACAGACACACAAATTATGTTGTCGATTCTTTTTTTTTTCTCTCAAATATGGTGAAAACTTACAGAGTTTCAACTTTACATTTTAGATTACAGAAATGCAATTGTATTGTTGGACCCTTGCAGGGAAAGCTGTCGTTGGACTATGGAACTTCACCCTCCTCTCAGCCAGCTCCTTTTCCTGTACCTGTCTTTTTACACTCCCCCCAGGAACATCAGGAGAAAGCTGCCCCTCATAGACCCGAGGAGGCAGCCTTCCAGAGTAGGCCTACTGATCCAGGTTCTGCAGGAGCCCTGGGCTCACAGGCATGACAGGGTTAATTGGTAGTGTTTTCTGAACACTGGACTGTCAAGTCACAGGATCAGCTGCTGAGGCAGAGCTGGGGGTTTGCTCTGCCTTTGGGTTTTTTTGTTTTTGGTTTTTTTTTTTTTTTTTTTTTTTGGTTTTTGGTTTTTAAGAAGATGGTGTTCCATTAACTCAGAGTATTGGTGAACTATCTGGTCAATGCAACCAGGTATATTAGGCAATTGTTCTCTGAGTCCTGTAAAATATGTTTGTGTATCCTTTCTTTAAAAATATTTTTTTCTGTAATTTTTTTTCCCAATAACATCCAGGCCATACAACAAGTAGGAAGAATCAGCTTTCCATGGAAAGTCAAAGCATTAATGAAAGGGCATTGAAAATACTTAACATGTAGAGACTAACCATGAGTTTTATTTTTAAATTATATGTCATTATTAATGATGACAATGAGGAGAGTTAAAGGAAAAGAGATTTGATTAGACTGAGAATATCTATGAAGAATATGAAAAAGGGCGTTGCAGGAAGTCAGAAGCAAATAGGCCTTCCGGAGCTGGGGGCATGGCTCAGCTGGCAAAGGGCTTGACATGCAAACTTGACGACCTGAACTCAACCTCCAAAAGCTGTGTGTGATAGCAAGGAGAATGTCCTAGAGCTCACGAGCCACCCAGTCTGTCCAAGCAGTGATTCTCATCCAACAAATAGACCCAGTCTCAAAACCAAGGATGGACAGCTCCTGAGGCTTGACTTCTGACTTCCACATGCATGCACATACGCGTGTACCTGAATACACACACACACACACACACACACACACACACACACACACAAAGGGGAGCCACTCAGGGAATCCTAGTTTGTGAAACTTACCACTTCCTAAAAGCCCCACCACACTCCAGAGCATGAGGCTAGCAAGCAGGACAGGAAGTGAGGCATGAGGCTCTCTTGTTGAAAAACTGGAACTGATGAAGAGGAGCCCACAAGCTGCTTTATGTTTTTATGTTTTTCCTCCCATCATGCTTTGGGACTTACCTCCCTCTAGACGAGCTGCCTTATAGCAAGGCCATGAACAAGCAAAAGGAAAAAGTGTCAAGTGAAGCCAAATGGTCCTTGCCCTTTTCCTTGATGGACGGTTCCCAACTCTGTCTGTTGCTAGAAGCACAGCACTCACGTTGGTGCCCCTACTGTCTTACTGGACAGGGATGGGATTCAGCAAAGAGCTGGGACACAGGATCAGCTGGGTAATTAAATGGGAGACCTAGTTCAGGTCTCTCCAGTAACCAGTGTGTACACGTGTCTTGTCTGTCTTGAATCTCTGTCTATAAAATGACATATATGGTATACTTTGGGACGTGTGCTAAATGTCTCGGAAGATGTACTGACAGGAACCCAGTTTTCTCCTTTGTACCAGGGATTAGGTGATCTTGGCTGCAGAAGTAAGAACGTTCTCCTTTCTCATATTTTAGTTCCCTTACTGTCTTTGCCTCCCCACTGTGCACAAGTGTGTGTGTGTGTGTGTGTGTGTGTGTGTGTGTGTGTGTGTGTGTGTGTGTGTGTGTGTGTGTGTTCACAAATCAATGGATTTCATTCACAGTTGATTATAGGAGCATGGGAATCTTGCCAATGGCTAAGTCACCTCCTTCATTGATAGATTCTCAAGATGGGATGGGAAATATGGACAAAGTCAATCTTGTGTGTATCTTACGCAGGTAAACTCAGTGGCTGTAATGTAAGCTCATGAGTACATTAGTTAAGTCATGCCTGGAAGACAGTATTGCACAATGCTTCACCCCTTCTTCAGCTGTCCCCTTCTGTGATGTTCCCTGAGCCTTAGAAGTGATGATGCAGATGCCCTGTTCAGAGCGGAGCGCTTGGTTATTCTAAGCACTTTGACCAGTTCTGAGTCTCTGTAGCTGTTACACACTGTGGGAAGAAGTTGTAATGACCCAAGCTGACAGCAGCACTAGCATATGGGCACGGGCATGAATAGCTAAGTGGTAGTTTCATAGCCTTTGCCGCCTTCTTCTTTGCCATGGTTCTCAATGTATGGGTCACGAGCCCTTTGCCAAACTTTTATCTCCAAAAATATTTACATTATGATTCATGTCAGTAGCAAAATTACAGTTATGAAGTATCAACAAAATAATTTTATAGTTAGGGGTCCCCACTGCATGAGGAACTGTATTTAAGGGATGCAGCATTAGGAAGGTTGAGAACCCCTGCTTTAGACGATGGATAGATGGGAAGACAAGGGCCATTGATCACATGGTGCTCTGCTGATTCCCATGGATGAGAAGCCCCATGCAGAGCCTGCGGGATCAGCTTCTTAGGAAACAGCCGTGCTTGTTGGGCCTGCCTGACTGACCCTCTGTGTCATTTTCTTGCAGGTAGACTTGGGCCTCCTGCGATTTGTCACTGCGGTCGGGACACAGGGTGCCATTTCCAAGGAAACCAAGAAGAAATATTATGTCAAGACTTACAGAGTAGACATCAGCTCCAATGGAGAGGACTGGATCACCCTGAAAGAAGGAAGCAAGCCCATTGTGAGTTTGCCTCCCCCCCCCCCACTAAAGCCTCTCACATGCATCATCTCCCCCCCCCCAAAGCCTCTCACATGCATCATCAATTTTTATTTGTTTGTGTGGGGATTTTTCTGTCAGGCCTGGTTTATTTTTCGAATTGATTTAAAATGAAAAGTGCAATTAGAGATTTAAATCTGACCAAAAGGTCTCAAGTTCCTAGATCCAAAGGCCAAGAGGAAATTAACACAGATGTTACTTAAAAAGACAGCAGACAGCACCAGCCAAATTAAAGGACAAACTTGGGAATCACCTTCATCCCCACACTCACACACCACACCAACATCCCCCCACACACACACACACATGCACACACGCCAGACAATGCACAGCCTCACACTACCCGCATTAGGAGTTCCTGGTAGTTGTTTGGCTTCGTTTATTTAGGTTTTTCCTTGTGTTTCTTCAGTCTTTCATAGATCTTTCTCCTTTCAGTCTCCATAATGGGCTAGCACCCTTTTATCTATCCTTGGTGCTCACAAACTCATTTACAAATACAGTTGGCTGTGGCTTGTAAGAACATGAGAACAGTGGGTTTTTCCATGTATTCCTTCAGGTCACACAGATAGCATGCTAACTCCCCACTTGAAGCTTCGACCTGTAGGACAGACAGCTGAATCCAGCCCCAGAGCATTTAGGAATTGAGATCTTTTCCTCATCAGGTCTGCTTATTTGAAGTGATATTTGCTCTAATTTATTAATCAAAAGATTTTTGAGAGTTCATATTTGATGTTCCCCCAAATCAAAAGGCTCAGGGGCTGGGAAGATACTCAGCCAGTACATGAGGACCTGCATTCCATCTTCAGAACCTATGCTTTAAATGTATATAAGCACACATGCATACACAGGCCAGTGATATGACTCAGATATAGGTAAAGGTACTCAACAGTAGGCTTAACAACCTGAATTCTATTCCCAAGATCCAGATGGATGAAGAAGAGAACCTACTCTCACAGTTCCTCATGTCTACCACGGCATGTACCCACACTAAATAAATAAATAAATAATGCATAAATCAATAAGTAAACGGGCAGGAAGTGAAATGGCTTGCCATGCCAGTACTGAGCAGTCGAAGCAGGAGGATTTTAAGACACATTGGCAGACCAGTAAGAACTGCTGTCTGAGAAATGACAGCTGAAGTTGCTCCCTGTCCTACACACACACACACACACATAATGCAAGGAGGCTAGTTGAGTTCACATGTCTTCAGCTCACCTTTGAACACTCGTGACCTCGGCCAGAACTTTAGGAAAAGCCTTTGACATAAAAGACAGATATGGATTCCCTTGATCAGTGGCAAAATTCCTCTCTCATAGAGGGCAGGCAAAATGGAGACAGGTGTAGGGGGCCAGCTGTTCTGTGGGAAGAGAGTTCCTTGGAAGATTCTGTAGACAGGACAGAGGCTATCAAGGGTGCGGGTTGTAGAACCCCTTCTCCATCTGGAAAAGAAAGTGCCTCGTGGCCCTATGGAGAACAGGCAAGGCAGTAATGCCCCAGGGCTTCATGATTTCCTGTTATGGAGCAACAACAGGCCTGCACACAGAAGCCTTCCAGAGCAGAAGGCTGAGAGAGTACCAGTGGATGCAGCGGAAATGAGACTTGGCAAATGGGGTCTTCACTGAACCTAAGTAGAGGACCCAGCTGACGTCTGTTCCTACAGACCCTCCCATTTCTTCCAGCCAGAGATATCACCTGTCTTAATTTCATTTGCTGGACCATAGCAAGGTCACAATTCAATCCCAGCCTGTCCAACAGTCCTCTGTGGGAAAACTCTCAGGGTTGACAGGATGGATACATACCTACTTCCGGTCTGTGCAAACCCATCAGCCAATCTGGTCCCTTTAAGAGAACAGAATGGGTCTATAAGAACAGCCGCATTTGAGATGCTAGTTCTCATTCCTTTTCCCACATGATAATGTATCCATTCTAGTTGTTTCCCAGGGAGAGAGAAGCTCAAACAGAAGCAGAGTTCAGGGAGCATTTTGGTGTTTGCCACAGAGGAGGAGCATCAGGTCACACAGCCCACTGAAGCAAAATCCAGTTGAATGGCTGGTGTTCCCTTTCTCTGTAAGGAAGAGCAAAGCCCCAGTATGTTTGTATATACTGATGGGGGAGAGTCTCCATGCCCTGCAACAGAGGCTGTGATTAAAATACCTGAGAGATGGTGAAGACTCACAGTGCTTGACACATCCAATACCACAGAGAGCTGCTGGTTTGATTCTTTTATTTGGAGTGGGGTGGATTTTTAAAACAGATTTCCCCTATAGAGCCCAGCTGTCCTGGAACACTCTGTGTTGGCCAGGCTAGTCTTGAACTCACAGAGACCCGCCTGCCTCTGCCCCCTGAATGCTGAGATTAAAGGTGTGATCCACCACTTCAACTTGTAAACTGCTGCTTTTATGAGGCCATCCTCACCTATAGCTGACCTAAGAAAGTAGAAAGCAAGAGGAAAGGCTGGTGCCAGAATGTTCCATGACGGTGCACAGAGATCCTGGTCAACACCACCACCTACCATTGTATTCCATATCAGTCCTGATGGACATTTGCAGGCACCTGGTTTATATTGGGCCCGTCTTGCCTTTCTGGTCACATACCTTGTTGTTTTTTCAGAACCAAAGGCCCCATTTGTACCTAGAGGCAGAAGACTGGGAATTTTCAGTTAAAAATCATTTATTATTTAGTTTTGCCTCTGACCACTGAAGCATAATTTTACCAATAACTGTAAAGTATTAAAATCACTGATGCATGACTAAGAACATTTACTAAGGGACCAAGTAAGCCAGGATGGCAGGAAGCTGGGGATGTGGCTCAGGGGCTGGAGTGTTTGCCTCATTGGCACTAAACCCCAGTATCAGTTGTGAACACCTCTAAACCAGGCACAATGGTACCCACCCCAGCGCTTGGGAGAAGCAGAAAGATGAGGCGGTTAAGGTCTCCTTCAGCTACCTAGTAAATTCAAGGCTGGCCAGGGACACAGGCAACAATGTCTACAAAAAGAAGAAAAGAGAAAGGAGGGAAGGTAGTGGGGTTAGGGTTGTGTCTGAGGACATGAGCTAGATTTTTAAAAAGCCAGAACTCAAAGAACATTTCTTCTGGGCAAAGGTGATGTTGAGAAAGCCTGTGGTTTTCCCTGTAAAGTAAACTGCTTCTCACGTTTAAAGACGACAGTGCATGTCCTTTAGTAAATGCTGCTCTTATAACACTGCTTTTAGAGGCTGCAGCCTCTCAAGCAAGAGCACAATTGGGGTGATTCTACACTGGATAGGGTTCTCTTTGATTACAGTTATTTGGGAAAATACCGTGACAGGGTGCTAATGGCAAACCAAACCTAATAGAAAATGCCAGAACTGCAAACATCTTCTCCAAGCATTCGTAGGAAGTTTCTAAGATTTGTTTCAAATGCAGTTAGTTTGTTAACGCCCTCTCTCTCTCTGGCATCTAGATCTTTCAGGGAAACACCAACCCCACAGATGTTGTCCTTGGAGTTTTCCCCAGACCACTGATAACTCGATTTGTCCGGATCAAACCTGCATCTTGGGAAACTGGTATATCTATGAGATTTGAAGTTTATGGCTGCAAAATAATGGGTAAGTGCCAACATGGGAATTGCCTCCTTGAATGAATGCAAATTTTTCCATTCAGTGAAAATTTACTTATGTGTACAAATATGAAGGTGACCTTCATATTTATTTGGTAATTAAAGTCTGTACTAGTGTGATGAAAGATTAGCAGGAGGAAGCTTAAGGGAAGAAGGGCTATTTTGGCTTGCAGTTCAAGTGGATCCAGTTCACCAAGGCAGGGAAGTATGGCAGGAGTGTTAGGAGGTAGCTGATTAATCAGAGAAGAAACAAGTGATGGGGTGAGATATAAAACTTCAAGGTCAGCTGGGTGGTGGAGTGGCCCATGCCTTTAATCCTACCACTCAGGAGCTGAGGCAGGTGGTTCTTTGTAAATTAGAGGCAAGCCTGGTCTACAGAGTGAGTTCTAGGATATCCAGCAACCAGAGATGAAGCGTTCCAACCCATGGGCTATGAGGGACATTTCACATCCAAGCCACAAGAGCCTGGACATTGGATGTCCACGGGAGAGGGGTGTTTTACTTAGTTTCCCAGGCCTGGATTTTCTCCTCTGGATAACAGCCACAGTTCTGAGTATGTATGGGATACTTCTCCTAACAGGCCAAGAGATGGACAGAAGCATTTAGCATAGTGTGTCAAATGGCAGGAATTCTGTCAATGTCCTGCTTTCCACTGGATGCAAGCACCAAGGAGGCAGCTCATAGGCCTTGCCCTCTGCTTGTCAGGTGGGCGACATGCTGACTGTTATTATTGGGTCCTAATAGCTGCCACATAGAAGGCTCCAGACTAGCTTTCTCTCTGCAGTTGAAATCCAGAGGTGGCTTCATCACTGTGCTAAAGGAGCCTCATTTCTGACAAGGGCGGCTTTCACTCCCTAAACAGCCTATCAACTTTGTCATGGATTTTGCCTCTGTGTTTTGTTGGCTCTGTATGTGTGTGTTTTCCCCTGGTGGTACTGGGGATTGAACCTGAGCCTCACAGGGTAGGCAAGCACTCTACCACAGTCACAGTAGTAACTGCATCACCAATGCTTAATTGGATATTTTAAAAGTAGAAGTCAAGTTGTAAAAGTTTCTGTTTTTTTTTTTTTTCATTTGTTCTTCAAACGGTACTTGAGAAATGTATTTAATTGAAACAAGCGGTTATTCCTACTTGAGCAAAGAAATTGATGAGATATACTTGGTCTTGTTAAGTGTCTGAGAGAGGGTCGAGCAGGTGGCTGGAAGTCAAGGTGTGCCTGGCCATGAGTTGCTAGACTCAAGGCCTCCAGGGCTTCTGTGACAATACCATTGGGTTATCCTGTGTTCTGATGTAACAGCATCCATGCTCCAACCCTTTTCCATGTAAGTAGATATATTACAGAGTTTTCATTTAAAAGCAACAACAGTACACATGTAATCTATATTTTAAAAATTGAAAAACATGGGAATTGGAGAAATAGCCCAGTGGTTAATAGCACATATAGCTCTGCCAGAGGACCCAGGAGAAATAGCCCAGTGGTTAATAGCACATATAGCTCTGCCAGAGGACCCAGGTTCAGTTCCCAGCACTCACATGACAGCTCACAAATGTCAATAAACCCAGCTCCAGGGAATCTCATGCTCTCTTCTGGCCTCCGTAGACTCTAGGCATTCATGTGGTGCAATACATACATGAAGTGAACACTTATACACATAAAATAAAAATAAATATTTTGAAGCATTAAAACACAGAATCTGTGGCTGATTCACTTATAAAATAATTTAAAAGTAAACAACTTTTGGTCTCGGGTGAACTACCTGATTCTGTCAGTGTTTATATTTAAAACATTTCATTTCTCAGGTAATTCTATGCTTTCTATTGAGCTTGATTATTTCTAAAGAAAGAAAACTGACTTTTGAAGGAAAGTGTCCTGGGACTTTCCCTTCAGAGTGGATGTGCTGTGTAGAGAAGCTAATTGATGAAAAGGTCTGCAGAAAAGTTTGTTTTGGAGTGTAAAACCCAGATATGATGTCAGACCCAGATTTTATTTGTTTTTAAGGTGGACACAGACTTGTTTGTTCTGTGAGGATCCAAGACTTATAAAGTTCAAGGCCTTGGCAGCAGGATTGGTGAAGGGGCACTTGGAAGAGGGATGGATACCAAAAACCCCGATGTAAACTTCTTTCATTTTTGATAATAGTTAAGTAACAAAGTTCTGGGAACTTTAGAACATTACCAATTTAGGAGTCATAAATTCATAGGAAGAGGCCACATGAGGTCTGGGTGGAAATTTCTGGTCCATTTCTCCAACCTTATTTCATGTCAGTATACCAGAACTCTATACAGAAGCAAGCTTCATAAAGAATCCAAATTAGTCTGAACTCTGAACTCTGACTGTCCAGTCTCTTAAGATTTATGTTATGTCCTTTTGGTTAAATAAAATATTTATTTGAACTCAAATTATTCTTTTTATTTTCATAAGGACATCCCAAGAGGTAAGTCTAGGAATGTGAGCAAAATAAAAATGTAATTTATTGGGTTAAAAAGAAATGGCCTGTTCATTTAAACAATATCTGTAATTCTAATATTTTAAAAAAACAGCCTATTTTATTATTTAAACTACACAGTTGGGTATTATTTTGTTTTGTTTTCTCTCTAATGAAATCACTATCATTTCCCAGAAATTGACCCTGGCAGGTTTTTAGAGATGGCAGTATGTGACCATGATGATGAAAGGCCATGCCTGGCTTAAGACTGTCCACATAGTGAATACCTACCTGACTGTAGGCAATACCTTCTGCATCTCAGTTGTACATTTTCTGGTCTGTCAGATACCATAATGAACTGTAATGAGGACTAAGTAAAAGAATATTTATAACATGTTGACTTAGTAAAGTGCTCACTAAATGGCCCTATACACTAAGGCAAGGATAATATGGACAGTACCCACTAAACCGAATGCAGGATAAGCCCCAGGTAGAGTCTTGGTCCTCTGCAAGAGTGGGCTGATGGAAGAGTAGGTCAGCAGTGTCCTAGACAATACAGAAGAGCAGAGCCTGGTCACCACCATTTCCCTTTGCCCTGTAGACCTGGAGTATCATAAGTGTTCAATAGTTATTTCTGAGTAAAGGAGTTCCACTTCTCATGCCTTCTAAGCAGCAACTTTGAAATTTCATCCTTCTTTATGAGTAATCAAGTCCTAATTCAATCCGACTGTTTGAAGAAACTAGTGAATTTAAAAACTTAGGACATAATGCATCACTTCCTTGACTTCCAATGCCTCCAGAGCCCCACGGTTGAACCAAGGTTTCATATCAGACATTCTTTAGAAACACAGCCAACCCAAAGATCCAGACAATACGGAACATGTTGCCCAGAAAGAGACACACTAGGGTGACATATCTACATTATAGGTAATTGAGAAAGGAATGCTTTCTTTGTTTCTTTAAAGAGGCTTCATCATTTTGGCAAAGGA
Organism: Phyllotis vaccarum; assembly: GCA_033318265.1. Classification (NCBI taxonomy): domain Eukaryota; kingdom Metazoa; phylum Chordata; class Mammalia; order Rodentia; family Cricetidae; genus Phyllotis; species Phyllotis vaccarum. Next base: position 90,748,985 of record JARWLC010000003.1, read on the forward strand.
GAGGATAGGGAAGGTAACAATTGGGGATGTCTGCAGGGCTGTGAGACACCAGCCTGTGCTCTGCTCAGTGGTGTACTATTCTCCACATCATATGCTCCTGTCAATCGCAGAGAAGGGTGACCTTCCCAGACACCACAATACCCTTAGGAACCCTCCCAAGCCATCAGGGGAAGACTGGATGGTGTCCATGGAGAGCTACAGTCATCACAAATTGTCACTTTCTCATTCTGAAAACTTGTTACCTGGATGTGCTCTCTTTTAAAGTTAAGCATAGAGATCATACAGTAAATTAGTATCACTAGTGATTGCCAAGCCCCTCCCCAAAACATTACGCACTTCTTTCTGTTCAAGATTGATTTTAAGGTTTTCAGAAAACAGTGTTGCCAAGCAAAATACCAAATCCCCAGTTAAGATGGATGTGGCTAAAAAATGATAGTTGTTAGTGTACATATTTCCCATTGAAGTTTTGGATACTCTAAGGATTAGTCATTGTTCTCTGAAATTCTACTCCCGTTGGATATCCTGTTTCTTGTTCTGTTGTGTATTTGCCTATTAAATCTAACAACATAGGTTAATGTGCATCTAAGCTTCCCTGCCAAGGAAACCCTGCTATAAACTAGCATCCCATTCAGACCTTGAAATACTTGCTAATATATTATTTTCCTCACCATTGTTAAAAGTGAATTACAGGCTAGATTGAGGAAACAGCTCAATCTGTAAAGCATTTGCCTTGCAAGCATGAGGACCTGAGTTCATAATCCCAGAACCCACATAAAAAGCCCTGAATAATAGCACTGTAATCCAGAGCTAGAATAATGGAGAAGAGGTTCCCTAGCCAATCTGGCCAAACTAGCTACCCCCAGGCCGAGAGACCCTGTCTCAAAAAACATCATGGAAAGTATGGGATGCTATCTTTTATCCCTCACACATAGGCACAGTATGGTCTTCAGTCAAGGGCAAATAAAGTTTCTCTTTGCTTGTTTTCAGAAGGGGCATTCACAGAGATATGATGAGGACTGGCTTGACACTGTCTGCTGGCTGAGTGTGGGCTGGGTACCCGGGTTGGGGAAAGAAATAGCCCAGATGCTCTATGTAAAAGAAAGGGCATCATCTAGTGGAATCTCAGCTCTGCTTGTAGAGTTCAAATTAATTGTTTTTGTAGGACTGGAGAGATGTCTCAGCCGTTAAAGGCTAGGCTCACAACCAAAAATTGTTTTCCTAAAATGGTAGCATCTGGCTCCCTCTGCCAGCTGAACGTCACCTTTATAAGAAGCTGGTTGGAAGTCAGGCAGGTGTGACCACTGTAGCCAAGAAATGCAACTTCTATTTTTAATATGGGTTTCATAAAGTGGGTTTTGTAAATTTTTTTATAATCTCCATTGACTTTATTCTTGGTTTCTAGATTCTACTCAGAGCAAATAGCCAGGCTGAGTTACAGGAAAGCATTCTGAGAAATGACAGCTGTTCTGAGTGTTAGAATATGTTGATTCATTCAGCAAATATTTGTTGAGGATGACAGTGTACAAAAACAGGCTCAGCAAGTCTCAGAAAACAGAAAAATATGACTTCTTTCATAGCCTCAACAAAATTAAGATCCGGCTTGGCACATGACTCAGTTGTTAGTGTGTTTGCCCAGCACATAGGAATCCGTGAACTCTGAACCCAGCACTGCAGAGCCCACATGGCAGTGCATTCCCCAGTATTTAGGAGGCAGGGGCAGAAGAATCCTGAGTTCAAGGTCATACTCCGCTATATAGAGAATTCAGGGCCAGTTTTGGATATGAGATCTTTCTTTTCAGAGAGAGATAGAGAGAGAGAGGAAGAGAGGGAGGGAGGAGGGAGGGAACAAAAAACTCAAGCTAGCAAAAAACAGTTATCCAAAGGAGTGAATAAGATTGTCAATACAAGAAAAATAGACCAAGTATCATAAGGCATCCCAGAAAAAAAATGTGTTCAAATGCAGGATAGAAATATTGACTAAGTTAAATATATTTGAAGATGAATCAATATTTTCCATGTTGGGAAGAACAAGAAGATAGGAAGGCCTAGCAGGGAGAATGAAGGGGGAGAGCCCCATCTCTGCCCGAGGAAGAAGTGCTTCTTCTCTTTAGTATCAGTGAATACGCAAGTGATGAACTTGTATGATGTTCAAGGCCGAGTTTGCAAGCCCTAGTGTGTGAATGAAGACACAGCATCAGGACCGAACAGCTCGTGAGGACAAGTGCTGACCAACCTATGCTTAAGGTCAACAGGTGCTTCACTGGCATTACTTAGGGTAGTTGAGCTTTTAGACTGCAACTCGTCCAATTATGTGGAATGGAATTGTTCCAGAAGAAAATAGGTTGTCACTTTTATATGTCCCTAATTAGGCTGTAAGACTTTGCAAAGAGAATAACTGATATCCACTTATTTATTAAGCAGCCGATCAGTCAAATAAAGATGGATACTCTCCTATTGCTTAGAAGTCCAACTGCTACAGGAGATATGAGAGGTCCTCGTGTACTTCATTGCCCTTGGGGATCTTACAGTCTATCTGTGATTACAAGACTTATAATCCCACCCACAGCACAGCTCTGCACTAGCTCAGAGCCACTTCCTGTGTGGGTCATCACATGCCCAGGAGGAGACTCTTGAGCTGCATCTTGACATTTGTACAGGCTGTGCCTCTGAGATCAGGAGAGAGGAGACTGTACGCCTTGACCAAAGGCAGCGATGAGAAATCTGTCTATGGAATGTGAGGGAGAATTGGCTAACTAGAATAGATGGTCAGTAACTGGATATGTTTGATAGTTGATATGAAACCAAAATCAGATTCGTGTATGTCACATGTATAGAGGCATTTGAATTCATGGGAGATGTGCATGTCAGGGGAGCACATGCAGATGTGAGAAGGCCCAGGGCAAGTTCTGATGCCAATCTACAAGTTCAGCCCCCTTGTATATGTTTGTTTATTTGTTTTGGGACAGGGCTCTCACTGGGATCGGGAGGTCACCAATTCATCTAGGCTGGCTGGCCAGTGAGGCTCAGGAATCTGCCTGTCTCTACCATCTACCCACCCCGACCCCCACCCCACCACCAGTGCTGGATTACAAGTATTAGCTAATGCCTGGCTTTTTACATGGATTCTGGAAATTCAACTGAGCCAACTCTCCAATACCCAGAATGTGATTCTTAAAACCTAGATAGAAAATATTGCACTTTTCCTTGAAATAATAGAGAGCTAGGGCAGAGGCGGCAAGCTTTAGCCTCAAATTCAAAAGGCACTTGTGGAATGACAGCAGAGGTTGTCCTGGGGCCTCTGGACATGTGCAGGTTGATTTTAACCTCAAAAGGCAGATTCAAGCAAACCTCTTTAAATTCCAAGTTGGCTAGAATTACACAATGTGACCCTGTCTCCATAAAGGAGGTGGGGGGTGGCGTTGATAATGTAGCTCAGTTAGTAATGTGCTTGCCAACCACACACCCAGCTCTGAGTTCAATCTATAAGGTCACATGTAATCCCAGCATTCACAATAGAGGACCAGAAGTTCAAAGTCACCTTTACCCTCGGCTACTCACTTCCAAGACTACAGATCTTGAACAGTTGGACAGTTGGCCAGTCGATGGATAAAATGGCACCATCCTTGTCCTTGAAAACTCACCTCACCTCGTCTGCCTTCTCCATGCTAGGCCAGGCTCTTCCTTTGTTGCATCCTTACCAACTTCACATTGCCTCAGTAATTTCTTGCTTTGGGGGGCTATATTTCTTTAAGTATCTCCAACCCATCATGAACTGTGACTTGCAGGCAGCACCTACTCCTTGAAATCAGAGCAGCTTCTAGGAACAAAAGAGAATGGAACCTTAGCTTGACCTTAAACTTAGGAGAACTGGAAAGGTAGCAGTGCAGGGGTTAGGTAGTGATACCCTGGATGAAGATCTTCTTTATGGGAATGTGAGTCTAAAGAAAGGGTACAGGTAGAGGAGAGAGCTGCAGGAGAGAAGACTCTCCTAATGTAAATGTAGAGACTGGGAATTTCAGATAAACAGAAGGCTCTGTGTTCTTACCAAGCATGGTGTTTCTCAGAAAATAACCTCACCTCATCTGTTTCTTCCCACCTCTAGATTATCCTTGCTCTGGAATGTTGGGCATGGTGTCTGGACTTATTTCAGACTCCCAGATTACAGCATCTAACCAAGAAGACAGAAACTGGATGCCAGAAAACAGCCGCCTGGTGACCAGTCGCTCTGGCTGGGCACTGCCACCCTCATCCCACCCATACATCAATGAGTGGCTCCAAGTGGACTTGGGGGATGAGAAGATAGTGAGGGGTGTCATCATCCAGGGAGGGAAGCACCGAGAAAACAAGGTGTTCATGAAGAAGTTCAAAATCGCCTATAGTAACAATGGCTCAGACTGGAAAACAATCATGGATGACAGCAAGCGCAAGGCTAAGGTGAGGCCTGGGGGTAGGGAGTAGCTATTGTCTGGGGGCACCATACCTACTAGCTCACTAAGAATTCATTTCTCCAGCCCATGATAGAAGAGTCAGTCCTTATGTCTTTGGATTTTTAGTGTGGTTTGAGTGTGTGTGTGTGTGTGTATGTGTGTGTGTGTGTGTGTGTGTGTGTGTGTGTGTCCGTCCGTCTGTCTGTCTGTCTGTGTCTATGTGTCTGTGCATGCATCCGTGCATGTAATGCATATACATCCATTTGTGTATGCCTAAAGCACTACTCAGAGCAGTATAGTTGTCCTCTGCATCTTCTTCCAGCTTGTCTGGCAGCTCTGTGGCATTTCTGCCGTTTTTCCAATTCCTAGAGTTTTCTTAGTCTGGTAGCCCCGCCCATACTTCCTGTATGCCTTTGACCAATCAGCATTTTTATTAAATTGGGGAGGGGGGAGGGATGACAATTATTTAAAATGGAACAACATAATCTCCCTGCACTCATGTGCAAGCAGAAATCAAGGACTTCCCAGGGAAGCACAGAATTGGCTAGGTTGACTTGTCTGTAAGCTCCTGGGATCTACCTGTCTTCACCTCTCCAACATGGGAGTTACAAATTCAAGACACCTAGTCAGCTTTTACTTGAGTGCTGGAGGGTGGGTTCTCAAGTGCTCATAATTGCACCGCAAGTACTTTACCCATTAGCCTGTTCTCCCCAAAACATTTGTTGGTTGGTTGGTTTGTTGGTCCTGAACATGGTCCTGAAGAAAGTACATGCAAAGAATGTGCTCTTCACTGACCTACATTTCCCCATACTGCTTAAAGTTTTCATTGTTGAGCTGACTGTGGATATAATCCCAGCACTCAGGAGGCAGAAGCAGGAGAATCTCTGGGACACCAGCCTGGGGACATAGTGAGTTCCAGGCCAGTGATAACTCCAGAATTGAGACCTTGTCTCAAAACACCAAAAATAAAATGCATATTCAATTGTGATAAAATATGTATAGAGTTTACCCTCTGAATCTTTGGAAGCCCACGTCCTGACAGTGTCGTGTAAATCCATCTCCATGTCCAGCTTTTCTCCAGAACTTTAGTCTTGTGATGTGAGGCCCAATCGCTCTCCACTTCCTTTTGGTCAGTCCCTACTTCCTGTCCCTGGGTCCTGCCTACTTCCAGCCCCTGGGCCCTGCCTATTCAAAAACCTCCTTTAAGCCAATCATAGGATTATATGTCATTCCATGGCTCATTTATTTCACTTAGTGTAACACTGATGTAGTGTGAGTCCCAATCTCTTCCCTTTTAAGAGCAGAACAGTGTTCTGCCATGTGAAAAACCATATTAATTTGTGTGTTCACTACTGATGGATCCCTGGGTTGTTTCCATCTTTTAGCTTTCACGGATAATGCTTAGATATATTCTGATGGGTTTGGAGCCCCTGAAAACTCAGTCACTTCTTGCTAATCTAATGAAACGATGATGCAATCTCAATATTAAAATATTCCAGCATTCACAAATATGCTTTAGTGACTAGGTTTTTACCTCAGAGTTCTGGCTACATTTATTTATACTTCCTGAGCTGACCACACCAAGTTGGAAAGGGTCCCAGGACTATCCTTGGGTGGTCCTAAGTGGATTTGGGATGAAAATAAGGACCTGTCCCTAGGTTTTTACATACCCCAGTGACACTTCTCACACCAACACCTTTGCTCTAGGTCTTTTTAACTCTACCCACCCAAAACTGTTACCCCCCATGGATGAAGACTGCCACTCATTGGCTGAGCATTCTTCTCTCATTTTCCCACCAGCGTGGCAAAATCATGCAGATAGGAAGCAATCCTGATCATGCTGTTAGTTTCTCTCCCTCCAGATATGTGGCTTTGAGGGTAAGGTCCTATCCCCCAAAGGCTGCAAGTCAGGAACTGCAGGCCGCTGACTAATCCAGCGCTCTTACTGAGGAAAGTGTAACACTGCCCTTCAGCCCTCCCTGAATGACTTGTGGTTTCTAAAGCATTTCAGCATTATGTGTGGCTACATTCTTTCTTTTCTGAGACAGAGTCTCATGGAGACTACAACTGTGGCTGGCCCCCGACTCACTAGGTAGCTGATGATGGCCTTGACCGTTTTCTTCTGCTGGGACCACGGGCAAGCATTATTGTGCTTGGAGTCTGTAGCACTGAGAAATGAAAGCCTGGCTCTGGTGTGTGTTGGGCAAGCGATCAATTAAGTGACCTATAGCCCTAGCTCATAACTTTTCTTTTTCTTTGTCCTGCCCTTTTTACTTCTTTTAGTGTGTGTGCATGTGTGTGTGTGTGTGTGTGTGTGTGTGTGTGTGTGTGTGTGTGTGTGTGTGTGTCTCCTTGGGTGTGCCTTGCACTTATGTGCACAAGCATGTAGAAGCTGGAGAACACTTTGACCATCATTCCTCAGAAACAATCTACCTTGTGTTTTGAGACAGGGTCTCTCTCAGATTGGGCCTCACCAGTTAGGCTAGGCTTACTGTCCAGGGAGCCCCAGGAATCCTCTCATCTTTGCTTCCCCAGCACCAGGATTACAGGTGTGACATCACCCCCAGTTTTTGTTGTTGTTTTTTTTCTACTTGGGATCTGCAAATCAAACTCAGTCCTTACTAACTGTACTATCTCTCCAACCCATAAGTCCTTTTAATGTCCACCATTCTGGGCTTGGAAAAGGGGAAAGGGGAACACACCAGGAACTGGAAGTCCCTGTATGCTGACTTCTAAGAGTGGAATGGACTGTGACTTCATCTCAGAACTCGAGTCAGCAGCAAATCAGCCACTTCCCTGCTGCTGCCGATGCAGGGTGTGTTGTTGTGACACGTTCTTCACACTAGGTTCTGAGAGAGCAAACAAGTCGCCATATGTGTCTGATGGGAGGCATCATATGCTTCCTGTCATCTAGCCCTCATGGCAATGGAGCCTGAAGCTGTCAGCCTGCCGCGGTAAACCCAGCATAAAGTTGCACAAAAAGCCAACTCATGTGTTTCAACTTTAACAGAGTCTCCTGCTGGAGACTGATTGAATGCATTGGTTTTTAGTCCTGAAATACCCATCACTGTCATCTTCCTATGCTACATGAAAGCATGGAGACCTCTAAACTCCCTAGACTGGGCCTAATCTGGGATTCTTAGCATGCCTTTCCTCTGAAATAATATCACTAAGGTAGAGATGAAAATTGACAAAATCTTCCGTTTCAGATAGTTGGCATTTTCAAATTATACAAATGTATTTGAAACCTATTTTGCTTAGTGGTCCAGGTGCTGGCTGCCTGCTGAGGATGCCAGTTATCATCCATGGAGAAGTGAAATGGGGATATTTGTAAGATAAAACAATGTTTTTATGAATTATCCCCTCTATACCTCCCCTCACTCCAACCCACAGACATGCAATTGGTAAGGTCTATCATCTACCAGAGTTGTTATCATCAGACCTGGCCCTTGCAGCCTGAGAGGCTAGTCTTGGCCATCACAAGTAACAGTGAAAAGTAAAGAAAGGAGATTTATCCAACGTGGCCCCATTAAGAAGATGAAAGATAAAATGTATGAATAGCCCCAAGTTCGCCTTCCAGGTTCTGGGCTTGAGGCTTAAATTTAAATAGAGGACTAGAGGTGTGCGTAACTAAGCAGTGTTGGTCAAGTGTGGTTTTGCATATCATTGACCCATCCCTGTCTCAGCTCCCATCTCTGCGGATCAACTTCCTTATTGCCAGGATGGTTACATGTCGAGGTCTAGATTAACTAGACATCTCTGGATTAGAAAGAGCCAAAGACTTGACGGTTTGTGGAACCCAGGGCTAATTCCTGAACAGGACTCTGTTGAATTCACCCAGTCCATGTGACCTTCACTGCTGGTGTTTTGCCAGCTCATCACTGACAACTTTTCATGTTGTGTTCATTCTTTGTTCAAAATGAAGTGAAGGAAGGGTCCCAGGATTCCAATGATAGCAGTGCTTCCTCTGATGATCTTCCCAGCCTCATCAGCATAGACAGGATTGTATGTATAGTAATGGTGTTTTTATTACAATTAGCATCTCTCTGACAACAACTTAATTGGGCCTAACAATGCTGTATGTCAGATTCTCAATTACTCACAGAGTTTGCAGATCTATCAAGAGTCAGGACCTTGATAGCAAATGTATTCCTTCAAAAGGGAAATTAATTAATTAACCTCTAATGTTAGCATGTTAGATTTCTACTGGATTTTCTGAGTTATAAAGGCCAATTAATTTGCTTCAAGAACCCAGAGCCCTTGGTTGTCTATCTGTCTCTTTCTACATGATTCCTCTGGTCATGGCATATTCTCCATGGGATACTCATTAGTTTGGATAGTGTGTTAGGATTCTGAGCCCATTTGGTGTGCTCCCACTCTGCCTGGAACGGCTGGGCTGGCCACTCCATCTGGTTGCCAGTTTGCATTAAGTTAAAAGCACATCGGTGCATACAAATGTATTTCCTGAGTACAGACATTTCTTGGACCTTGATGCTCTTTCCTCTTTTTGAAGAGGCTAGAAGCTGCGTGCCTGCAGGAGACATCTCGGCTATACAGGAGGCCAAGGCAGGAGAATCATGTCAGCTCAGGAACTATAGTCAGTCCTGGGTACCACAGAAAAACTCTCTTTCCTTAAAAGCAAAAGTAGAATGAGGAGTTGGGGCTACTTGATTTCTGAGAGACGGGGCCTTATAGTGGTGTGGCTAAGAGCACTAGTAATTCAGTGAAGGTTTGCATCCTGCCTCCGCCATGGGCAAATTTCTAAACTACTCTGTGACTAAGTTTCCTCATCTATAAAAGATATGCAAGGGCTATAGAGATGACTTGAGAGGTAAATACGTACCTTGCAAGCATGAGGACCTGAATTTTATCAACCTACATGAAAAGCTCTGTTGTGGTAGTATCTGCTTGTAGTCCTGTCTGTTGGAGAGGCAGAGGAAAGTGGATCCCTAGATCCTGGGGCCGGACAGACGTGCTATTAAGGTACTAATCAGTGTACCCTAACAGATGTTGTTCAAAAACAAAGCTAAAAAGTAGAGGATACCTGGGGGAATAATACCTGCCCAGTTGTTCTCTGGCCTCCATAAACATTCTCTCTCTCTCTCTCTCTCTCTCTCTCTCTCTCTCTCTCTCTCTCTCTCTCTCTCTCTCTCACACACACACACACACACACACACACACACAGCAGCAGCAGCGAGGGGCAGCACACAGTATAGTTTAAACAACCACCAAAACGTCCCTAATAACTGGAACTGCTGTTGACCGTTGAGGTAAGAAGACCTTTGATCTGTAAATGCTTTTAGCTGGTAGTACTCCTTAGGCAAAAGATTTCCACTAAGGTCTTTAAGCTAAGGTCTTGAAGTACGGTATTTGGACTCCATTAAACTATCTCAGAGGGAGCTGAGACTAAAGATCGAGGGTAGAGTCCCTCCCTAGCACACAGGAGGCCTTGTTTACAACCCAAGCATGACAAAAAACAAAAAACAAAAAAACAAACAAAAAACAAAACAAAACAAAAAAAACCTCTTTCTTCTTCAGAGATAATTCCACCTCTTCAAAAGGACCAAGTTTGAGCAAAAACAGGAGTCTTTCATTTAAGAGCCAGTAACTGGAGTGTTCACCAAAATGCTGTATCTATTATAAACACCAAGTGGTAGCTGCTTCTCTTCCTGTGTTAGCCTCCTCCACCTCAAATAAGTGATAAGAGCCACATCTGCAAAGCAGATGGATGTATCATTTCAAAGCCTCCCATTAAATCTGCAGCTTCTGTAGCAACAGTGCGTGCTTTAAGGTGTCTGAGAAATGATATTGGTCAACTCTTAGACCATATTTGTTTTTCTCTTTCTTAGTTATGGAAGAAACTCCAGCCATTTCTAAAGGAATAGTTTCAGTCCCTACTTCCCTGTCCTATTAAGAGTCCTGATGCAGAGGGCTTGGGAGATGGCTGATTTTGTAAAGTACTCACTGTGTAAGCAAGACCCAAGTTACATCCCTCAGTCTATGTACACAGTCATCATGGCAGCTGGGAAGTAGAGACAGGTGGAAACACACACACACACACACACACACACACACACACACACACACGATTGATCACTGTTTAGCCACGTAGCCAGTTGGTGAGTTCCAGATTCAGTGTGGAAAGCGATTAAGAAAGATACCCAACATTGACTTCTGACCTGCACAGGCTTGGGCACACATATGTATATCACACATGCATGTGTAACACACAGAGAGAGGGAGGGAGAGGGGGAGAGAGTCAGAGAAAGAGAGAGACTTGAATCAAGAAAAGTGGTTCAGAAAGACCACTCCAAAATGTGACCCCATGGAATTTCTGATTTAGGGCATGTAGGGCCCAGAAAATTCAGGCATGTTTTCTCTGAACTTCCCTCACCTACTAACAAAGATCCTCTGAGGCTTGTCCCAGGGATGTTATCAAACAAGAAGAGATGTCACAGCAGAGAAGGCTGGGGTTAGACCCCACCTAGACGCAATGAGCACAGGTGTTACCTTCTCAGGACCCATAAATAATTGTCTGTCCTCATCCGTTGCTTGTCGCCTTCTCCCTTACTCTAGAAAGAGACATGGGCGCTTCTAGAACTCACTGGGTACTCAGGAAGGTGCTTTTCTTGCAAGGCTCTGAGGATATTCTTAATATGTAGTTTTCTGTTAAACTTTCTCATCCATTCAGGTCATACTCAGACACTGACTTCTTAGACAGTAAGATTTTCTACTGTCCTATAAAAAGAAGAAACTTAGAGTGACCTCCTTTGTGTGTGTGTGTGTGTGTGTGTGTGTGTGTGTGTGTGTGTGTGTGTGTGTGTGTGTGTGTGGTTTGTGTGTGAAGAGTTCATGAATGCAGAGGCCAGAGGATAACTTGAGGTATCATTCCTCAGGTACCTTCCACATTGTGTTTTGAGACAAATCTCTCACTGACCTGGGCTAGCCAATTAGACAAGGCTGGCTGGCTAGCAAGTTCCAGGGATCTGCCAATCTCTGCCTTCCCAGTGGTGGAATGCATATCACTGTACCCAACTTTCTTTTGCATGGATGCTGGGGGTTGAAGCTAGGGCCTTATTTTGGAAAGGCAAGGATTTGACTTGCTGCCCCACTGGCCTAGCCCTTATTACCTTTTCTCTAAATAACCAGTGTTCTTTTTGCTTCACAGTCTTTCGAAGGCAACAACAACTATGACACACCTGAGCTCCGGACATTTTCTCCTCTCTCCACACGCTTCATCAGGATCTACCCTGAGAGAGCCACACACAGTGGGCTCGGCCTGAGGATGGAGCTTCTGGGCTGTGAAGTGGAAGGTAATTACAGTTCCCAAAACCTCTGCTATGGTCTCCCTTTCTATTTACATTCTCACGCATTTATGCTTTTGATGGTGCTGTAGTAAAGCTGCCACCCTTTCCCCTGAGAGAACTGTATCTCCATGCCTGGCAGGCAGTAATACAGAGCATCCAACTTTTGCCTTAGTGGGCTTCATTGCTCTTTCTTTGGAGCCTAGGAGACTGTCTCTCTTGATTGTGTGTGTGTGTGTGTGTGTGTGTGTGTGTGTGTGTGTGTGTGTGTGTGTGTGTATGTGTGTTAGGGAGATGGCTCAGTTGGTTGGTAAATACAAATACAAAGCGTGAAGGCCTGAGTTCAATCTTCAGAAGTCACATTCAAAAAGGAAAGCTGGGTGAGATGGTGCAGGTAGATCCCTTCTAGACCAGTGGGAGACCCCATCTCAAAAATCAAGGTGGAGAATGCCCAAGGAACAAAAGCCAAGGCTGACCTCTGGCTCCACATGTGTGTATATTCATGCATACCTATGCAGATAGGAGCATCCACATACAGTACACACTCACACCCATACACACAGGAGCATCCACATACAAAAATATTAAGGTGTCTCAGAGTCCCAACTTGCTGAGATTATAGCACATGCCACCATTTTGAAATAAATAACTCAGTCTTTGAATGTACTCACAGTTTTGTTGCCTCCACCATCTCTCTTGTGTTCTGAAATATTTCCATTGCATTTGGGTAAAGCCCCTGCCCACTATGCTGCCTCTCCTTAGGCCCACTTCTCAGAATCCCTGGCCAGTTCCTTTGGCTTTCAAAGGTCTGGGTAGAGGGGTCACCAAGAAGGCTCAGAGGGAAGATCACTTTTGCTATGTAAGACTGTCGACCTAAACCATGAAAGTTGACCTCTGACCTCCACAATTACACAGTCGATCACATAGTCATCTGAGCCCACACACATACATCACACACACACACACACACATACATTACACACACACATACACAGATTTTATATTTAATAAAATTAGTCTAGGGTCAGAGTGTGGTAACTCATGCCTTTAATTCCAGCACAGGAAAGACTGAGTGGTGACCTATACCTTTAATCCCATAACTCCAGAGAAAGAGATCTTTCTATATTTCTGGAGTTCAAGGCCTAACTACCAAGCAATAGTAGCTCATACCTTTAATCCTGACTCTAGGATTATGATGCAGAGTTGAACCCATAAGTAAGACAACTGGGCGAAGAAGATATTTAAGTCAAACGTAGGCAGACATTGAGGTATTCTGTGGAAACAATGAGAAGCCAGGCAGAGGACTCTGGAAGACAGCTTTTACCCTGAGAAGTTGGCTGCGTGAGAACTGACTGTGATCTATCTCCTCTCTCTGATATTCCAGCTTTCCCCCAATATCTGGCTCTGAGTTTTCATTAAATACAACCAGAATTCGTGTTTCACACACACACACACACACACACACACACACACACACACACACACACACACATACAAATAATAAATAAGGTAAAAACTATCAAAATAAAAATAAAATGTCAAGAGGTCTGTCTCATCCAAATTTCTGTCTGTGCGACTGACTAATGTCCTGGTCCATTTGACAGAGAGAGCTCAAGACATCTTGGATTAATTTCTTTGGATGCTAGGAAGAAAGTTTGGCCTGTGATAAAGTATATGATAATATGGTGAGGGCTGTCTGCTCAAGGACATTCCCTAATTTCTCAGATTATCATATGAAGGTCACATGAAGGACAAACTCAAACCCAAAATCTTACCAAGGAACGAGGTGCCGAGTGATTTGAGCTGGTTATTGTACCGTTTGTTGCTTGAAGCGCTGAAATTCCCATCTGCCTTAGATCTGGGTATAAATGAGTAACCTTACACCAGCTTTTCTAACCCCATAGAGGTCCCTCTCTGGGTTTCCTAGAAGAATGGCCGCTATTGGTGCCCAGATGTTAATCAACTGAGCACATGCTCAAAGTTGTTGGGAAGAGGGTTTTTTAATATCACCTTCCTCAGGTTTCAAAATTATGTGTGTGTTGAGCTACCCAAACATAATTACATTCCTGAGCACATTAAATGCCATACAACTTTCTGTGTTCACTATAGGATTCGGGCTATCAATCACCACACTGCTGAGTAATTCATAGCTACTTTCTGATGGAGATTTAAAATCAGGCCTTGTCTCCCACCCTTCTCCTGGTCATGGCTTCCAAATCCGTAATCTTAATCTTCCACACAGTCAATGAAAACCAACAGCAAGCACGTGTCAGGGATCCAGCAAACAACAAAGAAGCAGTTAGCAATGTTCACCAAGTGCAAAATGTGCTCATTCTGTGTGCTGAGAAGTATGGTCCTCTGGGAAAGGGGAGGTGGCACCGAGAGGCAGGTGGTTCATCCTAGTAAGAACTATGATTTAGAGGGTGGCATGGAAGACTGCAAACATTGAGTCTTGGGGCATTTTGCCAGTTTCAGCTGTAGAGTAAGATAGACCTGCAAACACGTGTCTGAACCAGGGTAAAGAAAAATCATCTGGGAAAATTAATGCCACCGCTTCTTAATGAGTATGGTAAGAGGGGCCCTTTCTCCCAGGGAAGCCATTCTCAGCCTTTAGCAAATGAGAGCCAGGGCCAGGCTTCTTGGTGGCATCTGCAGGGCTTCTGGGGGGATTATGAGGTCCAGTTCAGCCTTGGAGGACTCTATCCTACTTTGCACTAAAGCTTCTTTTTAACAATAGTTAAAGATCCCCAGAAAACTTTCAACAGGGAAACTGAGGCATAAAAGTGAGTTACTTCTTACTTTTTGTAATGGAACTAGGTGCCACCTTGAACCACTTCCAGAGTGAAGGCTCTCCTTGTAAGCACCATTTTTAGCAATGAGAAATGTCAGCAGAATCACTAGTGTCTAAACATCTTAAAAGTAATGGGTTACCAAGATAATAGCTGTAAGAATCTCCAAGCATTCTGCTGAAGGAGAAATGGCAAGGAATAGAGACAGGGGTGTGTGTACATTGGATAGGAATGCGCATGGATGTGTGTTTGATGAGTGTGCACGTGCTCCTGTATGCGTGGGGGGGGGGGGTGAACACTGGCTATTTAGAGCTGAGTAGGTGTTACAGAGAATAAAAATCCTCACCTTTCAAGAATATAAGACCATGGATTCAATTTTCAGAACTCATACATAAGAAAGTTGGGCATGGTGGTGTGTATTTGTCATCCTACCACTGGGAAGGCCGAGAGAGGCAGGTCCCAAGAACACACTAACCAGCTGTTCTCACAAAGTTCAGATGTGTCTAAACAGCACATATCATCAGTGTGTGTGATTTCCTAGATATCCTTAGGTTCAGAGCTTTGTTTCTCTTAACTCTGCTCACTTCTTAAGCACAGTGACAGTGTCCAGTTTCTCTCAAAAGAGCAACTGTAATGGGCATATTCCTCCTTGCCAGGGCTGGAGAGGAGCCCCCACACTCCCAGCATCTCATGTGGCTCTCTCACATTAATGGACTTGACCCTTATCTCTTGTCCTGTACTGTGAAATACAATCCCCATATCTGTAAAATATTAAACAGATTGCAAAAATGAGTAACAGGCTAAAAAAAATGAACTGAACTAAACTTTAAAGGACTTCAAAAGCAACACTGGTTAATGTTGGCTACTTTTCAACTAAAAATCAAAGATACAGGGGCCAGAAAACTATGGAATGCAATCCCACTGGAGACGAGACCAGGTAAGCTGACCTCAGACCACAGGAGACAGCCCATCTCACACATTAGCCTGGGACAGAGTGCCCCAGATGGAGGGCTGCTTAGAGAGACATAGAGTAACCTATGAATAAAGAACAGTGTTGTGCCAAGTGTGAGCTGATGCTCTTTTGTGTAGAAAATAAATGATATAAACAGCAAACTAGTCAATACTGGGATCATGATAGAATTTGTGGGCCTAGTTTCTTATTTCTTAGGAATAAAAGGAAGCGTGGTTTATATCTCTATCACAGAGTTCTTGACTCTGTGAACAAATATCTAGGACACTAAAAAGGTTTGCCGAAAGAATTGTTTATATAAATAACTATGTGTTGATGTCCCCTGCAACCAAATCTACTCAGTAGGTAGAGACCAAATGCCCAAGCCCAGATGCCCCCATTCATTCTGTAAAATTCAGGAGTATTTAGCTTCTCATGAGAGAGGCAGAGCATGCCCCTGGCCTCCACTCTACACTCCAGAGTTTGGAGCACAAGCATTAGTATATCCAGAAGCTTCGAGAATGCTCTACAGAAGTGTGAAAAGTAATTCTTGGATCTCATTTCAGCACCTACAGCTGGACCAACCACACCTAATGGGAACCCAGTGGATGAGTGCGACGATGACCAGGCCAACTGCCACAGTGGCACAGGTGATGACTTCCAGCTCACAGGTGCAGAGCCCACCATCATTCCATCATTGTGCCTTGTCCGTCTGTGTCCTGGTCCTCTGTGTGTGTGCTTGTCTCTCATAGTGGTTGGTGGCAGGGTACTGGCAGGGCCACTGGAGAATGGAAATTTGCTACCCCCCATGTGGCTTCATTTCCTTCTGCCACTCATGTAAACAAATCCCTCTTAATATCTGCAGCTGTTTTCAGAGTTGAGCATGTTAAGTTCGTCTTTAGGAAGCCCCTCCCACTGTAGCATGCACACCACACATCCACAACCACACACTATAAAGCGTTCACTTTCCTTTCTTAACGAGGACAAAATTGCTTGGGTAGAGAATTTATCCAACAAATTGATTTCATTAGATTTCTAATTTTAATGCAGATTTTAAGTTAGGATTTTGCAAATCATTTTGTATTAAAATTTACCAAGGCAGAATTGCCTATGACTTCACATCAGCCCTGGCTGGCAGTTTCATTAGATGGGGATACACCAGTGTCTCAGGGTCTATCTGGTGTTACTCTCACACCACTCAAACTATAAAAGCTATCAAAAACTTTTTCTTCCCACTTAGAATGGCAGAGGGAGGTAAGCCAATGGGTAAACGGGATTGCCCACTTGAAGAATGGCCGGGGCACTAAAATTCACACCCTATTTCTGCAAAAGATATCACAGGACTTTTATAACTGTCTGGGACAGAAAACTCTGACAATTGTTTTATGTTATATATGCATGTGCTTATGTCTGCATGCACATATGTGTGCTTGTGTGAGCATGCGTATGTATGTGCTTGTAAAAGTCAGAGACGGACATTGAATATCCTCTTTAATTTGTTCCTTATTTTTAGAGACAGAGTCTCTCACTAAATTAGGAAACCCCTGCCCTTCCCCACCCCAGTTTGGTTAGATTAGCTGACCACTGAGTTCTAGGGAATTACCTCTCTCTACCTACCCCACTCTAGGGTTACAGATGTGTACCTTGGCTCCTAACTTTGGGTTCAAAATGCCTTTCTTTGTTTTTTATTGTGTCCCATATAAAAATTGACTGCACTAAATTTAAACAGACAAGGGAATTCATAGAGACCCAAATCCTTCCCTCCTAGACAGCTATAATTTAACACATGTGGATGGAGCCTGGGCACATGCTTGTTTGGGGGTCTGCAGAGTTGTGCTGGGCCTTTATGCACAGTCCCACTTGGAAAATGTTGATTACAGTAGCAAACACCAGGAGTCACCAGGTCAGGAGAGAACTTGCAGTGCCGTCCTGCAGGCAGCCAGCTGATGCCTGGTCCACTGTGGTGTCTGGGAACTGAGAAAGGAGCCTAGACCTGATGTATGTCTCAGAACACACACATGGCACAGTTGTACTTGGATTTAGTGGCCACAGAGTGGCAGGTGAAAATAAATTCAGCTTTGCTCTGGCCAACTTGTGTTGTCCACTGCCTCTCAGGAACACAGAGGATGGGGACCCACCTGAGCCAAAGAGAGAAAATCAGAAACATACCCAGTTGCTAAAGGCCAGGTTTGGGCTGTTGTCTTTTACACAGACACAGGTTGTTACAAAATAGAGATGTCTGTGAACCTGACTTGCCCTCTGGTAGTTGACTGGTGGGTGGGACCTGTCACGGCCTTTCTCACTTCTGCTTTTGCTTTGGGGCTTCATGCACCTAACTTTTTATGTGGGTACTAAGGATCAAACTGGGGTCCTTAGACTTATGCAGCAAGTAATTTCCAGCTGAATTGTCTTCCCAAGCACCTGACCCAGAGCCTGCACAATGAATTTTCATGAGCAAAATTGAAGGTGTTAATCATGTAATTTCCTAATACCGCAAGGCTGATGGCTGAGCACACTAGAGCAAAGATTTAGAGAATGTCTTTTGGTTCATATCCAATTACTTCAAAATCGTTCCCATGCAAGAGGGAAAGAGCTTCGGGCTCCTGGGTAAAATACAAGGTTAAAAAAATGTAGAAGGGGGGGATTAACCCAGAAATGTAGCATAGCTAACCAGATTTTTTGTATTTAAGCCCCACCCCCCTTGAAACTGTTGCCCTCCAAATTTCAAAGACAATTATTTATCACATGGCTGTGGGCTGTCAAAGCAAATCTTATACATAAGTGGCCACAAGCCACAAAACGTTTGTCGAATTAATGCAGAGACATTTTTATGTGAGACAGGTTCTGTGGCCAATATTAGAAAACAGAGTTCCATCCCTAAGCTGAGCTCTGTACAACCTTTCCAGAGTTGCCTGTAAGCGGGCCACTCCAAGCTTCAGGGTTCCTTGTGCCACAAGACAGCCTCAGCAGCGTCCCTTATGAAAAGGAGGCATTTCAGTATCACAGTACACCCTTTTCAATTGCCCTCTGTGGAGGGTTCTTATCCTCATGAGCCCTGGGGTGGTCAGTTAATATTGATTAGAAACAAAGGTTCAGACTTACGCCCCACATCCGAACAAATGGCCTTCTCATTTTTGCATTAGTTCATGACTGAGCCAGCTGAAATTGGAACCTTTGAATGAATAGGGCAAGCCTGCTAGCCTGGAGCAAAGCACGTATGAGGCAAGGCGTGCACCCTAGAAAATGTGTCATTCAGAGTGGAAACAGTGACAACCCTTGAGAGGACAAGGTTTTGTTTCGCCTACAGTGGTGAAATGGTTTCTTTAGTAGAGGGAAAAAAAATCTTTCTTAATTTTTTTTTTAAAGGCTACCATGGTATGAAAGAAAAATAGCTGTTTTCTTAGGCTAATATGTCTCAACAATTCTAAAAATCTATGCCCATTAGTAAGAACCTCAGGGGCTGGTCATGCCCAGCCCACAGCCCACCAAGAACACATAATCTTATTCATTCTCATACTTCATTTTCATTGGTTATATTGAATATATTATATTGGTCAAAATAAAAAGTGTGTGTATGTGTGTGAAAGAATACGTCATTGTTTTCCAGAAAAAGGCAATGCTCATATAACTTCATTTTCATGAATCCAACTAACCACACCTGACCTGAGTACCTTTCATCTCTTAAACACTAACCCTCTGAGATAATACCCACTCCATACAACTTTCTCCATGCAAAATGCATGTCTCCTGAACTCACACCAGGCCCAAGTAATTCTTTTCATGTAAAACACACACACACACAACCTGAGCTCTCCTGACTCAAGTACATCTAACTAGAATCAGCATATATTTGCATTACCCTTTTGGCTAATTATGACAAGCTTTATTTCCTGAACTATAAACTTTAGGTGTCCCATGTAATAAAGCCAATTGTGTATGTGGGGGGGGGGGGCGGGGTGTTTCTCACATGAACTCCAAGAGCAGGGCATGTGGAAACAGTTGATTCTCTCTAGAGCATTGTTTATTCCCTCTGAACATTCAGAGTCTGTTCACATTCTTCTGTGACATGTCTAGATATAAAGGGAATAATAATCCCAGCCAAATGCTATGCTGTCGCTCACAAATGAAGTTGACGTTCAGATGAGCTGTGTCCCATGGTAGGAATTGGAGACATTGTATCTCTATGCTTTCTGGCCTAAGTTAAGGTTGATCCCTGAAGTTGCTAAACTGCCAACCCTTTTGAAAGGCAGTGGGAAGTGAAATTTCACCTTGAGCCACGTTTCCCCAACAGTGGAAATTCAGCTTCCAGCCTGTAACAAAACTGATCATGCGTATCAGATATGAAAGCAAGTGTTCACCTTGAATGTCTCTCCTCTCCGACCACTGGGGACAGTATGCTAATGTATTCTGGCCTCCCTCCAACCCTGCCATCAGAAGCTCACCTTCTTAACTCTCAGTGTGCATGATCCCTTCTCTCCAGTGCCCACCTTACTGAGGCCATGCATATGTGACCCTCAGCATTTCCCTTTAGCATTTCCACTCTGGTAGTGGGACATGGCAGTGCAAGGGGTTAGCTCAGACACTGCTAGATGGTCCAGAAGTAAAATGTTTCCAGTCTCTAATGCATGCCAGGGCATTAATGTGAGTTCTGGTCTGTGAAGCTGTAGGGAAGGACAGGCCTGTGTAGAGATCATCACAGATATGTACGAACTGAGGCTGCTGGGAAGAGCACAAATGTAGCATCTTAGACCCACATGCAGAACACCCTGCAATAAGTCTCTTCCCACCACACCATGCCTCTACCCTCAGTAGACCAGTGCTTAGACATGGCATAAAGATCAGTTCCTCAGGGCTTGGGAGATAGCTTAACAGACAACAGACTTACACACAATCATGAGGACCTGAGCTCAGATTCTGGGATCCATGTAAAAGTCAGGTGTAGCTGTAGCAGTGTGTACCATTTATCCCTGTACTGGGGAAGCAGAGATAGGAGCCCCTGACTTATCGGCCAGTCAGTTCAGCCAAATCAGTGAGCTCAAGGATCAGTGAGAGGCTCTGTCTCTCAGAAATAAAACAGAGAAGTCTAGAGAGAAGGCCCAGTGATTAAGAGTTTATATAAAATCTGAGTTTGGGTCCAGCACCCATTTCAAGCAACTTACATCTGTCTGTAACTCCAGTTTTAGGGGGTCCAGTGCCTTCTGGCCTCCACAAACACACACACACACACACACACACACACACACACAGAGAGAGAGAGAGAGAGAGAGAGAGAGAGAGAGAGAGAGAGAGAGAGAGAGAGAGAGGCGTGTGCACACTGGCACAGAAGATCCATTCCCTGCAACCAGAGCCTGTGTGGCAATACACTTGAGGAGAATGGTTCCCTTAAGCCCCTGAGTTAAAAGCGGCACACCACTTGTTTCCCAGGCCCTGTGAATTGAAGACTCATCTGAGAAGCTCTGGGAAATAATTTATTTCAAGTCCTTTTCTCCCAGATATTCTGTTCCCACTAGGTCCCAGAGGAGCTTAGTAGAGAGGGAACTGCAAAGAGTAATAAGGGTTATTCTTGTGGTGGGGACAAGTCTGAGAACTCTGTCAGGGCCTGGGGATGGCTCAGTAAAGTGCTTCCTGCCTAAGAAAGAATAGTGCTCTGTGCTTGTAATCTCAGCATTAAGGAGGCAGAGTCAGGAGGATCCTTGGGGCTTGGCAGCTAGCCAGCCTAAGCAGCAAGCCCTGGGTCTCAGTGAAAGACCCCACCTCAATAACCCAAGGTAGGAAGGATATCTGATATTAGCCTCTTGCTGTCATATCTGGAGCACACGTGCATGGGCACACTCATACACAAGTGCACATATCCATGTATCCTCATATGCGGCACACACACACACACACACACACACACACACACACACACACATACACTCAGAGACAGAGAACCACTTAGAACAGCCTAGGGTGGGGATGAGCGGGGATGGCAGAGGTGCAGAAGAGAAGTTAAGGTCTGCAAAAGCACACAGCCTATCCCCTGACAAATTTTCAAGGAAGTCCCAGGCTGATTCAAAGCTGACAGTATTTATGCAATCATTGGCCGATCCCTAGGTCTTTTGGGAGTGTGAGGAAATGCTTGTCCTTCGCATACCTTCCTCCACTTCTCCAAACCATATTCTAAGCAGAATATTTGTTCTTAGAAAAAATAAACAACTCTACCAGAGGAAAGCATTCAAAAGGGGGAGAACCAGAGCCATCCACTTTAAATCTTCAGTTTTAAAAATACCTTGTGGGAACTGACCTCCTGACTTCCCCGAGGGCACACTTCTCAAACGCTGGAAACTATTTGGAGCTTCAAGCCATAGGTCAAGTTTAATACTTCAGTCAGTGAGGATGATTGGTGCCCTGGCCTTTCACTGTTGAAAGTGAATGTCACAGTGAGCTTTAGAACAAAGTCCCTGACTCCCCATGCCTTCTGGATACCTTATAAGAAAGTGTGCCAGGATATAAGATTCACTTGAAAATTGCTACAAGTCCTCACTACCACCACCACTGAGAAAGAGAAAGTGAGAGAGAGAGAGAGAGAGAGAGAGAGAGAGAGAGAGAGATTGCCCAATGCATTTGCTAATTAGCCCAATTTAGCAGTCCCTTAGTGTGTTAGTGTGTGTGTGTATGTGTATGTGTGTGTGTGGTTAGTAATACTGTTAGAGTTAGGGCAACAGATCAGTTGGTAAATGGCTTCCCTTCAAGTCTGAAGACCTGAAGCCAGCTGTTAAAGCCCCCACAAAAAAAAAAAAAACCTGAGCGTGGTAGCAATAAGCTTGCAGTCCAGTGTTAGGGAACTGGATCCCTGAGGCTCACTAGCTAGCCAGCCTAGCCTACTTGGGTGACCCTGTTTCAAAGAAGGTAGGCAACATTTCTGAGTATGAAATCTTGAGTTGTCCTCTGACATCCACATGCACATGCCCCTGTACACTTACCCATGTGAATCTGAATCTGCACATATATATAAACATATACAACATATGCATAAAAAATAAAATAAAATAAAACAATTTTATGGTAATGTTGTTTGAATCAGACGTTGTGGTAAACCAAGTTTTAGTCAGATGTGATTGACCCTGGCAGGAACTAAAACAGATTTGTCTGTGGGGAATGTGTAAATATGTGAGCTTGTAACATTACCCACTCTGTTTTCTTACTTCGGTATGCTACTGCTCTTATTTTTCAGGAGGCACCACTGTCCTGGCCACAGAGAAGCCAACCATTATAGACAGCACCATCCAATCAGGTATCAAAACCCAAGAT
The DNA here is from genome assembly GCA_033318265.1 of Phyllotis vaccarum. Lineage (NCBI taxonomy): Eukaryota > Metazoa > Chordata > Mammalia > Rodentia > Cricetidae > Phyllotis > Phyllotis vaccarum. Next base: position 90,771,747 of record JARWLC010000003.1, read on the forward strand.
GTCTGGATTCCATGCACCCTTTCCAGTCCCAACTCCCAAACAGCATGGCTGAGCTTTCTGGTTTTGGGTTGCTCTAAAGGTCGAGGAGGGATGTTCAGGCATCCGGTCTCAAGGAAAGCTGTAAAAGCCACATGCCTTTGGTCCTCAGTCAGCTTCAGGGAACAAGGTCCCTCATCCTCATCAGTCATTGCCAAGTGACAAGTCCCAGCTACCCCCTAGGGAACTGCGCGACATACTTTGTTTAATTGCAGCACAGCTCTGGTGTGGCCTGTGTTTGTAAACCAGAAGAAGGAAATCTCGCCAGGCACAGCCTAACTATTTTTTATTTTCATCACCGGGCTGCAAAATCAAGAGGTGCAAAGTTCGTCTCTTGCGCCTGCTACAGAGTTGGCAGTTTTGCGACGTCGTCACTTACAGTGGGTGTGCCGTGAGACAAGCTCAGGAAACCAAGGTTTTACACTGTGCCTGCAGAGAAATACCCTGCGAGCAGCCCCTTTATCTTTAAGTCAGAGGAAAGCCCAAGGACTCTGCACACCCAACAGTGAGGGTTATCAAAGGCTGGCCTCTTTTGTTTTCTGTTAGTATGCTGTGACATTCTTCCCCACAGACTCCCGTGAAGGGAAGCACTTGTATAAGCAACTGGAGTTTTTTTTAAATACTTTGGAGTTAATCATTAGAGGAAGGTGAGAGGGTCAGCTTTCCAGATTCTTCCATTTCCTTTATTGAAGTTCACTCAGCCTTGGCCTTCACAGTCATTTATTAATGGACCGTGTGGTGTGTATCAATGTTTCCTCTGCACTGACTGCCTGGTAGAGGACTAAAAAGGACTGCCCTAATTAGCATGCTTCCTTAAAGGCCACTGTCACCATTGACCTGATTAAGCTGCAAGGCAAACTTCTTCCGTGGGACTTTCCCCCATTTTCTGGCACTGAGGCTGACAAAATGCTTGCTCCCACATAGCCTAAAACCACTCAAACACCAGGCAGAAGAACAGTCACCCAAATCTCCCAAATGCTGTATTCCTGTACACTCTTTTCTGGGATATAATTTGACTTTGGGGGCTGTAGCCTAGGATGTTAGGGCTCTTACAGCCCTAAGATTTGTCCATTAGCCCTCAACAGGTCTCTCAAACAAGTGATAGCGACAAGCAGAAATGAACACGGGGGGGGGGGGGGGGGGGGGGTGTCATGCAGAGAGGTCCAGGGACCCTCAACTCCATCTTAGAGATTTCAACATGAGATTTATGTTGAAATAGAGAGCAAGAAGTATGCCATCAGCCCTGTGTGAGATCTTCCCAGAGACATTTCCCCCTCCAACTGGCCCAGGCATGAGCTTCCTCCCCCAGCATACGATTTACGGGGACATTCCAATATTGTCTTAATAGTCTGAGACAAAGGAAAGGACACCAGTGCCTCTTTGCCAATATTTTACCCTTGCCGGTCTATTACAAGGAGGAAGGCCCTGGTTACGTGTCCTGAGGGGTCTTCTCTGGAGTTGGACTGTGGCACTGTGGCTCTCAAATTCTGTCTTTGGAAGAGACCAAAGTGAATAAGCAAAGTTCTGATGATGCCATGTGTGTTTTAACGCTCTTCTGGTTTCTTCTCTTACTACAAGTGAGTAGAATCACTGCGGTGGAGCGAGCTCACTTGCTTCATTCATCTCTCTTCTTGCCTATCAAAAGAGCCATAGGTATCTTTGAAAAGAACGAAAGTAAAGGTCATGGAGACCAGACCCCCAGCAGTTCTGATAATACATTTGCTTTCTATGGGACCTCTAGGTCACTCTTGTGAAGGCCTTAAACAGGGGCCTGTCAGCCCTCTCTCAGGGTCTGCCAAGTCAGAGGACAGGTGTACAGAGCATGAGTCAGTAGGGCTTACCATTGCTATCACATTCTAACAAGACTGTTCAAAAGGCCTATTTGACCATGGAGGTAGACAATATACATACAATTGCTTATCTCATTGCCTGTGTTATGAGTCTGATCTCCACCTTCTCAATGGAAGGTCATGAACTGGGTGACCTTTGGAAGATATCTGTTCATTATAACATTCTGATTAGGTCGCTGCATAGGCCTCTTGGGGACTCAATGTGGTTCCAACCAGATGTCCAGCTCAAGGCTAAGTTGACCATGCCTAAACCTTGATGCATACAGGCCCTGCATGCTTCACAGGCAGAGGTAGCAGCAGACAGACCCCAAGTCTTTATCAAAGTTCTATTTTTCTGAGTAGTTAAAGAATAAGAAGAATCTTAAGATTCTATCTTAAGGGCTGAAGGATATCTCGCTGGGTAAATGCAACACATACCCTTGCTGTGCAAGCAAGAAAACCTGAGCTCACTCACCAGAACCCACATAGAAAGCAGGGTATACGGAACATTCATGGAGTTGGAGACAGGCAGATCTTAGTGACCTGCTGGCTGCCAGGCCAAGGCCTACTTGGCAAGTTCCAGACCCTAGTGAAAGCCTATCACAAGACAGGTGGCACCTGAGGGATGTTGTTTGAGGTTGACCTTTGACACAGACATAAACATACACACATGCACACAGAGAGGAGGAGGATGGAGAGAAATATTTCATCTTGACGATTTTTATTAATATAATAAACTCAGCAATATACCCACATACTGCCTGGGTTGTTATCACCAGTATAAAAACCAAGTGATGTTTGGACAGAAAGTGCTAAAAACCTCCGTCTTTAAGGCAGCTCTCTCTGCAAAGGACTTCACCCTCTGAGGGTCTTCCCACATCCCCACAGCAGCTCACAGTGTGTCGGTGACTTATGATTGCATGGGCTTCTTTCTGTATTTATTTGCTCGGACGTTAGGGCCAGTGAAGGACTAAGCAGTGATCATACTAGATAGAAGCCCTGACTAGAAAATTAAGCCCTTGCTTACATCCTGTGCTAACGGTCCACCTGCAGGCAGGGTTGCTTCAGCAGCACAGCTGGCAACTGCTCACAGAGGCCGTAAATTTACTTTAAGTTCAGAATATTGTTTCCTGCTATTTTTAAGAAGGAATTTAGTCCAATTATTACTATTGAATTTAATGAGAACAGTGTACTCCAGGGCCTGAATAATAGTTTAGAAGCTTATCTGCCAATCCTCTCTATCTTTGACTCTTTCTCCACTTGACTTTCTCACCTTCCTCTCTCCCCCTTTCACCTTGTTTTCTAATCCTCTGCATTTTTTTTATCTTCTACAAATATCTGTTGATAATTTTAATGTTTAGTCACCCCTCTATCCAGCCCTATCCAGGGCTACAGGCTTCACAGTCCCCCTATCTCCCTGAAATGCATTGATTTTTCTAAATGTATAAGATAGCCATATGTTATCAAAACAAGACAAGGAGATGAGGGTCCAATACAATGTAAAAGTGGGTCCCCTGGTTAAATTGTAGGGTTGGTCAGGCCGCTGGATGTTAAAGGCGGACCACCATTCACTGAGGAGATTAACATGAGAAACAGCTTTCTCCTTGTCCTTGCTAAAATGCCAAGTTCATATGCTTTATAATGTCTTCAGAACGTTAGCCAACATAACCCACAGTGTGGATTTCGGCCCAGAGAGCAAATTTTATGTGTTAGCAAAGTGGATGGAACAAAAGTCATGTGTGTTGTAAAGTCTTTCTGCCCTCTTACATATCTTACAAAGCAGACTGGAGCAGAAAAGGCAAAACCTCACACTTTTACATCAACATCTCCTACCATGAAGTTACACAACAGTACATTCCAGGGCAAGGACACTGACCACACCATCTGCAAAAGTCAGTTTTGCTGCCCAACTGCAGTAATTTCTCAAGCAAGATTTTTGAGCCTTATGAAGTCCCACTTCATACTTCAATAGCTTACACATGAGAAACCTCTCTCCTTTGACACTCAAAATGTCCTTTTGCACTAGCTGAGCATGTGCACAGTAAACACATAATGTGACCAATGTTTCTTTTGGAACCAGCTCTGCCCACCCTTTGGGAGGTCATATTGCCTTCTTATTATAAGGAATTGCATTCCACTTCTGATTATTCATATGGTGAGTTCCTTTCAGAATTGAACATTAGCACTTGAAAAGAATTCCTAGGAAACCAAAACATGCATATTAAATCATCTTTATCTATTTAATAAATCTTCCCATTAAAATCCCTCCCTCCATTATTCAGTGGGGGGAGGGGCACTGGTGAGCCCAGTGGAAGATCTATCGAAAGACTTTGCTTAAACACTCGGGAAAGTTAAAGAATGCTCAAAAGGAGACGAGCTCTCCACCTGACCCTAAGGCAGCTCACAATAGCAGCCTTTCCTTTATTGTTCAAGGCAAGTTCTTTGAGACTCCACTTCAGTTGGGCAGACACCCCATGTACCTCTATCCAACTCAATACTGCCATCTTGCGGATGACTAGTTCCAGGCTTGCTTTACCCGGTGATAGAGGGCATACTATCATTCTTATCTTTGGAATTGTTTTTAGCCTTCACTGACTCCTCCCCCAAACAAAACCATAAGGATTTCTTCTTCCGGTACTTCCAAACTCAAGACCCTTTCAGAGAATCGGATTGAGTAAAAGGCTTTGGGGTTATAGAGCACTAAAGCCAGACACCTTCCTACAAACCCATTAGTGCTTTCAGCTTACAAAAGGAATATTTGGAAGATTTTTTTAAAAAAATTATTTCTGAAGGGTCAGTGTTTAAATGAATTTGGGCTTTTATGTGACCTCAAATTGAGGTTTTAAGTGGAGTGAATAATTTATATGCAAATTTAGAAGTTCACCAAAAAAGCCAGAGATTTATTCTGAAATTAATTAACCTGATGGAAGGCACAGAAGAAAGAAAATAATTGCGCAAAATGCTTCAGTCATTTCTCGCTGACACAGGCTTGGGCTGTCAGCTGGTGTGATGAGACAGAATTCTCAGGGCTAGGCTCCGTGTCGTGTCAAGTCACCCAACTTGGGAGGCCCATAGTCAACCTCTTAGAAGATTCCTTCCATTGATGATATCAGTTTTTATGGTTCATCCTCAATAACAGATTACCTTTCCTATTGACATTGTGCAAACATGGAAATGCCTCTGATGTCTCGAACACACATTCCTTGAAAAGGAACCTTCTTGGAAATCTTACATAAACCCAATTCGCTTGCTAAAGATGGACACACGTGCAAATAGAATGGTAATGCTAAGTACGACTTTGCAAACATTTTGATGTGTCCAGGCATCTGTTAGTTTCTTAGTAATTCTGAATTTTGTGGATTTCCCAGAGCTTTAAAACAGATATGAGCTTTTTGGTTTTGTTTTTTTTAAATGTTTCCCAGAAGAGTATTAATGGCCTTCCTGAACCTGGTGGTTAACTTTCCCCATATGTCTCTCTGTCTTTCCCCAATGAAGAGTTCCCAACCTACGGTTTTAACTGCGAGTTTGGCTGGGGCTCTCACAAGACGTTCTGCCACTGGGAACACGACAACCACGCCCAGCTCAAGTGGAGTGTGCTGACCAGCAAGACGGGGCCCATCCAGGACCACACAGGTGAGGCTGACATCCAGGCACATCTCTGGTTACCAGGGTGAAATGCTGAAAGCATTCACTCCTGCTTTTGTGTTCTGGAATTTTCTTTTCTCCATAGATAGGTTTGGGGCAAGAACAGGTCTGCCTCCCTAAAAACAACAAAGTGAGCCAGGATGGGAGAGCCCTGTTTACTTTTACCAACCAACTTTAGCCACATTCAGTGAACTCAATCAAGCGCATTATAGTTTTCTAGACATTTACTAAGGACATTTTTGGAGTGGGAGGCTTAAACCCAGACATGTTTTGTTTTGTTTTGTTTTTTAACAAAAACATAGTAGCAGTAGCTTGTTCCTGAAATCTTAGCACTTACAAGGGACAAACAAGAAGATCAGGAGCTCAAGGTCATCTTGGCTGCTTACTGGATTCCAGGCCATTGCAGACTATGTGAGACCCTCTGCCTCAGAAAAGAAATAATACTCTCCAGTGGACAGTCTCTGTGGACAAGCATGCCCTATTGGTGATCTCTGCTTTCCAGACCCTGTGCTAATGTGTAGCCAGGCACAGCACACCATCCTGGCCCTTTTCTGTTCCCCTGAAGAAAAGGGGGAACAATTCAGTACAGGTCATTCAACCTAGCCCAGTTCCTCGGTTCCTCTGAGCTCCTTACTCCAGAACTCAACAGTATTTTGCTCTTATGAGGAGTTGAAAGATTCAGTGTGTTCCAGTTGGGGTCTGTGTGTATGTGTGTGTGTGTGTGTGTGTGTGTGTGTGTGTGTGTGTGTGTGTGTGTGTGTGTGTTTTATCCTTACCCTGCATGAGGTTCTTATACAGAGCCAAAGCATTCTGACATACACACATACACCTACTTCCACAGACACACTTCTTATACACATACACACACATACAGACACATACTCCACTCCTGAAATTTATTTAGTAGTTACCCATCAAAATACCTTTAAGTTGAGTACTTGGGGGGCTAAAGAACCCCTAAATTCTTACATGGCAGCCCTGGAGGTGGCTGACTTGTGGGCTGCCAGTTGAGTGGAAGGCACCCCCACCCCTCTCCCATTCTGCTGTTCATTTTCTCCACAGTGAGTACAAGCACAAAGTAAGATGAAGAGGCCCCTTTCTGCCACGGCTACCTCCTCTCCTAATGAGAGTGACAAGGAAATTGGACAAAATTGGACTCCTTCAATTCCGAGACACTTTCCATTGAATCTCAAGACAAGCGGTTTTAGAAAACTTAAAATACTTTGACTGTAAATGGCACTGTACACATAAATGGCATCAGATTAACCAAATGCAATTAGCTGAGATGAAGGCAGTAATGGTGGAAAAATGGATGCAAAGTGAAACAAAATGACTCAGTAGGACCTGACATCCAAAGCGGGTGAAAAACTATGTTAGCTAGAGACAAAAGCTAAAAGGCTCACGGAAGTATAGTGCTAATTGAGAAAATGAAGACCCAGTTCCCGACCCAGAGTCTGATAAAATGTCGGAAAGGCAAACACCGGCACTTTGTGCACTGGGGAATCACAAGAAGAGTTACATTTCTGGGATTCACAGCCAAGACGTGACTCCTTCCGATTATGGGGCTCCTTTGTTCTCCCAGCCACTGAGACTGACTGGCAGCTGGCTCTGCCTTAACTAGTAAGAGCCTCCTGCTGCACAAGAGATCATCTGGGAGAAGCAGGCATACCCGGTATGGAAAAGGCTCCTGTTAACAGGGAACAATCCAGAAGAAAACAGCCCCCACCTGCTAGCTCTCATGTGCCTGGGTACTCACAGGATAGTCATGTTTTTTTGTTTCTTTTTTTCCTTTTTGAGACAAGGTCTCACTCATGCCAGAGCTGGTTTCAAATTCTCACTGTGTGGCTGATGATGACCTTGAACTTCTAATCCTCCTTATGCTACCTTAGAGTGCTGGGATTATAGGCTTGTATCACCACACCCAGATGTCTATGGTCTTGGGGAAGGAACCCAGGAATTTGTGCATGTTAGACATGCATTGTACAAATTGTGCTAAAATCCCAGCCTTATACTTTAAAATGATATTGTTAGGAAGCTAGGCAAGGCAGTGCTCACTAGAATTCCAGCCCTTAGCAAGAGGACCACAAGTTCAAGACCAGCCCATAGTGAAATTCCTTCTCCAAAGCAATGATTATGATATTACGAATTGAATGTTGAGGTGTTTTTTTTTTTAATTTATTGCTACTATGGTAAAATTCAAAAGTAAAGGAAGCCCACTGGGTTTTGTGCTCTTGCTGTAGGAATGGATCTGTGTGTTTCTCTTTTATTAATGATTCCAGTTTCCTCCCTTGTTCATTGAATACTGAGGGGACTAAGGAGAAGGGTCTGGTGTTTAGTTTTAAAGAGAAACCATCCCAGTCTGACTAGAGGAGTGTCCAGTGGCAGAGGTATGCAGTAAGGGTAAAAGAGAACACAGTGAGGCCTGGGCAGATGGTTCTGTCAGTAAAGTGCATGCCATGCCAACGTAAGGACCTGAGTTCAGATATCCAGTACCCAGACATGGCCCAGTGCACCTATAATCCCACTGTTAGGAGGTAGAGACTAGAGGGTATTTAGGGCTGATAGTAAGCCTATCTAACCAAACTAGGGACACAAAGTTCACTAAGAGACCATCTTAAAACAAGATGGAGATGTGATTGAAAGATGTACAGGATCCATTCTGGCCTACACACACACATATATATACATGCACCTGCACACACACAAAGACTCACCGGAAATCATAACTCAGGAGATCAGAGGAATTTCTCTGAGATGATACCAGTGTGTAGTTGGGACAAAGGCTGTATGGGCAGCAGTTAGACTGGTCGCAGAAAAGTGGTCCCCAAAACTCTTGTTTCCTCCCTTTGGCATTGCCCACTGTCATCTTTTCCCAAACGATCATGAGGTAGGCACGGAATTGGTGTGCTTTTTCCATGTGCATCTCAGTGGACCAACCTGCCACTCATGGAGGCAATGGCATTATCAAAAAGAGACACCCAGGTCTTGACGGCTGTGCAAGATGATAGAAACCCAGGAGTAGCAGATTGAGCAGACACTCAGGGACCCTTGCCTCCGGGTAGAGAATGATACCCTGCAATATCTTATACACATCTGGAGCAGTGACCTATGTCCATTCTTCTTTATGGATCCACTCACTGAGCTAATAAGAGCATCCATGGGAGCTCAGGTTGATTGCCCAGTAAGGGAAGGGAGCTGTCTACTGAGACACATAGAGACTACTGAAATTAGGCATGAAGACATGCCCACACATGCACAGTGAAAAGGTACCAAGCCTATGAGCCAGAGAAGGAAACACCCTATGGCCCTCTGAGGCCTGAGCATCACACTACATCCCCAGTTACATCAGGTGAGGTGTGGGAGTTTGTGATTCCTATTCATAGAGCAAAAAGGTAGCCCATGAGTTGTGTGTTTGGACCAGGTGGAAGCAAGAGCAAGCATTCCCATTGGGAGTGATTAAAGCAAAGCCAACAGCAAGTTCTCATGGCGCCATAAGTGTTGCCATTGTCAAATACCCTGTTCAAAATGAGTGTCAGAAATGCAGATTTGCTTCTCCTTGAGCCAGAAGCACAGCAAACAGAAGCAGGCTCGCAGGTGAGCCTCAAACTTTTGGGCACACCTGAGAAATCCGTAGACCAGTAATGTAAACTAAAGAGAAAATAAGACACTTAAAAAAGAAAATGTTCCGGGATTGGTGAGATAGCTCAGTCAGGGAGAAAACACGAATTCAATCCCTAGAATCCATGTTGTTGGTTTTTGTTTTGTTTTTAAATGGTGTGATGTCAGGGTCTTACTGTCCTAGCATTAGGGACAGATGTATGTTTGAAGTTGGCCATTCACCTGTCCTCTTTGTGAAGCTGTAAGTCATTGACACCCTGTCTCAAAAAACAAAGTGATTAGCACCTCAAGAATAATACCTCTGGCTTCTCCATGCACAATATGGGTTTGCTGAAACATTTTAAAGTCACCTCTCCAAAGTCTGGAGATAGACTGTGCTTAGAGTCTACCTTTGATAGTATGAAGATGATAGAAGTTACAGCCTGGGTTCCCTGTGGTACCATGATCCAAGTAAACAGAACTCAAAGTCCACTCAGTGGCTCTTAGAGCCGCCCATTGGGGTGCCCATGGGGTTCCCAATAATTGCACCTGCACTTTCTACTGGCTGCTTGGTTCCTTGGTGTCCAGCCCAGGAGAAGGTCTTTATGGGTAGATAGTACTGGACAGGAGAGAGAAAAAACAGCCGTAGACTTGTCTGGTCTCCCTGACACTGAGTTTTGCCTCAGCAGGAGATGGAAACTTCATCTATTCCCAAGCCGATGAAAATCAGAAGGGCAAAGTAGCCCGCCTGGTGAGCCCTGTGGTCTATTCGCAGACCTCTGCCCACTGCATGACCTTCTGGTATCACATGTCCGGCTCTCACGTCGGTACCCTGAGGGTCAAACTGCGATACCAGAAGCCAGAGGAGTATGATCAGCTGGTCTGGATGGTGGTCGGGCACCAAGGAGACCACTGGAAGGAAGGACGAGTCTTGCTACACAAATCTTTGAAACTGTATCAGGTATGAATCCTCCCATAAAGGGAGGACTGGGCTCTGGGACACTGGGATGTGTGACTGCTTCCCCGCCCCAAACTTGTTGCCTCTGTGACGTTTGTCTTGGTGACATATCTCACTGTCTCTTAGATGACATCAGGGAAAAGGAAAAAAAAAATCTTCGTTAAAATTTATTTCTGAGATATCACAGATACCATTCTTTTCATTAAAGTCTTGTCTTTATGAAAAATGAATGTGAGGAGAGCCTTGAATCACCTCTGCCACTGATGCGGAAGAATGGTCTTCCTGTGTCTATGTACAATCTTGTGAGTTTAACTTTGTGAAGTCTCACTAACTTAAGCTGAAGCTTCACCTGAGAGAGTGTTTGTAAACGTTGATGTTGAAGACAGAGCTTTAAAATATATGAAAACTGTCTCTTTTTTTTTCAGGTGATTTTTGAAGGTGAAATCGGGAAAGGAAACCTAGGCGGGATCGCTGTGGATGACATCAGTATTAACAACCACATTTCTCAGGAGGACTGTGCAAGTAAGGATGAATTTGGGGTAGAATGAAGAAAGCCCTTTTTGCCCTGGCAGAGTTCATAGCATGTGATAGAGTTTGCCTTGTCATTTAGAACAGAAGTCAAATGCAGGCAGAGCATAAAGTGGGTCGCTTTATCTTTATCTGCCTAGTCACTTAGAAAGTCTGACTACGCCCCCAGAATGCAAAAACTCTAGCTTAGAAGTCATACCTAGCATATGGAAACATTTTGATGAAGAATAGAGTGCACAGACATCTGGACCGTTCCCATATCCCATATCTGAGTGTGGAAACAAAGCCGTGGGCCTTCAAACATCTTGATAACAGAGAATTTAATTAAAATTACATTGTCAATGAGTCACAGACACCACCATTCACTGCTGTATTATAAATAAGTAGATGCTTCTGGCTCTTCTACTAGCTGATGTGACTTGGCAGATAATGGTGATTTGGAGACCTACCTAACAGAGTTGATCATGGTGGCCTCGTGCAGTCCACAGACGAAAGTCAGACATAGAAAGCCAATTCATATTCCCCAGTTCTTGATCCATAATTACAAATAGCATCACTAATGATAATGTAATAGCTCAGTAATTAGTCTTAAGCTCCATTTGGTACACTGAAACTTTTGTTATATATCATCACATAATAGGCTGTTAATTATAACAAAATGAAATAAACCTGCTGGGCAGATTGAAGACAAAGGAGGCATATTGGCTGCAATGGATTTTTGGCCATTTCAACAACTTACAAATATTTTATTACATAATGCGTTGACTATATGTAAGTCTTAAAGGGGCAATAATTTGATACCTTTAATTGAAGAAACAGAAAAGAAAAAGAGTGAGTGATGGTCTGCTTCTTTATTCTACATCAGGAAACCTCTTGAATGCCACCCTGCCCAATAGCCTCACAAAAAATACAGCTTCATAGTTCAGCTGACATTGCTTTTGCAAATTACTCATTTCCATGGCTATCTGACAATTCGGATGTGTATTTCATATAACTAACACAGTATTTAAATACTGCATCTCCCTCCCAAGTTGAGACTAAGAAGGAGATGTTCCGGGGCTAAATTCCAGCAATGAAAACGTCAAAAACAAACAGAACCTCAGTTCAGGCCAATAAGTTCTGGTTGGCTATGCGTTATATACAAAGCAATGCGCCAGAATTAGGTAAATGCCGGCCTTGTGAGTTTTTTCCTTCTAATGGGTTTTTTCCTACTTAGATATACCAATAAAAAGTGGACTAAAGGGGATGGTTGAGACAGCAAGCCGAAGGCCTGAGCTGGGATCTCTAGTGTGCAGTTAGGACACATCAGTAATCTCAGCATCGGGAGGGCAGGGACAAGTAGACCCCTGGAGCACATGGGCCAACCAATCTACCTGAATCCATGAAGTCCAGGCTCAAAGAAGGATCCTGGCTCCAAAACTTAAATGAAGAGAAATTAAGAAGTGATACTTGATGTCAACCTCTAGCCTTCACATGCATATATGTGTAATTATATAATTATTCACAAAATATATATTATTGAACAATCTAGTCACGGAGGAGATGAGTACTAACTACATATGAACCATTCATTTGTACAATTTTACTAAAGTGCTTACTATGTGTTAGACAGATTTTAAATTTGGGGGATACAGCAGAGAACTCAGGACTGTACCCAATCTCGAGGCTCCACTTTTTCCATGGAATTTTATTTTATTTATTTCGGATAAAGTACAGGAAGACGTTTCCTGGCTCAAAGAATCATTGTACTTTTTCAAAGCCAGCTCAGTACACACCAACTGCAGGAAGACGCTACCAGCACACTCTAGCCTCTGTGAGGGGTCTGTTTCCGCTTCTGTTTCTCATCTTCATCGGTCTTCTGCATTCCATGTGCCAAAACCTGTCCCTCTGCCTAGTACAGTGCCTTACCAGCATTTCCAAGTCCTGCACAGGGACACTTTGCAATCTGAACTCCTATGGAAGTCCAACAGAGGGGCTGGAGGGTTTCTGTGCAGTTTGTGTATATCACACAGGTTTATTTTACTGACAGCTTATCCATTTTCTTTGCCTTGTCAGAACCAACAGACCTAGATAAAAAGAACACAGAAATCAAAATTGATGAATCAGGTAAATTAATCTTACTGCTCGGCTTCTGTTTTAATTTCCTATTCTTTTCGTTGTTTGTAAATAAACGTCTCTGAGACCCTCATACACTAGTGTACCCAGGCTGTTTAGATAAAATGAGTCCTTGTGTCTAAGTGAGTAGATATGGATTGGATTGTTGTCACAGAGTATGTCCTTTGCTGCCTAGGGGACTTGGGGGAGCCAATGGGAGGAGCACTCTGGGGAGTAAGTATGCCCAATCAATTCCCTCCACCCCCAACTCCCCGGCCTGAGCTTTTTCACTGAAACACAATCACATACAGAAAATTGTGGAGACTACTCACGTCATCATGTGAAGACAACAAATCCTCGTGTTTCTTTGCCTCCCAGGTGGAATCTTGAGGGGGGCAGAAAGCCTAGCTTCTCTGAGGATCTTGTCTATTTTCTTTCCCTAGCCCTACAGTCTGGAGGGACATTGATGATGGAAATTACTAGGGTCTGCTTTACACTACTACAAACAATAGAGACCTGTCATCTTGAATGCTCAGAGCAGTTCACAGGGCAAACGCCCTCCCGCTTGACAGACAACAGACTGAAACACAGGCAGCATGGCTAGTTAGGGGCAGCCTTGAACATCTGATTAACTGTAAAATGTATGGCTTGGGTTAGCACTTCCTTGTTGCTCAGATGTAAAATGTGGTATCAGAGCTAGGTCCTGGAAGCTTCCAAAACCACCTAGCCAGCACTACTCATGGCCAGCAGAGACAGTGAGGCACCATTGTCATCTGTTGGCATTGAAAATGTGGTCCTACCATATGTACGGCCTGCGCAGACAGATAGAAACAATAAACGGAGCTCTTTGCTATTGGAAATATTAACACACTACCAAGTCCACACAGCTATAAACTTTATTAGAAGTTGTTTCAAAACAATCTTTCCTCGAGGGAGAGGATATTAATATGCCCCCAAGGCTTGTTTTCCCTTGTTTGGGGACTCACCTCTCATATTTTTAGTTTTCGCTGATTGGAATCTCAGTTGATCAGAGCACCATTAAGTAAACACCACACAAGCTGCCCATTAGCATTTCAGTTCTGCTCCTCCTGCCAGGTAATTAGGCTCAAAGCTCCCATGCTAATAACTTCTCATGTTCCACTCTAAAGCAAACATATCCCTACTGACTCCCTTGCAGAGCAGTGTGACTGTCTCCAGCAACACCATCAGGGTGGCAAAGACGTAGATTATTAAATGACTTCTATTTGGCACAACACAGACACTGTTTCTTAGTCATGATAAGAGTAAGCATCAGAATAAAAAAAATGATCTCTCAGTATTACTAGATAGTTGGGGTTTTAAGAATGTTCATCATAACTTTCTGTGCAAAAGCTCACGGGGGACACTAAGAACAGCATCTCATAGTGGTACCATCCTGGGCCTGCCTGGGAGGTCAGGCAGAAGGCAAGAAGAATGTTTAGACCCGCCCATCAAACACAGTAGATAACTGTGTGGCCAAGATTGGACAAAGCTTCATGTCTACCCATGTAAAGCTGGGGGTGTAACTCAGCTGCTGAAATGCTTACCCAGCATGCACTGACCTTAGGTATAGTGGTGTATGCCTATAACCCCGACACCAAGGAAGTAGAGGCAGGAGGATCGGTAATGCGAAGTCATCCTCTGCTATATGTAGAGTCTGAGACCAGCCTGGGTGTTTGAAACCCTGACTCACCATGAAAACTATAAATGAATCTGTCACTCTAGAGTGATTTAAACTAGGTTGTGACCTCAGTGTCCACCTCCAAGCTTCAGCACCCTCACCTCCCAACCCTCCATTCCTCATGCACTGGAGCACGCAATGGCCCCTAGATCCCTCCCCTTTTCCCTGGTTCTGTCTCATGTGGCCTCAGTGTTCATGAGTCCGTCTTGTCTCCTTCCTTAGGGAGCACCCCAGGATATGAAGGAGAAGGCGATAGTGACAAGAACATCTCCAGGAAACCAGGCAACGTGCTTAAGACCCTGGACCCTATCCTCATCACCATCATAGCTATGAGTGCCCTGGGGGTGCTACTGGGTGCCGTCTGTGGAGTTGTTCTGTATTGTGCCTGTTGGCACAATGGGATGTCGGAAAGAAACCTGTCTGCCCTGGAGAACTATAACTTTGAACTTGTGGATGGCGTGAAGTTGAAAAAAGACAAATTGAACCCACAGAGTAATTACTCAGAGGCATGAAGGCGTGAAGCTGGAAGGGGCTCGGGATGACAGAGGTGGGAGGGACAGCGGAGGTGCGGGGATTCTGTTGCTCTGCTTTTGCTGTCAGCTGGGAAGGGCGTCTGTGATGCCACACCAGGCTTTTCTCAGGAGCTTCACTGAGCGTCCCCTACAGACGCAAGAAGTGACTGGTAACAACCGGAATCATGTGCAGCTCACTTTCTTCTCGTGGTTTCGTTCGGATAATCAGAAGCCAGTTGAGACTAAGTGTGACTAACTTCATGGTTCATCCTCTCCCCCCTCCCACCCCCTTTTTCCTCTGTCTCCTTACCCTGTGATGGATTCTTCTTGGAAACTGCAAAATCCAAGATGCTGGCACCAGGTGTTGTTCAGTGGGTCCTTTTGATGGACATACGACCTATAGCCCAGTGCCCAGGGCATATTAGCAAAACCACAGTTCAGGGGATGCCAATATCCACCTTTGCATCGCTACCCACAGTGAGCACAGGGTGGGGAAAAATGAATTTGACGATTTTGTCTGCAAAGTACTGTGGCCTCAGTACCCATATAGCGTGTCAGCTCTGTTTACCAAGCAATACCGACAGAATTTTTTGATGTTTTACAGTGTTGTACCGAATCTCGTGTTTGTGACCTCCATTCAGAATACCATACCATGCAGCCACCAGACTGCTGGCACCCGGGTATCCCGCTGACGACCACCACAAAAGTCTTCGGCACTGGCTAGTCTTCGCCCTCTCAAGTGCCTTTTTGTTTGTACTGATTCCTTGTGTCCCGTGGATGACCCACTCTGTTTCTGGTGAAAACCCTTCTCTTTAATCAGACCTGGTGGCCCACTGACTAAGAAGAAAGTATATTTTAGTGTGCTACGCCAACCCCGGGAAGGCAAGGGCTCTGAAGACCTGGCAACGTGGCTTAATTGTTCTGCTTTTTTCTGAAGTTCAATGCCCTGTCTCTTGACCCTTTGTAGAAAGCTGCAATGTTCTCTCATTGTTCTTTCCTATGGAATGTATTTTCAGATGTAAACTCTTGCCTCTTTCTCTCCTTCCTCCGTCCTTTCTTCTTCTCTTAGAATCGAAGCATTTGCCACTGTCCAGAATGAACCTTGCAGCTTTAACCTGCTGGCGATGGCGAACAATTTTACTAGACTTTTACGTTTTAAGATAATTAAGTAAGGGGGAATTCCTAACTTTGTCCTCCAAAGTCTAACTTTGGGTTTCTTGTTAACTGGTTAAAGTGACAGTATCTTTTTTCCTTAAGCCACGTGCCCATCCATTCTGATTAGACTGATGTTTGATATGAATGTTTTTCATCTGATAGAACATATGTTGAAGTAGAAAAGAGTATCAGCTGGCTTTCAGATGAGACCCACAGGAAACACTGAATAAGATCCCCAAGTCTAAAAGGACATGACAATTTTATTTTACATTCAAACATACAAAAGGCCTCTGAGAACCTTCCTGTTTTGTTATTGGATCAGAGTGGGGGAGGGTGAAAAGAACAGCTCTTTTAAGAAATAAACAATAAACCTGATGCCTGAGGCAAAACAATTTTAAGTCCAGGCAGAAGGGGTGCATAAAATCAAAATAAATATTTAGAGCAAGCCATTTAGCAGAAATCCTGAAAGAATAGTTTTAATGAATGCTTCTAGAAACTTCCAATGGCTCATAAAGAGAACAGGGCTGGCAATGTGTTACCCTCAACAGCCCAAAGAGGTAAATATCTTAACCCAAAGCAGCTTGCAGCTGATGGAATCTGTCCTGCTAGGCTGTATGGAAGAACTCTGACGCTTTTTCTTCCCTGTGTGGTTATAGGTTTCAGTTATGTTTCTTGGAGATTACTTTTGCTTCCTGGACAAAGAGTCTGTTCACCTTGGTTTAGTGGGATTGAGAAAGTCTTTTTTTACAGCAAAGTACTGATCACTTTAAAAAAGAGAGAGTCAGAGAGACACTATGTTTCTATCCCCGGGGCATCTATCTGTTCACTAGACAGTCAGATCGGGAGGAAAGATCAAGAGAGTTTGTTTCTAAGGCAACAGACCTGACCCATGTCCTCAGCCAAGGAAAAATGATACTGCAACTTTAAATTTTAAAGTACCTTGCACTGATAAATATATTTAAAAGTTATATGTTTATAAAGTTATTAATTTGTAAAGGCAGTGTTACAAAATGTTCAGTTTATATTGTTTTAGATTGTTTCGTAATTTTTAAAGGTGTAAAATAACATATTTTTTCTTTATTGAAATCTATAAGACTTTCTGTAGTAAGATGTCTCGTTTTCTGGTATATTATTGCTTCATGTTTTGTACCCTCATAAAACTTTGTGCAAATTTTTTTTACAGAAATTTTTATTTTCTATGATGATATGTATGACACTTGTAAATTGTTTCAAAATGAACAGCGAAGCCTTAACTTGAAATGACATTTGTATTCTCTGAGTAGCATAAAAACCACCTAGAATGAACTGTAACTTAAGCTCCAAACTACACATTCCAAAGAAGCAGTTGAATTAAACATTTTCATAGAAATCCCAAACCTGATGGCTGTTATTCCATTAGCTCTGTTCTTGTTAAGGATGTTGGGGGTCAGCCCACTTTCCGGTACCTTCCAAGAATTAAGTTATTTTTTTTCAACATAATCTCATAGTGGGCAGAGAGCAAGCAGACTAAGAGAGAGAATTTGAAACCAGGTCTTGGCAGTGAGGGGGTGAGCAAGGCAGAATTGCCTCTAAGTAAACATTTTTTTCCACCCAACTTATATTTGGCTTGCATATCCAAGTGAGGAGGTAGGCTTTATGGTACTAACAGATTATTATTGGTGAGTCTTGCTTCTGTAGGAAACAGGTAAATTTACATACTGATTCTATACTAAATTTAGGGAAAGGGGAAAACTGAACATAGTGTTACAACTGTCTGTTTTGGTAAGCCTTGGAGAAATGCCCATTCTTTTGGGGACCAATGCAATAGAAAAAAAGTACTGACCACACACACACAAATGTGTTGAGCCAAAACATGTTAAATAGATCCTTTAAAAAGCTTGTCACAACAGAACTGGCAGAACCAAGCCCCTACTCTCCAAGCAAGGGGTTACTTCTCTGTCCACCTCCAATGGCAGAAAACCTCCATCATAAGAGTGTTGGAGCGTGGGGTCTAGTGGCTGTGGCTGTGGCTGTTCTGGAAAGTGAGTCAAGTTTCCCCACTCCCTGCCTTCCTGGATCCTGAAACCATTTCCCAGGATATAACCAAGAATATGGACAGCTCCCAACTGTGTGTTTTTAGGCCTTTGCCTAGAAAAGAGATAAGATCATATTTATTTTACTAAGGCTAAATTCTACTGACACTCAGGAACAGTTCGGGAAAACACGGTGCATGTAAAAAGCTGTTTATGAGAGTTAGTTTAGATTATTTTATTATTTTTATTTTACCTTCTTTTGTTGTTGTCTGGGGTTTTGTTTCTTTGTTTTTGAGATAGGGGCTTGTGTAGCCCAGGCTAGCCTCACATTCAGTATGTGGCTTTGAACTTCTGACCTTCCTGCCTCTACCTCTGAGGTGATGAGAAGTGTATACCAAATGCATATAGTTCTAGGGAGGGAACACAGGACTTCCCGCATACTAGGCAAGAACTCTGCCAACTGAGTCCAAGCCCAGACCCCTAGACATAGTTTCAGAGCCCTTTGAGGCTTTCAACACAGAAGTTTCTCATTTTTTTCTTCTCCCTGGTTGTTAGTTTAACTAAGCATTTCTTTTTTGTTTAATCTGATAAATCATTGTCTAATACTTCCCAAATTTGTGGGTTAAAACATCATGAGAATTGAAATATTTAATTTAAACATGAAAATAATTTACTGTCCTGTTTCCTGTGTGTCCTGATAACTTTCCTGCCACTGGGATCAAAGCACATCTGTGCAAATCAAAGACGTTGTCTAATGTTTCCATTTGTACTTCTGCTTCCCAGTGGTAATTATAAGGCTTTGTGGTTCATTAAAAAGCAGTTCTGCCAAGAATTAGCTTTTGTTTCTCCTAAACTATATGTCCTAAGGAATCTTAAGCAACTCAGCATGAGAAAACTGAATGGAAGAGTCCTCAAAAGAAGTCAGACTTGGCATCAGGAGGCATGTGTGCCCAGGAGGCTTTCTCACCAAACAGCAATACATATGAAAACTTGGAACCAGCAGCCCCAAGAGGGGATCTGCTCTGGCCTAAAAAGAGTGAAGGAACCTCCCATGACCTGAGTTCCTTTTTATTGAGAACACTACGTGTTTTTATTTTTTAAGGAAAGGTCTTATGTAGTCCTGACTGGCTTTGAACTGCTATGTAACCGAGAATGACCATGAACTTCTCATCTTCCTCTGCTTTCCCAGTGCTCTGAGCCCCAGCCATAGCTTATCCATTTCTATAGCAACGTTATAACATCAAGTTTTAACAATCTATTTCCTCTTCCAAATGAGAAACTCCAAGGTTCAGAAAGGTCCAGGTACCACAGATGCATTTGGTCCCACTTCCCTGTATGATATCCTGTCACTTCCTCTCAGGGCATCGTCTACCAGGGTCTTCACAAATGGCCCTGCTACTAACAGCCTCTGTAGGAGACAAGAGCTGTCACATAGATGTTAGATTTGATGGCAAATGATAATTATACATATTTTGGAGACATGATGGGATATTTTAATACATATTACACTGTGTAATGGTCCAGTCAGGGTGTTCACAAGATGTTTGGTGACCTGTGCCGACCCATGTTACTCTGTCACCACATTGAGCCATCTGTCTTACTATTTCATCTTCTGGTCCTTTCTAAACCTTCAAAAATAAGGGAAGGCATCCCTTTAGGGTTTGCAAACACCCCAAACTGAGCATAAAGCAGCCTAGGAAACTAGTATGTTCGAAACCTTACTCAAAGCTGAGCATGGTGCCTCACACCTGAAATCCTAACCCTTGATAGGGAAGTCCAAATCTGTCCTCAGCTATATAGTGAGTTCAAGGCCAGGCTAGAACATGAGACCCTGCCTAAATATTTTTTAAAGTAAATAAAATCTCACTGAACTGAGCTCTGTGGCCATTTTTCCATCATAACCTGTGAAGAGCCTAAATATGGTTATGTCAAGGGAAAGAGTCACTGGCGTAGTATGCTGCCGGCTTAAAGAATCTGAAGCACTACACAAGTGTAGCAAATCCTAGCCCTCTGCAGAGCTCATCCAGCAAGGTAAGGAAACTGAGTTTGGAAGAGCCAGTTCCTCTAAATAGCTTTGAGATAAAATGCAGCAGCTGGAGTTGTAACGATATTAAACCCTCAGTGGTCAGATGAGTCTGTTCTCTTGATGTTTCCTTCATGACTTCTGATGCTGTTTAGGGTCTTTCTCACAAGTAGACAGGCTGTATCAGGCCATAAACTTTTGTTTGTTTCTTTGTTTTTCCATAGAAAGGGGTCTCTATCCAGGACTGGTCACACACAGTTATTATCCTAGTAAGGAGGAAGTGGAGATAAGAGAATCAGGACTTCAAGGTCATCCTTGGCTATTATCAAGTTCAAGGTCAACCTGGGATACAAGAAACCACATTTCAGAAGGCAAAAATAAGGTCTCATCTCCACATGATAATGAAATGGTACCTGGAATGATGGGTTTAACAGCCTGTACCTCATTTTCTCTGGGTTGGGAACAAACTCATACTGCCTTCTGGCATCTTTGACAGGATAGACAGCAGGGTCTCCACTCCTTATGCCCCTTACAGTGGCTTGGCATCTCTGTTCCTCATTTGGACCAGAGCCAACTACACCCTTTTCCTGAGGTCTTGTCACCACATCAGAGGCATAAGCTGAAGGGCTGCTAGTCATGATGTGATCCTGCTGGAAAATCGTTCATCCCCTATGAGCCATTAAAACCATGGGTCTGCCAAGGTTGGAAGCTTCTCCTTGTTGACTAAATTATGTCTTAATGTCACAGGAATGACTTGTTTGAAGGAGACTCAGTCCCCCTCCTCAGGTCTCTGGAATTCTGCCCTGACTCACATGTTCCACCTAAAAGGAATTTACTTTTAGGGTCTTAAGTAGAACTTTCCTGTATTTGACTCTCAATTTTATCTATGTTTAAACTACCGGAGGGCTGGGGCTGTAGTTCAGTTGACTCATTGTTTCTCTAGAACCCATGAAGCCCCCAATTCCATCCTGAGAACTGAAAAGTAAAAATGTTGGGTTCAAACCAACACCCCCCCCCCCCCCGTGAGCCCAGCACTCGGTGTAAAACTTGGAGGATCAGAAGTTCAAGGTCACTCAGCTACATGGTGCATTCGAACCCAGCCTAGAATAAATGAGATACCCCTGTCACAAAACCTTAGGGGAGGCTTGATCCCCAGTACGTGAGTGTTCAGAGGTGGGGCCTTCGAGATGTAACCGAATCCGGAAGACTAGAACCCCATGAATGGATACATCTATTTTTGGATTTTAGAGCTTAGTAGAATAATGGGAAGAAGTTGGAAGACAAATGTCACTGGGATTGTGTCCTTGAAAGCTCCATTTTGCCCCTGGGTTCTTCTCTCTTCTTATTCACTGTAGTTGGTCACTGCAAGGTAATCAGCTCAGCTCTGCCATATGCTCCCTGCCTTGACATGCTGCCTAGCTACAGACCCACAATAATAGCACAAAATGACCGTAAGTTTAATAACATGAATTAAAATAAACATTTTGTCCTTATAAGTCAATTATCTTAGATATATTGCCATAGCAACAGAAAGCTTACTGACACAGCTGTGAAATCGGAAACTATTTGAGAGTCAATATGAGACACAAGTTAAAAAGTTACACACCTGGGTCATACCAAGCATGATGCAGGTATTGTGTGACACCACTGTCATACCATGTCTATATAAAACACAAATGAATTCCACCTTATGCTCTGGTCTCAACTTCAAGATACCTGTTAGATTTTTTACACTAACAGATACCTGATATGATCATCTTAAAAGGAGGAAAATCCAGTGCAATAAAAAGTTTCAGTGTCCCGCCTGGCCAGTCCCACAGCTGATCAGTTCCAAAATAAACATTCATAGGCTTGTACTAAGAACAAGCTGTTTGGCCTATGGCTCAGGCATCTAACCTGCTAACTCTTACTCTTAAACAAGCACATGATTCTTATCCATGTTTGGCCACGTGACTTAGGATCTTTTCTTAGAGCAGCATTCTCATCTCGCTTCCTCTGGGTCTCAATGTTGTCTCCTTCTCTGCTCTTCTGCTTTCCAGAATTCTCCTCCTCTGGTTGCCCCTTCTTTACTTCCTGTCTAACTACTTGACCAGTCATTGATGTATTAAACCAATATTTAAAGTACAAATGCACAGTCCCATAGCAGCCCAGGGCTTCAGAGATTTCTAACAACGGTGACTTTGCCCCATTGCTTGTGAGCTGAAGAAGCACAGGAATCACAGTAGGAGCGCATATGGCAGTAGATCTCTGTCCACACAAGCTAGCTGGTGAAATCAGAGTCCCCACATCCTCTTCAATAACAAGCCCTCTGAATCTTTAAAAATATCTCATTTGGCAAAGTGTGGTGATTTATAGGACTGATGACCTAAGTTCAAGTCCTAGAGCATATGGAGAAAAGCTGTGTGTGGTTATATGTACTTGTAATTCCTGCCTCAGGAAGATGGAGACAGGAAGATCCCTGGTACTTGATGGTCAGCTAGCCTATTTTGCAAGTTCTAGGCCAATGAGAGAAAGTGTCTCAAAAAAACCAAAGTAGATGCTGCCTGCAGAAGAGCAGCTTAGGCTGGTCCCCAGATGCCACAGTCATATACACATGAAAGTGCATGAGAGAAGGGACATATGCACAGGGAGAGTGAGGGGAGGGGTCCTCACTGACCATATCATGCCCAGGAAAGCTCATCCTTTACATGGCGAGGTAGGAAGCTCTTGAGACAGAGCTATTGTCAGAACGGAACAAGGATGATCCCAGGAAGCTGTCTCAGTTTCAGGAGTCAATTTGCAGACCAGGTTGAGCTCAATTTTCCCTATCTGAGAAATGAGCTACATCTCATTATTAGAGGGGAGCCTTGGTGAAGCCATGCTTTCCCATATATTCCTAGATCTGAAATACCACCTGCAAACATGACTACCCAGAATATTGAATGTATTTCTCACCATGTATACAAACATGGGCATGCACATACACCACTTTGAAAGGTGACTATCACTATGTTGTAGGCATAGCACAAGTTAATAGTTAAAACTTACTGTCATGAAGATCACAATCATTTCTGAGAGACCATGTCTCAAAAAACAGTAGATAGTGGCTGAAAATGGCAGCTAAAGTTGTCATCTGTCATACTGTCCCCACTTTCTCATTTGTTCTGACTGCTGTGGCTTATGCAGTTAGAGCTGAGCATAGTATAGTGAGGAGAAAGCTGATAGGTCCTAAGATGAGAGTACAGGAACCCCCAGTGGGTTGGAGGTGGCACTGGAATAGAGCTACCAAACCATATTCAAGCAATCAGCCAGGAAAAGGGTAAATTTCTGTGCCATCTAAATCACTGCTATGATGTCTCTGTGCCCAACTCCAAATTGCCTCTGATATCTGAATGGCTACCAAGTGAAAGGCATTCCAGAAAGTAGTGGAGGAGAGAACTGAACCCAGGCAACCAGGCAAAGGCCTTCAAATGAGATCAGTGAGAAGAGAGTGGAAACAAGCCCCTGTATATTCAAGCAGGAGACATCAGCAAACACAGAAACACAAGGAAACAGCACGGGCAAGAAGGAGACAGAGGGCTGTCTCTGTGCTTAAGAATGCTTGTTGCTTGTGGTAGTTTGAATAAGAATGACCCTCACTATATTTGAATGTCATCAAGGAGAGGCACCATTTGAAAAAAAGCAGCAGAAGAGGAGGTTTGAAAGCCCCCCTGACATGAACTCTCCACAGCATGCCCAGTGTCTATCTCTGCCTACAGATCAGGATGTAACTCTCAGCTCCTTCTCCAGCACTGTGTCGGCCTGTACATCACCATGCTTCCCACCAAGATGATACCGGACTAAACCTCTGAAAAAAACATTTTTTTATAAGAGTTGCCTTGGTCTTGGTGTGTCTTTACAGAAATAAACAATAAACACTGGGTAAGAAGCTGCTCTTCCAGAGGACTCCAGTTGACTCACAACCACAGGTAACTCCAGTTTCAGAGATCCAATTTCTTTTTCTTAACTCCAACTCCAAGCGCATACATGCTACACAAGCATACACGTAAGCAAAGCACTCAGACATAGAGAATAAATAAGTATTTTTAAAAGAACACATAAATCAAGACACACATGATAAACAAAAATTTAAAATTAGACAACAAAATAACAGGATGTGACAAAAATAGGCTTGCAGACTTGAGATAAATTTAAGGAACAGACTTGCCCTATTACAGGCCTAATAAATAACTTAAAAACAAGCAAAATAGTTCTGAAAATAGAATTGTTGATAAGAGGGGATGGTATGATACATTTATAATATCTGCCTGCTGAAAGGAAAAAGGGGGACTGAGCCTAGCTATGTTGAAAGAGCAAAGAGTATGTTCCCCAGAACTGCATAAATTGAGCAAGGTGATGAATGCCTATAACCGCAGGCACTTGGGAAGTGGATGCAGGTAGAGCAAAAGTTCAAAGTCATCTTCAGCTACATACCAAGTTCAAGGCCAGCATGAGATACACAAGGACTTGTCTCAAAAAAAAAAAAAAAAAACAGAAAAATTTAGATTAAGTTCTTGATACAGGCCCCTAATTTTTCATTCCTGATTCTCTGGATTTACTCTTGACTCCTCTGCAGTCTACCTACAGGATCCCCTTTTGCCCAGCCTACCTCATTCTCTGGGAACGCCACATCTTGATGTGGACCCAGCAGCCTTTTAGCTATTTCTCACCCCTACCTTTGTATTAGCCTTCCCCTCTAGCCCATCTCCATTCCTTTGTGCCAGCATTTACCCCATGGAGCTTCCAGATTAGCACAGCCACCCTTCAGAACTCTCCTCTGCCCCAAAGACAACTCTAGAAAACCCAAATCCACACTCAACCTCCTCACAGAGTGCTCTGTGCCACCATCCACAGAAACACTTGCTACCAGGGCACCCCAGCGGCCACAGTGAATTAGACTGCTGTCCTTGCTGTCTCCTGCTCTGGTCTTTCCCAAATTCTTCATAGTCCTATAGCAGCCTGCCCCAGTCCCTGTGGTCTCGGGTCCTTGGTATGAACCCCAGTTCCCACTAGCTCTTACTTGCTGGTCTTCTCAACCTTTCTTTCTAGTTCCTGTGTGTCACACACTGTGCAAAAGCACTGTCTACCAGAAACCCCACAGCCATCACACTTTCCTAGGATCCAGTTTGGGCAACAGCAACCAAAGAATGGAACACTTGCCCAACAAAGACAAGAGCAGATACCTATACCAAGAAACACCTCAAACACCATAACTTCAGATAGCTAGATTCTGTTACAAAAACAGAAACATGAACAGCCAAGACAATATACTTCCTCCAGAAACCAATAATGCCATTGCAATAGGCTATGGGTAATGCAATTCAAATGGAGCCCAAGACAAAAATGTCAAAATAGAAATTATAGATATGCTCATGGACTTTTAAGATAATTATGAGTAAATCCTTTAATGAAGTTTGCGAAAACACAGTTGAATGAAATAACTAAAACATTTTAAGATATGAAAATAGAAATAAAATCACTGATGAAAAGCCAAATAAAAATAAAACTAGAAATAAAAAAATGTAAGATGTCAAACAAAAACCTCAGAGACAAGCATCACCAGTAGACTATAAAATAGAAAGAGAAATTTCAGATCTAAGTAATGTAGAAAAAACAGATAGTTTTGTCAATAATAATAATAATAATCTTAAATCTAAAAATATCCAGGCACAGAACATCTAGGAGAGCTGGGAAACCATAAAAAGACCAAACCAATGAGCAATAAGTATAGCAGAAAAAGCAGAATGTCAGGTCAAAGGCATGGAAAATATTTTCAACAGTATCATAGAAGAAAATTTCCTCCAACCTAAATAGGAGGTGCCTACCAGGTTCAAGAGGCATACAGAATACCAAATAGACAGTAGTAGAAAAGAAATTCTCCCTGACATACAGTAGCCAAAACACTAAATGTACAGAACAAAAAAGAATGGATATTAAAACCTACAAGAGTAAAAGATTAAGCCACCTACAAAGGCAGGCCCACCTGACTTTTCAGTGGAAGCAATGAGAGGAAAGAGGACCTGGACTGATGTACCACAAACTCTGAGAGACCACAGATGTAATTCCAGACCAACTACTATATCATGCAAAAACATGAAGCACAATCTATAGAGGAAAAAAAATCACTTCACAATAAAGCCAAGTTTAAACAATTTCTACCTACCAATTCAGCTCTACAGAAGGCACTGGGGGGAAAAAATCTCTCGGAAGAGATTAACTCTTCCCAAGAGGATAAGGGATAAATAACCTCACAACAGAAAGTCAAAGCAGGGGGCAGGGCACACCCCAACAGCAACATAACAAGAATCAATAAACACCGCTCATTATAATTTCCAATATTAGTAATCTGGGCCCCTTAATAAAAAATGAAAGCTAACAGATTAGATTAGGAAACAGGATCTGTCCCTGCATCCAAGAAAAACACACAAAAAAAGATAAAAAAACATCAAAAATAAATATCTCAGTGTAAAAGGGTGGAAATCAGGACAATAGAAACAAGAAATAAGCAAGTATAACTATTTTAATATCAGACAAAGATTTCAAAACAAAATTAAACAAAAGAGATGGTACATGCTCTCATCCCTAACCCAGGAGCTAGTTCCAATTGAAAACCACTTGGCAGTGAAAATTTAGTTTTCTTAGCTGAAGTGGCTAGTAACCTGAGAACAGATATGTCTTAGGCCTAGGGAAAACCTACTACCACACCATTGAACTCTTGAACTCTAGGCAGCTGAGATTACTTTCAAGAAAAGAAATTTAGTTAAAATTCTGTCATGGATGGGAGAGGGTCTCACAAGGTCCCACCCCTCCTTAGAGGATCTATGGGAAATGAATATTTGCTAGAGGAGGAGAGATGTTTTCTGTAGTGGTATAGACACGACCAGGTTTTTCTTGTTCCTGTAAGTAACTTTTCATCCAAGCTCTTGTGAGGAACCCTAATGAAACCCATTTGGTCAGGAAAAAAAAAGAGGGGGAGAGTTGGGAAGCAGAAAGAAATCCAGAGGAGGAGGGGACAAGGTAATGGGTAGAAATTACAATTAAGATACATGATACATGTACGTAAAATGTCACAATGAAACCAATTATGTACAGTTCATTACAAATCATGAAAAAAATCACATTTGAAGGTTCACAGTTTACTTTGTTTTGCTTTAGGTTTTTCCTTATTATCTTTAAGTGAACTTAAACATAATAGTTTTTTTTTAATTGCATCTATAATCCTGATTATATAAGAATAAATTAGCCACCTATCCATCCACCAATCAACCTGTATTACACCTTTACCAGGATAATAGGAGAGATATTGATGGGCCTTTTTAGTTTATTTCTCTGTATTCTAAGACACTGACAGAAAACAAGAAGAAAACTGCTCTCTGGCTGGTGGAAAGCAGGTGTCCCAAGATGATTGATCCAGTAATTTTGCCTGTTTTGCTCTTGATTTTTCCTTTCCTCCTCATCTTAAGCTGCCACCCTGGTTTGTAATTCCTTGCCTCCAGCATTTGCTAAATGGCAGGAGAGGAAGTTAATACCATAAAAGCATAAATCCATTGAAAAATCAATGTTAAGTATCTCATAGTGAATGAGACCAGGAGATAGGCTTGTAGGGCAATGAATGATGCAGATTCCATTGGTCAGACCCCCATTCTGAACACGCTCAAGGCAGGAACTTAAAGGGGGCAACGTATTGGCCTGGATTTCTTATGCCCAGAGGATAGAAAAAATGAGGAATTATAAAATATAAATATAAAAATTATAAAAAATATAGTAATATGTATTTCTAAGTAGGTAAGCTGAGGGGTTTTTTTCCCCACATTTAAAGGCATTTTTTGTAAGTTTAAATTTTGTGATTCTGCTTTTCCTTGGAAACAGTTGTATTACAGGAAGTTAACCCGTTAGCTGATCTGAACATTGGCAGGTATGGTTTATCTAAGCATCCAGTGGCATCATCCATGCATGGCCACTGATGTATAGTATGGCTTCCAGGAAATAGGACATTGGACCAGTAAGGTACTCAAAGAGGGAGCAGGCCAGGAGGATGTCGGGAGAAAGGAAATCCAGATACCTGGAGAAGGGATCTAGAAAACAAAGAATTCCCAACGGGAAGTCAGGGCACTCACTTCTCAAATACTTCCCATACTTAGAGCAAGTTCTAAGTTCCAGAGAAGTCATGGGGGGTGGGGAGGAAGACAAGGAGGAAAGGAAAGAAGGAAGAAAGGGAGGGAGGGAGGGAAGAAGGAAGGAAGGGAAAAAAAGAAAGTGGAGATTTTTCAGACTAGTTACTGCCAATGCAGTTTTTCAAACTAGTAAACAAGAATGGCAAGACTAGGTACAGTCTACAGTCATGTGAAGTAGAGCCTAGATGTTTAGCAAGCCCTTATGAAACCACCCTCACAGCTCAACAGCTTCAGATTTAGACACAGAAGAAGCTTAATCTCTGTGTTCATGAGCAGGCTCTGGACTTGTGGGTGACACAGACAACACAGCACCCTGTCTTCCTCAGGGCACATGACAGCATGTAGTTAATGACCCTGAGGGCTTGCCTCAAGGTGAAAGACAACACTCCTCAATCTGACTCTCCGGCCTCACCTACATTGTCAAACTTTGGACCGTAAATGTCACCTTGAAAAGGCCATTGTTTGCTCCTTCACCTGACACTGGCATCCTTCAAAGTCATGCCAGTGTATAACTCACACTGCCAAATCCCTGCATGTGACTCATCTTTACCTGAGAAGAGAGTTTCATAAAAGGAAACGTTACTATAGTGTGAGTCCAATTTTCTCATCCTGTTCTGAGTTCCCACAGAAGTCAACAGCAGTGATTCGTGGAGCAACTCCAGCAGAGTCATGCAAGGCATAACGAGCCTGCTCACCTCAGGAGCCATGTCCCTCCCAGCAGAAGCACCCATCAACTGGTAAATTACAGGTCTCCAAACCATCCAGAAGGCTGGACAGACCAAAGTGTAAAAGCTACAGACACAGCAGAATATTGTTTAGATTGAAGGCCACAGCTCTAAAGAAGTCCAAGTGACCTCATATCACTTAACATATAAATGACAGATGATAAATAGGACAACTATATCGTAACTCTCAACCACTTCAGTCAGCTACCTCATCATTCTCTCACGAGGGAGCTGCACTGTATAAATCTCATCTCCACATCTATTCCCTCCCATTTAAGCATCAGAAATGAGCTTCTTTACTAGACTTCACATTAACTCTTTGCCTAACTTGAAAATCAGCACAGACTATCTTTAAAAAAAAAAATTTTTTTTAAGCCTCCCAGTACAGAAGTGTAGGGGATAATGAATGTGATAGCCCAGTGTAGACTGTGTTCTACCCATGCTCTGAACAGCAATATTCAGGAATCACTAGTGACCACCCTGGAGGACAAACGCTGAAGTTCAGGGACCTGCAGATTTATCTGATTCTACCTTTCTCCCGTTCCTTCCCTCCTTAGTTTCCTTCTTTGCTCCTATGTATATGCATTAATTACTTATTAGCACAACGTTTTATGTCATATAGAGGGCTAGGATAATAGATAGTTATAAAGTGTTTCTACCTCAAAAGCTCTAAGATCTAAGTTTTTCTGGCATCCCAAAAACAAGGTCTAGCTTGATGGTGTGTGCTTATAACCCTAGCATTTGTAGAGAGGAAGAAAGGTAAGGGTAAGTGCGGGGGTGGGGGAGATTCCTGAGGCTCACTGGCCATTCATCTCTCTCTCTCTCTCTCTCTCTCTCTCTCTCTCTCTCTCTCTCTCTCTCTCTCTCTCTCTCTCTCTGTCTCTCTCTCCTACATACACACACACACACACACACACACACACACACACACACTGTCTTAGTTAAGGTTTCTATTGCTGTAAAAAAGACACCATGACCATGGCAACTCTTATAAAGGGAGGCATTTAATGGGAGCTGGCTTACAGTTTAGAGATTTACTCTGATATCAGCATGCAGGCAGACATGGTGCTGGAGAGGTAGCTGAGAGTTCTACCTCCTGATCAGCAGACACATGGAAGAGAATGAAGCACTGGGCCTGGCTTGAATGTCTGAAACCCCAAAGCCCACACCCAGTAACACATTTTCTCCAACAAAACCATACCTACTCCAGCAAGGCCACATGTCCAATAATGCCACTTCCTGAGTCTATGGGGGCCATCATTCAAACCACCACACACACACACACACACACACACACACACACACACACTTAAAATTAAAATTAATCTTCTAAAAAAGTGTAGACAACCTCCTGTATGCCTGAGGCTGCCTTTTGGACTCCTCATGTATGTGCATATGCACGCATGAATACTCACAGAGGTGAACACATACAAATATATACACATAAAATTCAGATTATGGCTCAGACTTGCAGATATGTATGCTAAGTCTGGATGACAAGGTGGAGGTATTGGCAAATACTTTGAGACTTAGCAGCCTCAGAAGTGAACACAAAGATTATTGCTCATTTCATAAAGCAATGTATTCAAGTTGCTTAGGCTTAGAGACCCATCAGTGAAAAAAGATCTGCTTAAGAAATCTATCTACCAGTTGCCTGAAACACTCAGAAATCTGTGCAATGATTTTTTTTTAAAAAAAAAATTCTATATTTAAAGTCAAAAGAACTGGGCACAAATCTAATTCTGCTACATATATAATTTGAGGATGTTATGAAATGGCTCCATGACCCTCAGTATAATGACTTTCTATTATTAAAATGTATTTTAGTCTATTGTAAAGGAGATACGCTTGATTACTTTAGCCAAACTACAAAAGTTCAATACAAAGATTAATTTGGACCTTGCATGGGGCCATGTGCCTATGATCCCAGCACTTAGGAGGTGGGAGCACTAAGGGTTCAAGGTTATCCTTGGCAACATACCAAATGTAGGCTTCCTGAGGCCTCATCAAAATAGAGAAGAGAAATGGAGGAGGAGGAAAGAAAAGGAAGTGGGGAGAGAGAAAGAGAGAGAGGGAAATTAGTTTAGTAATAGTCCTCTCGTGGGAAGTGCTTGCTGAGCTCACCTGCTCCTTCACATTCCGCCTGCTGTCTGCAGCCACTGTCAGGGTCACCTGCTGCAAGCACCAACAGTGCCTCCATTTCCCCACACCTGTCCTTCCTGAGCGCTGGACCACAGGTGTGCTGCCTGTGGGACCTTGCTGGTGTTTGCTCACCTGTGGAAGTTTTAAGAACCTACGGCAGGTCAATTCTGGCTACGTTCTCTATCTCTCTAACGCCTCCTGACCAGAGTGGTCTATCTCCTCTCTGTTACAGGATGACAGCCCATAATAAGCAGCATGGCTGCCTACAAAGGCGACACAGCACCGGAATCCTATGAAACTACACCAACGGATATTGTTTCCCGTACTGTTTGGGGTAAAATGTGTGTGCTGGAGAATGAAGTCATAAAAGGCCGGATCAGTGTTAAGTGGCTTAAGATGGAGTTTCTATAGCACAACCCTTTGGTGTCCATGAGCAACTTTTTCCAGCTCTGGGAACATCCTAGAGCACTTCCCTCCCCCAGAAAACTCCACGCCAATCGTCCTCCATTCTGCAGCTTATCCCTCCCTCTCGGGTTACGGGTTTCGTTTCCTCTCTGGTAGAGTGCCCTCTGTACATGAATCTTCTGGTTCTCTTTTGTGTTTGCTTCATTGTTCCGCTATTGGCACATATGTGGTGATTATTTAATTTTGCTTTTTATTCGGTGTGAGCCCATGCTCCCTGCCTAAGCTTCCATCAGGCTGTGTGTGCTTACTCTGCACTACCAGTAGGGGTCACAAGGGCATTTCCCCCAAGGGTCAAATATAGACAAGAAAAAACCTCAAGGTGTCATCTTGAGCAGTTCCCTTCCTCAACAGAACTTTCTAAATGTCACCCATGAGAGAATTGACATAGGTCAGGTGGGGCATGGGGGGGATCCAGAAAGCTTGAGTCTGTCTGGTGAGTTGCCTCAAGTGTTCTGAGGAGTAGCCATCCCCACAGGGAATAGTGTTCAGAATCAGTAGATGATTCATTTTTTCCTCTCTCTCCTTGAGTATAGAGTAGCATGCTGGGTTTTGGCTTGGTCCAAGACAGTGTCATCTGGCAACTTTACCCTCCTTTGAACTTACTGTGCTGTCATTTGTCACTGGGTCATGTTTTCTACCAATAGCTGGCTTACTTGCTCCCTTCCTGCTTCCTCCTCCTTGCTTCCTAAAATCTACTGCTCATTCTTGGATATATATAACCTAACTGCTTGTTCAGTGTGAGCCTTTCTTCTCTTGGCAGGTGAGCGAGGGCTGCCACCTGTGTCTGCAGGTGAGAGAGGGCTGCCACCTGTGTCTGCAGGTGAGCGAGGGCTGCCACCTGTGTCTGCAGGTGAGTGAGGGCTGCCACCTGTGTCTGCAGGTGAGAGAGAGCTGGCACCTGTGTCTGCAGGTGAGCGAGGGCTGCCACCTGTGTCTGCAGGTGAGAGAGGGCTGCCACCTGTGTCTGCAGGTGAGAGAGGGCTGCCACCTGTGTCTGCAGGTGAGCGAGGGCTGCCACCTGTGTCTGCAGGTGAGAGAGGGCTGCCACCTGTGTCTGCAGGTGAGAGAGGGCTGCCACCTGTGTCTGCAGGTGAGAGAGGGCTGCCACCTGTGTCTGCAGGTGAGAGAGGGCTGCCACCTGTGTCTGCAGGTGAGAGAGGGCTGCCACCTGTGTCTGCAGGTGAGCGAGGGCTAACACCTGTGTCTGCAGAAGGCTTTGCACAGATTGCTCAGAGAAGCACTATGTAAACTTTAGAAGTATTTGCTTTCTAAACCAATCAGCCTACAGCCAACAAAGGGAAGCCTTGTCTGGTTATTGGGAGAAACTTAGTAACTAGTACTAGCTGCTGTACTAGATTCTGGGCACTCTCAAAGGTACTGATGAGTCAAAGAGCAACAAAGAGTTAGTTCAGATTTGAGATACACCATGAAGCTTCTCTGGGCACAGGACTGGAAGAAAAATCAGGCACAAACTGTTAGCAGGAGTCCAAAATGCCACAACTGATCTGTGGGAGCTGGGACCACTGGGCCACCAACCAAAGGAGGTTGAGAAGGATAGAGGCAATCCTGGCCTCTTCCCAAGGCCCACACTCTAATCTCCAGCCATAGTCTCCATGTGTTAAACATAGATTGAAGCTTGATGTTTAGGGAACCTACAGAATACAGTTTATCAGAAAGGTTTAGGTCAGATCCAGTCTAAGAACAAAGAAGCAAATGACTGTTCTCTGTTCTGTCACCTCCAAAACGACATATATTTGTTAAGCAATACACTGGCAGTGTGAGATCCATTTTCTCTGTATCACCGGCCAAAGGAACTTATGCTTTCATAGAGAAACAGGACCAATCTTTCCCAGCTATCAGAAGGCATTTTCTTTTGTCCTCCATCAATTGAAATCCCTCCCACCTCAACTACATGTTTGCATCTTTGTTTCTTTGGTTTCTGCATTCCCAGAGTTCCTAGGGGATGACAAGAAGCCAATGTAATCTCCTTTGAAATTTGCATTAACTTCGGATGTCTGTCTCCAACACCCCCCCCCACCTGCCGGCTCTGGAGGCTCAGCCGGCTCAGAAAGGGGTTTCTCTGCTATCAAACACGTTTCAAGTCTTTCATTATCAATTCGCCAGTCCAGCACATAATGAGGTCTTGTAGCCGCAGATAGGGAATTCATTTCTCAGTCAAAAGGCTGAACTTGAAGCTGCCAGAGCATGGACCATTATCTATAATTACTTCATAGGAATTCTACAATGGTAATTTGCTTTGGAAACTAGCAAAGTCAGGTTGCTGAGAGCTTTGCAGATTAAGTCCAGGCCAAGGCAAGATGAGCTAGGGCTGATATCTGAGAGGAAGCATTTCTCTTCTCTACTAATATCAGACAGCCTATGCCCCAGACAAAGCCAGGAAGCCAGTGACAGTCACGCTCCACACTGGTTGGTTTCTGAAGCTCTAAGCTCTTTGCAGGTAGAAGACGGGTAGTGAGAGTTTCTGTTGTAGTCACCATGTCCCACACAGCTCGCTTCTACATCAGCGAGGCACCTGATCCCTGCACAGACTCAAGGAGGGGAAAATCATACACCTCGAGAAAAAGAAAATTCTGGAAAAACCATGGAGCAAAAAGATGTTTGTCAAAGGTGTATGAATTGGGAAAAGGATGCACTGGGGCCAACCTGTCCTGACCTTTGAAAGCTGACGGTGGGTCTCTTTCAAGAGCTTGACTATATGTGAAGTCATCCTTGAGACAACCAAAATAGAAGTTTTTATTCCACAGACGTTCAGAGACTTTCTTTCCCGAGCCTACTGGTAACTGGCAAACTGTACCAGTGTAACCATCAAAAGGCGAAGAACCTTTCTGTGCCATCTTTGACCCTAACATTAGATTTATCAACTTGATTACATAAACAGTGTTGGAAGTCACAGGCACTGCAGGGCATTTCAGGAGTCAGGGAAGTAGTGACTGGCCTTGGGGGTGAGGAAAAGGCTGTTTATGAGAGACCAGGGAGCTACCTGTAATTCTAGAGCTGGGAAGGGAGAGACAGAAGATCCCTGAGGATTTCCAGCCAGTCAGACTAACCTAACAAGTTGACTCCACATTCAGAGTTTCAGAGAGAGTGGGAGACCAAGGAAGGGGAACTGTCTACCTGTCTACATGGGTCACTGGCACAGAGCAGAGACAACTTAGAAACTGGTCCAGGGCAGTCATTATGGGAACTGAAGAAGGACAAAGTAGGCTTCAGGGAGTCATTGGGAACAAAGTTGCTGTTAGAAAAGAAAGCTGTAGCCACGTAAAAGTTACAGTGTGACATTGGAAGGCAAAAGGCAGAATGTGCACAGGTTTTGGCTGTATCCCATCAGAAGCCTTTTTATTTTCCAGGAACATCACAGCCTCATTATCAGCAGGTAGGTCTAAGGAGGGACTTGGAGTCCCGTTTCCTTGGAAACTGCAAAGTGAAGCCAACTGTGAAAAGCCTTTGCACAAATCCCTCATTGCCTGTTTTGGAAGCTGAAGCTGCTTCTTCATGTCAAAGTGACCCATGAGGCTCAGGTCCTCAGGCAAGCACAGGACATTCATTCCCACCCAAGCAAGTTCAGCCCTAGTGTTTCATGGTGTTGGGTCTAAGGAAGTAAATTCTCTCAGTTTCACTGAAACTGAACAGTCTTCTTTGTCAACGAACAAAGACTGCTTTATCTAGAATAGCACCTGTCAGTTTTCACTGCTTACCACAGTCCTTACCACATAGAACATGGTACTACCCAGATGACCCCTACACAGATTGACAGTAAGGTGTGTGTGTGTGTGTGTGTGTGTGTGTGTGTGTGTGTGTGTGTGTGTGTGTGTGTGTGTGTGTTCATGTGTAAGCAGGAGCCTGACCGCAGCCATCATTCTTCAGTGTCATTCACCTGTTCCTTTGATACAGTCTCTAGCCTAGGGAGGCTAACCAGGCAGCCCCAGAGATCCACAGGCCTTCCCCTCACCAGCACTGAGATTACAAGGGTGCCTCACCTTGGCCGGCTGATCCCAGCCCCCAGTGAGAGCATAAAGCCTCCATGCCTCAGAAGCCAGCACAGAGCCTCGTATGGCTAGAAAATAAAGGCTGGAGAGACAGCTCATCAGAGCAGTGATTGCTACTCTTCCCGAGGTCTTCAGTTCGACTCCGAGTACTCATGTCGGGGAGTTTATACCAACTGTAGCCCCAACTCCGGAGGACCTAATGCTCTCTTTTGGCCTTGATGGCACCCACTTAATGTGCACATACACACAAATGTAAAATTAAAACTCAAAATAAGATCCATGTATAAAAGAAGACAGTTTGCAGGAAAAGGCTAGAAAGCCGCCTCACCTGGACTTCATGTAGCAAATGGAGCATGCTTGCGAAAAGTCCTGGATATTCAAACAGAAGAGGCAAGTACTATGTAAACGTCCTACAAAGGTTATGAGCCTCTTAGTCCAGTCCTTCGGAGTCCATGCCTTTCTCAGCTCACTAACCCCCTCCCATTCTTGGGAGTATCTTTTCTTTCTATTTTTTTTTTTTTTTTTTTTGAGACAGTCTCACCATGTACCCCTGGCTAACTTTATTACATAGACCAGGCTCTCCTCAAACTCGAAGATTTGCATGCTTCTGAGTACAAGATTAAAGGTATGTGTGCGTATACCCAGTTTAAGATAGTTTTATTTTATGTGTCATAGTCAGGGTTTCTATTTTGGCAGTGAAACACCATGACCAAAAGGCAAGTGTAGGGAGGAAAGGGTTCATTTGCCTTGAATTTTCACATTGCTATTCATCACTGAAGGAAGTCAGGATGGGAACTCCAACAGGGTGGGATCCTGGAGGCAGGAGCTGATACAGAGGCCATGGAGGGGAGCCTGCTTTCTGAAAGAACTCGGGACCAGCAGCCCAGGGATGGCACCACCCACCATGGGCTTGGCCCTTCCCCATTGATCACTAATGGAGAAAGTGTCTTATAGCTGGGTCTCATGGAGGTGTTTTCTCAACTGAGGCTCCTGATGATTCTAGCTTAGGTCCAGTTGACACACAAACCCAGCCAGTACAGCTGTTCCTCCTGTGCTCCTGATGATTCTAGCTTAGGTCCAGTTGACACACAAACTCAGCCAGTACAGCTGTTCCTCCTGTGTGTCTGTCTGTGCATCATGAGCTTGCAGTGCCCTAGGCAGCAAGAAGAGAGTGTTTATCCTCAGGAACCGGATTACAGATGGTTGTTAGCCATCTTGTGAATGCCGGGAACTAAACCTGAGTCCTCTTCAGGGGCAGCAAGTGATCTTACCTACTGAACAACCTCTCCTAGTCCCATCCATTTTTTAATAAGCTGTCTCTATTTCTAATTTTGTGGCCCTGGTACAGTTGGGGGGGGGGTCTTTTGTTGTTGTTCTGCGATGTAAGAGTCTAGAACCAGGTGCCCTCTGAACTTAGATTAGCACCTATACCACTAGCCTTGGGAAATGGCCAATAAATGCTTTTAGAGTGAAACATTGGAGAACAGGGGCGATCTGCTGATGAAACAGGACTTGGCACTTCTCAGCACACACTGTTTATATAATTCATCGTGTTCTTTTTTTTTTTTTTTCCTTCTCTGTAGGAAGTTTTCACTTCTCAGTGCTGGAGAGATGCTTAAGAATGGCACTGCTCCTCTGAAGGACCTAAATTCAGTTTCCAGCCCCATGTAGGGTGGCTCACAACTGCCTGTAACTCCAGCTCCAGGGAATCTGAAGCTTCTAGCCTCTGTGGACATCAGAATGTTATGAGTGCACGCACACACACACACATACACAGACATATACACACAAACACACAGACACACACATGAATATACACATACATATACACACATGCATACACACACATACACACACACACAAACACACGGACAGACACACGAATATACACATACACACACATACACACACAAACACACGGACACACACACGAATATACACATACATATACACACGCATACACACACATATACACATACACACACATACACACACAAACACACGGACACACACACGAATATACACATACATATACACACGCATACACACACATATACACATACACACACATACACACACAAACACACGGACACACACACGAATATACACATACATATACACACGCATACACACACATATACACATACACACACACAAACACACAGACATACACAGACACACACAAACGCACGGACACACACACGAATATACACATACATATACACACACGCATACACACACACATACACACACATACACACATGCATACACACACATACACACACGCATACACACATACACATACACATACACACACAATTTAAAATAGCACACTAGGTCTTAGAGGAAGAAGGAAAGATCCTTTCTAGCATAGTAGGGCTTAGAAGAGAAGGAAAGTTCTCCACAGTTACAAGCCATAGGTGTGGCCTTTGCAGCAAGTCAACATAAAACTTAGCCTTACAGGCAGGCCAGCTCCTAAAGGAGGTACACGCTACCTGCTCTACAATCACTTGAGATATTCACTTGCAAAATATTGAAATTCTATGACTGGAGAGACTGCTCAGCTCTCCAGATGATGTGCTGTTCCCATAGAGAACCTGAGTTCTGTTCCTGACACCCACAGGGCAGCATACACTGCGGGCCCCTACCTGCAGTTCTGGTGCTCTAGTGCCCTCTTCTGGTTGCTGCAGGCACTGCATCCACACAGCACATAGATGCAGGCAAAACACCCGTGCACATAAAATAATCTCCTTTAGAAACGTGAAATTCCTTTGTCCATCCTAGTAGGCTCATCTGGAAACTGGTTCTAGAAATGGAGCATACAGTTTCTACAAGTTCATTGTGAGATGATGTGCATGCCAAGGTTTAAAAGCAGTTCTTATTGGAAAACTGGCTTGTCTGATATTGTTTTCTGCACAGTCCTAAAACAAACAGACAAACAAAAACCCACAAAGTTGCATTGATGCTTGGCCATACCTCTAACAAGTATTGTGTGCCAGGCTGAGAGCTAACCGAAAGAAAAGATAGGATGCCATAGCTTCCAGTAACTCATCTGTTCTGGCTGTTTTTCCTAAACTGGGGTGTTTTGTTTTGTTTTTGAGACTCTGCAGGTAGCCAAAAACTAGCCTCTAACTTACTGCAATCCTTCTGCCTGACTCCTCACCAGTGTTAGGATTATGGGTGTGAGCCACCACACCCAGTTGAGAGATTTTAACCAGAACAACAAAAAGTCCTAGGCTTCCTGAGTAGTCGGAATTGCTAATGTTTACCAGCTGAGCTGTTTACAGAGGTTCGGTAGCTGGGTGTGGTCTGTTGGGAACGGAAGAAAAGCAAACCTATCTCCTTTCTCAAAGCCAGTCTTCATCACCCAGGCCTGCTGATGGGGGGGGGGGCT
This sequence comes from Phyllotis vaccarum, assembly GCA_033318265.1. Taxonomy (NCBI): domain Eukaryota; kingdom Metazoa; phylum Chordata; class Mammalia; order Rodentia; family Cricetidae; genus Phyllotis; species Phyllotis vaccarum. The sequence goes on from JARWLC010000003.1 coordinate 90,810,760, forward strand.
CTGCCCTCCTTTTCCTATCAGTCAATGAGACTTTTCCCAATAGGGGGAATGTAATTCATTAGCCTCTGGCCCATCTGACCCAACACCCTAGGACAGTGGTTCTCAACCTTCCTAATGCTGCGACCCTTTAATACACTTTCCCTGTGTTGTGGTGACCACCCCCCCAACCATAAAATTCTTTTTGTTGCTACTTCATAACTGTAATTTTGCTACTGTTATGAATCATAATGTAAACATCCCTGCCATGTTTTCCGATGATCTTCGACGCCCCCTGTGAAAAGGTCATTTGATCCTCAAAGAGGTCTCAACCCATAGGGCAATGGGAATCAGGCCACAGAAATTCCTCATGGAGCAACTGACTAATAGAAGACAAAAGAGGGTAGCTGACTGCCCCAAGCTCCTCTCTCTCTCTCTCTCTCTCTCTCTCTCTCTCTCTCTCTCTCTCTCTCTCTCTCTCTCTATCCCACCTCCCACCCTCCTCTGTCAGATTATTTACCTCCAAGGTTAAGGACAAAATGAAGCCATTTGCAAACATTCAGATGCTCAATTTTTCCCATTTCATCGCAGCTCTTGGAGCATAAGATCTTGTCAAATGAGAGGAAATTAGCAAGCAGGAAAGTGATCCAGTCTAGGATTGGGGGCTCCTGGTAGGGATATAGGGAAAAAAAAGCCCTCAGATTCCAATTTGCTCCCCTCTAGTAGGAACATCACTCAGTTCTGTGCTAAAGAACAGACAATGAGACACCGAGAAACACTTTTAGAAAGGAGTTTGGTTGCAGAAACACTTTTAGAAAGGAGTTTGGTTGCAAAGACTTCCTCATTTGGACTGGCCTGCAGGGCAAGGCCTTAGGGAGCCAGTAAGGCCAAGTGAATTGAAAGCAGACAAGATTATAGTGTGCTCTTATTGACTGTCTGGCCCAAGGTAAGATTTCCAGTGGAAACCCATCTTCCCTTGTCATATTGAAGGCACTGGCCCTTGTCTTCTGGCTTAGTCTTGCAAGTGAGAAATCCTGTGCTTTTCACTCTCTCCATCCTTTGTGTGACCTGACTCAGGTGACCTGTCAGGGCCATTTCATATCACAAGGCCCACGCTAACCCCTGTACCCCTGTAGGGGCCATTTTTCAGTCCTCGGTGTATTGTTCTGAGCATGTTATGGGCCCTTTCAATTTTGGACTGTGCCCAATGGCTCAGGTTTTTTCTTTTTTTCCTTTTTCTTGTATTGATCTGTGGCAATTCTCAACACTCCATCTCCTATTTTTTTCACTCTCTGATTCTAGGACTCCCAATAGTAAGTTCTCAAATTTTCTCACCCATTGATGTGAAAGAGACCCCCCCCCCCACCAGCAGTGGGGGCTTCCTCCCAACCCCAGATTAGGCACAAACCACACCCAAACACCTGCTTTCATAGAGAGTTCCTTTATTAAGCAGGAAAGAAAAGTTAAAATGACAATTTTCTGACTCAGGCAGAAAAACAGCAGCAAATGACCCTGCAAGTGTCACTTTTAAAAAGAGAGACAAGAATGTTTGTGTTAAAATGGTCTAGGATGTGGCAGTAAAGGAGATGGGAAACACGGGAAAGTGGAAAGGGGGTACTGTCCAAGAGGGACAAAGGACTGCCTCTGGATAGAGGAGACAGACACGGTCCATAGGCAAATGGCAGTTTACAAAGATAAAGAAGGAAACCCTTCTTTAGGATGAGGTGTTAACTGCGTGTGTTGATTGGGTGAACCAAAGGGGACTTCTGGTTGCTGGACTTCGGGGGTCTGCCTCAGGAGGAAGAAGTAGATAAATACAGAAACAGACCTTGGTGGCTAGAAATGTAATCTAACAGTTTTTAGCAAGGCAGAGGAAACGGAGGTAAGGAGCAAGGCCTGCCAGAGCCACATGCCCCGGTGGGCTAGTGTCTCTCCATGACGCCTCTCAATCTTACCTCTCATTACCCATTTGCACTTTATATCTTGTGCCTTAGTTTGCTTGTTGGCTTTTTTTGAAACAGAGCCTCATTGTGTAGACCAGGCTAGTCCTGACCTCATTGTCCTGCTTCAGCCTTCAAACACCCACAGTTCATAGAGATGTGTCCAGCATGCCCAGATGTGTAAATACTTTTAATAACCTAGTCTTTCATCTTCTCCCCTGACTCTGCTAATAGCACACTGGAAGCGAGCTGGTGAGATGGTTCAGTGGGTGCCAATGCTTTGTCTCATAAATCTGATAGAATGAGTTCACAAGCCCCTGAAGCCTCACGGTGGAAGAGACACACCTGCTGCCCTCCTACCTGCACACTTACACCTAGCACAGCACATAGGCTCACATAACCCACCCCCCACACACTAATAATAATAAATAAAATACATTTTAAGTTTAAAAGTTTGTTAGAGGAGCATTTTTATTTTAGCCTCTGTGATGGCGTTTTTGTTTTCTGGCTGTTTGCTTTTCTTCTTTTAATTTTTTTTAAAGATATATTTATTTTTATTTTATGTGTATGGACATTCTGCCTGGGTGTTGGTGTTAGGATTTCTGGCCAGTGGTAGATGTGCTGGTGAATGCTGTGTTCCAGCATAGCACCTGGACATGCTGCATGCAGGGGGGGGGGGGGTCCCTTTCATCCATATGCATGAGCAGGCATGACCATGTAAACTCTGCAACTACACACGTCCTTGTAAGGCAAGACCCCACCTTGTTCTCTCTCTTCTTCTCTTCCCGCACATTTTCACAGTTTCCAAGTCACAATCCTGTTAAATAAAGTCTAGTGTGGTGAAGACCCAGGGAAGCGCCTCCATTTTCCGCAAGCCCGTAACCCCAGCTTGAAACAGGTCTGAGTTTCAAATTCTCAGAACTGCTGATATAGGTTCTAGGGAGAGAATATCCCAGCTCAGGAGACAGTCTATAAAAAAGGGTTTGACCAGCAACTGGACAAACTGAAAACTAAGATAACGGGAATTCTGGAAAGTCCCTAAAAATGAGCCAATCAGAATTGTACCCATACTGACACCCTAACTTTGTGGGTTTTGCCTCTAAAAACTGAGCTTGCGGGTACCTCCTCTGGCCTCTCCTTCTACGATGTGCTTGATGAGGTCCCTGCGGCTCATACTATTTTTCAATAAACCTTGCTTTTGCATTTTGGAGACTTTGTGTCTCTGGTTGACTCTTCAGGGGTCTCGCAACCAGAGCACAACACATGGGTTCCTGGCATTTGTGATCTGTTCCCAAATGTACTAACAACAGTCTATATATGCAGTGTGTGCATGTACTGCTGTCGGAGGCCAGAAAAGGGTGTTGGATCCGCTGGAACTGGAGATACAGATAGTGGTCAGCTGCTGTGTGGGTGCTAGGAATTGAACCCAGGTCTTCTGGAAGGCAGTCAGTATTCTTAACCACAGAGCCATCTCTCTGGCTCCCCTCCCCTTTTTGTTAAAAAAGGAAGGTCCTTTGGATCATTTGCCTCTTGGATTATTTTTAAGAGTGCTGTGCACTGACATCAAACCCACTCACAATGTTGTACACCCACTGTGGTCAGCTGTTTTCAGACTCTTTCTTCACGGTGTATGAAAATTGCACCACTGAGCATGACCCATTTCTCCCTCACCCTCCTGTAAACCAACACTCTGCACAGTCTGTCTATTAACCTGCCTCCTCTGTGGACTTCATGTCAATGGACTCATATAGTCCTTCAATTTTGGGTCTGGCTTAAGTTGCTTGTGTGCAAAGGCTCATTTCAGTTTATAGTGTGCATAATCACTCTCCTTGTCTTTAAAGGCACCTACCTAGTGTGCATACCACACTGTATGACCCGTTCATTACCAATGAACATTTGGTTTCTTTCTACCGTTGGTTGTGAATGTCACTGCTGTGTACTTAGATCTCTGTTCATATGATTAATTTAGAGCCCTGTCTTGTGCCTCAGCTTCTGAAGGGCAAAATCCTCTTTGTAGAAATTCCTTTTCAGGAGGCCTTAGTTCGGTTCCTTCCACTTTCCTAAATCATTTCACATCCGGGAATTTCTTATTTCCCAGGCACTTGTAATCATTTGTCTGCTTCTTTGCTTGCAGGTGGAGCTGGGAAAGAGAGACATGTGAGGTCAATTTGTTCCACCCCAGCAGAAGTCCTTCCTGCCCTCCTCAGTGTTACGTAGTTTAGTATTTTCTGGAGATTTTGTTTTAATGAATATGATCACAATGCTGTTGATAAAGGCATGCAAAGGAAGACTCTCCTTACCAAATAAGCAAGAGAAGTATTAGTTCGCACCCATATCTTCTTGCAATTTGGTATTGCTTAAGCAAACTGGTGATACTCTTCAAGAAATTTCTTCCACATCAGCCTAAAAGTCACACAAAGACATTTTCCCTACTCGTACACACATCTATGTTATATTGACCTTGTATACCTACTTTATTCTATAGATTGAACTATAAGTTAGTCATAACTAAAGTACACACACACACTCATGCAAACAAACCCTGCACACAAACCCTCACCCCACTCACCTACACACATACACACACTGCACACACACATACCACATACACACTTTCACACCCCCACTTACCCATATGCACACACTACATACATCACAAAAATACACATACACTCCTTAATCTATTTAGAGGCACACCAAGGACATTTTGAGTCATGATTTAGCAGCTTATGTTTCAAGCTACCCACAGTGAAGGCAACCAAAAGAATCATACAGTTTTGTGTTGGAACTCAGATTCTGGACATTTTCTGAGTCTTTGGTGTGTGAGGAGTGAGGATATGAGTTTCTATATGTATTTACATGTGTAGACACATGTGTGGAAGCCAGATGTTAAAGTGGACCATATACTTCTCTTTCTACACCCTAGTTTTGAGACAGGATTTGCCCTGAGCCTAGAGCTCATCATATAAGTGAGTCATTTTTCCCCAGAGACCCACCTCTCTTCAGATCTGGCTTTTCTCATGGGTGCTGGGGAACGAAATTCATGTTCTCAGGCTTACATGAGAACATACAGAGCCATCTCCCTAAGTCGCTCAAGTCTTCTAATTCTGTGGCTTCATCTTATGGACACAAATGAGACACACCATATACAGTGGCTTCCAACTTCTTAAAAAACAAAGGATTATTCTCTCCAGATGACCAGTGAGGGCCTCTCCCCGCCAGTCATCCAGCCAGCCAGGGTCTGGGCTTCTATGTTCTTTGTTCTCTCTGCTAAGTGCTTCCTATGAAGTTGTCCCACATTTGATGTGTTCTTTGTTCAGATACCACTCGTTCCCTGCCAATTTAGAAGAGCACACTACATTTCAAAGGAGGGTAGAAAGTCTAAAATTTTGTTTTTCAAGGCTGGGTGGGGAGATGCTTGGCCACAAGCACCCAGTGATTTCCTCCATTCCTGATCCTGACATCTCTTTTATGGTTTGTCTCTTTTCTGAAGAAAGACGCTTCTTGTATGCCCAAAATGCCACTTGTTACAAATGTAGTGCATGTCCCTCTGAAACCCTCCTAGGGTAACTTCACGATCTGCTGGAGTGTCTGGCTGACACACAGTGCAGCTCAGCTGCCAGGACCCTAAATGGATGCCGATTACAATTAAATGCAAATTAGCACCAAGAGCACACACATAATCCTTTCAGGGGGCCTTCCTATTCCAAGGCATACATGCCACTCCAGGCTGTTAGGACGACATATCCCCACATGAGCATATTGCCAAAAGAGCCCTATCACCACACCCTCAACTTTGAGTGACACATCATGGGAAGCATGTGTTTAACCAGTTAAGAGGTTTAATTAGGTTAATGGACGGACGCAGCCACAGTGTACTCTGGGAGTCACTTGTGACAAGGAATGATTCCTTGTCACCTACCAAGCTTGTCTCTGCTCAGCAGCATGCTCCTGGACTGCAGGGAAAATCAAGAGTCAGCTGCATAGCTGCCCTCCCCTTTGGCTGCCTACTTAATGATGTCGCCAGCCCTCAGTGCAACACCTGAATAAGGGAGACGTTTGCCTCATTTGGTCAGTCAATAAACCAATGGGTACTCGGGTACTTATTTTCATCTCAGTGTCTTCCTATGATATCAGAAGCCTGTTTGTGAGGGTCCAGAGGAAGTGCTGACAGATTAGTCAGGGCGGGGAACACTCAGGCTGAACTTCTACCTTGCTGCAACCTATGGTTGGAACAGACAAAGCTGGAGTGTGAAGTTGTCATGCCACTGGGTCCCCTTACTTTCATCATGGCGCCACTTCCTCTACCAATACCTTGCAAAATGCCTGTGCAGGTGGCTCCTTTTGAACTATGAGAGTTACTATGCTCACTTGTTAGATGAAAATATTCTGCACATATGGCAGAGGTCATGGGATTTCTTAATGTCGCTGTGTGATAACTGCCTTCCTTGGACTGTATTTTCTGGTTTATTCTGCATCAGGGATTAGTTCTTGACAATGATACAGATTATATTAGGACAGTGCCACCATGTAAAGCCATGGCAATGAGCATCTACATTTTCCATAGCACCAAAGATGACCCTGCCTAATACAAGTGACTTTTCTGATTTGACCCACATCTTCCCAGTGTTCTGTTCTGTCATTTCCAAGGTGTCTGAACTGCATCAGCTGTGGTTTTCCACCCTGCTGTCCTCACCCACAGTAGAAGGGCATGCTATCTACTCAGAAGAGAGAATCTTCACACAGTGCTTCTCCTGGGGAAAGAGAGGATCAGAGTTCACCCTGGTTTGCCACTTCTCCCCAGCACTCAGTGACAAGGCAACATTAGCCAAGGACAATGGAGAATGAAGGGCAATAGTATTAGTTAGCAGATCTGGTGTCCCCATGTGAAGTCCTGGCAGGAATGAAGCCATTTTAAAGAGACACTGTTCCATGTCCCCTCAGCTTCCAGGCTGTTGAAACAATGGATTCTCAAAAACGGTTCCTTAGGAAACTCATGCTAGAAAAACATAAAAACTGAAGCGTTGTTCCAGACAAAGAGTAGCTGTTGCCAGGAAGAGATTTCATACAATTGTGATAACTTGTCAGACCACCTTGCGAAAAGAAATTGGAGCTGAGACAAGGATGGGTCAGTGATGGACAGAACCACACTGACCAGGACTGCTTAGCTATGCCCACCTCTTGCTATGTATGGATGTATTTATACTTATATTCCATTTAAAATTTTTATATTTTGCATACCAACCACAGTTCCCCTTACCTCTTCCCACTCAATCCTCCCCCCCCCATCCACTCCTCAGAGAGAATAAGGCCATCCATGGTCTGGCATACCAAGGTGAGGCACAACCAAGCAACCCCCTCCCCTATCAAGGCTGAGCAAAGTGTCCCTCTATAAGGAATGGGCTCCAAAAATTGCCCTGTATTTAAGCCTAAACCTCATGAGAGGACTGTTGATTTTGTGTGTGATGCCACACTAGAGTTTATTCAGGGGAGTTGCTGAGCAGGTACAAGGGAGAGGAGCAGAAGAGAAAGAGAGACATACTTTCACCTGGCGGTTCTTTTTAAGTGAACTGGTGTCATGGATTTACGTAGTCATGCCTAAGGGCATGCCCTTCATACATGGCATGTTCTGCCAGTGTCATGTTGGCTGCTATGTGCCAGGATCCCTTACAAGGACCTGAAAGGTGGGCTTAGGGGAATGCTGGATCTCCATTTCTCTTCTTAATGAGGCACATTGAATAAACCTCTGTTGTACTCATGTCAAGGGACTTCCCCCCCACCCCCACCAAAGACCACTAGAGAGCTGGATTCCATTGTAAACACATGAGGGTCAGTTTATTCTTTTGGACTGATTCAAACAAACCCAACTTGAAACCCTTTGTTAGTTCAACAAACCTGGGCCAAAACCCTTTGTTATTGTGCAGTGGAGGATTTCAGCCACGAGCCCAGAGGTGAGGGATTTTTAAAGAAAAGCATGTGTGTAAGTGGGGTACTATATGTCTTGGCATTTCAGTATTAGATAAAGGGGTACTATTGGCTACACTATTGGGGTGAACCGAAGCCCTAAATCTACTGGCTGATCTTTCAGTGGGAAACTAAGTTTTGAATCTATTGGCTGTCAAGTGCATTCCTGAGATTCTTCCCAGATTCGTAGACCTGAAGACATTAAATGGTCTTTCCCTGAAATAAAGTTTTGTAAGGATAAATCCGTGTCTCCACACCCCTATCTCTTCCTTTTTCTTAGTGAATTTTGTCCTTAGTTGGTTTACTGAAGACTAATGGGTGAACCTGACTTGGAAGGGCTGCCAGGGTCCTGGCTCTGACCCTACCATTTCCTATCACACTAGCAGCCTAGAGCAGTGAAGCTGAAGCCTGCATATGGCACTCCTTTGTGACAGAGTTGTGCCCAGCATTCAGACCTCCCAAGAGACCAGTCTAATGCAACAGCACAGTCTCTTTATTGACAAGCTAGCCTGGGCCACTCTGTCCATCCTACTCAGCAGTGGATAAAGGTTTTTTATTGTGGGAGTGCTATAGGGACTTTAGAGCTGTGGGGTTACAGTCCTGGGATTGGCCCAAGTGTGGACTAGGGGTACTTTTTACAAATTCACTGGCTGCTTTGAATTCTAGGTATGTTTCAACATTTAGCAGTGGTCCTTAAAGTTACCTGTACCTGGAGATTATCTGTTCTATAGTTCAGGTCCCTCTCCCAGGAAGGGAATGTTTGGAATGTCAGGTATTTCCCCGATCCTCCCTGGATGGTGTCTGCTCATGGGTTTTTCTTGGAACCACCAGGTGCCAGCAAGGGCCTGCTGCCTGTTTGGCAAGTTTCTCTGGGCCCCACAATGTGGCCATTTTATAAGCAGTTTGGAGGGAGCAGATCCTTCCCTAATTAGCATAGATTCCAGTGACAGAGCAGAGGAAAACAGAGTGCTGGTCAGTGCTCCCTTCCTGAGACAGGCATGGACAAGGGTGTCCCAATCTTACCAGAGCCAAAGAGCCATATGCCACCCCAAACTGCTGTCAAGTATGTAACAGGCTGCAAGGTTGCCTTGGTAACTCTTCTTGCTCTTTTTGACCGAACATTTAACAAACAAACTTGAGAAAGAAAAGGTTAATTTTGACCCAATCTTCAAGAGTATAGTCCATCTTAGTCTTGGAAGCATGACGTATACTAAGAAACTGCCCTCAGCCACAGGAGTGTCCAGGATGGCTAGTACCTTCATTGCTGCCTAAAGACTGCTGCTTAATTACAAATACAGAGCACACAAAACTTTTAATTTTTTAAAAAAAACCGAATGGCGGCTTTCTGGGGAAGAATTTGTATTGGTGTTTACTTTGTTTTTGAATTTCACTAAGGACTTGCCCGCACAGTGGGGCCCCACTTCCGGTGGTCCCACCACTCACAATTTCCAATTTCCTGCTCAGGGCGGCCACTAGGGAGGATCTGGAGGATTCTGCAGGCTCTGCTCTGCATAGCCAGCCCCAGAACGGGCTCACATGCAGTTTTCCTCAACTGGCCTGTGGGAGAATTTCAGGGGGTTTGGTTTTGTTTATTACCTCATCAGGGACCCGAATGTAGAACCTGCACGGGGCTGAGCCTCTGGCATCCTGGCCCTGGCCTCCACTCCTCAGTGGGGCCCTGGAGACTTAATGTCTTCTACGGAGAGATCATGTGGGATAAGGTTTCCAAATTTGTTTGCCAGAGCTTTGGCCCCTGGGAGCAGCCTGGCCTGAGTTTTATCAAAAGCTGCCGCTTTCATCTCTCCCTCCTCCCGGTTCCCCTCTTCTTCCTCCTAGTTACTTCTCCCTTTCCACTGCCATCCCGTTCTCTTCCCTGTCAAATTTGCTCCTCAGACTGACCTTAGAGACTTGGATAAAGGCTTTTTAGTGACCATGCTGAGGAAACTCAGAGGTGCCAAAAGCCACTCTCTCCACCAGTCCCCAACAGCTTTGGGGTTTCGGATGTAGGAGACCTCTTTGCACCTGTCCTGTCCTTGAAGCTCCCTGACCATCTGGCAGGAGAAAAGATGTGCTAAAGAGAGGCATGTACATCCTTTCCTGTATCTAACAGCCTATGGAAACATGGACCCCAGAAAATTGAGTTTCCCCAGGCGCCTGTGTCTGTCTGTCTGTCTCTCTGTGTATATGTCTGTTTGTCTGTCTCTGTTTCTGTCTTCCTGTCCTGTCTGTGTCTCTGTCTCTTTGTCTCTCTGTGTGTGTCTGTCTCTCACCATGTCTCTGTCCCTCTCTCTCTCTCTCTTTCTCTGTGTGTGTGTAACACTGGAATTTCACTCTTCATCTAGGAATATTGAATACCACCTATTGCCCAACCTCCAGAAACAGATGGGTTTGCTCTTCTCCATCCTCAAAATTCATGTTAAAAGGCCAAATGCAGCCATGTGCACCTGTAATCCCAGTGTAGGGAGGCAGAAACAGGAAGGTGCTGGTGAGGTAAAGGGGGAGTGGGTGCCAGGTTTGGTGAAAGGAATCCTTTCAACTTCCATAGCAATACAGGAAAAAACTGAACATCAACTTCAGCCTCCACGTATATACACCTGAACACACACACACACACACACACACACACACACACACACACACACGATGAGCACATAGGTGTGTCTTGTTCACTAGGTGAAAGCTGAGCCAGCATTTCCCTGCCTTCCTTGCTGTTCTGCTAAAATATTGGGTTGTTCAACTAAAAAAGAAGATTAAGAAACACAGACTCCTATTTCCAAATTCTGACTTGTTGCTAGTGGAGAGCTAAGAAGGTTTTATCTGTATGGGTTGGGCTGCTCTCTAAGTAAGCTGCTCCTTATGTTGTCAGCCTTCGTGTCCTCCAGTTTCCATGGCGACATATGCGCTGCCCACACACCTGCCAGCTGTCATGTTGCATCAGCACTTTACCTCATGCTGGTGAGCTTTCTCTGAACCTCCGTCTCTTTACTCCATGACCTCCTCTTGTGCAGGAGGTTTGCCTCAGACCTTTTGTCTACTCAGTTCCTGCACACAGTTGCTCTCCCTCCGCAGCTGGGCCCATCTACTGAAATAGCTTCGGTTCATTTCAGTCTGTCTTAATAGGAACAGTCGTGTCTGCCAAAGAAGGCTAGACTTGAGTGTAGACTGAGTCAATGAGCTTATGAGCAATGCCACGCCCCAGCAGCAATGACTGAATCGGTAGCACGAGCTTCTCCACAAAGGTTGTCCCAAGTTCTGAGCCAGGACTCTCAAAGCCTGCCTGACTGCCACCGCCTCCCATTCAATCATTCTAGAGCAATGACTGAAAAACGATCCTCTCTTCTCTCCCATCCTGCTACCCTGCCACTACCCCCCCCCCCCACTTCTTCCTCATGCCCTCCTGGTCTCCCTTCCCCTGTCTCTGTCCCTCCTCCCCACTCTCTATGTATATATGTGTGTAAACATGCGTGTTCATGGGTGATTCCTTCCTCAGGAACCATCTTCCTTGTCTTTTGAGACAGGGTCTCTCATTGACCTGGATTGCACTGATTAGCCTCTGCTGGCTGACCTTAGGGCTCCCCCTGTTTCCAAATCCCCAGCACTGAGATTTCAAGTAACTGATACCACACTGGGCATTTCTACTAGGGATAAAACTTGAGTCTTCATGATTGTGCAGCAAATGCATTACAGACTGAGTTTGTTTCCCTGGCTCAGGAAACGTCATTTTTATTTCAAAGTTCTGATGCTAATGCTTGATTCTCCTTTTAATGGAGAGGAAGAGGTTGTTTGTAAGGAAATGGCTTGCCAGTCTGGGCTGAGCCTAACCAGCTCTACTATAAGCTACATCTAATATCAAGCACTTTTCTCAGAGTTCTCTAATATCTCACGTAGAGTCCTCTAATTTTAGCCCCCACCAAGTAGAGACAAGTTCTGTGGATTTCAAGTAGGCTGCTTTAGTCATGTGTCAGTCTTTAAACTCTGAAGTGTACAGTTTAGAGAAGTCCCCAAGGACAGTTTAGCATATGGGGCTCATTGAGCCTAGGGTATATGCAAGTAGGCAGGAGTGTTAGCAGTAAAGGGGACAGCCACCTCAAGTCCCTCCAAGCAGGGAGCTCCAGGCAGCATCTAGAGATGACTGTCATCTCCTGTTTGTTAATGCTCAGTGACTGGAAACTTTTACTGGGTGCCGAGCTGGCACCTTGGGGTTTTGAAATGACTAAGTTTCAAGAGTAGACTGACTCATAAGTCCTGCCAGCCTCCAGGTCCCAGGTTTAGGTTTTTTATAGCTTACCCAAAGGCAAAACTTCGCTCAAATGGTACTTTAAACTTCAAGGCTCCTTAGGAAGAAGTCAACCAAACTGAGGCTAGAAAGGAATATCCACCAAAAGATGTGAGCTTTTGGCTTTTGTTCACGTTCAAGGTATTTTGAACAAGCCCAGCTAACAGAGAGTTTATTCCTTTCCCTACTTGGTCACTAGATTTTTCCTTTGAAGGCTGCAGTGACTTACTCTCTGGAGCCAGAACAGCATCCTCTCTCTCCTTTGAATATTTTGGGGAGGGGAGCAGACAGGGACACTAGTACAGCCAGTTTTGACTTAATTAGCTCAGGCTCTGTGCTTCCCTCTGTTACCATGAATAGAAATATCCATGCCATGGATAGAAATATTGAAAGTAAGGAGTGGAATGTCAAGAACTTGAACTTGGGGCTGGAGAGATAACTTAATCAGTAAAGGATGTAACACACAAGCATGAGGACCTGGGTTTGATTCTTTAAAACACACATAAAAAAGGGATGCATTATAGTAAGCAGTGGTCATTCCAGTGCTGTGGAAGCAGAGGCAGGAGGATTCCTTAGCAATTACTGGCCAGCCTGACCTGGTGAACTACAGGAGAATAAGAGACTCTGTCTCAAAAACTTAAGTGAGGTTTGGGAAGTTGCTATAATGGTTCAAGTGCTTGCTTTACAAGTATGAGGATCAGAGTTCCAATCCCCAGAAGACGTGTAGGTACCAGGTGAGTGTGGTGGCCTACCTGTAATGCCATTCTTAGAAGGAGATCCCCCAAGCAAGCTACGCTGTAGGCATGTTCTAGGTTTGATTTAATGAGTAAGATGTGAATAATGAGTGATTGAAAGTAGGTTTCACTGACATCACATTTGTGTGTCTATATGCACACTTATGTATACTCACACCCACAAGATGAATGTCCTTACATGTAAACCAAAACACACATATATAGCACACACATGTGCAGAGAGAGAGAGAGACAAAAACTTAAAGAAAAAAAAAACCAACAAGGAAAATACCATGTGAGGAACACCTGAGGTTGACCTGTGACTCCCACACGCGCACACACACATACACACACACACACACACACACACACTCACACATACTCACACACTCACACACACATACACACACATACACACACTCACTCACACACACACACTCACACATACTCACACACTCACACACACATACACACACATACACACACTCACTCACACACACACACACACACACACACACACACACACACACACACACACACACACACACACACACACACGGGGGGGGGGGGGAGCAAGGAGAGAGACTTGAGCTTAATCTTCCTCATCAATTTCTAGTCCAAAGAAGCAAATGATTGACTAGACACAGACCACAGATCTGAAAAATCACATTTAACATCATATAAGCAGGGTAAAGGAGGCTGCTCCAAGAATACACACTTGGCCCTTAACTGAGAAGAGCAGCTGCTTGGGAGATATCGCCCTATCCTCTCCTAAATCATGGGACACGAGAACCAGGCTGAGCCATGTAACCCAGCCTAGTTGAGGGAAGGATGATCCAGCATTAGCACTAATCTGAAACCATGTCCAAATGGAGCAGGAGGATCCAAGAGCACCTGCTGCAAAGGTGAAAAACAGTCAGCCAGGGTTCTAGAACATGAGCTGCAGGGGTTTACATGCTTTATGAGAAGGTTTTCGTCAGGCCAACCGTGCAATCAGGAGTGTGATCCCTGTGGGTTTGGTGGGACAAGCAAAGAAGGGAAGGATGGGAGCCAGCTTTCACTAGAGATGAAAGATGGATGACATGGAATCCGGGTGGGTAGGTTTGGTCTCCTCAGCTAGAAGGACCTCAGAACTGCTAACTACACTTAGACACTCAGTAAAGAGAATGGCCAGCCTGAGAGCATGAGGCTGTCCTCCTCCACATGCTCACTTAAAGCTTCCTGGTTCCTCAGTTTTCTACCCAGGACAGCATGCACAGGTACCACTGAGCTGCATGTGCTTAGGTCATGGACACTGTCTATGCCCCATGTGGCACTTCTTGTTACCACCACATCCATAGGGTCACAACAGGATAAACTTTAAGTAACTTTAGAGTGAGAACAGGAGAATCAGTCAGCTGCTCTAAAGACACCCTTTGGGGCCGAGGACCTCAGTCAGAAGTACTATGCTCATCTTGCTGACCATAACGTCTATTGAATATCCAGAAGCTATGTCAAAAAGGCCAGCTATTCTGGTGCATACTGGTTGTTTCAGCACTGGGGGACGGAGACAGGCAGATCTCTGGGGCTTGCTGGCCAGCCACCCTAGCCTAATCAGTGAGCTCCAGGCCAGTGTGAGACCTGTCTCAAAGACACAGGTGACAGTAACTGAAAAACTGCAATGAAAGTTGACCTCTGGCCTCCCCTCCACCCATGTGCACACACACACACACACACACACACACACACACACATACTTGAATCCACACCAACATGAGAAGCAGGTTACTATGTAGATGCTAAGTGATTCAGAAGATTGAAAAGACAGTAAGCTTTTTAATACTACATACAAGATCAATTTTTGAGCAATTTTATAAATTTTGATCAGATTTACAAGATCAAAATTTTGATCACTTTGGTAAAGTCTCACAAAGCAAAGAACACTAGCTGCATCATGGGCGTGGCTGTTGTTGCTATTGTTTCCTTGGTAAAGATAATTGAGCAAACCAGGAAGTCAGCTGGGGGGTTCGCAGGGGAATGCAGAGGCCACATCTCTGAAGGACTCAGTTCTCACAGGCCCTTCGTGAACAGAAACGTTAATAAGTAAATATCATTAAAGGACTGTCATCTAGACTCCAGGATAAGACAAACCAGCCCTGACTGGAGAAACCACGAGGGCTTAAAATGGAATTATGGTTTGAATCAGACATGTCCTCCTAAGGTCACCTGTTGAACACTCCCTCTTCACCTTGGGATGCTATTTTGAAGGCTGTAGAGGGAGGCAGAATTATGTTACTATGCCTTTGAAGGTTTTTGCCAGTTTCTGGTTCCAAGTTGCTTTCCTGATTTGCTTCATGTGAATATTCTTTGCCAAATAAATGCCCCTGCTGTCAGGACAGAACCACACTACTCCAGCATGACAGACTGAAATTTCCGTGACCTTCCACTAAACAAACCGTCCTTCCCTGAAGTTGCTTCTGTCTGAGATTTTGATAACAGTGACATAAATGTAACTAATCTGCTGTACTTAGGAGGATGAGTAGGACTTCACTCTAAGCCCCATGTGGGTTCCCCATGTCCCTGTGAAGTAAAGGATTGATCCAGGGCTGGGGCTGAGCTCTGTTAGCAAAGTCCTTGCCTCCCCTGCACAGAGCCCCATCTTGGTTCCTAGCACCATAACACCAGTGGAGTCTGAGCACTCAGGAAGCAGAGGCAGAAGGACCAGGAGTTCAAGATTTTTACAAGGAAAGAAACAGGATGGGGGTGGGGAGATAAAAGATAATGAAATAGCTCATTAGGCAAACCACATAAAGCAGCCACTTTCATAGGTGACAGAGTCAGCTATTGGCAGTTCCATAGGGTTCAATCTGCCAATGTGCACCTGCCTTATCTGAGGCTGCAGTCTTAGGAGTATATTGTATATTGTAGGTCCACAACCTACTCAAGAGACTTGGGGCTGTGAATGTCTCACATTGCCCCTGATGGAGCAGCATTCTCACCCTTTCGATGGAAATACTTCCCATGGTCTGAAGCTTTATGGATGCTTTAGGATGTTCATTTCTGAAATCTGTCTCATTTCCAGGATCCCAGACTTAAAGACATTAAAGGAAGCCAATGGGATGAGGTCACACTTTCGACAGCAAATGCTCCTGACAGGATTTGCGTCTCAGATTCTCTTTAGAACTAAGAATCTCTGGCCACAGCAGCTTGTGGAGACTCTGAGTGCATCTCTTGCATCATGTGTGGAGAATAATCACAAGGCTCAAGCCATCATCCCAGCCCTGCTTTGAAAAACTCACCCAGCCCCAGGACACTCCTCGTGGAGCCAGTTGGCAGCCTTTGGTTCTGTCCACTGGGGCTGGAATTAGCCGGTCTCTCTGAGCGTTTGAGCTCTCAAAAGCTGATGGATTACTGGTGCTGTCATAAGACGAGGGTGTAATGATTCCTGGAAGCAGAGGTCATGAACCTAGAACATATTTCTTAAGTGTATCAGAGAAGGGCTAGGGTATGGATTAGTCAGTAAACTGTTTGCTATGGAAGCTTAAAAACCTGAGTTCTGATCTCCAGCACCCACATAAAAAAGAAGCACAGCCCCCCTTTTATCCCAGCCACAAGAAGCTGGAGGTAGGTAGATTCCCCAGAGCTCACTGGCTGGCCACTACAGCCAAACCAGTGAGTTCCAGGCCAGTGAGAAAACAAGTCTTCAAAATAAAATGGAAAATGATTGAGGCAGACATCCAGTGTCAACCTCTGTCCTCCACACATGGGTCTCTCTCTCTCTCTCTCTCTCTCTCTCTCTCTCTCTCTCTCTCTCTCTCTCTCCCTCTCTCTCTCTCTCTCTCTCTCACTCACACACACACACACACACACATACACACACGTGCACACATGGGTAAACACACGCATACACAGCATATTAGAGAACCATTTCAAGATCTACAGGGAAATGAGCAGGGAAATGTTGATAATTAAAGCCATTGTATTTTGTCCCTTCCTAGGACTGTGAACTCAATCCCAATACCCTCAAATAACTTTTGCTTAAAAGGGGAGATTCTCATTCTAGCTTTAGAAAGGAAAATGCCTTGGAAATCCAAAGATCTCTCAAGCCACCCCCCCCAGCCTCTTCATAACTACCATTTGGCTTAGTTCAGATGCAATGGTATGTGAGAATCTGGGAGAGGTCACACCCTATATTGGCTGAGATGTCCTCTGGGTGGATGACACATGCTAAGTGACAGGAGATGAGTGCCAGATGTGTGGATACAGCACCACTTTCTTTCCTCCTATGTCCACAGGGCCAGATGTGGGCAGGAGAAACAGAAATATATTGCCATCCCTACCCACAGTTTCGCTTTCTGCAGTTTCAAGGACCCACTCAACAGCAGTATAAAAATATCACCAGGAATCTTCTAGATGGTATGTTTGTTTGTTTTGCATTTATTTATTTATGTAGGGGTAGGAGGAGCTTGCCATGTTACCTGTGTAGAGACGATTCTCTCCTTCTACAAGGATTCCAGGGATCAAACTCAGGCCATTGGGCCTAGTGCAAAGTGCCCTTACCCATTGAGCCATTGACCAATAGCCTACAATCATTTGTTTTGCGTTGCGTACCATTCTCAGGTGCATGATGAAAACTTACACGGTCCTATTCTTTCCTGCCTGTGATAAGAATCATCTCTCTTCCAAGTATCTCCACATTGTACAATTATTCTTGGTCATGAGGTCAAGTGCCGAGTTACTGCAATACTTGTGTCCTAGAATATTATTTGTATTTAGAAGTGACAGTTCAAGAGCAGGGATCCTGATATTTCAACATACTAAAGACAAGCCATAGAGTGCTTTCTTAGGTAAAAAGAAAGTTCATGAAGATAAAATGCAGAATCCAACCTTTACCATAACGACATGCCTATAAATACTATCAGATTACATGGGGTCTGATATGTCTTAATATGTCCACTGGGGTCTGTAACACATTCCATGATAATGGGATGTGGGTCCCTGGGGTCCCTGGCAGCCATCTTTTGTGGGTTGACAGGGTATCTAGAAAGGGTCCCAGGCTCAGGTCATCATTTCAACTAGATCATCTCTGATTGCCTCTTCTTAAACTGTGGTCCAACTTACCACTTCAATCCATTAAGAAGGGAGTCCCAAGACAGCAAAGGACCCCCTCAAAGGTCAAAACAAAGAGAGCTAGAAAGCCAGATATTCCACCCACCTAGGGCAGGGGTGGGAAGGGAGCTTGAGGAAGAGGGGATGGGGAGTTGCTCATTTGATGAAGTGCCTAGGCAGCCCTGAATATAAATTTAGAGTTGACTTTCTAATAACACTCTGATCTCAAAGATAAACATGTCCACAGTCTCCCATTCCTGAAATAGGCAGGCAGCAGAGGAAGGGACATCATTTTTGGAAGTAGGTCAAGCAGGAGAAATGGCTTGGAAAATCACCTTGCATCTGCCTTCAGAGGCTGAGAAACACGGAAAGAAATTCCCAAAGTAAGGTACACATCTGTCCCTGTCAGTCCTTACCAACAGCCTATCTACTCAGCCATGTGGAATGATCCAGTGTGTGATGGTCCCTGACTGAGAGAAAGGAAAAGCAAGGCCATTCCACCTAATTTCTCCTCTGTGCATGTGCCCATAAGGACATGTGTGACTGTACATTATTTCTCCTGTGAGCCTATACATTTCATGGGTGCTACCTCAACTATGATGGAGCTTTGAGAACCAAACCTCAGGTTATCTGCTTTCCGGGAAGTATTAAAGGGAGACCCACTTGCAGCCTGGCCAGTGTCTTGGCCTGTGGAATTCACACTGAGCATGCCCCTCCACCCTGGAACCCTCAGTTTCTGTGCTATGAAGTCCTGGCTGCCTCCTTTCTTTGTCCCATGCTCTGATCACTGGGCAGTGTGCCTATTAATCTTAGATGCGATGAAGTCTCTGCCACTTCCATTTGAAAAAACAACCGTCTTGCCTTTTCCATTTGATTCAACTGCATGAAATATTTATGACGGCTCGGCCACGTCTGAGCCCCTCTTTTCCATCAATTCTCAGTTGCACTAAAAGTGTACACTTTGAGGAAAGCACTTCCCATCCACCAGGGACAGGCTAGAGATGACAGCGCCAAGGGGCCTGGCTGTTTCCTGTCCTCTGGGTAAAAGGCAAAGCTCTGATGCACATGTGAAGCTGTTGTGGACTCTTGAGACGCAGCAGTCACTCTACAGAGGGCTCCTGCTGCTTGAGATTTTAGAGTTTTGATTTTCCCCCTTATTTTCTTCCATTGGGAGTTCTTTGGAACTTTCTGGTAGTTTGCATTGGTTGGTTGGTCGGTTGGTTTGTGAGACATGGTCTTAACAGGCTACCTTCAAACTCTGTGTAGCTCAGGAAGTCCTTGAAGTCATCTTCCAGCCTTTACTTTCTGGGGGGCTTGGATTACAAATTTATACCACCTTATCAGATTTATATGGCCCTGGGGCTTTATGCATTTGGGCTAAGCATCCTAACAATTGAACTGCATATCTTTAGGGTCTCCTTGGGGCTTCAGGAGCTACATTAAGGTGACTGAGGGTGAAGCTGGCATAGCAAGTCCAAAGAGGTGCCCAGAACAGTGTAGCTGCTGACTCCTCCACACAGGAGACTTGGGTTCTCCAGATTTTTGCTCCCAGGGCTTACTAGTTGATTTCCTTCTGTCTCTACAAAGTGACTCCTACCAACCATTTTCCAGACTCTCTTCAGTTCTCCCAAGCTCAGCAATGCAATCCTAACTCAGATGTAGAAGGAGGAAACAGCACTAGGGGTGATGGGAGGTGTGTAAACATCAGCTGATCATGGGAAAATTTAAGTACTCACAGTGTTGGACCTTTTGACATTGAGATACAACAATGGCATCTATAAGGTTATTCTTAAGAACTTCACAATTGAATTTAAGAAAAATACCATGTTTGGAGTAAATTCACAATTTTGTGTCCATCTGCATTTATGCATTCATAGTTACGCTGGGCCACATGTGGACTTTGGACCCTGGATTGAACACATTTAATGCCTCCCAGGCTATGCTAGAGGGCAATATAGCAGACACCACCCCAGGGCACTAAGAAGGTTGCACATAATATATAAGGCACCTAACCAGGACCCAGAACTTGGTAGGAGTCTTAATGAGGATTATCACTGCTGTGATGGAACACCATGAGCAAAAGCACCTTGGGAAGGAGAGGGTTCGTTTGGTTTACATCCACATCCTTCCCCATAGAAGGAAATCAGAGCAGGAACTCTTATAAAGACCATGAAGGAGAGCTGCATACTGGCTTGCTAACCATGGTTTGCTCTGCCTGCTTTCCTTTAGAGTCCGGGACCACTAGCCCAGGGGAAACACCACCCACAATGGGCTGGGCCCTCCCCCTCCCCCAACAATTACTAATTTTAAAAATGCCTTACCAGCTTGCCTACAGCTGGATCTCATGGAGGCTTTTTTTTTTTTTTCAGTTTAAACTCCCTCTCTCTAACTGGACTCTAGCTGGGGTCAAGTTGACATAAAACTGTCCAGTACAGTAAGTGCCTAGTAAATATTATTATTGTTGATGATATATTGTTGGTAACTAAGTGTTAAAATTGTCACTCATCCAGTAGGGATGTTATCAGATTTGATATTTCAAGAAGGACTATGTAGATAGCTCAATTGACCAGAGTTTGATCCCCAGAACCCAAGGTTTTTATTTTATTTTATTTTATTTTTTAAAGCCTTTACTGGGAATCCCAGATCTGGGGAGGTAGACACTGGAGGATCCCTGACATTTGCTGGACAGTCAGCCTTGTCTAATCAGGAAGTCACAGAACAGTGAAAGATCCTGTTTCTCAAAAACAGTAGAATCACCTAAGAAACACACCCAAGACTGTACACACACACACACACACACACACACACAAACACACACACGATATTACAAGATCAGTGCAGTGGGTGTCGAATTAGTACTTACCCATAATACTAAATCAGAATTATCATGAGTCAGTACAATGAGCCAGAAAGTATTTGGAGTTGACTGAAACTTCTAGAAACAGTACCACAAAGCTGTCGAAACAGTATCTTACTGTTTTTCTAAGGCTAAAGGCAGTGTGTTTGGACAACTGGTCCTCTGGAAAGACTCCAGGGCCAGCAGTAGAATGTTACCACCTTTGACCACAACCAAAGAAAGCAAAAGAAAGAGAAGGCTGCTCCTGGTCTGGAAAGTGGCTAAATCCACACAGCCCCTCACTGTATCAAGGGAGGCAGGCTGAGGTGCAGCAGGAAAAACAAAACAAAACAACACACAAGATTGCCTACGAGACAGATGCGGTCAACCTGGCAAGGGGGCCTACCTCAGCGCTGAAGTTATTTTAGGTGGCAGTAACAGAAGGTTGGTTTGAGGTTGGTCATGTTACCCTCCCTGCATACCTACTCTCCAAATGTAGAACCTGGATAAGATAAAATAAATGTTCAAGTCCCCAGGGCTCACCTGGCATAGTCCTCTGAAAGTGCATAAGCAAGCAGGCCTGTCCCACAGCTGCTGAGCTAACCGCACTGCATTTCGCTCCCTGGGTGTTCCCAGAGAGGCCTGAGCTGTACATTTTCTCTGTCCATGTGGAAATGGCTGAGCAAGCACTATGGTTTAATACAGCAATGCTTACCCAGCCAGCATCAGAGTATTACTCCAGTGGAACGTATTACATGCAGCTGGCACTTTGTCCATCTGTCTACATTTTAAAAGGCACTCACTGCCAACATTAGGAATCCCAGTACCATGGCCCAGAAAGCACAAGCCGAAGGGTAGAAATGAAAACCAATTGAAAAACCACTTGTACTGGGTGGCTCAGTAGACTTATAAAACCTAGAAATTTCTTAGTATAATGCTCAGACCTACAGAGGGGGATCTTAGGGAAAATATCTGATGGATCTTTAGGGACCCTCCCCACAGATAACACTTAGGCACTAGGCTACCTTTCCCACCCTATCACAGTTCCTGGTAGCAAGCAGAGATATGCTGGACTCTTTCTAGTTTCCCAGCATGGAGCCTGTTATCAGAATCTGGAACTCTAGACAAAGTGTACACCATGATTTGGTGGATGTGTGAGTTCCCACCATGTTAGACCTCATGCGATCCAGAGCTCTGTTAAACACACACATTCATTCGCCAGAACTTACTACCTTTTTTTTTTTTTTTTTTTTTTTTTTAATAACATTGATTCTAATCTCTATGAAGAGATACCTCATGGCAGTCTTGCGTGTTTGTTTGGGTTTGTGGCTGTTGTTTTGATATCTGTGGGGAGGAGATGTATGTACATGCTTACAAAGGCCAGAGGTCAGCCTTGGGTGTTGTTTCTCAACCACCCACCATTTGGTTTTGGCTTTGTTTTTGGTTTGCTTTGTGACAGAATCTCCAGTTGGCCTGGACCTCACTGAATAGGTTAAGCTAGCCAGCAGGTGAACAACAGGGATCCACCTATCTCCACCATCTTGTCTCTGGGAAGGGTGTGTCACCATGCCTAACTTTTTAGGTGGGTTTTGAGGATTGAACCCAGTTCCTCATGTTTTCAAGGCAAGCACTTTACCAACTGAGCAATTACCCTGCCCCTCATAGTAATTTTGATTTGCGTTTTCCTTAATAATGAGTGGTGCATAGGGCATCTTTTCACATGCCTCTGTCCTCCACTGCACACACACACACAAATACACAAGTGTATGTTTATGTACACATATAACGAGAGGGAAGTGCATACCCCCCAAAAATAAATAAATAAAAGAAGAAAGGAAGGAAAGGAAAGGAAAGGCTGTGTAACTTTTATATTTGTTCTTGAAGCCATTATCAGAAAGCCAGATAGTCACCCTGAAGCTCCCTATAGAAGAAGATATATGCAAAAATGTGTGAACACTGCAGAGATGCCTAACATGACCTGGGCATGTGGCACATGGGTGAAGAAATCAGCTCTTGATCCCAGCCCTACTATATAGCTTGAGGGTATGGTTGGTGAGCCTGCTTGTTGAGCCACCCCAATTAGGAGAAGTCTAGAAGGTATTCTTACCATAGTATCTGAACTCCAGAGCTCAGAATCCATGGACGGAGACAGTGGAGATATACTACACGGTTTGGGATTGATTTAACAACAGTAGACAAACCCCACATCTCTTAAGACCCAAAACAGAACACCCTGCACTATCCAGAGCTGCATCCAGCACAGCTTGGGTCTTAGAACACTTGATAGGAATATCAGGGATTGAAGAAAGGACAGACACACAGACATGCACACAGTCAGATCAGGTGGGGTTCTCTAACTGTCACTACTAACATTGCAGTCTGGAAGGAACCTCAGCATGTCTGTTAGGGACAGCAGAGTGGGAGGGGTGGGCTAGCCTCAAAAGGAGATCTGTGCACTTAAGCAGTCTCCAGCTGTAAACATCCCGAGGAAGAAGCAGCCATTGCTAGTCTTTGCAGACACTGATCAATAAACATTCATACTCTGGCTCCCAAGGAAAGCTTTGCCATCCCTCCTGAGCCTGGCCCTTACCAGTAATGACTTTGCCAGTTTACTATGCATCCGTTGGTTTTGGAATCCTTGACAGGCTGTGCCCATGTCAAAATACACATCCACACAGGGCTTCCTCTATTCCCTACAACCTGGCCCCTCTGGATGGCAGTTTCCTCATGCAGAAAACTGATTGCAAAATAACCTAAATCTAGAGGCTGAGGGTGGCTCAGTACACAACAAGTCCTGCACAAGTACAAGAATCTGAGTTCAGAGCTAGTCACAGCAACACATACCTACCTAGACCCCCAGAGCCAGGGAGGCAGAAGTAGGAGGATCACTAGGGCTCACTGGTCAGCCAACATGGCCTAATTAGCAAGCTCCTGGTTCAGTGAGACACCGTGTCTCAAAAAAATAAGTGTGTGGGGAGAATAAATAGTGTAATATATAAGAGGAAAGCTAACAGCTGCCTCCCACACTTTATTGACCACACCTTCAGATTCAGAAAGACGTTAAGTGGGGAGCTTCTAGACGTCTTCTTTGGGCCAAATGCTCTAAATGGTCACATATTTGTCTTTCTACTATTTTGTTTGTCACTCCCCACAAAGAGCCCATTGTTTCTAGTGTGGCATAAAACTTGGGAATGTAATGAGAGCCCTTCCATCAACATGACAGTTCCTTGTTCTTTAAAATCTCTGTAGCTGTGGGTTCAAGCACATCTTGATGTGGTGAGAAGGATGCCTGGTCCAAGCCCAACTCCTTGCTCAGGATCACATTTGCTAGGCGAATGGAAGACTTCGCAGATGAAAACTCTCTCCTTAGCCGAGTACACGCACAGGGGGGATAGATAACTGGGAAGAGTAAGCTCAGCTGACAGCCTGGAATAGTGAATTATTTTCCTTTCAATGTTCCTTGATTATAATTTCACCATATCAATAAACAAAATCAGGACATTTTTAGAAAAGAAATAGTAGGTCTTTATAAAGTGTTCAGATAGTGTAGAAATATTTTGAAGTATATAATTTTAAGCATAAATAACTCCAATTGTAGGCACAACAGAAAACTCACAGAAAATTTTCTACTCAGTGCTATCATTGACATTAATTCCTTTAGTTTAAGGGGAAAAAAATGGTAGAAAATTTGTGTTGGTCAGAATCAAACATGAGAATGTGCTGAGCAGCTCTGTAATGGTGGAATGGTGTGAAAAAAAAAAAGTCCCTTTCCATAGAACTCACCTGTGTCCTATGGTACCAACAATGTAACAATCGGACCCAAAAAACACTTCAGGATTTTTATGGACACTGTGACGGTGTCTCCATGAAAGTCTCTTGAGAGACTCAGTTCTAGCCTTGCCTCACCTGACATCAAGAATCATGGCCTATGACATATATAAAACATGGATAGGATGGTGGTGGTGCACACCTTTAATCCCAGCACTCTGCAAGTAGAGGTAGGCTCATGAGTTTGAGTCCAGCCTGGTCTATAGAGCAAGTTCCAGAACAGTCAAAGCCACACAGAGAAATCTTGTCTCCAAAACCAACAACAATTTAAAAAAAGCAGAAACAGGACTGACTGAGATGGCTCTGACTCTGAAGTGTATATCCTGTACAAGCTTTAAAACCTGAGTTAGGATCTCCAGTACCTATAGAAAGAGCTGGACATGGCAGAAGGTAGAGATGGGAGGATCCTTGGGGCTCTCTGGCCAGCCAGTGTAGCTGGATTTAGTGAGTCAGAGGTTCAGTCAGAGACAAGCATTTGTACCCACATATGCATACATACCCCATATATACACACAAAAGAAAGAGAGGAAAGAGAAAAGGAAGAGGAGCAGA
This sequence comes from Phyllotis vaccarum, assembly GCA_033318265.1. Classification (NCBI taxonomy): domain Eukaryota; kingdom Metazoa; phylum Chordata; class Mammalia; order Rodentia; family Cricetidae; genus Phyllotis; species Phyllotis vaccarum. The sequence continues at coordinate 90,835,954 of JARWLC010000003.1, forward strand.
GGGAGGAAGAGGTGAGGCATCTTCAGTGGGGACAAGGGTTCCAAAATCTCCCCAAGTTTGAGCAGAAATCCTTGACAGCTGAGCTGCTAAACATGACTGTTTATGTCATCAGCTCAAGAGCCTGAAAAGTTCCACAATCCAGAGCTCTGTCCCACAGTGATGCAGGATTCCAACTCAAGCTGTCCCGATTCTCAAACTAGACCCAGTACTATGGCACACAGCAGCACAATCTTGCGGGAAACCTTCACTTTTCTCATGGGCCTTGGTATGCAAGGTATGAGAGGAGACAGTACCATTTCCTGTTTACTTTGTGTCTGACATTTGGTGGTGGCTTGATATAAGATAAAGCTACAGCCAAAGAAATGGAATCCCAAGGTGCCATCTGTACGTTGCTTTGTGGGTACACATGTACTTGGAGGCCAGAGGACACCATGTGTCTTCCCCAGTCACTCTTCACTTTACTTTTGAGGATAGTCACTGAACCTGGAGCTCAACACCGTGGCTAGTCAGCCCCAGGGATCTTGTTGTTTTCTCTTGGGTGGCCCTGGGGATACAGGTTCAGACCATGTGCCTAGCTGTTTACATGCACGCTGAAGCTCCAGCTTAGATCTTCATGATTGTACTGTGTGCAAGCACTTTACCCAATAAGCCAACTCCCCAGCCACCAAGGTGCCAGCTTTGATTATAGAAACTTGCATATGGCAGAGACATTTCGGGCCAGTGACTGTTCAGCAGCCTTTGGATCACTAAGAGTGACCTAAAATGTATCAGAGACAAGATCCACATGGCCCATCAGTATCACCATCAATCTATGCTCTCACATTGGCAAAGGCAGCCAAACAAAGGATGTCCCAAAGATGGTGACCGCCAGCCACCAACAGCACAGCCACAGTGAAGAGGATGTGGGTATAAACCTTGTAGAGTTAGTTGTGTTACCTGAGACCAAACCAGCTCCATCAGAATACCGCATACCCTCCACCCCTTCCGATTGCCCCAAGCCTGGCATAGGGCTTACTCAGAGCGAAAGTATCACTTGTGTCTCTGGGGCCAACAGTCTTTCCTAGGCGGGTTAGTGAGGTGCCAGACAGAGAGGAACTAGACCAGGTACTTTTGCTGCCCAACAAGATACATGTCTGAACAGAATCTGTGTGCCTCACCAGATCATATTGATATTGTGATAGACATCAAAAGCCTGGCCACAAATCCTAGCCATTTAAATTTGGTATTCCAAAATATGTGCAGGCACACACTTGGACCTTCTTTGGTCTAACGGCCTTTCAGAAATAAATTGGCAACATGTCGCTATGAAACTCTGCCAGTTAGTTTCATTTATCAATTGGCTGATGTCATTGTAAAAGAAATAGCCTCCACTTGAGAGATGACACTTCATCCATAACAGAAATGGCTTTGCTTGTTCCTCAACTGCTAGAGCGTCACATAATAGAACATGTTACCAGTCTGGGCTTCTACAGATAGGTCACAGCATAGCCAATGTGTACTTAGCCAAAATAATGTTTCAGTGTCTTCAGGATGTGAGAAGAAAACTAAGATTCTGTGGGGTCAGAGATCAATGAGACAGTTTGGCTCCTAGTCTCCACTTCTCCATGAGCTGGGGATGGCAGGGGATGGGAGTGGATAAATGTCTGTTGTCTGGGTACTTGAATGTGTTCATTATCTAGGCAGTTTCAAATGTCCATCTCTCCCTACCTGTTTCCTTGGGCTGAAGAGTAGCCCTAAGGAGCTAGTTCAATTATTGCCCATCAGCTCTTGCTGGGCTAAGCAACAGGGATTGAAGGTGGCCTGTGTCTGTGTTCCCTGCCAACTCCCAGGCTACACTGCCATCTCTAATAAGTCAAAAAGAAATGTAAGGCTGGGGAGCTAGTTCCGTGGATAAATGGCTTTGCCTACAAATGTAGATCTGTATTCAGATCTCATGTTTAAAAGCTGGGCAGAGTACAGCATTCCTATAATCCCACTGATGGTGAAATGGGAGGTCTCCAGAAGACAGGCAGATCCCCTGAAGGCCAGGGACCAGTCACCGGGGTCTACACAGACGAGTCCCAGGCTGGTCTCAAGCCAAAGATGGAAATGCTAAGAAACATCTGAGGCTGAAAACTCTGACCTTATGCACATACACACACAAATACACACACACAAACACACACACACAAACACACACACACACAAACACACAAACACACACACACACGCGCCCCATCCCACATCTCCCCCCAAGCACATTCATGTGCTATTGGTTCATATTATAGTCTGAAAAGGCACCATCCAGAAGGTTCCTTAGCATAGTATGTGGGATCTGTGTCTCTTCTCTAACTTTGCTTCTAGATTCAAAATCCTAAAGCTATCCAGCTAACTTCCCCGGATCTGAGTTTCCTGGAAAAACAAAACAAAACAAAACAAGGCTAATGGACCTGGCATTCTGTAGAAGAGTGCTGGGGAGGAATGATCTCTCCAAACGATTACGAAGCCCTTTGCAAATACCAAAGTGGTGATAGAGCCATAATGAACTCAGCTCAGGAGCAGGATGTGTTGACGGCTAGCTGCTTTAATGGCTCCTGTTCCTTATTAAAGGGCTGTTAGTGGGAAGAAGGTGAGTATTTCTCCAGCCTGGTCCAGCTGGACTATGAGTTTCTGCAGATGTGCAACACTGCCCTCTATCAGCACCAGGTGCACTAGCCAGTCGCTGAAGCTGAGTGATTCTTCTTCATCTTGTGCCTTTTTGTACACCACAGCTGAGGCCCAGGGAGCTAGTGAGCAGGGGCCTGTGACCTGACGGCTCAGCAGAGGGTTTTTTGCTTCACAGAGTGTGGTGTGTGTCCATTAGAAAGCTGCTGAGTGGAAATCTTATTCCCTGGGATTTTAAACAGCCACATTTCCTGGCATTTGACATAAACGGGACATTTAGCAAATGGAGTGCCAGATGGAGCTCCTGGCTCTGCGTTCTGGAAGACACTGGAGAGTCGGAACCTCTGTATGTATGCATTTGATAGGCTTGTTCACCACAGGGGCAACCATGGCTCAGTGGAGTGGGGTATGCTTCAGGCCTCTGAGACCGCAGGTGGCCCCTCTGCCCTCAGCCATTCAAGGATTCTTCTCAAGTGCCACAGTCCTGGCAATTCATTTTAACCCTCAGCAGTCTGCTCCTCTCAGCTTGACTGTCTTACAAGCCTCATGCAAGAATTCAGAGTCAGTGAATAACACTTGTACAGGGGTTCATGGGACCTCTGGAGTAACTAAGCTAGCTAGGCCACTGTTGAGAGAAACTGAAACCTAGAACATTCAGGCAGTTGCCCACAGTTATGTAATAACATCATGTAATGTAAGAAAGTCATGAAATCTCAGGTTCTCTTGAATGTCTGAGCCCACTTTCCCACAGTTACATGATATCATTACATAAACATAGGAAAGCCACAAAATCTCAGATCTTCTCAAATGCCTCCGCATGTTTTCCACATACATGGACGCACCCTGTCAATCTGGTGTTGTGCAGTTAGTGCGTGGTTCACCTCTTGATGTTGCTAAAGAGGCAGAGACTAAATAGTAATATGATGACTCTAAAACAGATTATTTGGATCTTTCTCCATCAGATCTCCTGGGTCTTTTGAGGTGGGAGTGTTATTTCTTTATTAAGGAAGCTGGTACCACTATATAGACAGAACAAGATAAAGGTCTGCTGTGCCCCACATTCAGATCATCCCCATATACACTCATAAAGTCATTTTCTTAAGCCCAGAACACAGCCAATCATGGCATTTGCCAGTGTGACCCAGCATGGACGCTGTTCCTTTTCTGTAACAGAAATGATAAACTCCTAGAAGGACATGTTGGCTCAGCACTGAGAAACTTTTAGCTCATGTATTAGACTCCAGTCATGGTGGTCTGCTCTTGCCTTCCTGAAGGCCATGCACCTTTACAGTCTGTGTTCTCTTATGCCCCAACTCTAACTCAGGGGAGTTCATGGGAAATGAAATGTATCTCCTCTCCTCCCTGTGACTTAATTCTAAGCACACAGACACGCTCTGCCAGTCAACATCTAAATTGTTTACCACTTCAGCTGGGAGATGCCACAAGTAGCTTTTTTGGGCTTCAGAAAAGGCTGTCTCATGAGTAGACATGGGTGACCTGAGCACCTGGCACAAACAGCCTCTGTCTTGCTTAGCTTGTTCAGTGGCACCTGTTTCCTCCTGAACCAGTGAGCCACTCTCAGCCTCTGTTCAAGAACCTGGGCACGAGGTCCCCTGCTCCAGAGAGGCCACACACCTCCTACTTCAAAACAAAACCTGTAACTCATAGAACTCGTTCAACAAACACCTCTAAAGAATATTGTCTTTCTTTGTAAGTAAAACACACAATGGTGACCACAGAGCAAACTCCTTTCCCATTTACGCTCTCTAAGTTTTCTTGGCTCCCTACACGGAACTAAGTGTCTGAGAACAGTTTCAACAAAGCTCAACTTGGGAAGTTTTGAGAAGTGTCTGTTTCAAGCCTCCACTGAGCATAAAAAGCCATTTTCTCTATAATGTTCCCACTAAGAACCTTTAAAAGGTTGTCTGATCCATTTCTGAAGTGCTCTGCGTGAGAAAGAAAGGGATTTACTTCTCCAGGCATTGTGACTAGGAAGGGTCCACTTCAGACATGTTCACAAGAGCTTAGTGAGCAAAGAGATCCTAGAATGGGCCCTGATGGATATGGAGAAGGTATGGCTCAAGGAAATGGGAGGCAGAGAGAGAGGGGGAAGAGAAGGGAAGAGAAAGAGAAAAAAGGAGGCGAATGGGAAGACAGGGAGGGAGAAAAGATGGAAGAGGGGAGAGAGGAAGGGAAGGAAGGGAGAAAGAGTGCTGTGGGCAGCACCTAAGATAACAGTTGAGAGATTTGATTGGCTTTGTCTTTCTGAAAAGAGTCCTGCCAAAGGGGAGGCAACTCTCTGTGCACTGATAGATAATCTGGGAGTGGGGGCGGGGTGAGGATGCAATGTGACTTTTTGTTAGAATACAGGGACACAAAATGATAGATCACACTGCACATTAAGTGATTTCCTAACAAGCAGGTCCCTAAGGTCTATGAAAGCCGGTCACCGGGCTCTGATGAAACACTAAGGTGACAGATGATAAGTTATTACACAGCCTCGGGGTTCTGAACTGGTATTTTCACTGGCTAGTCTTAAAGGTGGGAAGAATTATGTTGGTCATCTTACTAGTTATGAGAGAGAGAGGAAGAGAGAGAGAGAAGATGGCTAACTCTATGGCAAAGATGATGGGGCAAGGTGAGATCACAGAGCTTCTGTTGCGCATACTGCCACATAGTACCTGACTCATACTTCCCCTCCATAATCACTAGAAAAGAATAAATTCACAAAAGTGGGAAACGTACTGGTGTTTGTAAGCCAGGGCTCTGCTGCCTGCCCTCTATACTACCCATGCTTGCTGATAGAATATCCTTTGTTCCTAAGCAGAGCAGTAACCTCTTTGCACAGGAAGCTGCAGTCCACAGCATGAGAATGAAACATCTTTGTTGGCATGTGAGGGAGATGGTTTAATTTGAAGTTTACTATAATTTTAATACGGGTCAATGAAACCTGCCTCCAAATATTCCATTTTAAAAAACAAGAAAAACACATGGTACTTCAACATACAGTCTATGGGAGTGCACGCAAGGGTGTGGGCACAGGTGTACATTCACCTGTGAAACGGGGATCAGCCTCAGTTGCCATTTCCCAGGGATCTTCTACCTTGTTCTTCAAGAAAGATTCTCCCACTGAGAGCTGCAACTCTCCAGTAAGTTAATCTGGCCGCCCAGGGCCATCAGGATCTACCCCATCTCCACCACACTCAACATGTTTGTCATTGCTGCTGATACTGTTATTTTATATTATTTTGTTTTTATTTTAAATCCTTTCTGGAGTCAAACTCAGATCTTTTACCAACCAATCAACCCACCATCCTGCCCTTCTGGACACTTAATAGCAAGCTTTAGGTTATAGCTGAGTGGTGGAATATTCACCCAACATGCATAAATAAGGTTTTTGTTTCTATTCCCAACACCGCACACAAAATGAAACCATGGGCTCCCAGACAGGAAGTGGGCAGAAGCCTGGATGGCACAGCTGAGTTATGCTTTCGGAGTGTTTTGCAAGTGCCAGGGGAGCACCTTACCAGGTGAACGGCAGCCACAGCATCGGCTCTTAAAGCGCTTTCATTTCCACGCATCTGTACACATCACCTGCATCCTCAGACCTCATTTATGAAAACTAATTAGATACCAACTTAAGTTTCCCATTCCAGGGCACCCCTGTTCGGAAAGCTAATGCTTACTTCTTAAAACAGGTGCCTAACAGCCTACCATGCCTGTGGGGTCAAGGGTCTCAGAAGTGGAAGACCACCATTCAAAAGCCGGTGGCCACACTGCATCATGATCCCTCTCTATTTCTTTTGCTTCTGTATTTCAAGCTCTTTATCAGGATAAGTCGTCAGTATGGGCCCCTTGCTTCTCTCTGCAAAGAGATTTCACAAGGCATACTGGAATTTCCTCTGCTTAAGATGCTAGCAAAAATCTGGAATTTTCTCACTGGTTTCTTCCTCAAGTGGGGGTGTCCAGCTCACAGCCATCACCGACAACATACTCAAAGAGTCAATTCAGCTCCACAATAATTTATATTTCGTAGGCAAAAAGTAAATGCCAAACCTTTCTGAGTCCACACAGAACCAGAGCAAAGCCCAGAACACCCAAGTGTGTTTAGGAAAGCGAGTAAAGAAGCCAGCTACCGCCAGCTACCGCCAGCTACCGCCAGCTATCGCCAGCTATTGCCAGCTATTGCCAGCTATCGCCAGCTATTGCCAGAATAGCCAGGCACAGGATAGATAACAGCTGCAGTTGGCTGATGATCTATGAATTAGTAAGGGCAATAGATGGTGCTGGAGAAACGGCTAAGTTGATAACGTACCTGCAATCAAGGCATGAAGACCTACATTTGATCCCCAGAACCCATGTAAAGCCAGTCATTGGGGTATACATCGGTAACCCCAGCCCTGGTAGCCAGAGGGCCAGGAAGAAGACTCCCAGAACTTAGTAAAGACATGCCATTCTAATCAACTGACAAGTTCCAGGTTCAGGGAGAGAACCCTGTCTCAAAAGTTAGGGTGGAGAATGATTGAAAAAGATACCCAGAGCCAGCTGAACTCCACGTGAAAGTATGCACTTATATGCATGGGCTCCCACACACATGCACACACCCATATGAACACACAGAGAGAGAGAATGAACATGGAGTGTTCTGATGAAATGTATCTTTCTCCTCTCAGACACTTATTGTGGTGATGTATTGTATTTAATAATTAAATATATGCTACATCACCACAACTCATCACTCCAGATATCAGACCTGCTGTTATGAAACATTAGTATCTCAGAGTAATTAATTATAGCTTCTGTGTTAACATTACCACAATAAGGTATGATGCTGCTAATGATTTTTAACTGCCTACAAATTGTGACATAACTATTTTGTGTGTGCAAGAGCATTGTGTGTGTGTGTGTGTGTGTGTGTGTGTGTGTGTGTGTGTGTGTGCATGCAAGAGCATTGTGTGTGTGTGGGGGGATACATGAGGAAGACAACCTCAGGTACCATTCCTCAGGAGCCATCTACCTTGGGTTTTGAGATAGAGACTCTCACTGGGATCCAAGGCTTCCCAATTAGGCTAAGCTATCTAACCAGTAAATAAGCTATCCTCCTGTTACCATCCCCCCAGTGTAGGATTACAGGCGTGCATCACCACACCCAGCTTTTTATGTGGGTGCTGGAAATAGACCTCTACTCCTCATGAGAAATCCTCAGGCATTCTACCACTGAGCTTCCTCTCAGGCCACATTATTATCTTTCACTTTTAGAAATAAAACCGTAACATGGACTAGAAAACAGACATTCCAGTCTCTGTTTACACTGAATTTTCCAGAGATGCATGAAACCAAGAAATATTTCCCAGGGATATTTTAGGGAGAAAGTCCAAAAATGTCCCATGACCCTGAGTTAACTGAGCTACTTATGGGCTGGAGTCTAGAAGTTGCAGCACAGGAAATCCAGATCATCTAAGTCCTGCTTTCACAGAAGCCCTCACAGGATGACAGAGACTGAATCCGCTAGAATCCAAGACCACTGCGGGCTCAGATTCAGAATGGTGATTTGATTTGAGAAAGGAGGAGTCTGTGAGGGGCACTGACATTCAAGGAGTCCTGAGAAAGTGGAATTAACCCTCCCAAAGACTTGTCTGGAGGAAGTAGGCACAGCAGCAACCGTACCGGGACCCTGCACTGGGCACCAGGAACCATTTCCTGACAGACAGATTGCCAAAGATTGGGATGAGGTGCTCTGGAGGCTGGGATGGCCTCCATTCTTGGCATGTTTGGAGGTTACTAAGTAGATTCCCATCTGCTGGAATTAAAGTCCTGGGAGAGCGCTGGCCATCGGCCTTCACAGACCTGGTTCAATGGTCTTCACACCCCTGTGGTTAGAGGAAAGGGAGCGGCAAGCGGCTCTCCACCCACTCCTGTAGACATTTCCTTCCCTGACAGAACAATATGTTTTTCTTATCGTTTCTCAGAGTATATGAACCCTGAAGAAATTGCTACTTTCTATTTGTTTTTCATAAAAAGTGTCCACTATGTCTGATTTTTCTTCTCTTTCCTTTTTTTAAAAAAAGAAGTCCCTGCAGGGTTGATGGAGGGTTTGGGCAAAGCCATTTCTGCAACAGCTCAGCATGAATCCCCTAAGTTTTCATTAAGGGAGGCACAAGAAGGCAGCCCAGAGTTTACACAGTTATTTGGGATGCTGGTCTACATGGTTCTTAAAAAGGAAAAAGAGCTGAGGCCATGATGGATTCCTGTTTCCCCTGGCAGCAATTTTGGGTACTTGATCAACGCTGACCCACAGAATTCTGAGCTCAGGTAAGACTGCTCCAGGCATTCAGTCAAGGTGCTTCTAAGAAAACCCACGGGTTTCTCAAAAGCCTCTGGACTAGAACTGTGTGGAGAGGTATCACATCAAAAGCAGGCGGTTTCACACATATAGAGAGGAGCACAGGATTCCTGTACTGGGAAAGCTCATCCTGGGGGTAGGACTAGGAAGAAAACTAACTTGAATTCCTCTGTAGACTTCGCTGCTTGCTTTTCCTGGGCCTCAGATTCCTTAGCTATGAAACAACCCTTCAAGTCTCTCCCCTGCAAGGTCACTGTGAAGATTAGTTGAGATGGTGTTTGTGGGGCAAGTGATACATGGTACACATCTGGTGTTACTAGTGTCCTCTGCCCTTTGGGTAAGGATACATCTGAATCTCAAACTTAAATGAAAACCCCTGGGAACAAACTGGCAGAAAGATTCCCAAAAGTACAAGGCCAGATCTTGCCCATTAAAGCCAGCAGCCTGTCACTTCCATCTGTCTTCCTGTAGTACCCTCCCTCCTGGGTCTTTTGTACATTCCCAGATGCAGAAGTTGCTGTGAGACTCATAAAAATCACTGATTCTTCTTTCTCCCCTTCCAGAGAACTAAGGATGCCAAGATCAGAAGCTGCCCTAACAGTTCCCACATTAGAGACTTCCCCATTCTCTAGAAAAAAATGACCTTCTGACCCTGTCCAACTGGAAAACCACTGCGGACTTCCTGGGTGAGGGTTGCCTAGTTATAGTCATAGCCATTCCTTCCTTTGAGCCATTCTGAAAATTCGGAAATTTCGAGCCCTCTCTGTCCTGATCCAGATGGGATCATGCAGCCCTACATCTCACGTCCACATCTCACCAGCTCTGTGGTACTGTGTTTTTTTCTAACTCCAATTTGTCTCCTAGCAGTGTATAAGAATAGAACTTAAGTCTCTATTTATACTATTTCCCATTGTTCTGGGGAGATGGCTCAGTCGGTAGAGTGTTTGCTACACAAGCATGGGGACCTGAGTTCTAACCCACAGCATCCTCATAAAGAAACAAGAGCAACAAAGATGAAATGGTGTACCCATGATCCCAGTGGGGCTGAGGCTAGATGGGAACATTGATGGTGCTCACTGGCCAGCAGTCTAGTCTAATTGATGAGCCCAATGACTCTTAAGGATGCCCAAGGTATGTAGACATGCACGCACATTGTGCACCTGCATGAATACACACTTGCACACACTGTCGTGAACACACACACATGAAACATCCTCTCCCTATTGCCTGACCTGCTCACTCTTCACCAACCATTCAGGAAGAGCCCTGATATGAATATACCTGACCTGACAATAACCTGGAACTCAGTCCTCCTAACATGCTTTGAAACAAGAGCCTCCTACCTAGGAAAACTGACAACTTGAAGGTAACACAGTTATTGATTGGCCAAACCAGGAACAAACTCAGGATGACCCCCAGCCCTGAACTGTTACCCTACCCCACAGAAGGACGTCAGCTGCTCACAGGAGACTGTGAGTGTGTGGGAGGAACCAAATAAACTGTGCATTATTACCTTTTTCATTGCTGCGACCTGATAAAAACAATTTAAAGATGGAAGAGTTTGGTTTGTCTCGTGGTTCAAGGGGATACAGTCTGACATGGAGGGGAGGCATGGCAGCAGGATCCTGAAGCAGTTGGTCACAGTGTATCCACAGTCAGGAAGCAGAGAGAGGTGAAGGCTCACTTTCTATTTTTTTCCTTCAGCCTAGGAGCCCAACCTGTGAGGTGTATCTTCCAACTAAATCAACTCAATCTAAAAGCTCCCTCGTGAGCATGCTCCAAAGTTTATCTCGTGCTAACCCTTGATCCTGCCAAGCTGACAATCAGTCTTAAGCATCACAGTGGACATTGTTGATGTGGCTGTTTCTTATCCATGGAGTGAATGTAAGGTTTCATCATCTCTGAGATGTACTGCCAGTTCATTGGCACAGGTGCAAAGTTTAGGCAAATTCTTAATTTCTCAGGAAGGACTTTTTTCTATTCAACAGTGTTCTGGTGGAAGCCCTACCTCAGCCCCTGCCATCCATTCACATACCCAAAGAGTCTGGAATGACTGGATGAAAGCCCAACATCTCTCTCTCCCAAGACCCCACCCCCTCAAAGCCTGCCAAACAGAAGCCCCTTCCTTATAGCTCCCTCCCATTCCAGACTCATGCCCCTGAGGAAGCCTGCCAAAAGCCAGTCCCTCCCTGTGGCTGCTTAAGACCACATCTACATGCTACTTAAGGCCTAGCCGTATTGCCACTTGCCTCTTCCCCCTGCCTTTCCTAGGGGTCACTCAAGGTTGCTTTGCTCAGTTTATTAAACCTGGATTTATTAATTTAGTTTGATTGGCCTATTTCATCAGCAGCAGTAGGAACTCAGCAACCAGACATTTTTTAAAACTTATCAAATACATCTGTTTCTAGAAGCCTGATGGGTCTCCTTAGGGATGAATGAATCCTATATGAACTGAAAACTATTTTGAAGAACCAGCCACTGGAACAAGAATGCAGCTATCACATAGATTTCATCTCGCCCAGAGTTATTACTTTTAGAATCTCACTCTGAATATCCTGGCATGACGATGTTTGAGAAATACTGAGGACTATGTCAGGAATCAGTTTAAAATCCTGCCTGAACTACCAAATACTGGAACTACCCAGACAGCCTCTACCTCCTGCTGGTCAACCTGCTGAGATTTGAAAGACATCCTGGGAGCCCCTAAGCTTTCCTGCCTGAAGCTGAGAACTATGTCAGGTTCAGGTAGAAACCTGTGGGCATTCTGATGTGCTCAAGTTCATGAATGGCGGTGTGCAGAACTCCAGTAAGTACTGGGGCCAGTGGTTACTCATTGCAATGTAGAATGCTAAGTTTGCAAATGGTGCTAGTCTTGCTCTAGTCGCTTTAGAAATCTACTCTCAGATGTCTTGATACTTCCAAATATAACAACCACAGAATCACACTTAGGTCTGTCCTGTATGTGAAGGGGGAGGGTAGTATTAGCACATGTCTGCTTTACTCTTGGTTTTGCTCTGCTGAGAATTAAACCCAGAGCTTTGCACATACTGTGTAGGTACTTTTCTGACAATATCCCTACCCCAACTCCTTTTCTTTTAAATGTAATTTTATAGACAAGTTATAAAATATCAAATATCTAAGTCTATAAATACCACATTCTATATTTAGTGCATGTTGGGGAATATGTATCTTGGACTGAGCCAGGCATGGTAGTACACACCCATAATTCAAGCACTTGGGAGGCTGATGGAGGAACAAACATGAGTCACACAGTGAGTCCCCATTTCAACAAGTTGAATAGAAGAAAATTGACATGTACCATGAGCCATGCTCTACAGGTGGCTTAACCAGCTATTATCAAATAATCATATGTTGTGAATATCTCCCTCTCTTCTACATATACTTCCATATCACCATTGCACTGAATGACCTATATACTACCACATGGACACACCATAACTATATTCCACAGGCCCATCATTAGCAGGTAAAATCATCATTGGGTACACCATAGATTACCCAAACTTAGCAGCTAAAGGTAGCTGGCATGTGTTATCTTGCAACTTGTGGTGAGTCATAGCGCAGGCAGACTTCTGATGGTTCTTTGACCCAGGGGGTCCTGTGAGGCCATGGGTGTTGGCTGAGACATTAGCAAAAGCCTTGAGTAGTGACATCTGTTTCCAAGCCCACACATCAGGCTATTGTGAGAGATTGTGGGAGATTGTGTCATTACATTGTAAATAATTGTCCTACCCACTGGTTTAATAAAAAGCGCTGATTGACCAAAGGCAGGCAGGAAGTGTGGGTGGGGCTACCAGACTAAGAAAACTCTTGAGAGCAGAAGGCCAGAGAGAAGTCAGAAGAAGCAGAGGACTACCATGCTGCTGTGAGAAAAGGTACCGAGCCCCATGGCTGAACAGGATAAGAGTCACGGGTTAGATGAAGGGTAAAGACTTTCTGAGGTCCAGGCTTCTCCCTTGAAATCTCTTTGGTCTCAGTCTGACATCAAGGAGGACTTTACCTTCCCTGCCTCCCTTTCCACCTAGAGGCACCCATTTGGAATCCTTCAAAGTTCAGACCATACTGACCCCGATGTTCCTCCGTGCCTCCTGGGTTCCTCTCTGGGTCTTCACCAACACTGCTGCAGTCCTTGGTGTCCCTGATGTGGCCTGAGAACCCCAGGATGGGGAAGACTGAAAAAGGAAGATTCGTAAAGCAGTCTGGTGTGACATAAAGAAGGATATTGGCATCCAGGCAAATGGTGTGTCTCCTAGTGGTGGCAGATAATCTCAGGGAGAAGCACTCAGGAAAGGCATTAAGAAATGAATTTGAAGCTGGGTGTGGTGGTGCAGTGCTGTGATCGCAGTACCCAGGACTGGAGGAAGAAGGGCAGGGGTTTCAGGCTCATCCTCTGGCTCATAGAGACTCTAAGACCAGCCTGGAACCCAGGAGGTGTTGTCTAGTGGTAAATTGAGGCAGACCCCAAATGAGGTTAGGTTGAGTGAGACTCAAGAAGGAAAGGTTATCTACATAGGACCTGAAAGATCCAGGCAACAAGATTCCAGCTGAAATGCTATCAACAGTTAAGGACTGGTAGGAATTGGTTTTCTTCAGTGGTGTAGCAACTGTTAAGTTTCCCATAACCCAATAAATAACCCCATACCCATATGCGTGCAGGCAACCCTAATTAACTCAGTAGGTTAAAAATGAGAGACTGGGGTGGGGTAGGACAGAGGAGTCCAGAGGGAGTAGGAAGGAGAATGAAGAAAAATGGTGGGTGGGCAAATATTATAAAAATATATCATATATCTGTATTTAAAAAAAAAAAAAAAAAAAAAAAAAACAAGCTTAACAGCCTTTAATCCCAATGCTGAGGAGGCAGAGACAGGCAGATATGAAAGTGATTGATTGGTCGGCCTAGCCAAATCAGTGAGCTGCACAAGCAGGGAGACACCCTATCTCAAAAAATATGGGAAGAGGAACCTGAGAGATGCCTCAGTGGTTGTGAGCCACCATGTGGTGCTGGCAATCGAACTCAGAACCTCTGGAAGTGTAGCCTGTGTGCTTAACCTCTGAGCCATCTCTCCAGCTCCCCATAGCCAGCTTTCTATGCAGGTTCTGGGGATTGAACTGAGGTCCTTGAGTTGGCAAGGCAAGCCCTTTACCAGTTGAGCTATCCCCACAATGTGTACTGTTCAAGCATTTCTTAATTGCTTTCTATTTTGATAACAACCCATTGAATGCTAGAAGAAGCAGGGGTATCTCCGCATCTGTGCTCTTCTCCACGTTTCTTAATCATACTAGCAAGATAGCACATTTACTGGGATTCAAAGGGCAAATGCTGTGCTTCATTAATATCGCCTGTGGGGGTCACCGCACCAGTGTCTCTGACCTCCATTAAGGTGACCAGCACAGTAACATCAGTCAGGATGCAAGCAGATGGGTGAAAACCACTTCAGGCCTTGGAATGCGCATAGGCAGCTGTTACTTGGGATCTCAGGATCATGCTGAGACCCTCTCTACCTTCCACTTCCCATCTTCAGGGAACTTGTTTGTCAGTTTCTCCTCCCTGCATCTGTTTACTGAGGCAAATACTCTTGCCTCTCTCCTCCCCCACCTCAAGATAGGAAAGAGCCCTGTTTCAGTTCTGCTTGGGTTGCTCCATCTCTAGCTCATTAAACATGATTTAAAATATTTTTTACCTTACACCCTATTCATTTGGGTCTTTAAAGCTCCTCCCTACCTGGGTCTGATTGCCAACACCGTCTACAAATCTCCAGCTGTGAACATCACATACCTTGCTTTGGGCTTCGCTTTTATCTTTTAATTGGAATTTACCTTCAAACCCTCCAAATCTCCTCCTGGCATCTTGAGTTTTATCACTGGCTTTGGCCATAATTCAGCCCCTGTCACTTTATCTTTCTCCCTTCAGGAAGCCAAACGAAGACCCGTTAATGAGGCCCCTCTCTCTATTTAGTTATTCGTTCCTTAGAACTTTTTCAGAAGCAAGAACTCACCCCAAACACACAGTCTAATTTGGGACCAAAAAAAATGCAACTAATGTGTGTAGAATAAAGTTATCGGCACAAAACCAACCACAGCCACAGCTCTCATCTTAAAGTGAATAAGAATTTTTTTCTTCTGTAACCACTTTGAGTGAGCACAGCCTAGGAGAACAGGGTTAGGTTACCCCCAGTTCCATGTTTCAACATTGAAGCAGTTGCATGAAGTTATATAGTTTTCCAGAACAAACAATGCCATGAATCAAGACAAGTTTAAAATACGTTGGTGAGTACATCAGAGAGACTGCTACAGCAAGCAAGGTGGAGGGTGGGGGGTTGGAGGGACAGCTTTTCTGTAGACCCAACATGCTACCTGGTGACATTTACTTTTGAATTGGTGATCGCTAGTGGTCTGCTAAGTTGATAGGTTTTGAAAGATTTTCATCTGTTAGTTATGGTGTGTTGGTTCTGACAGGGGTGTTGTTTCTGATGTAAACGGAATGACTATTGGGGTGGTAATAAAACTATCCCAAGATAAGGTAATTCGCCCCTGGAGTGGCAACATGCCAACCTCTCCATATGACTCATTAGTCTTTGCAGACACAGCTGCTTTCCAAGAATCTTCATTCACAAAGGAAAGCAGAGTCCACCTTCATTCAACCTCAGAGTCAATCCCTGTGGAATGAAATCAATGTCACAGGAACTGAGTTTCTGCTTTAACAGGTAACCTCAACTTTGATTTCAACACTACCATATGCTTTTCCTCTAAAGAAGAAATTAAAAATATAAATGTCGGTGGTTGTACAACTCCTAAGGGAACAGTGCCCAGGCCCAAAGCAATAATTGACCATCGCACTCACTACTAAAGAAAACTAGTCATGAGCACAGCACTCTGGAACCAGAAAAAAATACACATGACTGGGCCATGGAGGCCAGGGTCTACCAGGAACTGTCCCTTACAGGCCCTAGTCTGTGAGGAAGGACACAGTGCAGGCAGAACAAGCAAGGACGTGATTGGCCAGTTCTCCTGAGCTTCCTGGATGCTTAGGCACTGTCCAGAAAGCAGCTCTAGCACTCAGGTAAATAAATCCAGGCAGGGGAAGAGGCGAGCCTCTGTCAGTTCGAAGAAACTCCTGCACATGGGAAATGTATGCCCAGAACAACCACATGCCTGGACCTGACATACATCCTCACATCTGAGATCTCATTAACAGTCTGACAGTCTCGTGTGGAGTAATCAACAAGCTAGTGGTCTTCATGCATCAGAAACAGTGTCCCTTTAATAACCCTGTAAATTCTGATGGATAATAGAGAAATGTTGAAATCACAAAAAGACACTCATACATACATTCTGAGCAGAGGAGATAGAAGCCAGGAGTAGTGGGGAAAGATGTGGACTCTCAGGCACTATTAGCCCTAGTAGCTCCCCAGACAAGGAGGCTTCACCACCTAACATATCCCTTTGGTACAATCACCAACCCAGAATCCCCTCATGTCATGAAGGTTACACATTACTGCTCTTCTGAAATATGTTATTAGCTGATTCAATTTTCTTTCTTTGGTCCTTCCTTTCTTTTCTGGGTGTTGGATAGGACAGACAGGCAAGGGTTCAAAGCTGGTCTCAAACTTCCTGTGTAACCCACGATGATCATGGATGTCTGATCCTCTTCCCTCCAATTCCTGAGGGCTGAAATTACAAGTAGGCCCCACCATGCCTGGCTTATGCAGTGCTAGAAACTGAACCGAGAGCCTTGCACATGGAAGACAACGCTCTACCAGTGGAGACACATCCACTGGCCTATAGAAAACTATTTGTACCAAACAGATCATGATGGCATACTGGTAAATATTAAATTATAATAAACCCGAACCAAAGATATTAACAACCCAGGTGTTAATGAGGATCAAACAAGGAAATACATGTGGAAGTTTCTGTAGACACACAATTTGATTCTAGTCAGGGCTGTTGTCAGGCAGCATCTAAGGGCTCTCACTCTCATCATCTTGCTATCTGCCCTATGAGGAATGAAGCCTGCCTTCTTCCCACACTGGGTGGGTGTACAGCAGTCTACAGAAGTCAGGTAACAGCTCAATGACAAATACCTAATCCATCATGGGTATGACTCTGAGACTCCTCCTCATCCCACAACTGTGAGCTTGAATCACAGCACCTTCTCTCCGATTTTGTAAAAAGAAGTCTGAATGTGTTGCTACCAGGGAGGCCAGGTTCCCTACCCTGTTGGCAAGCTCTGTGGAATTTGGCTTGCCTAGGACTGTCTGTGAAATGCTCTGCAGCTAAGGAAGTGGATGTGCAAGCCCATTCTTTCACACACATTCGCCCACTAACAGGAATGAAGAAGTGGCATCCCACAAATTGATCGCTAAACCTACCACAACATTGTGTGTGTGTGTGCTTCAATGCACATGTTTGTGTGTGCAGCTGCTCATTTACATTTAAGCATGCACATATGGAAGCCAGAGAGCAAACTCAGTTGTTGTTCCTCAGTACTAGTCACTTTTTTTTTTTTTTTTTGAGACAAGCTTTCTTATTGGCCACTGGCCTAGAGCTCAACTATTAGCTATTTTGGATGGCCAGTGAGCCCCCAGACATCCCGTTGCTGCTGAATCCTGCACTGTTCCTGGGATGAACTTGATGGGAGCATGGAGGGAATGAAGAGTAGACAAACACACAGGCACACAGAAAAGCTGGGATCAGGCCAACTGGGCCCTGGAAACCATAAAAACATATTGTGTTTATTATGCACAATTGATCAGGGTTATTGCATACACTTGAACAAGGAGGCGGGGTTATTACACACAGATAACAAGGAGGCGGGGTTTGTGGTATACAGGTGAAACAGATTTAGCTAATCTCAGCAGGATCAGTCTCCACAGGAGAGCAGTCCTCAGACTATAAAATTGGAGTAGGAGAGATGGTGGACATTTTCTACACATACAATCAACATCCACACATAGACCAAGAAAGACTTTGTAGTCTCTTCTAGTCTCCCTTCAAAGGGAAGTCTTTGCCATTTCCCTGTGGACCTGAGGCTCTGTGTTCTTGTCATGTCTGTGCTCATGTCAACTGCACACATTCTCCTGGGACTTCACAAACTCAGAGTTTCCTCCCCGCTTATATCTTGTCTCTTCCCACACTCCCCAACGCTGGAATTATATACACATGCCTCCACACTTGGCTTTAGAAAAAATATTGTGTGGAACTGGAGGTGGCTCAGTGGTGAGGAGCACTCACTGTTCTTGTAGAGTACCAAGGTTACTCATATAATGGTTCATGACCATTTGTAATTCCAGTTCTAGAGGACCTGATGCCCTCTATCAACCTCTTTGGGCACCACCAGGCACACATACACCAATACAGGCAAAACATTAATATTCATACAATTAAATAATATTTTAAAATATTTGAAGTCAATGTGTGTGTGTAGGACACTGGATATGTGAACACACCCATGTGCACACACCCAGACTCCAAAGGAAGATGTAAAGTACATTCCCCTATTGTTTTTCTTTTTATTCTTTTGAAACAAAATCTCTCAGTGAACCTGAAGCTCTTTGGTTGGGCTAGACTGGATAGCCAATGAGTTCCCAGGATCTACCTGTATTAGCCTCCTAAAGCTGAGATTCCAATCATGTCCTACTTTACATGGGTACTGGGGATTTGAACTCTGGCCTTTATGCTTATGCAACAAGGGTTCTAACTTGCTGTTGTGTTTTGCTTTTATAGTATTATTATTGCTTCAATAAACACCATAACCCAAATCAAGTTGGGCAGCAAAGAGTTTCTTTCATGTATCTTCCACTCTATGCAGGAACTCAAGGCAGGAACTGAAACAGAAATCAAGGAGGAAGAGTTTATGTATACTGGTTTGCTCTCCATGGCTTGTTCAGCTTGATTACTAATATACCCTAGGACCACCAGCCCAGTGATGGCTCCACCCATGGTGTGCTGGGCCCTTTGACAGCAATTACTAATCAAGAAAAATTCACAGAGTTACCCACAGGCCAATCTGGTAGAGGCATGATCTCAGTTAAAGCTCCCTCTTTCCAGATGACCCTATCTTGTGTCGAGGTGACAAAAAACTAAATAGCACACCCACACTGCCATATCCCCAGCTTCTCACTGGCTTTTCATTAGTTGAGTCCTAGGGATCAAATTCAGTTCCTCTGTGAGCACTCTACCCACTGAATCATCTCCCCAGCCCCCATAGTTGCGTTTTAACTGTAAAGAGAGTGTGCCCAGATGAAGGAATAGTAGTTTCCTCCACCTCTGCCTTTGTTTCTGGTCCACTTATCCAGACTGCTCTGTTCCTTTCATTGACTCACCCCATTCATTAGAGTTCCCACTCTACTTTACTACTGATTTTTTTGTGCAAACTTTTTAACTCTCTTACTTCTTACACTACCACTCATTGATGGTTTAATGGTATATGCCCAGTGTCATGAGCTAACTAATGACTTGGTGCTGTAAAAATAAAACCAGGAACTGAGAAGAAACCTTAGCTGAGGGCTATCGCCTGCCAACCTAAATGTTCCCCATTAAGCAGCCACACAAAGACACCCCAATCAGATCCTTTAAGATACTGCTTTAACGCTCTTCCTAATCACCTACTTAATAAGGAATAATGCTTATTAGATTACCCCTTAATGAGTTTCAAAATGGGTAAGCATATAATAGGAGGTAAATGGGAAATTTGAGCAAAAGAGGCGGTGAAGCAGATTATGCATTCTGCTCTACTTTTATCCATTATGCTGTGTGTTGTACATAATCGTACATCATGCTTAGCATAGAGTAAAGACCATTCTGTTCACATGGCATATGTACCGTCTATGTGTCAGAATTATGCTATAGAATATAGCATAGTGCTGGAGTCCTACAAGGTTGATGTCAGGAATCATCCTCAATTTTTCTTCTATTTTGTTCATTGAGTCAGAGTCTCTGAGTTAAGGGAGCTTGCCAGTGAGACTAGTCTTTCTGGCCAGATTATGCTAGGATCTCCTGCTTCCCTCTTCCAAAACTAAAATTACAGGTGGATAGTCACACCCACACGCATTTACATGGGTTCTAGGGATCCAAACTTTGGTCCTCATGCTTTCATGGTAAGAGCTTTGGCCACTGAACCATCCCCTCAGCACCCACATTCAAGCCTAAAGAGTAAAACCCCAACATGAAGAACCCATAGCTTACTATTTCTGATAGGTTTGCTGGTAAGAAATCTCACAAGGTCTACCTGTCTTCCTGGCCCCCAACACTACAGGCACATGTGGCTATGCCCCACTTTTATGTGGGTGCCAAGGATTTGAACTCAGGTCTTCATGTTTGCACAGTAGGTGCTCATATCCACTGAGTCATCTCCCCAGTTCCCTACTCGCTGTTTTCTTGACAAGAGGTTTCATTTCACATGTACATTCTATATTATGGAAGCAAGACCCCAGTATTCCAAAGGAGACACAATAGAAAATACTGAAGCATGGGGTTATTTATAGAAGAAGCCCAATTCCGGCTGTACTTTAAAGATGCTAAATTTGGAGCTTCTTTTAGGGTTAGGTTTCTTTACATAGCAAATGAAAGTTTTCTAGGCATTGCTATGGTTCCAAGAGTCCCCAGAGGTCTGTGTTTCAACCTGTGACATTGTTGGGAAGTGGTAAGATCTTTTGGACATGGAGCCCAATAGAAGAAAGGTAGGTCACCGAGGACCTGTTTTTCAAGGAGTTATCAGAACATAGACACCAGCCTGGCCCTGAAAGTGCTCCCATAATAGTCTTTCACCTTATAGAAACAGGCCAAACACTATGGGCTCTGAAGCCATAAACCTAAGTTAATCCTTGCCTGTTTAAATCGGTTTTTTGGGCATTCTGTCAGTGACAGGAAGCCAGCACTTATGATCCTTCATATCTTCAGGGTTCTGGGGGACAACAGGGAGAAGGATGGGCAGGGTTCCCCTTTCCTACTCCTCTCCAGGTGACCTGGACTTGAACAACTAGGTTCTAAGCCAATGAGAAGAGGGGTGCAGGGAGAGCCCTACTTAGGCAGGAAATGGCCTCCTACTCAAGAGTCAACAGGGCGGAGCCAGTAGCAGCCTACTTTATATTTCTGGTAAAAATCGAGCTACATGATAACAAACATCTGCCAGCGTGCTTTTAAGCATATACCATTCATGTAAAAGCTGTGCATAAGGGTGTTTGCCTTCCCAGAACTTCAGAGGTGGGCAGGGATAGGGAGACATATGAGGCTTGCTGGCCAGCTAGATTAGCCAAATAGATCAACCAGAGACCCTGTCAAGAAAGAAAGAGAGAAAGGAAGGAAGGAAGGGAGGGAGGGAGGGAGGGAGGGAGGGAGGGAGGGAGGAAGGAAGGAAGGAAGGAAGGAAGGAAGGAAGGAAGGAAGGAAGGAAGGAAGGAAGGAAGGAAGGAAGGAAGGAGATAAAAGCTTCCTCAATAACAACTCTCAGAGTTGTTCTCTAGTCCGGGACACTGTACACCTGCATGAACACACATAAATGATAAGTCACTGAATAAACCAAAGGCCTGAGACTGCACCATGGAGGTGTTCCTCTTGAGTATACCTCAATACAACAATTGTTTCCATAGTTATCTGTAGACTGAGTGATAACTCAAACACATTGGGATGTAGGGATAATATATGAACTAATAAAAAAATTGAATTGTGCATCCTTCTATAAATGCCACTTTAATATTTTTAAATGGTTATATAAATCAACTTATTCTAGTTCCTGGGGGAAAAATTTGCAAGATACACATTAAAAATAAACTCTATTTAACAAATAAATTACTTCCTAACAAAGATCTGTAAA
Organism: Phyllotis vaccarum; assembly: GCA_033318265.1. Classification (NCBI taxonomy): domain Eukaryota; kingdom Metazoa; phylum Chordata; class Mammalia; order Rodentia; family Cricetidae; genus Phyllotis; species Phyllotis vaccarum. Next base: position 90,857,775 of record JARWLC010000003.1, read on the forward strand.
TGTAGTTTTACGCATATTCTGGAATTTTGGTATCTTAGAGAATTTATAAATACAGCCTATTTTCCTTGTGATACTAATTTAGTTGCCAGAATCTGAGAGGCAAGAATTTGCCTTCAAGAAAATCAATTGGAGATGAGTTGATGCAGTGTCATTTTTAAAGCAGTTATGTGAGGTTCAGATTTGTACTCCATTGCTGCCAGCAGACACAACAGAGTAGAGGATTTGCTTGCAGAAGACATGTCCCTGGTACTCTGCTTAGATATTGAAATGTCCCTCAATGACCACATGTTAGGGCAGTGGTTCTGTGAAGGTCTAATGACCCATTCAGAGGGGCTGCCTAAGACTATGGGAAAACACAAAAATTTACATTATGATTTATAACAGTTATGAAATAGCAATGAAAACAGTTTTATGGTTGGGGTTACTACAACATGAAGAACTGTATTAAAGGGTCTTGGCATTAGGAAAGTTGAGAACCACTGTGTTTAGGGCTTGCAAACCAGTCTATGTTGCTAGTAGGAGGTTTGTGGGACCTTTAAGAGGTGAAACTTAAGGAAGAAAGTCCAGCCACAGATACATCCCTTAAAGGGAACCTGGGGACTCTGCACATTCTCTTCCTTTCTGAGTTGTCATGACCAGCAAGATGGCCAGAGCCACCAGAAAGGTCCAGGGCAACTGGCATGTGAGCATAGACAACGCCTCTGAAACAGCTAAAATAGCTGCTATTCTCCTTAAAAGTAATTTATTTCAGGCTTTACATCACAGTATGGAAAGCTGAGTAAAATATTAAGTGATATGTTACTAAACTAGAAAGGAAGAAGATGGCATTCCTTATGAAAGAAAATTAACAAGATACAAGAAATCATTAATATGTATATGCACACACACATGCTCATTCACCCATCCAAGTGTGCCTTTGCAATGAGGATAGGACTCGGGACCTCACACAGGCTAAATGAATGATCCTCTACCTAGCTCCATGTGAGTCTGATGGTCAAAGAAAGCAGATAATCTAAAAGTTGATTGTAAGGAGGAAACTTCCTTGGAAACCTATTCTGTGGAGTCAGCAGCAGACAAGAACCTTTAAGCATAAACATTATTTCCTCCTTTTGTACCACAAACCTAGGATTACTGCACATGTTCTGCAAGCAGATTTAAATTGAATTTACTAACTAAAAAGTCCAAACATGTGGGTGATAAAGGGGAATAACAGCCAATGTGAGATTCATCTCATAGATTTAGAGATAAGTCCCAGAACAAAGCGTCTTTTCCTCTAAGAAGGCTTAACTGATGGGGAATGGGCTCTGGCTGGCTGCTGGTGTCCTTCAGTCTGAATTCACTCTCTGGACTCCGTTTCAGTCTAGTTTGAAGGACCATCTTCTTCTGCATACACCTCCCAGCTGACATTCTAATTACACTCACCCCTGAGCCTGTTTCTCTTTTCTCTCTACCTAGGTTCTTTTCCTATCTCCTCTCTAGACACACTGATCATATCTGTCTCTTTTCTCCTCCAAACACGAACCTCCTGTCCTGTGAAAGCCCCATAGGAGGCTGGAGGTAAAAAATAATGATGGCTCCAGGCATGCAAAAGATGGATGCTGTTGTGTGACTTTTCCTGGGGAGACATGGGCAAAAAAAAAAATCTGTCCACCCCAGATAGGGCACCAATAGCTGATCAAAGACACTATTCCGTCTGAGTTTAGCTTGATAAGCCAGTGAGCTTACTGGGTTGTTTACAGGCAGCCACATCCCTGAAAAGCCCACTCCAGCATGACACGTGAAAGCTGCATCCCTGGAGCTCCCTCACGTGATCGGCAAACAGCTCCTCTGAGAGGGTCCTCTTCTCAGCTACTGCTTACTGCTTCTACAACCTTGGGTCTCAGCTTTGTTGCTCTCTGAGCCTCCTGAGCCTTTCAAGAGCCATGAGTCTTCCGGCTCCCTCCAGGACAGAAATAGCTACACAACAGATGCTCAACCCAGTCCCCGCTTCTGCTCTTGAAGCAGCTGGCTTCCTGGGACGTGCTACTAAATGAACCAAACAGGAAGAATTACAACCTGGAGAACCCCAGGAGATCAGACTTACTCTAGTGTTGAGAGGGATGGGTGAGATATGGGTCTAGAATGCCCAAAACAACCTATAGAAGGATCTGGGGGACACTGGAGCACCACTTATAATGGGGTTGTCTTCACCCATCAGCCTGAGGAGCATGAGCTATCCATAACAATTCTCTGAAGCCATGAAATTTAGTCTCTCCAAAATCTCCGGAGATTTCTTGTAATCCCATCTCAGAGGGGTAATCCTCCAGAGGAAGTCAGTCAGCTTCCTGTTAATTAAGACATTTGGATAAGAATACAAAAGCCGGAAGTCCTATTTATACTTTAGGCATGGTACACAGCTTATAGAAGCCACCTGGCTGAGGCGTCTGCTCTTCCATTTCATCCTTAGTGGTATTTACTCTCGACCCAGCAGCTTTATCAAGAGAGGAGACATCCATGATGTTCGATATGTGTTCAATAGGACAGTTTCTACAATGAATCACAATGTGTCTGTCATTTTTGTTTATCACTGAGGTACTCTGGCAAATACTTGCTTCCTCTGAGAGCCTCAGAAGCATGCGACACTGGTGTGCTCAGTGAATATCAATAAGAATGTTGCAGAATGCTTTGTTGTTCAATGGCTCCAGACAACGATATTGTTGTGACTTTACAGAAACAGCTTGCTGAAGGGCTAGAGGCACTCAGCCCTGCTGCTGGGCAGCTGCTCACAACCACTTCCCTCCTGAGTCCTGCCCAGGCCGAAGAAAGAGTAGAAGCAGATATTGTTCCTTCTAGCAATTCAGAGTTTGGGTTTTTTCCAGAAGTTGGTACTTGCACAGTAACTCATCCTTCCTCTCTCTGTCTGGGGTTAGGGAACATCCTTTTGCATAAAAAGCCTTTCTTCTCACCCCGACCCCCTGTGCTGAAACCAATTACCATCGTCCAAGAAACTAACACCTGCCTCCTCAAATCCATTCTCCTTTCCTCAAGCTGTCCCTTCTTAACTGAGTGATTCAGACCTCTGATAGAGCATCTCTGCAGATGATTGTCTCAGCTGGGTCCTACCCTGAGGATCCTCTTCCTCCATACAGGCCTATAGTGAGCACCACCACTTAGGTCCTCTCCTCAGGGGATTAGCAACTTGAGATTTACTGATGTCTGTATTTTTAAATATTTTTCCTAGGCACACTAATTTCACAGTTTGGGGATCTGAATGAGGAAAGACAGAAATGAAAGGCTTGCAGTGAGAGAACTGGGAAGTCCACTGAAAGCTGGGACCACCTGGGGACTCCTGAGGGTGGACTCAGCTTCCTTCCTCCTTCAGGTAAAAGTCTATGCCATATCGTCTCACAAGTCAGCTCAGAATGTCTCATTAAAATCTGTTGACTTTAAATTCAGAGAGTCTATTTACTGTCTCCAAGGTCACCCCTGGGCAGCTCCCATTCAAAATACCACTCTCCAAATTCATTTTCTGTGTCACATCCACACTTCACTCCAAAACAAAAGTGAAAATTGCCTTTACCCCTTCTGACCTCCTAGCTGCTCCCAGACACCATTTGAAGAAAAGCAAGAGATAAAGACAATTTCAATTGAGAGAAATATTCCCCCAAATAAATCTGTATTGTGTGATGCCACCTGCCTGCCATGGAAATATTATTTTTCACTAAAGAAGCTTGAATGACCTTTAAAAGGCTTGCTTATTTTTTTACACACCCCCAAGAATGAAGGTTCCTGGCTGGAATGATTGCTCAGTGGGTTAAGTATTTGCTGCACAGCATGAGAAACCAAGTTTGGGTCCCTAGAATCTATATATAAATGGCAGGTATGGAAGCATGCTTGTAATTCACTCACCGGGGAAGCAGGAACAAGAGGATTCCAGAGGCTTGCTGGCCAGCCAACTTGGCTGCATCAGCAAGCTGCAGGCAGGGATATTGCAAACATCTGGACAAGGAGACTGGGTTGTTACAAGTGAACACAAAGGCAGAGTTTATGGTTTACAGCTGGATCAAACAGACAGGTTTAGCTAATCATAGTAGGAACAGCCTCTGTAGGGAAATGGTCTTCAGGCTGTAAGCATCTAGGAAAGAAAGCTGTGGTAGACATAATTCTGCACACAGACAACACTTGCACTCAATCTCCTGAGGAAGGCTTTGTCATCCCTATGAGCCTTCCCTTAGGTGAGCAGTGGAAAGCTTTGCCATTCCTCCATGAGTCTGAAGCTCTGGAGTCTTTGATATGGGCAGCTCATATCAACATATAATCACTCAAGACTTGATTCACCTGGGGCTTTTTCTGCTCCCTTCAGGCATGGCCATGTAAAGGACACAGTGCCTCAGCCTCATGGAAATAAATAGCAAAGTCTACCCAAAGGCAGGCTCAGAGGGATAGCAAAGCCTTCCTTTGGTCTGTGTACAAATGTTGAAAGTGTGTACAAGAATAAGTACTTGTGAACAATTGATCATTGTGTGCAAGGCTAGCAAGTGCAGTTTTCTACTCCCAGACATTTACTGCTTGCCTACTAAGAGCTCTGATATCAACTAGCTAGCCCTCCTCCTGTGCTTTACTAAATAAACTCACTGAGGTCCTGGGCTGTTTCTTGTTGGTGTGGCTCCATGGTGTGGAGTCTACAGGACACCTGACCCAGCTTTCCTATATATGTGTTTGTTTGTCTTCATTTATTCAACTGATATCCCAGTCAGGTCAAATTCCAGATACTCTGGATTTGGCGATTCTTCCAGCAGATTTATAACTAGTTACATGGAAACAGATCTTAGATCACCCTGCTTTCTAGAACTCTCTATCACCCCAAGGCTCCAGTATATATAACACAGATCTTCTGGCTAACATGTTGAGATCACAGAATTTCTTAGAGAAGTAATGACCTGGCCATACCTTAGCCAGTAAAGATGCCCCTTAGTAATAAACATCTCAAATAAACAAATGATTCAGAGTCTCTGGGAAAAGCAAGAGCTGGGTGTATTCACTCACCTCCCATCACCAATAAACAGGACCTGCACTTGTTTCTTTCTGTGGTGAACAAGAACAAGGGACCATGGCCCCAGAGGTCAAGCCATATTAACAGAAGCAGATTTTTAAATAGATAAAAGCAGATGGCCACTTGAGGAAAACTAGTCACACCAAGAGAATGTTCCATTGGGAGAAGATTGAGTTCTTATGACATCCAAGAGAAACTGAAATAGAACATAAAGAGCATGTGGCTACTATTTAAGGGGAAGCTATTTACAAACAAGTTTCTGGAGAAATATAATATCTCTGATGTGTGTGTGTGTGTGTGTGTGTGTGTGTGTGTTTATACATATCAGTGTAAATTATACATGTGTGGAGGTCACACACCAACTTCAGCTGTTGCTCTGAAGGGACCATTCACCTTGGTTTTTGAGACAGGATCTCTTGCTTGTGTGGAATTCAACAAGTAGGCTGCTAGGCTAGTGTGGTCAGGAAATGCCAGGGACCCTCCTGTTTCTGCTGCTCCAGCCCTGGGATGGAAAGCATCTGTCACTACTCTGTATTTCTCTTTCTATGGGTTCTAGTGTTGCATTAAAACCAAATGTTAGGGCTAAAACACCAGAGAACGATGAGGAGGTAAAGAAAGGGGCCTGAAGTTGAGTATAAATAAGACAGCCATGCTGACCAGATAAAAGGAAGGACATAACTCCAGATAAACAATGAAGCCAGTCTTTCCAGGCTTCGCTTGGCTCCCACAGTGCCCTTCTGAGCAGCATATGCAAGGCACTGCAGTCCTTTCTCATAGTCTTACATCTGATGCAGATAAGCAAAATAGACTGAATTGTGGGTAGTGATGGCTTCTAAAAAGCCTCTATATATTCCAGAAAGGAGGCTTCCCTAAGCTTCCCCCCAGACAAGGAGCTAAATATGAGGTTACCAAGAAAGACTACAGCTACATCATGGTAGCTGATGTTAGGAGCTAGTTCCCCATAAGTAGAAAAGATAAAGGTTCGTGGTGACCTGTGAGTTGATAACATAAACAGAAAGTACAGTCTAGTGAATGGCTAGTAGACCCTACCAAAGCCAAGTGCTAACAGACCTAGCCATGGTCAGAGGCCGGCAAACCAAGCCAAGGCTTGGGGGACATGCACAGATCATGTGAGCCTCCGTTGGCTTGGCTCATGATTTGTTCAGAGAATTAGCCAGTGCCAGTAGAAATCACTCAGTCTTTGTCCTGATTCTGAATTTGATGCTCATAATGTAGGGCATCTTATAAAAGCTGCTGGAGGGGCTGGAAATATGGCTCCGTGGTTAAGAGCACTCTGCTCTTCCAAAGGACTCAGAGGTTCAAGTCCTAGCACCCATATGGCAGTTTATAACTGTCTATAACTCCAGTTACAGAGGATTGGACACCATCGCACATACATGCAGCAAAACACCAATGTACACAAAATAAAAATAAATAAATGTTTTTTTTTTAAAAAAAAAAAAAGTTTCACATTAGGAAAGAAAATAAAAGCTGCTGGAAGCCAGGTGGTAGTCACGAATGCTTCTAATCTAATCCTAGCAGTTGAGAGGCAGCTGCAGGTGAATCTCTGAGTTTAAGGCCAGCCTGCTCTACAGAGCAAGTTCCAGGATAGCCAGGGCTACACAGAAACCCTGTCTCGAAACAAACAAAGACACTGGACTAGCAGCTCAACAGAACTTTCTAGGGATCCTCTCGCTATGGAAATCTTAGCTTTTCCTGCTATTTTCTTAATGATTTTGCTGTCTCATGCTTACTCCATCTATGTCAACATCTTCAGGCCTCATAGATGTGAGACAAGCACCAGGATCCATAGTTTAGGCTGACTTTTGATGGCCACTGATTATCTGCACTTTGGTCTCTGGATCATGCCCATCTGGGTCGGAGGGCCGTATGACTCCCAAATACCTACATTATGGGCATCAAACTCAGATCCTGCTGCTGGCAAGGCAAATTTTTTGCCGACTGAGTCATACCTCCAGCTCCAATAGCTCTAAGGTTCTTTTGCTTTTCTAATTATTTCAACTAATAGTGGCTGTGGTTATTATAGCTGCTTCATCTACTTCTGGACAAATAAGAGAATTGAGCTTCCCTGTCCCTTGGGAACTTAAGGGAGCAATGTGACCTGTTTTAGCCAATTAATTGTGGAGGTTAATAAATCATTCCCAGATGGAAGATTCCAGAGGCAGTGCATGTTTCTCTACACTCTGTTGTTCTTCAACAATCCCTACAAACACACAAGTGGGCTTTCTTCCCACGAGTTCCTGATGGAGAATGCACAGAGCAACCTCTGCCCCACTGTTCTCACAGCAGACTGTTCAGAAAGACTACCGTCTCTTTGTAATTGTGTTGCTGATTGCATTTAATTTTGACAAATTAATATAGTTAACATTTTAAATTATGAAATATATTAACATACCTACAAATTATAATTTCAATGCAAAATCAGCCATCAACCACTTTGGGTATCCTGACATTACTTATGTCAAAATGCATTAATTAGTAATTGAAAAATTGTTTACAGTGTGCATGATAATTTTTTGTTTATTAGTGTACATTAATTGTGACATTTTCATTCATGTATATGATGTACTTTAATCATAGTCACCTGTAGCTTTCTATTATTCCCTCACCTTTTTCCCTGGCTTCCCTTCCTTTCTCTATGGGGTCTTTTTCCCTTCAGAGAAAACAAGACAGTCGTCTTTCCAATTCTAGCTTAGTTGGCTCATCATATCTCTGTCTACAACCATTTGCCTACCAGTCATGTGACTTCATTCCTTTTTTCTATATGCATGTAAATTTGTGTATACAAATACAGATATGCTTGCTGGTGTGTATGAATGTGTGTGTGTGTGTGTGTGTGTGTGTGTGTGTGTGTGTGTGTGTGTGTGTGTGTGTGTGAATGTAAGCATTTGGAGGCCCTAGTATGATCTCTGCTGTCATTCCTCAGGCACGGTCTATATTATTTGTTAGAACTGATTTGTTCATTTTTGAGTTTAGGTTTTGGCTTCTGGTTTTTGGTTCTTTTGGTTTGCTGTTGTTCTTTTGAAACAGAGTCTCTCACTTTCTTGTAGCTCACCAAATAGGCAAAGCTGACTGGCCAACTAGCCCTAGGGACCCACCTCTCTAGTGCTGGGATTCCATGCTCTGCCATCCCACCTGGCTTTAGCATGTGAGTTCCTGGACCCACATTCAGGTCCTCATGATTGCAAAACAACTACTTTATTAACCAATTCTCTCACCAACCTTCTTTTCTTCTTCATTGTGGGTGACTAGTATTCTGTTGGCAACAGACTGATTCTTATGAACGCTTGTATTTGCCGAATTCTCAGTTTTCAATTCCTTTCCCTCTCCCATATCTACATAGTAATGGCTCTGATAAGACACAATTCCTGCTATTTTCTCCAGAGGCAGTCCTGAATCAGCATTTTATCCCAGAATGGTACTAGAAACCACTACACCCTACATGCTAACTTAATGCTGTATGTCTGGTTGAAATCATCTCACCCCTGGAACAGATGAACCTATTCAGGACCATGTATTCTCATCATCTGACCCTGCACCTAGCACTCATACTGCGTCCAATAAATGTCTATTGGTACAATGTATGAATTACTTTTAAAAATGAGTGAATTAAACTATTAAAGCAGAGAAGTCTTGTCCCCAAGGGCCATATAAAAACTCAGATCTTATTTCTCTTGTTCATCAGATTGCATAAAATGACCATTCAATGGGATGAATATTATGTATGAATGTCTTCATTTTTCTCTTTTGGGGTGGGAGGTGAGGTGGACATGTCTTATGTAAGCCAAGCTGACCTCAAACTCCACATGATGACAGAGAATGAAATCCTTATCCTCCTTCCTTGCCTTCTGAGAGCTGATATTACAGGTATGAACCACTACTACTGACTTATGTGACACTAAGAAACTGAACCCAGGACTTCCTGCACATGAGGCAAGAATATTGCCAACTCAGCCATATTCCCAGCCCTTTATTTTTCTTCTTATATCCAAGTTTACTGCTCTCTCCAGAGGAAAAAATTAGCTGTGGGAAAGCAGTTGCATAGACCCTCTGGAGTTTGCATTTTAACTATGAATTCCAGAGCAGCCTTGGAACTGTTTCAATGTGATGACAATGGGTATTCCTCTCTTTTTTATTTGTTAAATAAGAAAATAGAGCCACAAATTGGGCTCTCTGTCTTTAAACAATCCTTATACTGAGAAACAGTCAGGCAATATTTTAAATTGCAGGCATAAAATAGTCAAGTAGCCTTTTGGAATTGGGCCAAAGAACAAAATCCTGGAGTAAACATATGAAGTAGGGATTTCAGGCACTACACGGCTGACACACTTAAAAAATGACATCGGCCATTCTCATCAAGCCTCTGGTTTGCTTAGCATTCCTCTCCTTGCCCGTGAAGGTCAAGGTTCAGGCCACGGATAGTACGGATCCCACCATGGAACACATTCAGACACGAGGCTAGCATTTCAGCCTGGCTTCTGAAGACACAGAAAGGGGGCAAGATCTCAGTTCTTATTTGCATTATGAAACTGTTTATTCAGTAAGCTATTCTGGGCATGCTTCCCCAATTCACTCTGGTTAGTGACACCACATGACCTTCTCTCTTTCCAATAAAATATATTAAAAAGAAAGAAAGAAAAAACAAAAACAAGCAATGTTGGGTCAAACTTCCTCAGTGTCTCAGGAAATGAGAAACCTCAAGCAAAACAACTCAAACTCTGGCAAGGATGAGATGAGCTTGTCTGCTCCTGGTGGGTCCTCCAGAGGGAGGGTAGATGTGGGTTCTGGTGCACATTTTATAAAGTTCTTAGGATAAGTATAACAGCTGTACTAACAAACTCTAGTTAAATCTATTTTCAGTGAACTGGCTAGCCAGCCCTTCTAGCCTGCCCCTTTGGGAGGGTGAATGGGGATCCTGCACATCCTCTCAAGATGAACTTGGGCACTCTAATTCAGCCAAAGTTGAGAAATCCAGCCAGGTGGATGGATGGCAGGGTCACAGGTACTCAAGACCATGAATCACAGCCAGGAAACCAATGTTTACCCCCCCCCCCCCATTGAGTTTATTCACACCAGGATGCTCTGAACCCACCCAGGAGCCATTCTCACCCCTGACATGGGGATGAAAAATGCAGCAGAGCGTGGAGAGAGAAAGACACGCTTACTCCTCACAGGGACTCAGCCGGTAGCTGCGGGTACTTATTTTACAGATGCGCTGAGGCCCTGAGCTGTTCCAGAGTCTAACACAGCAGGACTGGAGGCAGAAGGTCAGGCTGGCCTCCTCACTACACATACCTTTAGTGGTATATCAGCCCCCACGGCCTGAAAGAGCCAAGAGTGACTGCCTTGGTTCTTGCTCTACCCTTTGTATAGTGGCTTGGATGCCTTTCAGGAAAAGAAACATGCACTTTCAAGAACAGTTTCAAAATGTAGATGCCCTCCACTGACATTGGAGTTATGGCCCTATAAAGCCACCATAAGTTGAAAATATCCAAATCAAAAAAGCATTTAAAGGCTGTGGAGATGGCTCCGTCAGTAAAGTGTATGGATTAAATGGCTAGAGGGAAATAGGAGCATCAGATCAACCTTGATGGCCAGGGTCAATTTTTACTGGTCTGAGAGGTGGTGCCTCTAGACCCAGAGGCACAGCATCTGAGGGTCCAGGAGGATACACAGTCCCAAACACGAGCACAGAGACTGAGAGTAAGGGGGCAGGGTGGGGCAGTGGTTTCTGCAGACTCACAGGTCTTTTCTGAATAAACTGCTTTTCAGAACTGCAGGATGGGCGATAACTCCAACTGCCTATTCTGGGGTGTGTGGTGGAAATTAGCTCCTTTCTGGGAATTCCACAAGAGGTAAGTTTCCTAGTACCTTGAGTTTATTTTAGAGACTGGCTTTGTGCTTTGCCTAGAAGCAGGAAGACCTTTATTTATTTACCAGCACCCATGTTAAAAAATTGGGCATGGTAGCACATGCTTGTAATCTCAGTGCTGGGGAAGCAGAGACAATTACGGGGGGGGGGGGGTGCTGCCCAGCCATTCTGGCCTTCTTGGTGAGCTACAAGGCAATGAGAGACCTGTCTTATTAAAAAAAAAAAAAAAAAAAGCAGCTTCTTATATGTGTGAGCATACTTGTACAGACACACACACATGCACCAGAATCCAAGTACAGTTTGTAGAATACATATCACTTTCTCACCATTGTAAAGAGAAATATTCCTAAGTAAAGCCATCAGGCCGGAACTATTTGTAGCTTTGCTCAGTGTCTGGGCTTGCAGCATTCTACGTTAGGAAACTATTGACACAAACCCACAGCTCTCCAATCAAAGGAAATAAAGTATTCTGGAGCTAAAATGTGATTGATCATGGCCTGGGAATTCAGATTTAGGTTTCTTGTTCCAATGTGGAAGCATTTTTATCAAGTTGCCATGGTAACAGAACAAAGAAAGTTATAAATCAAGGAAATTTTAAAGTGCATTGATGGAAACATTAATTGGGCAGTTACAGCAGGTAGAGGAATCTCAGCTACACCCCCAGGTGCTGTTTGAGAGCCTTCTTGGCACCCCCTCACTGATGGTGAAGAGGTTTGTTAAGTTAATATATTCCAAAGGTTTTTATCTGTTTATCAGGATCTTAGTCTGACTCAGAGGTGACCAAGAGAAACTGTAATTGGGCCTGAAAGCTGGCCACATTCAAATTGCCCTGGTCATTGAAGTCTTTGATTAAAATCAGCCTTTGTACACACAGCTTCTTTTCAGGAGTCTCCTGATCACAGAGATTAAGGCTCAAAACATGGCCAGGCAATAGAGCTAACATCTCATCCTAACTTGTAGATGCCTGTAATCCCAACAGTCAGGCCTTGGAGGCAAAAGGCACAGAAGTCCAAGGTTATTCTGGGTTATATATTGGGTTTGAGACTGTTATTGAGCTTGGGGGTCACAACCTGTGCCCCAAGACAGGTTTGGTTATTATTTTTTCAACAGGTAAGTTGAAAGAGTGAAATTAATACTGGAAAATAGAAAGAGAGATTTATTCAATGTTGTCACATTGGGAAGGGGGACCTACAAAGAGATTTAGTGTCCCCCATCCCTACCCCAACATGAGAATACAGGGAGAAATCCCACTTCCTTAGAGACCACTGTTTCAGTTCAATGTCAGATTGAGACACAAGTGTCTCTTTAGAGTATCTCTGCCAGGCCTGTTAAGTAACCAGCCTGGGTCTTGATGTGGGAATGCTTTTATGTATGCTGTGAATCTCAATCTTTAAATAAAGGAGCTGTTTTGAGCCATGGCAGACACCATAGAGAAAGTGGGAGGAGAGTCAGAGTTTAGGTAGGAGAAGCAGGGCGGAGTCGGGGCAGATCGAGCCAGCCGCCCAAAGAACAACATGTAAGGAACACGGATGAGCTACGGGCCGGGGCCACGTGGCCCACGGATTAATAGAAATGGGTTGATTTAAGATGTAAGAGCTAGCTAGCAATGTGCCCGAGCCATAGGCCAAACAGCATAAAGTTAATAGAAGCGTCTGAGTCGTTTCTGGGGACCCGGGCGGCGGCGCGCGGATAAGCGGTCCCTGGCAGGTCTGTGGGTCCGGGACCTCTGGCGTCCGGGACCCGAGAAAACCCACTACAACAGGGTCTATATGACTCTCTCTCCCTCTCCCTTCCTCCTTCCTTCCCTCTTCTTCCTTCTCTCTCTCTCTCTCTCTCTCTCTCTCTCTCTCTCTCTCTCTCTCTCTCTCTCTCTCTCTCACACACACACACACACACACAGGGTAAAAGAGAAGAACCAGAGAGTTAGATGCTGACCCTGGCTTGTTTGCATGCTGACATTTTCCTGCTGTTCCAATCCGTTCACAAAGCAGTCTTCAACCAGAGGGGCACTCTGGCCCACATTTCCTAAGAACAACAGACTATGTAGTGCTAGTAAACAGGAAATACAGGCAAATTATTTTATGGACCTCTTGGCTTGCACTGTGGCTCCAAAGCAAGTTCTTCAGCTTCAAATCTACACCTCTCTCAGTATGGTTAGCCTCACTGTAACACTTACTTGCAAAGCAATCAACCCCACAGGTAGGCTGGAATTGTGGGTAAGTGCTTGCCTAACAAGCAGAGGGTCCTGGCTGCGATCCCAGCAGCAGGAAAAGAGAAAGAAGGTGAGGAGATGGAGGGGGTAGAGAGGGGGAAAGAGAGAGAGAGAATATCTGCCATAATTGTGTCCTATTTTATTGGTTACGTCAGCTCACAAATCTATCCAGTGGGCATAGGAAACAGCATTTCCTACAAACTGGAAAGCATGTGTGGCATGAGTTAGTATATAGTGACTGCTGTGCCTTTAGGTACAATCCTCATTCCGGCTTCTGGTAAGGAAATCCTGGACAGAAGCTGGAGCTCTGGAGTAATTTGCAAGAGAATTGCTCTGTTCAGAATTTTTCTGCTTTTGTAAATAAAAGTTTTCTTATGTTCCCCAAACCATTTCACCATGAGGGAGATCCTCTGTTGTCCTTTTTATTTTTAAAGTAGCCCCAATCCCCACATTTTGTCCAACACTTTCATGAAGTAGGCGGCTAACCTAATGAGGCACATTGAAAGTGCATTTGTAATGTATGAAGGGAGCATTCAAAAGTATAAATTCTCAAACTAAAAGTGTCAGGCTCCTAGTAAAATAAGATGGATTTCTCTTTCTTTCGTAAATACACAGCACAGTTCAATTCCACCTTTAAAAGTCTGGTGCAGAATACTGAGATCCACAGTTTTTTCCCCTAATAGAAAACATTGGTCTAATTCCTCTTCTTAAAATGATTTAGCTTACTAAGAATGTCCCTGGCAGGCTAGGGACAGGGGCGTGACCAGAGACTCAGCAAATTAGCTGTATGGTGCCCTGGAATGAGAACACTCTCTGCATTATTTAAGAGAGCGAAGGGACAGAGTTGAGCCTTAGAATAATAACCTTTAGAGCTGAAAAGTCTCAATTCAAATAATAATTCATTGTTTCACAGATAACAGATGCAGATGTGCAAATGTGCTAGAGGTCGCAGGACATCTCTCAGTGCGACTGTGTGGTTTTGGGGGAGATGCTCAGCGGGGCACACCTGGCCTGGGGGGGGGGGGGGTAAGCTAATGCGGCTTCTCTCAATGCATTTCCCATTCATTCAGTCTGGGACCTTGGGCCACCATTTACAGCCAAGGCATGCACATCTTAGTATGAGCACAGCATATAATCAACCAACTATTGAAAGAGGCAGGTGTCTCTATACACTAAGTTTAGTGCTGTAATCAAATAAAACTTTGAATAGCACTCTGGAGTACAAATTTCATCATTGTATATTATAGTAATTAAGAGCCAAAGTGAGGAGTTTATGCAAATGAATTGGATCGGAACCTCATTGGTTGTATGTACCAGAAAGAAGTTGGTCTGCCACTAGTGACAGAATTCAGAATCACAAATAGAAAAACGATAGATAGACATTTGAGGATAGAGATTTGGTTCCATTGGTAGAGCACTCGCCTAGCACACGTGAAGACCTGGACTCAGTTCCCAACACTTCATAAGCTAGGCATGATTGGTGCCTGCTAATAACCACAGCAATTCGGAAGGATAGACAGGAAGATCGGTCATTCAAAGTTGTCTTTAACTACATAGGAAGTTTGAGGCCAATCTGGATTACATAAACCCCCTCTCTCGCACAGCCGTATCTGACAAAAAAATGACAGAAGTCATAAAGCCAGCACAGCTGCTTGACAAAGATCCAGCAAAGCTGTGCCTCATGATGGCCACCATGCCACCTTTTGGTTTTGATCTCCACGTGTTTCATACTTGGAAGACTTTTAATACTTGCACAATTTACGGATGTTAGGTTGATGGAAAATTTCTTATGCATCATTTATGCCTTCTTCCAGGAATACTACTTCTAAGATTCCCCAGGAAAGACCTGAGCATACCACCCCTTTCACTTTTAGGGAGATACCCTTATCTACTTGAAGGTCTTTCTTATGCCTTGGAGGTTGTGGCACACATAAAGAAACCAGCAGCCTCTTTATGAAACTGTGAGGTATTCTTAGAACATCTGCCCCTGCACTTACTCAGGAATAAGATAATCAAAACAAAGTAAACTTAAAAAGGTCAACAAGATTCAGTGGGCTGGAGGAGCTGGCCACAGATCAGATAACATGACTCTTTCTCACTCAGGCAATTGGGTGACACATACAGCAACAAAGTTAGATTAGCTGAAGTTACCTCTGCCCTACACAGAGACTTGATGAGCAAAGAATGGTGTGGAAAGGTGTTAAAAGAATGAGGTGCCAGGACCTCCCTTTGCTAGAAAAGTTAGCTCACGCAGAGCCACTACGGTATCATGTGATAAGGAACAAAAGAATGCCAGTATTAGTCACATATTCTATAAAGATATAAAAATGAAAACATTGTATTATGCCAAAAATTAAGTGATAACTGCAGCAGCTCTGGCCTGAGGATTTTCTTGGACACTCTGACCATTAAGAGTTAATAATCCACTGCTCAGGACATGGCAATCTCCTAGGGAGGGCTTGGAGATTTCCTTTCTGTCTTGCATTCTTGAAGCTGAAAAGCCTAGCAGCCTGAGAATGGGCTGTCATATACCTCCAGATACTTAAAAATTGAGTTAGGGGGTTGATGAGTAAAACTGATGCTGAAGGATAACTGTTTATCAATGATGACTAAACGAGGGAAAATGATTGTGAAAGATATCTCTGTTCGTCAGAGTTTATCAATGATGACTAAACTTATGACCCCAGATGTGCAAGAAAAAAGTTAAGCACATGTTGGAAACAAAAATGATATGACCTGTGTCTTAGAACAACATGTATACATCACTGATTACTGAATTCTGTACAAATAAAGAAGCACTCTGGCTTCAAGTCAGTCAGGGTGGAAGGTTCTCACCATCACTGTGGTCTGTCTCACTCCTTCCCTCATGTACTCCTGGCCTCCTCTGTCAACCACTGGGCCAGGCCCCAAGCCTCAATAATAACAGTAATAAAACACTTTGTGAGCTGAGTCCTTGAAGAATGGCCTTAAACTGTGATTGCTCTGTGCTGGGCATGGTGATCTCTTGTTACCCCAGCTAGACTCTGCATCTAATTCTGCCTCCTGTATGACCATCTTCTATCTTGCTAAACACTCAGTGTCAGTTAGCTGGCATCTAGAATACCATGGTCTGTGCCTTGCCACTGTTGAGGTACCACAATAGACAAGAGATACTATCATAAAAAAAAATACTCTTCTTTCCTCTAGTAAAAGTCACCACCAAGTAAGAAGAAGAAAAAAATAACCCTAAAGATTCTGAGTGACATGAGAACCCATGTTTAATCCCCATAATCCATTAAACAGGCAACAGTGTCGTGCTGATGGGGATTTCTGGAGTGCATAAGCCAACAACTAATTCCCCAGACTGCAAGCTGGTGAGAGACTGTCCTTAAAGAAAATGAAGTGGGAAGTTCCTGAGAAATGACATGCTGTCCAGGTTGACAACTGGTGTACATGTCTCACACACTCACACAAACATATACATACTCATGTACAAGACTCTACAAAGCCAGCCAACTCAACCTCATGATTGCAAGGGGCTAAAATTTTACAGAACCAAACTATCTTGGGCCATTTTTTTTTTATCCTAAGGTCATCTATTGCCCACTTTTGTGTCTGGTTTTAACATCTCTGTAACTATAAAAGTCTTTAAAACATGTTCCCAGTTGACTACCATGTTCTATAAATCCAACAGCTAAGGGTGTCACCAGACCACACCTACAAGTTTACATGCTCTGCTTTGCACACACGGCGACAGCATCTGTACACTTACTTCCCACTTTGCACACTTGGTTCCCACCAATGAATTTGGCAAATGCTGTGAGTTATAATTTTGTTTATTCTGCAACTAACAAAATCTTATGAAACTATTTCCACAGTAGATCACATCTTTTGGAGCAAACATGAATCCATGTGCCTAAGCCATGGTCAATCATACTGGCTCCAGAATAAACTCTCTTACTTCCTTTGAGGGAAGAGCTGCATTTGGGGTCAACAGTTCCTGCGTCCATTCCTTCCATAGATGTAAAGGGGACAGACTATGACTCTTCTCTTTGGAGGCCAGCTTCAAGCCCTGACTTTTACGTGCTTATTAAACTTATTATTTTTCAAGTGACACAGGTGACAGTCTGATATCTACAGGAGTGGGGATGGCTGATAGGTCTCCAGGTCACCCTCCCAGCACGGGCTCAGAAATGTTACAAATAGGTTTCTTACCCAGTTCGGCCAGAGGTCCAGACCCACAGACCTGCCACCCCAGAACCCTTAGCCGCCCACTGCTGCTTAGGCCTCCAAAATAACTCAGACACTCATATTATCTTCATGCTGTTTGGCCTATGGCTTAGGCACATTGCTAGCTAGCTCGCCACTCTCTGGCCTTCATGGCACGGCTGTGGGTGATTCTATTCTCTGATATTCCAGGCTGATTTCATTAAATATACAATATAGCACCACAGTCATAGTGTTTCATTACCGTAATAGAAACCCTAACTAAGAAAGGCATGAACTCTTCAATCTAGGTTTCCAGAACTCTCTCTCCTCTGAGTGCCTCAAAGCTCAGCCATGTAAGGAGGGAATGTCACCCTGAAGATTTGTCCTTACCTTCCATATTTAAAAGTGAATCCTCCCTCTCTCTGCTCTGTGTCCATGCCTTTCTGCCTCTTACCTGCTTCTGTGATGTGGGAATGTCTTTGGGGCGGGGGGGAATTATTAAGGAACAGGTGAGCCACAGGCCACATGGCAGACAAATTAATGAAAATGGGTTAAGATGAAAGAGCAAGCTAGCAATGTGCCTAGTCATAGATAGGCCAAACAGCATGAAGTAAATTTAAGTGTCTGAGTCATTTTGGGGGCCTGAGCAGCAGTGGGCGGCTAAGGGGTCTGGGACAGCAGGTCTGTGGGTCTGGACCTCTGGCCGGACCCAGCCAGAGAAACCTATTTGTAACAGATGGCCCCTTCCTCTGACTCTAGTTATGTCAAGTGGACATTAAACTACCCAGGACAATACCTGTTGAAAACAACAGCCCTGGGGTAAGAGGACCAGGAAGTAAAAGAAGCATGGAAAGGAGAACTTTCTACTGAAAGCCAAAGATGGAGAAACATCTACAGAAGGGGGAGAGAAGGAAGGAACCATCAAGCAGCAGGTGAGACAGAAGTATACATATGGCGGTGGGGTAAAGAGGACAGGACGTGGTCCAGCCATCCTGTCCTGACCAGCCTTTGTGGACTGGCTCGTGAGGTCACTCAAAGGTTCTCAGAGGCACCTTCTCTACTGAGGATGTTGCATCCACATAGAGAGAAGCTGGGAATATTCCTTTTCTCTCTTCTTCTTTCTGACCTCACAAGGGCTAAGAGCCAGTGTAGAAAAGAACTAATGAGTCAAAGTCCAACTAGAGGGAAATTAACTCTCCTGATACCTATGGAGGAAGCCAAGGGAGGAACTCAGTTGATGGAGTGCTGGCTTCTCACACAAACCTCTAGATTCCCTCCACAATGTCACATACACTAGGTATGGTGATACACTGATGTGATCCCAGCACCTGACAGGCAGAGGTAGGAGAATCAAGTTCAAGGTCATCCTTACTACACAGTGATGAATTCAGTGCAACATGCAATACACGAGATCCTATTTAGAACAACACTAACAGCTATAGTAGCTGGCAAAGAAATATAACCTTGAACAAAGCTAGATAAACCATGGCTAGTGTTCTGAATTAAACACACTAATTGGTAGTTAGAAGACCTTCCATTACCTAAAGGTAGCTGTGGTCCTCTAGAAGCAAGAGACTAATTAGCGGAGTGTAGGAGCAAGTCAGACAAAAATAAAGAATGCCTAATGATGACACCCCAGGGTTGTGCTCCAGAAACTCAATAGCTACAAAAGGACAAAGACGTTGAACTAATGTCCTTATCTTAGGTGAGCATGGATGTTCTTGTTGTCAGGGAATTACAGGTGAAATCTAACAGAAATATAAAATACCCTGACACTGAAAGAGCTGACTCCAGGTGTCAGACTCTTCCCTGATCCTGTCAACGGGCCACTTTCCTTTCATCCACGCTGTCTAAAAACCAAGCCAAAACCAAAATAAAACCAGTTGGAACTGGGAGTTGAGTACAAGTGCTGAGGTCTTTTTATTCCTCCCTCCAACTAGTAAACGCAGGAACAACATTCCTAGTGCCTGAACACGATAGAAATTCACTAGCCCTGCTGAGCTCAGAGTTCAGGTACAGGGGAACTTCTCTGAGCAGTGTGGGAGGAGGCTGTGTGGGCACCTAAAGCTCTGGGTCCTCATTCGGTTTACCACTTAGAACTCTGTTCCCTATGGCTGTGTTAGATACATCAGGTATCAGCGGGTTAAAGACCACTGACACTGGGCTCCTCCCTCATTAGCAACCTATACAAGCAGAAACTGAGAACTGCAGGATCAAGGGTTAAAAAAATGGGATCTGGGTCTAACCTCAGAGTTGCACTTTCTAAACCTCCTCCAAGACACTATCTAAGCAGTGGGGTTACTACTACTAATAATACTAAATAGTCTTTACTGTGTGTCTTAGGTTTTCTATTGCTGTGACAGACACTATGTCAACAGCAACTCTTAAAATGAAAGCATTTAATGGGGGGGGGGCTTATTTACAGTTTCAAAGGTTCAGTTCATTATCATTATGGTAAGGAGCATGGCGGCATGCAGGCAGCCGTGGTGCTAGGAAAGTAGCTGAGCATGTTACATCTTTCAGGCAACAGGAAGCCAACAGAGACACTGGGCAGTATCCTGAACATAGAAAACCTCAAAGCCTGTCCCCACAGTGACACATTCCTCTAATGAGGCCATAACCACTCCAACAAAACCACATCTCATAATCGTGTCACTTCCTATCAGGGACCAATTACACTCAAACTACCCTGGTATGTTATCCCCTCTCTTAAGAGTGACTCCAAATGAGCCTGTCAATCACATTGACAGGAAAACTACCCCTCAGGAAGCTGTGCTTAGAAGCCTTAGAAATCAGCTGTGTGATGATGGTGAGCGCCTTTAATCCCAGCACTCAGGAAGCAGAGGTAGATGGATCTACACGAGTTCCAGACCAGTCTGATCTACAAAGCTAATTCCAGGACAGCCAGGGCTACACAAAGAAACCCTGCCTTGAAAAAAAATCTTAGAAATACATCCTAGGGTTGGTGATCCAGCTCTGTAATCTTTACACTTGAGAGGTAAAGGCAAGCAGATCAAGAATTGAAAGCCAGCCTAAGCTACATAGTGAATGTGAGGCCAGCATGAGACCCTGTGTCAAAACAACAGCTGAATAAATAAAAAGTCACAGTGGGGCCACTAGCCACTCACCCTCTGAGAGTGTTTTCCTTTAGTACAATGCCCACCTTCAGTCTTGAGTGTCTTGCTTTACTTGTAATAAACTCTACCTTTCTACTATGTTATAGTCTGTGTGTCTCCTACTAATTATTTCAATAAAGAGCAAGAAGCCTTGGAGCCAACCACCAACCAGAACAAAAGATCCTAGTTGTATAACTTCAGGACTGAAGGTCTTTCCTGCTGCTTGTCAGAGCTCATATCCCTCACCACTCTGTCCCCTCCACCTTCACACAAGCACAGAGTCTGCATATATCCCTCCTGCATCTCAAGTATCTTTCCAAGAAGAACTCTTTAAGCACGTTTCTGATTGGATCAGATCCATCCCAGATAACCACCTTTTCTTAAATTCAGGTCTATCATCTGACATGGTAACCTGGCAAGAATGAAGATATCCCAAAGAGACACTGTATCCTCCCTTTGTTTAGTAGACTGTGGAAACAATGGATCCCAAGAATTTGGGAAAGAAGGAAACATTTGAAGCCTTGTTTCATTCAAAGAAAGGCCCCATCTTCCAGGAAAAGATTTCACAGAGTTTTGACAACTTACAACATCACTTTTCAGGACAGACGAGCTGAGACAATGATAGATTCAATGATGGGCAAGACCATACCTTGACCAGTACTGCTCAGTGATGCATACTTACTGTCCTCCATTTCGATCTGAAATCAGGACATGAAAGGTAGGATTAATATATCACTGGACCTCTGTTTCTCTTCCTGAGTGGTTATAAATAGTGACAAGTGGAGACCTCATCACTACACAGAGTATTTCAGAAGTTCTAGTGTGGATTCTAGTGTTTGTGTAAATGAATTACCTAGAGCCTCAATCCCGGGAAGCTAACTAAATTGAAGTATATTGGTGTGTAAGAACAAGAGTAACTATTAAATCTATGGAGAGGGTAGATATTCCATCATCACACAAACCAATATTGTAACTGAACAGTTTTCCCCCACCACACCCTGGGGAATTTGGCAATATCTGAAGGAACTCAGGGTTGTCACCTACAGATTTTACTGGAATTCTCTGGGAAGAAGACTGGGCGACTAGTTAGCATTCTTTCAGGACCAGACATACAAACCCAAAAGAGAAATCATCTGTTCTGAAGTGCCAACAATGAGGAAGCCTGCCTCAGTATCTTGGGATATATTTTCTACAAAAGTCAATCAATCTTGTGAAACAGAAACAGGCAGATCTCTGTAAGTTTGTGGCCAAACTGGTCTGCAGAGTGAGTTTCAGGACAGCCAGTGCTACACAGAGAAACCTTGTCTTATAGACAGACAGACAGACAGGCAGGCAGGCAGGCAGGTATGTAGGTAGGTAGGTAGGTAGGTATGTAGGTAGGTAGGTAGGTAGGTAGATAGGTAGATTGATTCCAAGACTCCAAGCAAACAGCAGTAACAGGAAATATACTATAGAAGCAACCAGAAGTAAGAGTTAAGGCTGGGGCATAGCTTCGGGGAAGGCTCTGGCCTAGCACGTGTGAAGCCCTGGGTTCCATCCCCAAGAGCAAGGGAATAAGAGGACGGGAAGGAGCATAAGAGGAAAAAGAAAGAAAGAGAACAAGGAAGGGAGAAACAAAGAAGAGGAGAAGGAGGAAGGTGACAAAGAGGAGAGAGGAGACTCATGTGAGTGAGCGAATTTGCCCTTGGAAAGAATGTAAGGTACTGTGACACACCCTTACACTACATCGCAGCATCTTGTAGTGGCTACGGTTTGAGTGTGTGACTACTCAACACAGCATATCCCAGACAGACATACCCTGTGACCAAGTCAGCAGCAGCACAGTATGAGCCAAAATGATACGGACAACTTCTATCTTAAGAGGAAACAAACCCTCAGGTTCCTTTTCTTTCCTCTTAACAAGCAGGAGTGTGGACAGTCTATAGCCCAGCCTGCCTTGCTTGAAGACAAATCTGTGTGGTCAGCACACACTTTCCCAAAGATCCAGAAACACAGGGCTTAGGCTTCCTGGTCAAGTCTACCCACTATCACACTATGATTGTTTTCCAGTAAAATTTTGGTTGTGAGACCCAGGGAGATGACTCAGTCCGTGAAGTTTGCTTTACATGCCTGAGGACTTGTAGCTTCTGGGAGTTGGATTTCTTTAAGAGTGTAGCCCCTGGCAATCCCACCAAGCTCCACAGGAAGGCTGCACATCCAAGAATATATAGTTAACACAAATTGGCTTGATAGGTCTTTAAAAAAGTAAAAGAAGACCAGATGTAGACTAGGGACCAGGGTGGGGATGGTGATCTGGGATGAGATGAAAGGATGGAACATGCTCAAAATGCTCAATAAGCTAATATAAAATTTAATTAAAAATAGAAAAAATGAGATATTTAAAAAATTATGAACTCTAAAAAAAGAAAATAAATAAGAAGCCCACAGATGTAGCTCAATTAGTAAAGTGTTTGCCTAGCATGAACGAAATCCCACAGTTTATCCCCAGCACTTCATAAAACCACCATAGTATCTCATATAATCCCAGCACTTGGGAAGATCAGAAGTTCAAAATCATTCTTGTCTACACAGTAACTTCAAGGCCAGCCTACACGATATTAGATCCTGTTTCTATAAATAAATAAGCCAACCAACAAACAGAAATCATACACCTTATGCATAGTACTACTCTATATGGTTTTACTGGTGAAAGGGTTCTGGCTTCTCACAGCTGTATCCCACCTTACAAGCCACTAATGCATGCAAATTGCATGCAAAGTGTGTGCATTCTCCTAGTTATCAGCCCAGCACTTCGGGTTTTTCTTGCTTTCATCAGCTAGTCCAAGTCCCATTTTCTATCCACTAAAAAGCTCCCCGAGGTCCCTGCCCTTCAGTCAGCTCTCATAAGACTCTGGCAGGCGTGTAGCATGCAAACCATAAACCATCCTGGCTGTGACTAGGATTCTTAAGGGAAAAGCACATGTCCCGGGGACAGAGCCTGTGTCTCTGACCTCCTTGCCCCCACTCAGCACCAACTGCACCAGACACACAGGCTGCCATTCTCAAAGGCAGCTTTGGCCCAGCTAGTGTTCTTGACTCTAGGAAGCCCCGCCAAGGACAATTAGTGAGTCTTTACACATACCTTTTTCCTTTCATTATTTCTTGGCATCTAATTATGTAAGAAAGAGCACTGTGACAAGCAGAGAGCACTTTCACAGCACAGGGATGAGGGGGGTTACATGGCTGGCCTCTCTGGCATTAGAAAAACAGCCGACCTGAGGAACCAGCCCCTCCTCATCTGCTGGTTGAGGGTACGGCTTTATTTTCCATAGCAGCGTGTTTATGTTTCATTTTCAAGGTGTGCTTTTCATTCATAACCACTTTCCCTCTGACCTCACTAAATCCCTTCTCACTGTCATTTCCCCTGAACCAAATGGTCTCCAGTCACAAATATCACCTAGAAGCCAGATGCCTCTAAGGGCCATTCTCCCAGGCCAAGAGACTGTGTTCTCACAATCTGCAACTCTTCTACTCAGTGCTTCCCATGACCAGGGAAAATCATCACATCTGCTTCCGTTTCTACCCTCAGGATCTGTTGTGCAGTGTATGGAAGTGAGGAAGGCCTAAGAACCAGGCTGGGATATGGCTTGGCCAGTGAAGTGTGTGCTAAGCAAGCATGAGAACAAGAGTCTGAGTCACCAGAACCCACTTAAAAGCCAGGTGAGACGGTGATGTCTGTAAGCCCAGCACTGGGGAGAGAGCAAGTGGAGGATCCCAGGGCTTCCTGGCCAGCTGATGTAGCCAAATCAGTGAGCTCCAGTTCAACGAGTGACCCTGTGGTAGTTTGAATGTAATTGGCCCCCATAGGGAATGGCATTATTAAGAGGTGTGGCTTTGTTGGAGTAGAAATGGCCTTGTTGGGGGAAGTGTGTCACTGTGGGGGGCCAGCTTTGAGGTCTCTTTTGCTGAAGCTTCACTCAGTATGACATTCAGTTGACTTCCTGTTGCCTGTAAGATGTAGGACTCTCAGTTACTACTCCAGCACCTTGTCTTCCTGTAGGCCACCATGTTCCCCACCATGATGATAATGGACTGAACCTCTGAAATTGTAAGACAGCTTAAATTAATTTTTTCTTTATAAGAGAGCTATGGTCATTGTACTTCTTCACAGCAATAGAAACCCTAACTAAAACAGACTCTATCTCAAAAAATAAATTAAGGAAAATTTCTGAAATCAACTCTGGGCCTACACACACAAACACACACACACAATGTCTAGGCAGATGTGTTCCTTTAATCTTTTTTAAAAAGAAAGATTGTATTTGTTTATTTTTGACATTTTTGAGACAGGGTCTCATTGTATAACCCTGGTTGCCCTGGAGTTCACTGTGCAGATATGACTGGCCTGGAACTCACAGAAGTCTACTGCCACTGCCTGCTGAGTGCTTAAGACTAAAAGTCACACCACTCGTTACTGGCCATGTTCAAGCTTTTGATATTTCAACATGGTATTATCATAAATCTGCAAGTTTATACTTACGATCTAAGAAATGCAGTTAAAAAAAAAAAAAACCTTAAAAAAATAAATCTTATGCTGGGCATGGCAGCACATGCTTTTAATCTCAGTACTCCAGAGGTAGATACAGGAGGATCTCTGTAGGGATTATGTTGTTCCATTGTAAATAATTGTCCCCGCCTATGAGTTTAATAAAAAGGGCTGATTGGCCAAAGGCAGACAGGAAGTGTGGGCGGGGCTACCAGACTAAGAAGACTCTAGGAACAGGCGGAACAGAGTAGAATGCCAGAAAGAAGCCAGAAGAAGCAGAGGACAACTATGTTGCTCTGAGAAAAGGTACCTAGCTGCATGGCTGAACAGGATAAGAGTCATGGGTTAGATTAAGGGTAAAGAGTTAGCAAGTTAAATGCCTAGGCCTTAGGCCAATCAGCCTAAAACTATTGAAAGCATCTATGTGTCTCTGTGGGTCTGTGGGTCTGCAGGCCTAAACTTTGAGGCTAGGCCCGAAAGTCTGGGACAGAAACCTCCTACTACAGATCTCTGTGAGTCTGAGGCCAGCCTGCCCTATAAAGTGAATTCCAGAACATCTGGGGCTATTACACAGAGAAGGCTTGTCTTGAAAAAAACATAAACAAAGACAGATAAATAGATAAATAAATAAATCTTATAATGCTTTAAGTAATTTTACAAGTTTGTGTTGGTGAACACTCACTGATAACCTCATCTAATCTCTGTGTGTGTGTGTGTGTGTGTGTGTGTGTGTGTGTGTGTGTGTGTGTGTGTGTGTGTGTGTGTGTTGGGGTGTCAGGGTGGGGGCTTGGACAGGGGAGTCTCATATAGCCCAGGGTGCCCTTAAGTTTCTGATCCTGGTCTCTACTTCTTTAGTGCTGGGATTACATCCAGTTCATGTGGTGTTGAGGAGCCAACTCTGCATCTTGTGTATACTTCCCAACTGAACTCTGCCCACTCTTTAAAATATTGCCTTCTCCCCACCTACCCAGTACTGGGAATTGAACCCAGAGCCTCGCACATGCTCAGCAAGCACTCTACTGGGCCGTTTCCTTAGTCTTCATATTTTTACCATAAACACCAAATTAACAGATACTTTGAGTTAGATGTTTCTTCCCAAAGTTCATGTGTTTCAAACAACATCCCGAGAATTCTTATGTTAATAGTCTTTGAAGACAAGGCCACAAGGAGGTGAAGACTTAGATGAGGTCATGAACCTATGGCACCAGGATGGCACTGGTGGCTTTATGCAAACAGGAAAGACACACGCTGACATGCTGGTTTTGCCACTTTGTCTGCTATGTGACGCCTCCACCTTGTGACAATATAACACCAGGCCTACACCCAGTGACAAGCACATGTCAGGCCAAACTTACTGACTTCCCAGACTTGGGAATAGTGAGGGGTGTGGACATTGAGGATTTTTCCAGCCTCGGTTATGCAGTTAGAGCAATAGAAAATGAAGTAAGATGACTTTGTCCTTGGAAAAATAATTCAAACACTTGAAAAAAAAAACATTCCATGAGTTACAGTGTCTACTTTGTTCTTTGCAGAGCAGGAGCTGTTGCCTAGTAATCTATGTAACCCTAGCGGTAGCCTGACCTTTAATAGTTGATCAAGGCAAGAGCATCGGACATAGTTTCGCATGGTCTTCCCCTTCAAAGGAAGACACTAGTGTAGAGTGAACTACACCAAGTAGGAGTTAATTCCCAATCCTGACATAGGTGGGGCTTACCTTCCAAAATCAACAGTAACTCAACCCATCTCCATATCCTGACCACCCTACTGTTACCCTTCAACACAGTACAGACAGGTACTTCTGGAGCCATGATTCAGGATGCTAAGCTAAGATACAGGCACGGTCCTTCTAATTAATTAAGCTGGGTCATGTCAATGAAGATAGAGATGTGTTATTTCAGCTTTATACAGAAATACCTCGTGACTGCCCGCTCTCTGCACTCTATGAATCATACTGAAAATAAGTGATTTAAAGTCCTCCTGGATTGTGCCCAGGAGGGTCTATTGATGTGGCTGGCTATCAATTGCTGCTTTATATCAATGCTAATGGAAGGAAATGCAATCCAAAATCCTGGTCTGGGGGAAAATAAAAGAGCGGTGTCCATTGATTAAATTTACTTGAAAGCCTGACTTATTTGTTGACCAAAGGTCACATTTCTGAATGAATCACGTGCCTTCAAGAAGCTGCCAGTAAAATGAGAGTACATTTTAGACAACACTGAAAACATTTCTTCACTTCAGTTAACATCTGTGGTGTCAGGTACTGGCCTTCCCAGTCAGTACTTTGGGCTCTATGGAGTCTACCTGCTCAAGGCCCAAGCCAATGTGCTTAGATCCCAGAGCACAGAGCAGACTGTCAAAAGAGCGTTGTAGGGTTTGACTGGTACAAACAAATGAGGCTTAGGCCTTGAACCCCAGAACCTGTACAGAAAAGAACAGGTATGGTGGATCACACATGTAATTCCTGCACTGGACGGTTGAACACAAGAAGTTCCCTGGGCTTATTGGCTGTCCAGTCTACCTGAAGCAGCTAGTTCTAAGCCTGTCAGAGATCCTAACTCAAAAGAGAAGGTGGAGAAGGATGCTAATGCACAGCTTTAATCTCAGCACTCAGGAGGCAGAGGCTGGTGGACTGTAGGCCAGCCAGGGCTATGTAGTGAGACCCTGTGTGGTGGTTTAAAAGAAAATGGCCTGTAGTTGGACTTCCCTTTTGGCTGCAGCTCAAAAACAATGACACAGAGACTTATCAATTATGGAAGCTTGGCCATTAGCTTAGGTGTGTCCCACTAGCTTTTATAACTTAAATTAATCCATATTTTTATTAACCTACATTTTATCATGTGGCTTTTACCTCTTTCCCATTCTGTATGTCTGGCTCATTCTATGTCTCAATGGCATCTCCTGTGTGCCTTGAGTACATCTTCCTCTCTCTGCTTAGAAATCTTGCCTATCTCTTCTGCCTAGCTATTGGCTGTTCGGCTTTTTATTACACCAAATCACAGCAGCACATCTTCATACGGTGTACAAATAATCCACAACAACAGCCCACAAAGGAAGTGGCACTGTTCAGAGGTGTGACCTTGTTGGAGTATGTGTGGCCTTATTGGAAGAAGTATGTCACTGGGTGGGGGGCACTTTGAGAACGCTTATGTTCAAGCTACACCCAGCGTTATGGTTCACTCCTTGTTGCCCGAGGATCAAGATGTAGAACTCTCAGCTCCTTCTCCAGCACCATGCCTGCGTACTACCATGTTTCCTGCCATGATGATATTGAACTAAACCTCTGAACTGCAAGCCAAGCCCAATTAGATGTTTCCTTTATAAAAATTGTTGTGAGCATGGTATCTCTTCACAGCAACTGAAACCCTAACTAAGATACCCTGTCTCCAAAAATAAATAAATAAAAGTAAAAAAAAAAAATACAAAAGAAAGTGGGCAGTGCCTGAGGACTGGCATGCAAGGTTGATCTCTGACCTTGGCACTCATGTATACCCACCAACACATATGTGTGTCTAGATAGATACAAACACAGAGACAACGTGTACTACTAGGAATATCTGTCCTCGGTCACAGCTGCTCTAGTGCCTTGTCAGTCTCTGACAAGGGTGGCTGTAAATACTCAGCATGTGGGCACCGACTGGGCTGCATCTGGGTGTGGATGCCATTTGAAAATTCTAGAGGCTTCCATCAAATTAGTTAGAAATCACGGTAGCTCTGAAATCCTCGAGGGAGAAGCAGGAACTAAACAAGAGAGGCAGAGACAGAAAGAGCCAGAATACTGCATGAAGGAGCTCTGTAAAGCAGAGCTCGCTTTCCTCTGCAGATCTCATGTGGCTTTGGACAGAGCTGCCTGCATAAGTGTCCAGTGACCCGGTTTATACTACAAGTGATTCTAGCATACATTGGTAGTCATTAAGTATTTGTGAGTGTGTGAATAAAACATGAATGGATTCCGCTGAAGGCCTAAGTGGATTTTCTTACCTTCTGCTCAACAAAGATTAGGGGCTCAAGGAGAGAATGCACCTCCATTGTAAGAGAGGTCACTTAATCCAAAATTATTGCATACAGAATCCCGCCTCGTGTGTCCAGACTTTCTGGCTTTTCATTTATAAGCACATCCCAGATCTAGAGTTCCATATGAGGCCACCAAAGGTGACTAGATCTTTTCTCCTTTAGTTGTTGCTATTCTGAGACAGTATCTCATATAACCCAGTCTGCTCTGAAAATGGCTACAAAGCTGAGGCTGACCTTGAATTTTTTTTATTCTCCTGCCTCTACCTCCCAAATGTTAGGATTTCAAGCCCAAGCCTAAGCCACCATGTCCAGCCTTGTTTCAGTCTGTTTGCTTGTTTGTTTTAAAGGCAAGGTTTTATGTATCATTGTGTATATGAGCTTCCTGCCTCATATACTACTATCAATGTGTACACATGGTACCTGAACTTTTCTCCAATTATGTTAAGCATCATTCCAGGCCAGCTAAGATGTTTATACCGTATTCACCCCAAGACCTCCATTTTTACTGTTCCTTCTCTCTAACTTTCCTTGTTCCCAGACTAATGGAAAGGTTGTCATCCTTCAACTATGTCTTCACAGAAATAAAACACAGAAGGGAACTTTTCAGGCACATACAGGAATATCCATATTAGTCTTTTCCTTATTTTTTTTAATTGAAAAAAATGACAAATTGTAGTGGACAGGTCTACAATCAGATTCAGGCACTTGGGAATGCAGGCCCCTATTTGTGAGCCCAAGGTTTTTCTAATTAAGCAGGATCCCAGGATGGAAGTTTCTAGAACTTCTCTTGTGTTTTCCACACTCAAAATAAGAAACACAAACAGCCTATCATTGTATAGTATACTAGGTCACCACGTTTATGACTGATATGCAACACTCGATGGTTGTTTATAGGAATGTTTAGCCAAACATATGTTTTCAGTTCCTGGAATTCTGATGACAAAATGTTGCCAGAACCCTTTTCTATTCCTGCAGACTCTCATCTTTTCAGGCTCAGTGTGTGGTGGCTGCTCTTCTACACATAAACTAAAGAGTATGGAAACTTAGATGAGATGAACTCCAGATCTCACATCACGGTTCAGACCAACTTCCAGGTTAAAGTTTCAACTTTTCTGTCAAATCCTAAGATGAGCCCACAATCATCCCTGGGTGACTTCCAAATCTGTTTATAGAATGAGGGGAATTCTTGGGCTAGATATAAAATAACTGTGAGTTTCCTGATGTGGTATCTCTGCTATTATGGGTGGCTTTTCCCAGAGCTACATGACCAAGCATTTATTCCCAGAACACTGAGACAGACCAAAGAAACAAGTCCACAAAAGTCTAGCTTTGTGGTCTGCTGGACTCACCAGGCTTACTTACAGAGACATGAATGGGTGGCTCAAAGGCAGCAGCATCAGCAAAACACCATCCTTAGCATGAGTGATGATTCACAAAGGCTGCAAATCTGAAGCTTGTACAAGTGCATCTTCTTTCTTCAACCACTGTTTCTGGCTTTTATAGTCTGGTGGAGGGTTCTATTAACCTTGTAACTTCTGCAGCTTTCTAAGCCTTTTTTATAGTTCAGAGCTTCCCAAGTTTTAGAAGTCCCTCCTCTGGCAGAAGAGACTGCTTCAGTTCTGAAAAAATGACTATTAGAACCTATTGTAATGGTCTCTCTGGGTCCATTTACTCTGTAGCCCAGGCTGATCCACTACTGTTTCTGCTGCTTCAGGTATGACTCACTGGCTTTGGTAGTACTCAGAAGTAAAAGCGGTGCAAAGACTCAGTAACAACGGAATCTACTTCCTTGAAATTCCCACTTGATCAAGCCCACAGAAAGCAACTTTTAGAGTAAAGTTTGTGACCAGCAAGCCCAAGCCAATGGACTCTGAGCCATAGCGACATTTGTAGAGTAAAAGTTTTTAACTCTGTAGAGTTTAAAAGGGTTTCTCTGGCTGAGGGAACTGTTGGAAGTCACTGACAAACCCAGAAATGTCTTGCCCTTTCAATCCTCCAATAAATGATTCATGGGATGCATTTGAAGGTACTGGGTGCTTTTTTAACGGTTTTCCTGGAACTTATGATTTCTGAACAGTCTTTAAAGACCAGAAATAGGTACACAGAGCCAGAAGGCATTCAGAATGCTCTATGTCTGCTATGCTTGTTTTAGAAAAGAGCCACTGATAAAGAAATATATTCTTTAAAGATGCTAGATAAAACATAAGTGTTGAGGCTTAAGGATCATAGGTTATTATAAAAAGCAATTGTCATAGGTTATTATAAAAAGTACTAATGGTAATCAAAGAATTTTTCTGTACATTTCTGGAAAGATCCATGAATTATTTCCTTTGCCTACTTAATTTTTCTGTATATTTTTGAGATAGGGTCTCATATTACTCAAGCGCTGATAGATTTACTCTCTAGCCCAGGCTGATCCTGGACTTAGATACTACTGTTTCTATCTCTCTGGTGTTAGAGCTGAACCACCACATCCAGCAGGGTTGCTTGCCTATTTTTATCCAGGGTCATTTTCTTGGCTAAAAATTTATCTTCCGGAGGTGGAGACTGTGGCTCCATCGGTAGTGTATTTGCATGGCATGGCTGAAGCTTTAAATTCTGTTCCCAGCAGCCTGTAACTGGGCATAGGAGTGCATATCTATAATCTCAGCACCCAAGAGATGGAGGCAGGAGGATCAGAATTTCAGGGTCATCTTGTCTTCATGGTTAAGTTTGAGGCCATCCTGGAATATATGCCTGTATATATATATTTTTTAAAAAAATGCTCCCTTGTAATTTAAAAAAATAGCCAATGGCAGTTATGAAAGCCTGAGAGAATGTAAAAAATAGCAAAGAGTCTCAGAGTGAGGTATCTCAGTTACATTTGTGTTCCAAAGGTTGGAGCCTGCCTCCTTTTTTTTATGGTGGGAAGGAACCAAGTGTGATTTGTTTGAGGGGTACTACACTGAAGGATGCTAGCTGATGGGTACTATGTGTATGTCATGCTAAGAGGGCTTCACTCCCTGGCACAGGCTTCTCTACCTGCCATTGCCAATGTCTGGCACATAGTAAGGACTCCAGAGAATGAATGCACTAAGTCCAGATTGGCCAAAGAACAGAGCCACGTTTGTTTTGTATAAAGAAGGCATGTAAATAAAATGCTTGTATCCATACAAGCATTCCATAGGCTCCCTTAGCTGGCATCTGGGGAAGGAGAAGGTATTTGAAAGGCAAGCTTCATCAGGTAGTGGCACACACCTTTAATCTCAGTACTTGGGGGCCAGAGGCAGATGCAGATCTCAGTTAAGTTGGAGGCCAGCCTGGTTTACAGAGTGAGGTCTAGGAAATGGGGGAGGGAGGGGCGCTGTCTCAAAAGAAGGAAAGAAATAAAGGAAGAAAGGAAGGGAGGGAGGGAGGGAGGGAGGGAAGAGCAAACAAACTAAGGAATGAAATACAGTTCCATTTTGCAAAGCAGCTATTGCTTTGCACAACAGACTCAACATATTAAGTCCTTGGGGGCTTGTGCTTATGTGTCCAGTGCCACAATAATGACAGTGATGATCAGCCCATGGTATGGTTGAAGAGTAGAATGGAATACCACATAAGTGGCCTGGCCTGGAGCAGAATTGCACTTCCTGAGAGTTTCCTTCTTAAACACACCTACCTGCCAGCCTTCATCCTTTTCCTTTCCTCTCAAGTGAGCCAAGTTGAAAAAAAAAATGATTAACAACTGGAAACATTTCTTCCCATTTTAAAGTATGCTCCACAGTGATCTAGCAACATTCGCTTATGATCATATTAGAACCAGATGGTTAGAACCTATTCTGAACTGCAGAGTCCCATCTACTGGCTGCGTTAGCACGATGGCTCAGTGAGGCTGGCCAGGCAACCCTGAAGACCTGAACTCCACCCCTGGACTCCAGTTAAGAGTAAATAGAGAGAACCCAACCTGTAAGTTGTTTTCTGGCTTCTTATGTGCACAGTGGCACATGCGCACCAGACACACACACACACTCATTAATAAGTAAAGTAGTTATATTTTGATTTTGTTTTTGTTATTGAAGTGTCTATGTACTGTAAGAGTTTGGAAATTTGTATTCACCTTTTCACAGACAGACCACTCGTGTGGGAATGTCTAATATCAATCTTTAAATAAAAGAACTGTTTTGGCCCACGACAGCCACTATAGAAAAAGTAAGAGGAGAAATCACAACATAGGTAGGAGAAGCAGGGCGGAGTCAGGTCAAAACAGATCAAGCTAGCTGCCAAAGAAGAAACATGTAAGGAACTCAGGTGAGCCACGGGCCACATGGCAGACAGATTAATGAGAATTGAGGGTTGAGTTAAGATGAGAGCTAGCTAACAATGTGCCTAAGTTGTAGGCCAAACAGTATGAACTTAATATAAGTGTCTGAGTCATTTCGGGGAGCCTGAGCAGCGGCAGGCGGCTAAGCAGTCTGGGACCGCAGGTCTGTGGGCCTGGACCTCCAGCCACCCAAGGCCCAAAAGCCTTATTGTAACAGACCATTGTTCGGAAAAAATCTTTAGCTGCGTGGATATGACAGATCATTCCACCATCAGTCCTGGTGGTCCCAGGGGGCCTTTGCCCCGAGGGATACAACGTTTTACATTAAGATGACAATTTGAAAGCTGGGTATGGTAATACACCTGCACATCTGCAATCTCAGCACTTGGGAGGTAGAAGCAGGAGGATCTGGAGTTCAAAGCTAGCTTTGATTGCAAATCAAGTTCCTTGATGCTCTGTCTCAATAAAAGCTATGATGACATGATGACAATGGAGTTGGAGAGATGGCTCAGAGGACCTGAGTGTAGATGGAGTTTCTGTGTCTCAGCAATCACTCCCAAATAACCATTCAGAGATGTATTAATTATAAACAATTGGCTAAAAAGGCTTGCTACTAGCTAGCTCTTACATTTTAAATTAACCCATATTCCTCATCTACCCTCTGCCACATGGAGGCACCTTCTTTCAACACAGCATATTCATCTTGCTTCCATCTGAGTTTCCTGAGATTCCCAAAACTCCACTATTCTTCCTCCCAGCTGACTAGCTACCAGCCAGTCAGCTCTTTTATTAAACCAATCAGAAGGCACCTTTGCAAAGACGTATCTTCACAATGTACAAAAAGATTACGTCATAATACCCAAGTTTATTTTTCAGCCCTCATGTTAGGTGGCTTCCCATTGCCTATAACTCCAACTCCAGAGATCCAACATCTTTGACCTCTGCCAACACACACATGGATATTTACACATATACATAATTAAAAGCAATAAAAATAAATCTCAGAAAATGCATATGTAGATAAAATTTAAAATGTAATTTGAAGAACTTTTAAAAAAAATTAATGGGTGGGACTGGAGTGATGGCTCAGTGGTTAAGAGCATAGACTGCTCTATCAGAGGACTTGTGTTCATTTCCCAACACCCACATGGTAGCTAACAACTGTCTGTAACTCCAAGATCTGATGCTCTCACATAGACATACATGCAGGCAAAACACCAATGCTGAGGGATAAAGCTCTTGTACACTGTAAAGATTTGTCATTTGTATTAGTTTAATAAACACTGGTTGGCCATTTAGTACACAGAAAGTATAGGCAAGGCAACCAGGGTAGGAGACTTCTGGGAAGAGGAAAGGCAGAGAAGCAGATGCCAGAGAAGCAGATGCACAGGAAGCAAAATGAGAATGTGACATTGAGCAAAGGTACCAAGCCATGGTGGAGAAACATAGATAAGAATAATGGGTTAATTTAAGCATAAGATCTAGTTAATAATAAGCCTGAACTACTTAATACTCTTAGAGTATTAAGCCTCTGAATAATTATTTCATACATCAGCTGTGGGATTGCCCTGATGAGATAGAAACTTCTGACTATACACCAATGCACATAAAAATAAAAAATAAAAAAATTAACTGGCACATAATTATACATCTCTGTGGATAATAGTATCATATTTTAATATATTACCCTAGGTCTACCTGATTCACTCTGATTAAATAAATAGGTATAAATACTTACCAATAACAGCAACTCATTATTATTTGTAGACTAAATGTCCAAGTACCATTAAAAAAAGAAGAAAGGGTAAAAGGAAGATAAGGAAAAAGGAAAGAAAAGTATGAAAGAAAAATCAAAATTAACCCTAGGCAGAGCTTGAGATCACAGTACTTGGGAGATAAAGCAAGAGGATCAGGAGTCCAAGGCCAGAAAAGGTAGAAAAGGGGCCAATGTACACCTTGAAGATTTAATAGATTATATAGGGAAGAGCCTCTGGGGAAAGGGCAGCCCAGCCTGGAATACACGAGATAGTTCAAAACACCAAAACCAGGAAAGAAAAGAAAGACCAATGTGGGGATATTTTCAAATATAATAAAAACATTTGGAGATATCAGAGACAGAGTTTTCTGTGTAACAGTCCTGGCTGTCCTAGAACTTGCTTTGAAGACCAGGCTGGCTTTGAACTCACAGAGATCCTCTTGCCTCTGCTTTCCAAGCAGCTGGGACTAACAGGGTAAGCCATGGCTTCTTCTCCTGCTCTGTCTTTCTATGCCAGCCTTAAATACTTTCTTTGGAACTTCTTCTGTAAACTAAGATGACCTCAAACTCAGTTTGGATTAAGGGCATAGGTCACCACTCCCTGGATATTCCCTGTGCTGGGATTAAAGGTGTGAGTTACCACTGTCTGATCCTCCTAGACTGACTGTGGGTAGATCCTTTTGATATCTCCAAATGTTTTTATTATATTTGAAAATATACCCACAGACCAAAATTGAGAAAAGTCCATGATAACTAATAAATGATTGATGATGATAATGATAACAATAATAAAAACAATAATAGCATGTTGTCATTTGTTGCTGGGATGCTTTCCTGTACAAATGCTTCTTAGCTCAGAAAACATGGCATGCACAGCCTCCTGCTCAGGAATTGTGAGAAATCTAGACTGCAAATTAACAGTAGACAGGATCTGCTTTTCTTTACCTGAGTCTTTCTTTATACAAGAGCAGAGGTCATTTCTGGGGAAATTATTGAGATGAACTTGGCACACACCTGCCTGTTCTCAAATTTCTGTTCCCATGATGTTACATATATATTATATATATAAGAATTAAGGTCATTGCATCATTATTCAAACCAGGTGTCCTGCAGAGCCTCAGAGCCAGGTCCTCCAAGCTGTGACAGGATGGGGTCCACTCAGAGAGCCGGCTCTCCCTAATACTTATTGCAGAACACATGGGTGAGGTTTCTAACTGGACTGTCGGCATCTAGACCCCTTTCTCTGAGCAGCACGTACCTTCTCACCCAATGAGAAACCACAGGTGTAAGGGTTTTCTTTCTTTTTTCTTTTAAGACAGGATCTTACTAGGCTGGCCTCAAACTTCCTGTGTGGTTGAGGATGATCTTCAATACCTGATCCTCCTGCCTTCACGTCCTGAATACCGCCGTTATGGATATGCATCATCACACTCAACTTGAAAAAAAATGTTTTTTAATACTTGATATTAGACACAGCTTGATATGAGTTCAGCTTTCATGTGACTCCAGATTTGAGAACTCCCTACTGGAGAGCTGGGGCAGAGGGGTGCTGATACCCTGAGTCAGGGAGCAGCACCACATCCCTATTTTGTGGTGCTGGGGATGGAACCTAGGACTTCATGCGTGCTGGGCAAGCACTCTACCAAGTGAGCTTTAAACAGAAAAGAAAGGAGAGATATATGAGTCCCATTCCATTGGCGTTAATTCACCAGGTCAGATTGCTGCTTCACTCCGAGTTTGGTCTTAAATTATGTTTGATCCACAGGACAGATTCGTGTTTGAGTCACAGTTCAGAGAACAAGAAATGCTGGCACCTGTCTGGTCCTGTTTCACGACACCAGCTGGCAAGGAGCAGAAGATAGGAGCACCAGGAGGCATATAGGGCCCTCCGCGAGATACCAACTACTGGGAGGCAATAGAGCACAGGATAGAAGGGAAGGAAGGAAGCCCAGTCCATGGGCAGAAGGAATCTCGGCTTTTCCCATAGCAGGTGTGCCCAAGCCTGTGATGTAAATCACAGCTGGACGAAGTGCTTGTAAAAGCAGCCATTGCCATAGAGAGTTGCTGTTTGTAATCCTTGACAGTATTTAATGGTCTGCAGTCAAAAAGATAGATTGCAGGAATCGTTTGCTGATTAAAAAAAGAATGAAACATATTTATTTCTCCCTGCTGAATGAAACAGCACAACCACCACTTACAGATTTTCCAATGCCATAAAAATGTCTTCATTGTTATGCACAAGACTGTAAGACACAGTGTAAATTAACCCAGCACTCAGAAAGGGAAGTGGAGGCAGGAGAGAGTTAGAAATTCAAGGTCACCTTCAGCTACATTGGTAGTTCAGCTTAATATGATCCACTACAGACCCTGTCCAAAAAAAAAAAAAAAAAAAAAAAAAAAAAAAAAAAAAAAAAAAAAAAAAAAAAAAAAAAAAAAAAAGCAAAGCAAATCAAGACAGACTTGGGAGCTGGCTCCATACATAAAGTACTTGCCCTGCAAGCATGAGGACATGAGAGCTGTCCCCAAAATTCATGCATGTGGCTTCTTTACATGTATGAATCAAAACATGTAACCACAATGCTGAGTAGGACTAATTGATGGCCTCCGGACAAATGAGAAACCCTGCCTCACAAAACAAGCTGGACAGCACCTGAAGAAGAGCCTTGGCTGTCATCCTCTTACACACACCCATGAGGGCACACACACACACACACACACACACACACACACACACACCAGAGAGCACACATTCACACACAAAGGAAAAAAACCATAAATTTCAATAAAACTTGTTTCATTGGGACATGGAGGAAACATCCTGAAGAATAGAAACCAGGCCATCTTCTGTGGTCTCAGGAAGAATTTGGGCAGGAAGATCAGACACCATAAGTAAGAGCCTCCAGGCTCAAGTTTAGCAGGACTTCCAGAATCTAGAACAGGCAGAGCTCTAACTGCCTTAATGCCATGTCTTTGGTGACCTGAGGATTTTCTGTGCCCCGGGGTTGGAAGTGAGGAAGTGGGAACACAGAGAAACATCATATTCTCTCTCTCAGGAATATAAGTTTAACACCCCCACCCTTGTGTAGCGAGGGTGTGCACCTGTGTTTATTGTATGTGTGTGAGTGTGTGTATGTATGTGTATGTGTGTGTATGTGTGTGTGAGTGTTTGTATGTATGTGTGTATATGTGTGTGAGTGTGTGTATGTATGTGTGAGTGTGTGTATGTGTGTGTGTGTGCACATGTGCACACTCATGAACTCATGCTGGACTTTATGTTAACTTGACACAAGCTGAAATCATCAGAGAGGAGAAAACCCCAATTGAGAAAATTCCTCCATCAGACCAGACTGCAGACAAGCCTGTAGGGCATTTTCTTAGTGACTGATGGGGAAGGATCCCGCCCATTATGGGTGGTGTCACTCCTGGGCTGGTGATCCTGGGTTCTATAAGAAAACAGGCTGAGCAAGCCATGAGGAGCAAGCCAGAAAGCAGCACCCTTCCATAGCCTCTGCATCAGTTCCTGCCTCCAGGATCCTTCCCTGCTTGAATGTCTGTCTGTCCCTGACTTCATTTGACATGAATATGATGTGAACTTATAAGCCAAGAAGCCTTTTCCTCCCCAACTTTCTTATTGGTCATGATGTTTAATCACAGCAATAGGAACACTAACTGAGATACTGTGTGCATGAGAAACTTGAAGGAGGTAATCCTAAGGAAGAGAAAGGAGGGGAGAGAAGGGAATGGATACATCTGACATGGAAGCCAAAGGAAGGGCTTGGCTATCTCCAGGGTGGAACTGGGACAACAGTAGGTGAGTGGTGGGCACTGAATCAGAACAGTTTGTATGACAATTCCTAGAATGAACCTACTGTTCTGTTTCCTAACTTTGTTTTTGTAACTTTTTTTATTAAAAACTTTTTTCTCATACTCTCCCCTGCTCCCCCTTCCTCTCCTCCTCCCTGTCCTCCCCACCCCATCCCCCATCCCTTCTCCAAGGAGGGCAAAGAACCCCAAGGTGAGTCAGTTCTGTCTGGCATATCTACTTGAGGTAGGTCAGAGTCTCTCCCACCCGTCCCCCAGTGTCAAGGCTGAGTTAAATGCTCCTCTGTAGGGAACGGGCTCAGAGAAGCCAGTTCATGCACCAGGAATAAACTCTGGTCCTACTGCAAGAGGCTCCACAAACTGCCCATGCTGTTCAACTGCCATCTACACTCAGAGGGTTTAGTTCCTTTCCATGAAGGTTCCTCAGCAGTTATTTCAGAGTCAATAATCAGCTGTCTCTGTGGGTCTCCTCCTCATGATCCTGATCCCTTTGCTCATAAACTCTCTCTTTTCCCTCTAAAGTTAGACCCGGAGCTCAGCATGGTGCTTAGATATGGATCTCTGCTTCTGCCTTCACAGTTGCTAGATGAAGGTTTATAATGACAATTAGGGTGATAATTCCTTTGATTGTAGGGAAGTCCTGTTTAGGCACCCTCTCCACTATTGCTTGGAGTCCTAGCCTGGGACATCTTGTGGGTTCCTGGGTGTTTCCCTAGAAGCAGGTTTCTCTCTTACCCCCCCCCCCATGGCTCCCTCTATATAGGTATCTATATCCTTTTTCTCTCTCTCTGTTGCTCCCCCCACTCAACCATCCCATTCTCTCATGATTTCTTCCCACCTCCCCTTGTTCACTCCCCCATATGATGCCAATTTACTCAAGAGACCTTCCCTATTTTCCCCTCCCAGGGGAGCCATGGATACTCCCTTATGTTCCTCCTATTACCTAGCTGCTTGGAGCTTGTAGGTTGTAGCCTGACCAGCCTTTGCTTTGTGTCAATCCACTTATGGGTGAATACATAACACGTCTATCTTTCTGGGTCTGGGTTACCTCACTCAGGATGCTGTATCCTAACTTTTAAAATTAATATAAAAGCTATATTTCCTGTGTGTTCTTGAACTCTTTCCCCCACTTACACAGCCACTCTGACCTTGGTTCCACTTTAGAGCACCAGCAAGAGCCTCTGTGCCTCGAGGGGTCTTTTTGGTATGAAAACTTTATGGGAGAACACCTTCATTCTCTCCCCACTGCTGTGGAGAGCATGTGGGAGCTCTGAACTTCAAGAAACTGCTAAATTAGTCAGCTCTGGTCATGAATAACATACCAGAGGTCATAGGGCGGAAGCAGAGAGTGGACCCTACAAGTAGGGTGAGGCTAAGTACTCTCAAACCCCACATCAGTCACATCCTTTCTCCATCAAGTCTTCCCAAACCTTCCCAAACAACACCACCGAGCAGGAGCCAGTGTCAAATGCCTGAGCCTATGGGGACATTTCACATTCCAACCCAGCACTTTTCCTTTCTATCCCATACCTGACTTAAAATGCATGTTCTTTGCTCTATCTCCCCTGCCCAAAGCTACCAAGATTTTCACTTAACCTGTTCGATGTTTTTCTTTTAAATGCTAACAAAATTATCTCCCAGTTTTCTTCTGATTCTTTTTCTAAATTCTTTTAAGAAGACCAAGAACACGAAAAAGGAACTGCCAGTTTCTCCTTTCTACCTTGTACCTACTTGCTTTCCACCTAGCTCAAAGCTACCGAGGAGCATCCGCTTTCTGTACTGAAATGGTCTCACTAGGAGAGGACTCTCTTTAAAACAGGAAGGGGGAAGGGGAATGATAACCATTTATTGTTTGTTAATCAACTGAAGTCTTCGACTAATT
The DNA here is from genome assembly GCA_033318265.1 of Phyllotis vaccarum. Lineage (NCBI taxonomy): Eukaryota > Metazoa > Chordata > Mammalia > Rodentia > Cricetidae > Phyllotis > Phyllotis vaccarum. Next base: position 90,898,497 of record JARWLC010000003.1, read on the forward strand.
TCACAAGTCACCTTGTTCATGACTCCTGAGCTAGAAAGGACTGGCTCACTGATCTTTTTTCTTTCCACACTGTGCCAGACAACCAAAATATTTGGCACAATAAGTAGCTCTGTCCACAGCATCAATCAAAGCAGCTTCATTTTTACACCAAATGTACTACTACATTGCCTGTTCATCTCGGGTCTCTTGGTGGTAAGAAAGACAAGTAGCAAACAATTCCTTTGTTCTGCAGTTTGGGAAAGGAAGCATTGCCCTTCTGGGAGGCTCATGTATCCCTAAGAGGCTAGGCTGACTTTAGCAACCTTGACATCAGATTAGTGACCAGAAAGCAAACAAGGCTCTTACCAGGCTGGATTGAGCTCGAAACTGTTGCTAGCCTGAGATTAACCCAGAGCAAATCTACTTACCCCCTGTCCTGTCTGCCAGCCTCAATAGGTCACCCTTCATTACTCGGGAATGTCTTAAAATCACAAGACAATTGGAAAGGTGGAATCCCAGGCATCATGGATGCTCACAGAGCATCCCACAGGAGGCCTCCTTCTAGAACTCCTCCATCTTCAGATTGGCCCCCTACAGTTTAAGGGAGAAAATGGGCATCTCTAGGAAAACAAACCTCAAGTGCTAATATCAGAGCTACAGATATGACCTCAAAATCAGGCATCACAGTAATGAGAAAACCAAGGGTGTGGCTCAGTAACAGAGCAGCACAGGTGATGCCAGCCAGGTTTGATGCTCAGTAGTACCAAAGGGAGAAAGAAAAAATGATGTGCAAGGGGGCAGGGAGAACTTCTAACAAGGACTGGAGAGATGCCTCAGTGGTTAAGAGTACATATTGCTCTTACCAGGGACCAATTTCTAGTATGCTCATCAGGTGATTCACAGCCTTCTATAACTTCAGCTCCATGGGATCTGATGCCTCATGGAACACGCACACACACACACATACACTAATTAATTAATTAAAAATAAATCTAAAAAAAAAATTCTGCCAGGTGGTAGGGGTGCCTGCCTTTAATCCCAGCACTGAAGAGGCAGAGGCGGCTGGATTTCTGAATTTGAGGTCACCCTGTTCTACAGAGTGAGTTACAGGACAGACAAAGCTGTGACACAGTGAAACCCTGTCTTAAAAAAAAAAAAAAAAAAAGCAAGTTAACTACTCTGAATTGGTTAGAGAATATGATGTGCTTATGTTGGTACTTTACTTCCATCCAAACAGACGTAATACAATTTATATATTAACTAAAATTCTTAGATTCCATATCTATACTCCCAGCACTCAGGAGGCAAGTGCAGGAGAACCATGGGGCTACATAGCAAAATAAAATTCCCAAACAACAAAACAGTAAACTTGACTTTAAAAGGAAAAATTACAAATCACTGTCACACGATTTCACCTTTGGTTTTTACCTTTGATCTTTGTTGTATTCTGCTTTTTCTAAGTTGGTAGAGTGCAGGCGTGGCATGCACGCAGCTCTGGATTCTATCTGAAGCAACACTTAATCCCAGAGTAGTGCTGCACTGTGATCCCAGCGCTGGGAGGTGGAGGCAGAAGCAGAAGCTGACATTTTTCTTCAGTGTTCTGGAATGCAAACGAATAACAAATTTAAAGCCAAAGGGCTGAGTTTACTAATCTTGCCCTGCTATCTTCTAGCTACGAGCCTGAGACTCACAAGGCAGATCTGTTGCCGGTTTGCTTTTCTCATTTGCAAAGTGAGAGTACAAATATCTACATGACAGGGTACCGCTATGAATCAGAAAAGAGGGGTGAACATGATTAACCAGAGCACCTTATGAGCTGGAAAGTACTTTTTCTCTTTTATTGGAAATAGATTTTTTTCCATAAAAGATATTCTGATCAGCCCCCCCCCCTCGCTCCTTCCAGTCCCTCCCTGCGTCTTCCATCCAGATGCGTAGCTTTTCTGTCTCTCTATAAAGAAAGCAGGGCATCATCTGAAGAATGATAATGGAATAAGGTAACTAAAAAAATTGGAATAGGACAAAACAAACAAAGCCCCCTCCCAAAAAAAGCACAAGAAATGTTTGTAGATACAGACACACACATCGCACACACACGAGTCCCATAAAACCACAAAGCATATGTGCAAAGGACCTGTAAGAAAACCCACTTAACAACATGAAATAAAGAATCTAAGCAGGTGCACAGATAGAACTCCATACTGTCATGTGACTTCATTTTAGCAAATTTTATTCTAAAACTCTACCAAAGTTTAAGCTATACTACATTTTTTCCCCTAAAATAAAATCTCAAGACTAAACTTGAACTCAATACATAGCTGAAGATGACCTTGAACTTCTGATTCCCTTCCCTCCACCCTCCAGAGACTGCCATACCTGGTTTGTATATTGTTTGATTAAACCATTCAGAGAGCTTATTTAAATTCAGGATAGGAAACCGTGTTTCTCTATCTACCTTTAATAAGTAGCTGTTTTCTAACCCAGCTCTAAACAACAGCTTGCATAGAGAACTGGTTGTCAAGACAAGGCACTGAAGAGAATCTCTCCAATACTTAACATCCACTAATTCCATGGTGAAATAGCCCAATCTTGAGTTCTCTAACATTGAGGTTATACCCCGGACATAACATAACACTGTGATATTGGTTTATTTTGGGTTAAAGGAAGGCACGCTTGGATTTGTGACTGGCTCAGATGGCTGAGCAGCCCAAAGCTTTGGATTCCCTTCCCTTCACTATATAAACTGGGTGTTGTGGTACAGGTCTGTCATTCCAGCACATTGGAAGTGAAAACATGAGAATCAGAAGCTTAAAGTTGGGGCTGGAGAGATGGCTCTGTGGTTAAGAACACTGGCTGCTCTTTCAGAGGATCTAGATTCCATTCTCAGCACCTACATGGCAGCTCATAAGCATCTATAACTCCAGTTGCCGGGAACCAGATCCCTTCCTTCTTCTGGTCTCTTCCAGCACAGGTACGTAGACATACATGTGATAAAACATTGACACACAAAAGATAAAATAAAAATAATGTTTAACTAAAAGAAGTTTGAGGCCATCCTTGACTACATAGCAAGTTTGAAGCCAGCCTGGGCTACCTGAGATCCTGCCTCAGAGAAGAAAAAGACAGAGACAAAGACTGCTGAGCAGGGCCATATTAAGCTGTGTGGTCAAATATTTACTTAAAAAAATGACATTGATTTGTAGATTGGCCCCGACCACTATGGGCTCTTCTTCTCAGTGACATTCCTATTTCAGATATTGATTAAAGACTGTTCATGCAGGAAGCATTTTTCTTGTCAGATCAGTTATGCTGGCTTTTGTAATAAGCTAATTTGATTTCCTTTTTTAACCTTTGTTTGATTAGGGGAACAGACATTTGCATTAAAATTCAAGAGAGATGAAGTCTATCATCGATCTTGACTTCCTCATGGACCTCTTGTACTCGGGGAAAGATGATTTAGAGAATGTCAAGAGATCTGTGACAACCATAATGAGATAGGGGGAAAAAAATCACCGCAGACGTATAAAGCACCGGGGGCATATCTGACAGAAAGGGCAATCGCATTTGCTAGATATGTTTTAGAGAAATCAAATTCAGGAAGTTTAATTTTGTTCTGAGGCCAAGTCATTAAAAGATCTATGAGATAAGCTACCATTAATAAAGTACTTGGAAGTTAAACCAAAGCATCCCACAACAGTGGAAGAGCCTAAACAAAATACATGCATTATTGCTTGTCACAAAGCTTGTTTATTTATTATAAAGGCCAGTAGTAAATTCTAGTAGTGTGTGTATGTGTGTGTGAGAGAGAAAGAGATAGGAAGAGGGAGAGTTTATGTGTATTTACATGGGGGTGAATGTGTGCATTTGTGTATATGGAAGCCAGCAATGACATTATCCACCTTCCTTAACCACTCTTCACCTTGTGTTGGACAACCTGGAGTTTACCTACTCACTAAGCTAGATGCTATCAAGTCTCAGGGACCTGCCTGTCTCCACCATCCCCTCCAATGCTGGGACACAAGATTTGTACAGCCATGCCTTTCTTTACACGGTTTCTGAGCTCAGATCTTTATGTTTGCGAAGCAATGCCTTCAGTCCTGGAGCTAGAGCTTTTTTATTGTTTTGTTTAGTTTGTAAATGTTTCTGTTAAACATTGTTCTGGCTTCCTCTTAGAATGGTGGGGTAAAACGTGTTAGCTCACGTTTTACTTGCTCAAAGTTAGCACTCTTCTTTTACAACAAGCCTGTAGTGGGTTTTGTTTTTTGGTTTTTTTTTTTTTTTAATGAGAACTATGCTCCATAGGCTCATGTATTTGAACCCGTGGTCCTTTATTAGTGATGCTGGGGAAACTATGGGATCTTTAGGAGATGTGGCCTTGTTGGAGGAAGGATGGAGACAGGCTTGAAGGATTTGTAGTGTCTCTCAGCCAGCTTTCTCCTCCTGCTCCTGCTATGTATGTCCCCTGTCATTGCAGACCCTGACTCTGGAACTGTAATCTAACATCAACTCCTTCTTCTTTAAGTTGTTTTGGGTTAAGGAATCTTGTTCCAATAACAGAAAAGTGCCTAATACAAAGACTTAGAGCTATTTGTCACTTTTTAGTTACAGACTCTGCACCATTTTCTGAGACTTTAATACCTCAGGCCCATTGTTCTCATAAAAACTCAAAGGGATCTTTTTTTGTAGCCAGTGTGGTGGTACATGGCTATACTCAGGGGTCCAAGGCAGATCTTAAATTTGAGTTGAACCTGGGCAACACAGACTCATGTCAAAAACAAGAAAAAAAAAAGATACTTATTATGTTACTTGCATGTTTTCTGAAAGGAGAGACTTCTGAGACTCCCACTCAAAATGCAAATTTAAGTGTCTTATTAACATATTTCAATTATGTATAATGACAGTTTCATTATGACATTGTTATACATGCTTACAATGTATTTTGATCATATTTACCCCTCTGTGATTCTCCTTGTTCCTTTCCAACTCTCATTTTTTTTTCTTTTTGATTTTTCAAGACAGAGTTTCTCTGTGTAACATCTCCAGCTTCCCTGGAACTTGCTTTATAAACCAGGCTGGCCTCAAACTCACTGAGATCTACCTGCCTCCACCTCCCAGGTGCTGGGGTTATAGATGTGCACCACTGCTCACCTTCCCAACTCTTGTTGATTCTGCTTTCAACTAGCCCCCCTTCTATTTGTGTGTCCATGTGCGTGTGTGTCTGTGTATATATTCATGTGTGTCCATGTGCATGTGTGTGAGTGTTTCCATGTGTGCATGTGTGTGAGCGTGCCTGTGCGCATATGTGCGTGTGTCTGTGTGTGCCTGCATGCATGTGTGTGTCTGTGTGTAGGTGTGTGTGCCTATGCACATGTGTGTGTCTGCACGTGTATGTGTGTGTGTGTGTAAGAGGTAAAGTAACATTGCTTATAGAAGCATGAATGAAGGGATTTTGCAGCAACATGAGCATCTTGCCAGTGTCTACACCACTGAAGAAAATGTCTCTCCTTATGCTAGCCACAATCTCCTGCCTATAGATTCTTGGAGATGACAGGATGTTGATGGGTCCAACATTTTGCAGATCCTATACATGTAATATCAGCTGCTGTGAGTTAAGTATGTAATAGCCATGTTATGCCTGAAAGACACTGTTACACATGACAGCACCCTTCCTTTGGAAAAATGAGATTTTTAGAATTTCAAGATCAATTGAGATCAGGAGATGGTGGCACACACCTTTAATCCCAGCACTCAAGAGGCAGAGGCAGGTGGTCTCTGAATTCAAGGCCTGGTCTACAAAGTGAGTTCCAGGACAGCCAGGACTATACAAAGAAACCCTGTCAAGGAAGAAAAACAAACAAACAATCAAACCTGGCAACAAAAATTCCATGCCTGACATGCACATAGCATCCAGTGGTGGGGCTTGTTTATAATCAAAGCATTCCTCAGGCGGGTGTCTGGCAGAGACAGAACATCACTCAGAAGCCCCCAGGCCAAGTAGACCTGGTGTACACAGCACAGAAGAAAGAAAAAAAAGACAAAATGGAAGGCTAGAACCAGGTCCAAAAAGCTTTGCGCTGACCTCCATACATATGCTATAGCACACATGAGTCCACACTCATAACGCACATACATGCAATAAACAAACAGATATATTACTTTTATTAGAGATTTTATCACAGCAACAAGGTAAGCAACTGAGACACCAATATAACTGGCCTCTCCCAATGCAAGTGAGTGAATTCTCATGATTCTGGGGTTTTCTTTCTTTCTCCAGATCTGTCATGGACTATGTGACAGAGATAGCTTACCTTTAAGCTCAAGTTTCTAGATTAGAAAATTACAGTTATGGTCTGACCATCTTGTATACATAGTCATATATATTACGTATACTTAGATATAGTTGTATTGCCATTGATGTAATATTATACTAATATAATAGTAAGATATAGTTATATTACTATCAGTGTTAGAGCTCTTGCCTAACATGCATGGCATTCTGGGTTCCACCCCTTCCCCGTGTGCATACACATACATACACATATAGTTATGTGTATACATGCAGATAAGTGTGTGTGTGCGTGTGCGTGTGCGTGTGCGTGTGCGTGTGCGTGTGCGTGTGCGTGTGTGTGTGTGTGTGTGTGTGTGTGCACCAGAGATAGAGCCCACAGTTCATCAGTGTCAGGCAGGTGCTCTACCCCTTTGATGTCATCTTCATTTTTAAGTTAATTCATTTTTAAGTTAATCCGAGCCAGAACTCTAGCAAACCAACTTTTGTTCAGTTAAACTTGGAAGTAGAAAACATTTATTATTTTCCATCAGAAGTAGATCTAGCATTTCCTTCCTTTGTGGGTAATGATATAAAATTATATGATAAGGTCACCATCACACAAAGTAGGTCACACATATGAGAAACATTTTTAAGACACAAAAATGGTATAACTGGACGCATTTGACATTCCATGTAGTTAGGCAATTTTGCTGTAAAGTTGACACAATGACTAGATGAAATTCTCTGTCCATGGCAGTGAGCCTTCAGGCTGAGTGGAAGTAGCATGTGACGAGAATGTGACAGTAGAGTTCTAGAAAAGCACTTTCATATGTCTCATCTGTTGTCAACTGTTCCTCCACATCACAGATCCAAAAGTATCTACATTAGGTTCCATATTCTGTTACAATCAATACGGCGTAATGCAAACTACATGCAGAAGATAATTACATATATTCTCCGGCAGCAATTTTAGTTGAGACATTTATTTGGACTTCAATTTTAAACATAAGTCAGCTAAACTCCACCCTCAGTAATTCCCAATGTGGTGGGAGAGAACTATCCCAGCACCTGGGAAACCCATCAGACTGGTCCAGCTGGAGGTTTAGAGGGCAAACACATGGTTTCTGCACTCTTCAGTTGCCCTTCAAATCCATTAAGCAGAATTCCTTATCTCCTAACACAAAGATTTTACAGGAGGATTTTACATGCACTCTATCAGCATAGCTGCCAAGTTGTTCAAATTTGTTTTAATAAAGCAGGAGCTTTGGGGAGGATGGGCTCAAGGTTTCAAACCCCGATTTTACATACTTTTCATCTCTTCACGGTCTCTGACATACTGTTGATTGGTGGGAACTGTGGCTGCTCGCCTCAGCCAGTTACCCATTACCCCAAGCCAATGATAATTGCTAAATATGACTAATGTCACATGGAAGGTCACAAAGCTCCCCTTGAACCTTCATTCCGGTTCTGAGTGTTTTCAAGGTTAATAGATTGATTTTAAGCTGAGATGTGATGCATTTACAAAATGGAAGAGAATGAAAAATTTGGCATCTCCAATCTCGAATAGACTTAAATGATTCATTTGTTACATTTGGACTGTAGCCATGAAATTCATTTGACATATATTGCCTAGTTATATTCCATCCAAGACACTGGAAAATAAATTAATGATACATTTTAACACTGGATGACTTTGCCTGTACAAACACATAGCTGCACCAGGGTGAGGCAAACCCAGGCAGGCTGACTTTCTCAGTCGCACAGCGCAGAAACAGCACGTATATAAAAGGGCATCCAGTCACTTGCAAGAACTGAGACTCCATAACACATAGCTAAGTGAGACTCTCATTTCTAAACAACTTGGTTGCTGATGGCTTCCTGGGTCTCCTTGCCTGGTACAGAGATAGATGCTCGCCCACTCTCCATGCTATACAGCTGGGACCTTGGGCTTTTAGTTCCAGTCTACAGAGACTCTGGGATCACAAGGGAATCTCCCCCTACCTGCCTGGGGGTTCTGAGTATCGTTTCAGTTTCAATTGTGGAACTCAGAAGTCTCTAGCAAATAACCAATTGTGCTATCCTGGGCTGAAGTGTCGCTCAACATTGCCAGAACATGACACCCTGGAAAGGCCAGTAGCATATGCTGGGAGAGTCCTCCAAGGCCCAGAGCCCAGAGCCTATGCTTCCTTCTTTCAGGTGTGCAGACCTGGACCTAGGATGTGGCTACATGGGAAGAATGCTTGCCTGGCTTGCACGGAACCCTACATTCAACCCTTGGTACTTATATAAAACCGAGTGTGGTTTGCATACCTGTGACTCCGGTACTCAGGGAGTGAAGGAGACAGGAAGCTCAGGCATTCAAGATGATTTTTATCTACGTGCTCTAGTTTGAAGCAGCCTAGACTACCTGAGATTCTGTCTTAAAAACAATTTCTGGGTATGCCGGTGGAAGACTAGAGAGGCAGGGGCAGGAGGATCTCAGTGAGTTGGAGGCCAGCCTGGTCTACATTGTGAGTTCTAGGACAGCCAGGGCTATGCAAAGAGACCCTGTGTCAAAATACAAAAGTGACCAACAACTACAAAGGACTTGCAGAATGCTTCAGTTGGTAACAGGGCCTGCAGTGACAGCCTCATGTCCTGAATTGATTCCCAGAAGCCTTCACTGAAGGAGAGAATCTTCTTTTGTTTTGGTTTGTTTTTTCGTTTTTCAAGACAGGATTTCTCTGGGTAGCCCTAGCTATCCTAGAATTTGCTCTGTAGACCAGGCTGGCCTCAAATTTAGAGGTGCCTCTGCCTCCCAAGTACTGAGATTAAAGGTATGCACCACCACTGCCTGGCTCTCTCACAACTCTTAAAAAGTACAGCTCAACTCAGTCTTAAATGGAATGTCTTCATCAAAGCCTTCCTCTCAGGACTCAGGGAGCTATTTGGAAGAAGAGAGGAAAGGGAGAGACTGTAAGGGTGGGAGTGTGTGTGATGGCGATATGGAGCTAAAAGACACCAAGGAAACTGTCTTCCACACACAACAGGACTGATGCACACATGAACTCACAGACTGTGGCAACAATCACAGGGCCTGCATAGCTTCGAGCCAAAAGGGATCCCAGCACTGAGAGGGGGAAGGGAACATAGGGAACCCCTAACCAAGAAACTATCTGCAATTGACATTATTTGCAAAGGAAAAAAAAAAAGGTTTTTTTTCCAATGGAGTCTCAAGTACAGCCCAATGAGGCCAGAACATGACCTACAAAAGAGAAGGCCAGCATTTGCTGAGAGTCCTTCAAGGCTCAGATTCTCCTTCCTGAGCACTTCAGGAGTCCTGAAGGTATGTCTAAGATTCTCTGTTTCTGTGTTGACCCATTGGGAACTTTCAGCTTCCTGGACTTTTGGAGGAAGGTTACCAGAGGTCTGATGAACTCCTATTGGCTAACCTCTTTCACAGGAACTCCAGGCCCTGTTCGGCCTTTGTGTTACCAGCTAGGGGAAAAGTAGCTGCTGTTGTTTTAACTACAACTGTCAAAATGCTTCCAGAACCTAAAAGAGCAGGTGGCGTGATAGAAACTCACTCAGGAAATCTGAAGGCTGTGCAGACTCCGGTAGACTGAGAGCCTTGTGAGCTTGCCTCTCACAGATTTCTCTGTCCATGCTAGCTATCCTAACTGAGGAGCCCTGGTACCTTGGCCTGCAGCTCTGAAGACAAAAGGCAATGTCAAAGTTTCTGAAGAGGAGATGTGATAAGGGGAGGGGCGAGTTTGAAGACAGTAAAAAGCAGAGGGGAAAAGGAAAAGTTCGCTTTCTTGCAGACTAATCCTGTGGGTTTGGGTTTTCCCCAACATAGTGGCTTGATTTGTTTGCTTCTAAGCTCTTTTAACCATAATGTAAAACCCTGTACAACACACAACCCACACGAAGGCCACATGTATACATGGTACAGGCTTTCAAAATTAAAAAGAGAGAGATTAGAGTGGGGGAGGGAAGATAGAAAGAGGAAGAGGGCCAAAAGAACCAAGCTGGTCTCCAATTTACTATGTCACTAAGGATGACTCCTGACCTTCTTGCCTCCACTCTCAAATAACAGGGTAACAGATGCCAGCCTTCATGTCCCATTTATACAGCACTGGGAATAGAACACAGGCCTTCATGCATGCTGGGAAAGCATTACATCAGGTGGACTTTGGAACTGTTAATACAAACCAACAATGGACCTATTTCTCACTTGGTACCATTTTCTAACATCAGTTGTGTGGAATTCATCTTCTAGATGATGTGATGTAGGAAGGAGAGAAACTCATGTTTGGAAGACAGAGCTGGGGAGAACCTGAGAGGTGCTACAACTTAATGCCCTCTGTTGCCATATAGAGAAACAAAGGGTTTGAGAAGTGGAGAAGAGGGGATGTGGTATATAGCTCAGTTGGTAGAAAACTTGCTTAGCATGCACATCTTAGTGTTCTGCTGTGAAGAGACACCATGACTATGACAACTCTTATAAAGAAAGACATTTAATCGGGGGTGGCTTACAGTTTCAGAGGTTCAGTCCATTATTATCACGGCAGGGAGTATAGTGACGCACAGGCAAACATGGTGCTAGAAAAGTAGCTTAAAGTAGTTCTGTATCCAGATCCCCAGTCAGCAAGAAGAGAGAGCCACTGCACCAAGCTTGCAGAAATCCCTGGGTTCCATTCCCAGTTCTGCATAAACCAAGGGCAGTGGATGAGGCATGCACTCAGGAGGCAGAAGCAGGAGGGGCTAGAAAGAAATTCAGAGTCATCCTTGACCACACAGAAAGTTAGACTTCAGTCTCAGTTAAGGTTTTTATTGCTATGAAGGAAGAGACACCATGGCCACAGCAACTCTTATATGGAAGAACATTTAATTGAGATTGCCTGCTACAGTTTTGGAGATTCAGTCCATCATCATCGTGAGGAAGAGCATGGCAGCACACCGGCCCGATGTGGTACCGGAGCTGAGAGTGCATCTAGTCAGACAACAGGGAGTCAGCTGACTCACTTGGTGGTATCCTGAGCACAGGGAACTTGAACCCCCCTACCCCATGACACACTTCCTCCAACAAGGCCAAACTCTAACCTTCTGGTGATACCACCCCCTATGAGATTATGGGGGCCAATTGCATGCAAATTACCACATAGTCTGAGCTACATAAGACCCTTTCTCAAAAAAATAGGAAGAGTTGGGCATGGTAGATCGTGCCTGTGACCCTTGCATCAGGAGGCCATGTTGAGAGGAGTGCCACAAATTGGAAGCCACCCTGTGATATACATATGAGATGTCATCACAAAGCACCCCCCTCATCAAAAAAAGTAAAGAATAATAAATCCAAAGTCATAAAGATGGTCCAGTTAAAACCTGGAGTTAGAACCCAAGTATTCTAAAAATAAGCCTTTCTAAGCTGGCGCAATATCTCAGGAGTTAGAAAAATTTACTGTGCTGGATGCAGTGACCCTGGCTTATAATCCTAGCCTGTGGGAGGCAGAGGCAGGCAGGTCTCTGCGAGTTCAAGGACAACCTGCTCTACATGGTAAGTTCTAGGATAGCCAGGACTCAGCAGAGAGGCCCTATCTCAAAGTAAAACAAATGAAAAACCCCAAAGCAACAACAACAAAACCCACTTACTACACAATCACAGGAATGGAATTAGGATCCCAGCATCCAGGTATAAACCAGGCACCTTATAGACTGTGTTTGTAGCCATTTTAACTCTGAGGGATCCAGCACCCTTTTTTGGCCTTGACAAATGCAGAAGTTCATCACCCACCAGTATGTAAACACACACACAAGTAAATTAACAAACAAATCTTTAGAAATAATAAAGTAACCCTCCTTCCACTCAGAACATGTCAGAATCCCCATGTTGGGGCAGGAAGTGCTGGAAGCTGGAGCTGCTTCTCACCCTGAAGTTGTAGGTGGCTACTTGCCAACCGCTAGCTTGTGGTCTCTGTACCTTCTGAGGTGTTTATGTTTCACAATGACTATAAGATGGAGAGGAGATTAATGAAATGCTTTCTTCATTCCTGGAGCTCCAGCTCATTCTGAGATCTCTCAGAGCCTTCTCCTACTCCAACCCACCTAGATTACTCTCTTTTATTATTTCGGAAACATGAAGCTTAGTTCATCCTTGACAGAAGGCACTTGAGAAGCAATGGGGAAGCCCCCAAGACCAAAATTCAAGTAAAACTACGTATTTGTGTCACTGTGGGCTACTCCTGTTAAATTACCCTCCTGTTGTCTTTTGCTACTGAACTTCCTAAGATCACCCTTGCAGTACTCACCTTGGGCAGAGACGTATGGAGACAGCAGGGAATCTTGGCAGAAACTGAAGAGAAATGGTAGCCAGGGGAAGGAGAGAATGAATTTAGCTGACAAGAGGCAGGGTTGCCTTTTCAGTCGCGGGAATTAAAATGAATCTTCCAACCTTATGTGAAAAGGAAATTTGATGGGGTGGGAAACATGAAGCGAACATTTGTCTCTGTTGCTGTCCAGAGTCTGGGTGCCAAGCACAGTCAGCACCTTGGTGCCAATCACACAGCACCCGGGCGCCAAACTCTCACTTTTGGGGTCTCCCCTCATTCTTCCATGTTGGGCCAGCCTGGCTCCCCCTGTTAACCATCCTGGGGGCAAATCACAGTACTGACTGCTAGTAAAAAAGCCTTTAAAGGCCCGGGAAAGGCATTGGAGGAAATCAGCCAGGAGGGGGCTTGTAGAGCCCCTCTGCTTTCCCTTTAAGTACAAACAAGAGTGTGAAAGGAATATATATGCATATTTATAAAAGTCTGAAGGTGAACTCCATTCACTGCCAAAGTCATTGACTGACTCAGAGCCAACTGCCACTTTGCCACTAGGAAGAGGCATGTCTTCGCTTTTTCCTCAGATCCATTACTGGAGTGAAAAGTTCTCTTAACCTGTAGCTGTCCATCTTTTTTTTTTTGCCGTTGGGGAGGTGGAGACATGGACTCCTTTACTGGGATAGGAACTGTAACGTGCTCAGTTCAGACCATGTGCATTCTCAATGGGAGGGTGGGCTCTGTCATGCTCGTGCGGGAGACGAAATGTTAATGTAAATTCACATCTTTTCTGCATTTGTCCAAACCTTAGACTTTTCTTCCTGCAGATGTGTGAGGAGCCAGGAGTCTGCTCCAGCACATCTAGAACGTATTTTCGAATAGCTTTTGACACCCCCACCCTCCAGCCCCGGCCCCTTTGAGACAGCCCAAACTAGACTCAGACTACTCCCCATCTAACTGAGGATGACCTCAAGTTTCTTTCTTTCTTTTTTTAACACTGACTTATGGAATGAACCAGGCAGGGCTCCTGTCACCAAGAACTTGTGAAGGTCAGAGGTCAACATGGAGGAGTCAGTTCTTTCCTTCCATCACGTGGGTTCCAGGGATCCAAGGCAAGCTTGTCAGCAGATGGCAGATCCCCCTACCCACTGAGCCATCTTACTGCCGGACTTAAAGTTCTGTTCCTCCTGCCTCCCCCTCCTGACAGCACGTGCCACCACATCCGATTATTTGCTGCAGGACATGAAGCCCAGGATTTCACATATGACAGGACTCATCATTTCCCCTTCTCTTCCCTCCTTTCAGCCCCTCCCATGTACCCCTTGCTCTCTCTCAAATGTATGGCCTCTTTTTCTTTCATTTCTATTATGCACACACACACACACACACACACACACACACACACACATTTCTAAATGGTTTTTTTTTTGTTTTTGTTTTTTTTTTTTTTTTTTGAGACAGCGTCTCACTATGTAGCCTTGGCTTGCCTGGAGTGCTATATTGCTCTGCTTGCCTCTCTCAACTGAGCTACATCCCCAGACTACTAATTTTTCAACCTCTCTTTAATAAAATTTGCTTTGGAAAACACAAATAGAAGGCGTATTCCTTTAGTTGTAGCACTTGGGAGGCAGAGACACATATACAAGTAGGCAAAACTCTCAGACACATAAATAAAAATGAATCTCTCTCTCTCTCTCTCTCTCTCTCTCTCTCTCTCTCTCTCTCTCTCTCTCTCTCTCTCTCTCTCTCTCTCTCTCTCTCTCCCTCAGATGAGTTTTCTCTGTGTAGCTGTCCTGGAACTTGCTCTGTAGACTAGGCTGGCCTCGAGCTCTCAGATCTACCTGCATCTGCTTCCTGAGTGCTGGGAAATAAGAGTGTGCCACCACACACAGTTTATTTTTTTTTTTTTTTAAGTTAGGAATTTGCTTTTGTTTGGGGGCAGGGTCTTACTCTGTAGCCCAAGTCAGCCTCGAACCTGAGGCAATCCTCCTGTCTCAGATGTTCATGCACTGGGATTATATAGTTGGTTCACTATATTGTAAATTTCTGACTGATGCCTGGAAGGACTCTTCTGTTAGACGCTGGTATACTTAAGGACTTCTAAATCTCTATCTCATTTAGTTATTTATCCTGACAAGTTTTAGCAGAGCGGAAACATCCAGAAACACACAAGCAAACAGAAGTAAAAGGTCAAGGCAACAACCGACAACCATTGACAGTGATGAACTTTGTCCAGGGAGGAAGTTCAAGTCCACAGAAAAGAAGAACCTGGGCTGACTGCTGGAGGGGGCAGGGCAAGGGTGAGAGGTGTTTCATACAGGAAATGCCATTTGCAAAGCCCTAAAGGTGTGAATGTGTGAGATACTTTGAAAGAGGAGCCAGCAGCTCCACTGAAGAGTATGCAGTGCCTGGGGCAGAGGAGACAAACTGGGACCTGAGAGGCAAGAGGGAGCTGAGTGGGGCTGGACGGAGATGCCTCTTCTAGAATCATCTACCAGAGAGCCCAAAAGCCTCCAAAGCTGGCCGAACCAAGATAAAAGAATCACAGACCCCAGTGTCACATAATAGGAGGCTTTCTACCCATACCAACTGGACAAGGACCCAAGGCTGAGGGTGGAGCAGGGGGTTTTCTACACTGGGAAGGGAGCTTTTTCCGCTGTAGTATTTAAGTTAGTAAGCTATCTGCTGGGTGAGGAAGCTCTCAGGGAACAGTTATGTGCTGACCAGGTATCAAGTCCCAATGTATGGATAAACATCACTTGCTCACCTTCCTCTTAAACCATCATTCTAAAGGCTCCTAAGCTTTTGTGGTAGGTGTTCCACAGCTTCTGCCATCATTCCAGCCTCAACTGGCCACCTCCTTCAGAGTACAGATGAGCTTCATAAAACCAGGTCTCCAGGCAGCTTCTAAGGGTCCAACCCTGCTCCTGGAAAAAGATGTTTATTCTAATTTACATGCCACCAGGAGTCCCTTCCATTTTTAAGAGCCCTAGGGAAAGAACGGACATGTTACAAGTAAGAATGCATGCCTATATGTAAATTTGATTTAGGCAGATGCTGAATTTCAAGCTCTGGACAAGGTTTGCCAAGAACTCTGATGGAGCCTAGGACCTGTGGGTTCAGCCTGTCATGACTTGCTTTGCTCTCCTTTTTTAGGCCTGTGATGTGGTGTTTGCCTGACTTTAACCTGACTTTTTCTATATATACATATGTTTATTTAGGAGGTACCTGGCAGCCACCATATGAAGTGGGTCCGAGCTCTGTGCTCCCTGGAAACAAGCCTGGATGTAACTGGTAGACATTCTTCCATCTAGAAAATCAGATCTAGTTGGAAATCAGAAAAATTAAGGATGGGAATTAGAGCACATTAGGAACAGAAGCTGCCCAGTGTGAGTCCCACATGATTCAATGGCTGTTTTTCCTGACTGTGGTGTTTAGCAAGAGCTCAGTTCTATGTGAATTCAGAGATAGTCGAATAATGAGGACCCTTCTAGCACAAATACTCAAAGTTTCCCTCATGCCGTAATGTGACCCCCTCCTCAAGATGCCTCAGGTTTTCTGGCACTCGGTGGAGGTAAGGCAGTAGTTCACATAAAATAAGAATGCTTCTGAAGGGTCAGTTATGGAACCCACTGGGCTTGGAGTTCTCTGTGCCTGCGGCCAGTTCTATTCCAAGTTGGATGACCTCAGGGGTGACACCACCAATATTAATTTAGATGGCTCTTTCCTTTTATTTTTTTCATTTTGAGGAAGTCTTAGACATCTCAGGCTAGCCTCAAGCTCACTATGGAGTCAAGGGTACCTTTAACGTCTGACACTCTTGCTTCTACCTGTCTCTGAGATCTCAGGTATGAGTCACCATATCCAGTTTATGCTGGGCAGAGAACTCAGAGGTTTCAGATATATCAGATAAGCACTATAGCAGGTGAGCCCCATGTAATTCATTCTTGGAAAAGCCCATACATTTATTGTACTACGTTTTATCATGGTCACACTCAAGTCTCTACTTTTGCTTTACTGGTAGCTGTTGAGACTTGAGAGAAGGCTGTGAGCACTTCCTTTAAAATGAGAGCATTGGAGTCAAAATTTGGGAAATGACTCAGTATTCTGGAGTCAGACTTTGAGGACAAAGCATTTACTCTGCCACCAGGAAGGCCCTGGATAAGGCACGGTGTGGTGATCTATTGGATATTTAATAAAAAATAGTCTGGAATATGAGAGGACACAGCCACTTAGAGAGCCAAGCCAAGAAGGGATGCCTTTAATCCCATCACTGAGAGGCTGAAATCCACCTGGGTCTCTGTGAGTTCAAGGCCTGAGAGAGCCTGGAGGAAGTGGCACACACCTTAATCTGCCATTAGGAAAGTTGAACCAGGAATTGAGATAGCTGGGCCCAGGGAGGAAGGATAAAGCTGGAGGAGGTAGACTTTCTTCCCTTCTGTACCCATGAGTCAGAGGATTCCTGGAGGCAGGCCTGAGGAGTTGGCTGGGTGAGAAGTGGCTGTAATTTGTTTCTCTCTCTCTCTCTGATATTTCAGCCTTTTCACAATATCTGGCTCCCGGTTTTTATTATAACACCAAATAGAATTGTGCCATAGCACTGAATCTTTCTGTGGCCCGGTCTCCTCCTCTGGCTGGAGAGTCATAGCTGAGGCATGAAGTTTGTACTGTCTATAATCATCCATTCTCTTTTCATTTGCAAACTCTCCCTGTAAACATTCTCTTTTCACACATTGGTGTTCGATCACGTGTCTTACCCAAATGGCTCAGGGACAGAGAAAACATTTGCTACCTTCAAGTAGGGGATTTCACGGGTGTGGAACATTCTCTCTCGTGATCTGACCCCAAGTTTGAGGCCATTAACACCTCTAACATAGCCGCACCTTGGTGTGGACTGGATCTATTGGAGCAGATCCAAGATGAGTCTGCAGCTCTCAGGAGGTCCAGAAGCACCCTAATTTCCTGACTATAAGCTCAGTTAGTAGTGTTTGCCCAACACACACAAATCCCAGGAATTCTAGCACTCGGGAGACGGAGGCAAAAGAGTTGTAGATTTTTCTTTTGAGACAGGAGCTTGTGTGTCCTAAGTGGTCTGTAATTTCACTAAGTAGCCAAGGATAGCCTTGATTTTTAGTCTTCTGTTATGAGCCTTTGAGTGCCTAGCTTAGAGATGTGCATCACTCCACTCTAAACAGTACTAAGGAGGAACCCAGGGCTTCCACATACTAGGCTAACACTCTCCCAACTGAGCCACACCCCCAGTCCCTACCCAGAGGCTTTACATTCATCTTTTCCAACAACGCCAATCTTCCTGGTGAATCAAATTCATGCCTTGCCTTGGCACCCTGAACTCAGATATGACTTGCTTCGACCAGTGGAATTAAAATAGATAAGTTTGTCATAAAATTGCAAGGTTTCAGAGGCATCGCAGCCCTTTTGATGACCCAGAGAGATAATGAAATGATCTGCAAAGCCCACTCCAGCCAAGTTAAAGCTCACCCTCAGCTCTTAACACTGTAAGAACCTGAGACTAGATTTACTTTCTAGAGTCCAGCTTTGACCATTTCTTACAAAGTCACTCTGAATGGTGTCCAGGCAGGAGCTGAAATGTTTCGCTGAATATAACCAAACATTGGACTCACAAAATATTGGTAACAGAACTAGTTGAGCATGCAATGTCCAAAACTGTACTCAAAACCAGATGTGTAAAATCCTGATAGATATTGGGAATCACAAAGAAAGGTGAATCGGGAGAGAGAGGAGGTGAGTGCAATTGTCCTTCAGGCAAGAACAGGTTCTCAGGTAACAAGTTTCAGTCTTGCCAGACAAAGCAAGGTATCATCTACTCTTTAACATTGCTAGTGAAAGGGAGGTTTTGCTCTTTAAGGAAGCAGGATTAGTTAATACGTGACCTGTGGTGCGTGATTGAGTCAGAAGAACAGAGCACATGTAATGGGCTATGTGACCAGGATTACTCTTTTTTTTTTTTTTTTCTAGGTAGAGGACTGTGGTTTATTAAGACATCACAGGGAAGGTGTGTGAGGCTCTTTTGGCTTCTACATAGCATGGGGCTGAGTGTGCTTCTGCCCTGGTCACAACTCTTTCTGCTCAGGGCATGGGTTCTCTGACTAACCACAGCAGCCTTGGCTTTGAATATGCAAGCAGGCACTCTTAAAACCAGACCTGGCATCATGCCATGCAGAACCAGCAACCACTGCCTAAAACATCTTAGCTCAGAGTCAAGTCGTATGTTATAAATTGAAACTGTCCATCAAAATAACTCCTTCTGTCTTTCAGTTGTTTGTGTCAGGTATGAAACGCATGAGTCAAGACACCAGTGAGGCTGCCTCTGACTATAGGGTGGCGGGAGTGGGTATAGGCTTTAGTACTAGGGTGACACTTGCCCTGTCTCCAACCCTGTCTCATTAGGTCTTGGTTACCTTAAGATCTGGAATCACAAATATCCACAGCTTCTTTCGCTAGTTCAAGGCTTTGTACTGCTTTTCTTGTTTAATTGAACATATGCGACCCTTCTCCTTCAGCAATCCTGTTAGCTTCTATGTAACTGCATGGAGTGAATGTCAACCACATGGTCCCCTGAATCCTAAGTACAGCGGATATGACATTTTCATTTTGTTACCCAGTCCTTCTGGCCCAGGACCCTACCCTTCAAGGTCCCAGCCAGGTACCAGCAAACACATACCTCCACGGATAGTTTTCTCTTTGTTTTGGTTCTAGGACTCCTTCCTTCATTCTGATACCACACAGTAGGAGCCCTACTGCTGAGCTACCTCTGCCCACATTCCTTCAGGGGAAGATCTGATGCATTTGTTCTGTACAGAGTGAATGCAACACAAGAAATCAGACAGAAAATGAATGCATCATAATTGGGGGATCCCTTACTCCCGGTGACTTTTTAAACTGGGAAAGGGGTGGAGATGAGGCTAAATGGGTAGCATGCATTGTGAAGCCTGGGTTCATCCTCAGCATCCCACATACTTAGAATGGAGGTGCTTGCCTAGGATTCCTAGCATCCAGCACTCAGGCTGTGGCAGCAGAAGAATAGGAATTCAAGGTTTCTTCAGCTACGTGGAGAGTTGTAAGCCATTCTGGGCTGCACAAGACAATGTCACAATAGATAAATGAACAAGTAAGTAAATAAAATCTCAAGTAGCTGTTCTTTATTGTTCCTTGCATGCAGGGCCCCGAACACCTGTGGCAGGCCCAAAAGCACTGAAAGCAGTTGGATCCTTTGCAGTCTGAAGGAATAAATAAGACAGCTCTCTCTTTAATTAGAGGCCTGTGTTAAAGAACACCATTATCTTCCAGAATACCAGTTAGTGGTTTTCAAAAGGGACAAATGGGTGTGGGCTGGCTGTGTGGCATAACCACCCAAAAAGAACTGAAATTGCTAGGCAGGCCAGTACACAACCACACACCCTGATTAAAATCTGCTGCCTTGCCACTCCTTCAAGCATGAGCCTGTATCTACATGACCAGCTAAAAATAAAGGACTTTGTGCAGCACTCTGCCAGCCTGATGACAGTAAACCTGGGGAGGGTGCTGGGCAGAGGTGGGTGGAGCCCAGGGATGCTCTGGGCCTCAATGTCCTCATTTAGAGAGCAGAAGTAACCAGGGCTGGTGGTGTAGCTTGGTAGAGTGCTTGCTTAGTGCCAGAAAACCCTGGGTTCCAATTCTGGCTCTGTATAGATGTGTTATTGGTGTGCACAGCTGTAATCTCAGCCCTTGGGAGGTGGAGGCAGGAGGATCAAGAGTTCACAGTCATTCTCAGATACACAGAGAACTTGAGACTTGCTTTGGCTACAGGAGATCCTGTCAGGGAGAGGGAAAAAACATAGAGATATGAGAAGGGGTAAATAACTCTATCTGGCTATTGTTTTACAATACATTTTGTATAAAAGTCAGCCTTATAATAATTGTCAACCATTTGATGGCATTTGTACCAGGCTTAGTTATAAAACATATTTAATAGTAATTTAGTAACAGACAATGCAGATAAAGGAAAGACTGGATCCTGATGAGTAGGAGGCTTTGACTAAACATGACAAGACCAGTGTCTGGCATGAAGACCACAAAGCAGCAGTGAGACAGGCTTTACTGCCATAGAGTGTCTAGGGAAGTATCCACACAGAGAAAGCCCAGTTGCACCGATGTTATAAACCTGGATCAGTGAGAGTCACTGCCTTCAATCATAAGGTGGGGTGTGGGAGATGGAGTGCCCAACCTCACCCCCCTGGCCATTTGCTCACAGACATATGAGAATGCAGGAAGGAAATGGGTGTAGTGGGCAGCAACCTGCTACAATGGGGTTCCACAGAATTCAGACAGCAACCATCTACAAGGTTAGCCTAAGAACTGTAAGGTTGGTCCTAGCTAAGAGGAAGTAAACCACTGAGCATCTATAAGCCAAGGGGAGCCATGATAGGAAGTCAAACATGAAGAGGTGGGGAAAGCTGGAACTGGACCCCTCCCAGAGTCACAGCACTCATAGGGTATCAAAAAATATGAAACAGAAAAGACCAAGTGGCTAACTGGACATGGGGGGTTCGGATTTGAGCCTACATGACAACCTCCCTCTAAAAGAACCAACCAAAAAAAAAAAAAAAAAGAACTAACCAATTCTCCCTACCCCCCAAAAAGCGGTGTGTGGCTATTCACAGTTCTCTGGTTGACTTCCTCGTGTCTTCTCATACTCATTCAAATCTCCCAATCCCTAGTTTTGAAGTAAATGTCCAGTAATGTGTCCTCTTGCTGTTTTGTTCTGTTAGTTAACTCTGACGTTTGAAAGAGGAGTCCTGGGTAAACTCTGCCTCATTCTAATCCAAGCCAACACCAGCACAGTGGCAAGATGCAAATCCATCTGGGTACACTAGATGGCAGACAGCTACTTCCTCTAGATCCCGTTTCCAAAAAAAAAAAAAAAAAACTTATCTTAGCCACTGTGGAAAAATGAGGGCTAGGGTATTGGGCAGAGGTGAGCCTAGAGCTCCTGGCCTGGGACTGTCAGGGATGCTCTGACTTCACGGAAGGAAGGCACTGGATCTGTGTCACAACTTCATGCAACGGAGGAAAGATGAATATCAGACTGAGAGTCAGGATACATATGCCCTTAGTGGGGAGGTTTGTTCTTTGAGTAAACAGCTGGCTAAAACATAACTGTTCTATGTTTTAGCCTGTAGGGAACTCTAGAGGGAATATGGATGATAAAGGCCATGGCTGTGGTGATATAAAATGGGACCAGGCTGGTTATAATGCAGTAACTAAGCAATCTTGTTTGTGTGTGTGTGTGTGTGTGTGTGTGTGTGTGTGTGTGTGTGTGTGTGTGTGTGTGTGTGTGTGTGTGTTCTTTCCTGTATTCATGCGTGCTGGGGAGCCAGGGGTCTATGTTGTGGTCTTCCTCAGCTGTTCTCCAGCTTATTATGTTTTGAGACTGGATCTCTCACTGAACCTGGAGCTCACTGGTTTGGCTAGGCCGCCTGGCCCCAGGAACCCTCCTATTTGCATTTCCTGTGATTGCAAGAGTGCACCATCACACCCAGCCTTTATCCGGGTTCTGTGGATTGAACAAAATCCCCATGCTGACTAAGCGTCTGTCCCAATTACCTATTTTTGCTGGTCAGAGTAAGGGCAAATCCAGGTGGGTGGGACAGCAGGAAAATAAATCAGGCTGAAAGGTTAACATCAGAACTGTCCTGGTTTCCCAGTCAGAGAAACATTAATAAACACTGCACCCAGCAGGCAGGGATTGACTTCATTCTGCCTCTGAGCAGGCTGGTACTTTTATCAGTTTAGTGGGAAGTACCGGCTCCGTGCCCTCTGTTGAGTGTTCTGTCTGAAACCCTCTGCGGGGGCTCCTTCAGAAGGGAGTGAGACAACCAGTTTCCATTTTCTAAGCATATGTACAGAGACAAATAAATGCTGTTTTATTTCAATACAAACGTTGGAAGAGAACTCTGCAACAACCTTGGAAAAAGGCTCTTCTCCCTTAGGTAACTAGTCTATGATTTTTTTTTTCTCCGAGTACTGGTTGCTGCAGGCAAGACAAACACTATCACGGAGCTATATTCCAGGCTTCTTTTCACACTTTTTACATGAAGACAGCCTCTCTAAATTGTTCCAATTGGCCTGGAACTCAACTCTGTACCCCAGGTTGGTTAATCTTGAAACTGCCATTAGCTTGGCTCAGTCTCTGCTGGGATTCTGCACAGGCTTCCCTCATTGGGTCAGTTTAAGAATTTTTTTTTTTTTTAACCAAATAACCAGGAAGAGTTTTTCAGCTATGATGAGATCATTTTCAAAAGATTTCCTAGTCACACGTATTTCCTCTGTGATTCGGTGATTTGGACTGGCCTGGAATTTTCTGGGGTCAGTCTCACAAGGGAACAGAGGAAGCGCTTTTCGGAGACCAATTACCAGCGGAGATCCTGCTTGGCTCTCTGCAGTCCTAGACCCCGCCCCCGCCCCCGCCCCCGCCCCCGCCCCCCCCCCCCCCCCCCCCCCCCCCGTGCTTGAGTGTGTGGGAGAGGGAGAGAGGAAGAGGGAGAGGGGGAGAGGGGGAGAGGGGGAGAGAGAGAGAGGGAGAGAGAGAGAGAGAGGGAGGGAGAGAGGGAGGAGGGGGAGAGGGAGAGGATATATAAAATAAAGTTGTAATGCCAACCTTTCGTTTTTAAGGTCACGGAAAGCCTCTTACATCACTTCTCCCAACGTTTAGGAACTGTTTACCACGCCGCCGCTGGCAGTTAGGATTTCTGAGTATTCTGACTTTTGCAAGGTTCCCTTTTCTAGTCTGCCTTCATCATAGCCCCTTCGACCCAGGGCTGACTTCCTCCTGACCCTGGGGCCCAGTCTCTCCCACTGATGGTAGCTGGCTCAGGCTTCTCAGTCCGCTGCTTCTTCATCTCCACCACCACCCCCTTCCACCAGGCTATTTTCTTTCTATATATGGTAATACTGCTCACCAGAAAAGCCTCTAGCTTCCTGGGAAGACTGGAAAGTGACATCACCCTAATGTAAACTTTCTGACACTAGCGCGGGTCTTCTCTGTTAGCATCCGGGAAGTTTATTAAGGCAGCTGTACCGGGTGGATGTGTTTCTGCTGCTGCTGGCTTGGAGTGGAGCTAAGCAGTGCGAAGCTAGCGCTGCAGGACCAGCCTGGCAGGCGCCTGGTGCACAGTGAAGCTACCATCGCATGGTGTGGAGCCCTCGTTCCTGCCAGTGCACCAGTTCCTCACCGCTTAGCAAGTTACGCTATCTGGGGGACTCTCGGGTTAGATTAGAAGGGCACAATGGAGGATTTTTCCAAAGTGGTGGCTTAGCTGTAACCATGGAATTTGGTGGGCAGTGCACTGTCTTTCCATGCTGCAATGCAGGACTAGACACTCTTCTCCAGGTCTCTCTCTTCCCCCCCCCTCCCTCCCTCCCTCCCTTTTCTAGTGCCAGGAATGCACCCATGTCCTGGTATATTCTAGGCAAGTATCCTACAACGAAGCTATATGCCCAAGCCTGCTTCCTTGGGCCCCATATGAGTAAAAATAATAATTCTAAATAGAACACTCTACTGGAAGGTTGCTAAAACCTACTGTAGCAAGAAAGCTGAGGCAGGAGGATCAAAGCCAGCATAGGCTGACATTGCAAGTTCCAGATCATGGCTACAGAGTGAGCTCTATCTAAAATAAAAATAATAGATAGGAACAGTCCAGTTTATGACCTCTAACAAAAATCTCTATGACTAAGAGGCATTGCTAAATATCAAAAAATAAAAGTCAACTAAGGTACATATGGGACAGCCTCACTGTTTCGTTTTGGTTTTAAATCCAGAGTCTCCTATAGCACAGTCTCGTCTCAAACTCACTATCACTTGGTAGTCAGAGAAGATCTTGAACTTCTGAATCTTCAGATTCCACTTCCTTATCACAGGCAGGTCCTAAAAGGTGAAGACTTGACTAGGAAAAGGCTCTGAAGTATTTCCATTTATTTCTACAGATAATTTTTGTTAGCGCAAGCGCAGCATATATCCCTTGTTTTCCAGGCATAAGGTACCTACCACCTTTCTCTGCGGGGTTTCTTGCACTCGATTTAAGTCTCCTGTGATTATAACAGTAGGCTTTTTGAACCTCCTAGAAGAAATATATTTTTAGCTTTTAAATGTTTCCATCACACAATACTATTCCCAATGACCAATACTTAAGTATACATAGTCTATTATTACCAGATGATAACAAATTTTGTACGTAATAAGAAAGATTAAAGTAATAACTAGTGAGTCTATGGCTTATTTTTAGGGTCCACAAAAGGGGAGAAGAATGGGGATATGATGGTAGAGTTCTTGCCTAGCATGTATGAAACCCCAAGTTTGGTCCCAGCACCACTCAAAGCAGGCAAGACAGCATATGTCTGTAATCCCATCCCTCAGCTTCAGAGAAACAAAGGCAGGAGCTCAAAGTCATCAGGAGCCACACCGGAAGTTGCACTCTGCCTGGGCAATGGGAGACCCTGTTTCAGCAAAAGACAAGGAAAAGGTCAAAGTGGACTCCTCAAATCTGTCATTGGCATGAGGTGTCTGTGATGCCTGTTTTGTCTCTCATGCCCACACCTACAAGCTTTCTGCCTGTTTTAAAGCCATCTTTGTGTTTGTTTATGTTTCCATACAAGGTTTCTCTGTGTAGCCTTGGCTCTACTGTCCTGAAACTGGCTCTGTAGACTAGGCTGGCCTTGAACTCACAAAGATATACCTGCCTCTGCCTCATGAGTGCTGAGATTAAAGACAGACATGCATCACCACCACCACCACCACCACCAAGGTACTTGTGTTTTGAAGCAATCTTCATCATGTTCAGTAAAGCATGCAGATGTAAAAAGTAGCCTTCTTGGGCCCCACAGTGACTCTAATATATCCCTTCTAAAATTTAGGGCTCCCAACTTAATGATAAGAGGAATGTCAGGAAGAGAGGTGACTTAGAAAGTCTGCTAATCAGTAATGGCATTAAGGTCCATGTCTCTAGACTTCAGTCTGGTCCCTTGATCATCTACCTTCTACTATGCAAAGACAGGATGCCCCTTCTGCTCTCAAGGAGGCAGTAACAAGGTGTTCCTGATGTGGGATGTCTTTCTATACATGCTGTGGATATACTTTATTATCATTTGTTAATAATAATTTTTTTAAAAAAAAATTTGTTTTGGCCTATGACAAGGGAAATCCAAGCAGAGATAAAGAAGGGCAGAGTCTCTGTAAGTAGCTGCTCAGAAAACAAGATGTAATGGGACACAAGTAAAGCCACAGAGCCATGTGGCAATACATAGATTAATAGAAATGGGTTAAGTTTCAAGAACTAGATGGTAATGAGCCTTTCTCCTTGGACATCGTCACTGGATAACCTAACTACCCTCTAGACATTTCTGTTCACAAGTCCTCCAGTCTATGGTGATCTTTCGCAACTTGAATTTGTCCTCCAGATACAACAGAAAGACAGCTCTGTCTGAAGTCACAGCCTCCATCCCTGTCTTGGTAAAGCCTGCATTACAGTAGCTGTCATGGAGTTTGTTTTGATTTTTAATGTTAATTTAGCTAAAAAAAAGAAATGTTTGAGACAGGATCTCATCATATGACTCTGGCTGGAACTCACTATGGCCTCCAACGCCCAGAGATCTGCCTATCTCTGCCTACTGGAGAGTAGTGGGATTAAAGACATTTTCTTAGTAAGGGTTTCTATTGCTGTGAAAAGACAGCAATTCCATGGCAACTCTTATAAAGGAAAGTATTTAATTGGGGCTTACAGTTCAGAGCTTTAGCTCATTATCGTTGTGGTGGGAAGCACGGCAGCGTACAGGCCACATGGTGCTGGAGAGGGAGCTGAGAGTTCTACATCTAGATTAGCAGACAGCAAGAAAAGACAGTGAGCCACTAGGCCTGAACGGAGAATGGAGCTTCTGAAACCTCAAAGCCCATCCTCAGTGACATACTTCTTCCAATAAGGCCACATCTATTCCAACAAGGCCATACCTCCCAATAGTACCATTCCTTACCAGCCTATGGAGTCAGTTTTAGTTAAAACACTACAGGCAAGTACCACCATGCCCAGCTAATTAAAAAAAGGGGGGGGGGGTAGTGCATGCCTTTAATCCCAGCCTTTGGGAAGCAGAGGCAGGTGGATCTCTATGAGTTCAAAACCAACCTGGTCTATGAAAAGAGCTCCAGGAAAGCCAGGGCTACATAGTCTGAAAACAAATAAACAAAACCACCACAAAACCAAACTTTAAAAAAAGCAAACAAAACCAAGACCAAACAGGGTTTTCTATAGCCCAAGCTGGTCTCTACTCACTATGCAGATGGCCTCAGTCATTCCCCCTCTGCCTCCTGAGTTCTGGGATTGCAGGCATTTACCACCACATTCAGTTTTCAGCAGTGCTGGTAACAGAACCAGCTTCCTACATGCTGGGCAAGCTACTCCACCAAGCTAAGCCCCATTGCTATTCCCTCCTCCTCCCCCACCATTCTTATTCTTTAAATTTCCATTCTTACTCTGAAAACAAGACACTGACATGGAACACCTACACACACCTAGGAACTCCCAAGGATCACTGTGGCCTTGAAAAGTCCACAGGGCATAGCTTGAAAACCAGCCCTCACCTCTACTTCTCTAAATCATTCCACTGACTTATGCCTCAGGCCCAGGCACGTGTGATGGTTGGTTTTCAGGTCAATTTACCATAAATTAGAAACACATGACTTGGAAGCTGCACTTGAAAAGTTGTTCTGATTTCTTTAATTGATAGCGGAAAAGCATAGGTCGGTAGCAACCCAGAATAAAAGGGTCTTGATAAAGGAAGATTATTCTCTTTCTGCTTTTCTGTTGTGGCTGCAGCTGATTCCTTCACTGATATTCGAACCAGCATTTCCCAGCTTCCATTGTTGACTGAGGACCAGCTGCTCCACAGGATCCTTCCAGGTCTTCCCCTGACTGGGACTGCTGAGGCACTAGCCACATGAACCACAAGGACAAGTTGGCTCAGAAAACCCAGAGACACATTTTTCGGATTTGCACCCCTCTGTTAATTAGGTTGCATTAATCTTTTTCCTGTTACTGTATCGTGCTGGACAGTTCTATGTCAACTGGAAGCAAGCTAAAGTCATCTGAGAGCCTCAGCTAAGAAAACGCCCCCACAAGGCTGGCTGCAGACAAGTCTATAGGGCATTTTCTTAATTAGTGATTGATGTGGGAGGGCCTGGCCCATTGTGGGCGGGGCCATCCCAGAGCAGAGTGTTAGAGGTAGGGGGCTGGAAGAAAGTAGGCTGAGCAAGCCAGAAGGAGCAGGCCAATATGCTCATTCGTCCATGCATCAGCTCTTACATCAGCTCCTGCCTCCAGGTTATAGCTCTGAGCTCCTGTCCTGGCTTCCTGTGATGATGAGCAGTGACGTACAAGCGTAAACTGAATAAATCTTTTCCTCTCTAGGTTTCCTCGGTCACGGTCTTTCATCACAGCAACTATCACCTTAATTAAGACAAATCAAAAACCATGACCGAAGGTAACTTAAAGAAGAGAGAATTGTATTGGACTTGGGTTTTCTTTTTTTTTTTTTTTTTTCTGTCTTTTCTTTATTGTGTTGTTGTTGTTGTTGAGACAGGGTTTCACTGTGTATCCCTGGCTGTCCTTGAACTTACTCTGTAGCCCAGGCTGGCCTCAGATTCACGGAGATCTGATGTGGAAATGCCTTTCTGTATGCTGTGCATGTCAATCTTTAAATAAAGGACTGTATTGGCCATGGCAGGCACTGTAGAAAAAGTAGGTGGGGAATCAAAATAGTTAGGAGAAGGAGGGCGGAGTCAGAGACAGATCGAGACAGCCGCCCAAGAAGAAACACGTAAGGAACACACAGGTGAGCCATGGGCCAAGTGGCAGATAGATTAATGAGAATGGGTTGAGTTAAGATGTAAGAGCAAGCTAGCAATGTGCCTGAGCCATAGGCCAAACAGCATGAAATTAATATAAGTGTCTGAGTCACTTTGGGGGGCCTGAGCAGCGGTGGGCAGCTAAGTGGTCTGGGACCGAAGGTCTGTGTATCTGAACCTCTGGCCACCCAGGACCAAGAAACCTTATTGTAAGAGAGATCTGCCTCCTCTGCTTCCCTGGTGCTGGCAGTAAAGGAATGCACCACCACAGTCCAGCTGGACTTAAGTTTTCAAAGGGAGAGATTCCGTCACGGTGGGCAGACATGGCAGCATGGTGGGCAGTTATGGCAGTGTGGAGGGCAGGCATGGTAGCATGGTGGGCAGTTATGGCAGTGTGGAGGGCAAACATGGCAACCTGGTGAGTAGGCATGGCAACGGTGATCAGCAGTCATGGCAGCCTGGTGGGCAGTCATGGCAGCATGGTCAGAAGTCATGGCAGCATGGTGGGTAGGCATAGCAACGTAGTGAATAGGCATGGCAGTGTGGTAGGCAAACATGGCAGCATGGAAGGCAGGCAAAGCAGTGACTGGCAGACATGGAGGGAAAAGCAAGAAGCCGAGAGATCACATTTTCAGCCACTGACACAAAGCAGAGTGAATGAACTGAACTAGGGATGCTATGAACTCTCAAAGCCTGCCCCTAGTTCTTCTTCTACAAGGCCACACACCACTTCCCCAAACACCACCAACAACTAGAGACCAAGGGTTCAGATTCTTAAGCTTATGAGGGTCTTTCTCATCCCAACCACTGCAATCGCTTATGTATCATGGTTGTTTGAACCCTTACCTGTTGAAACATGGGTTTTTTGTTGTTGGTGGTGGTGGTGATGTTATTTTCTTAACAGGGTTGTAAATGGAGGCTTCTCTGTCCTTCCCTGCCCTGTAGCTGCTTTAAAAAAAAATCGCTCAGAGGCTTAATATCAATTGCAAATTGGTTCAGGCTTATTACTACTTAGGTCTTACATTTAAATTACTCATCTATGCGTTGAGGCTTGTTACTTCATTTTTTACAAATCTTGCTTCCTCCATGGCTAGCTGGTGTCTCCTGACTCTGCTCTTCCTCTTCCCAACATTCTTATTTTGGTCACCCTACCTATACTTCCTGTCTGAGTACTGACCAATCAGCATTTTATTAAACCAATCAGAATAACAAATCTTTACAGAGAACTGTAACTCCAACACCAATGTGACTTCTCAAGCAGGACAGTTTATCAAAGGTCAGCCTCCAGGTAAGGCAATATGGGTCAAACTTAAATGTTATAATACAGGAAAAATTAGAGCTGGTGATGTAACTCAGTTGGTAGAATGGTTGCTAGCATAAAGAAAACCCTGGGTTTTATTCCCAGCACTAAATAAACTAGATGCAGCGTTATCTATCTGGAATCACAGAATTTGGGAAGGAGAAGAAAGATCAGAAGCTCAAATTCATACTGAGCTACTTAACAAAGTCAAGACCAGCCCTGAGTCAAACATAAGACAAAATGAAATATAACTCATTATATCTAAGTAGTTCAAATCAACGTACCAGTTCAGGGAATGGGCTGCGCAGGGATATGACAGTAGGTGAGTGTTGTCCAGTCCAGGGACAGAGTGAGAACAGCCATGAGCCAATTTTCTTCCACTCACCCGTGGCCAGTGACTGTCACTGACTAACTAGGTGGTAGCAGTCGCTGGGTGTTTTCTGTCTTTCTGCCCACTCCCAGCATGCCAAAGGCCTGGTTGCCCACCACTTCCTGCTGCTAACCATCATATGCACACCACCACTTCAGAGGACAGAGGACCTGCGCTGCCTACCTACTCTTTTAGAGATGAAGGACCCAGGAACCCATTTATAGAAGCCTCCCCTGCTCTTAGGATTCAGCCCTCCACTCTAGCTGGGGATTCCCACTCTCAAACTCTGGCTCCTCACTTTCAGACTACATACCCCTACTGTCAGACTGTGTGCCCTCACTCTCATGCTGTGACACCCCACTCTGCTTCCCAGTTGTTAGGTTCTGGCTCCCACTATCAGGCCCCGCCCCTTCCATTATCAGGCTCTGGTCCACCACCATCAGCTTGAATCCCCACTGTCAGGCTGCAGTTCCCCCATTCTCAGGTTGAGGAAGCCACACTCCACTCTTCTGTTGTGTTCTCTTATTCTTAAACTGTGCCCCACCCCACTCCCAGGCTTCCTTTCCTTGAACTCTTCTACAAACTGTCCGGTTTCTTCATTACCTGAAAGAACCACAATCTCATGCCTGGAGCTACGGGGAATCCCCTCCAGCATTCTGACTCACCCCCGGGAAGGGGCAGGGCTGGAGTAGAGCAGAGGGAAATGGCTGCTAAGGACTAGGAAATGGATGTGGCTACAAAAATCAGGCTTTTGCTTACCTGACGTACAATTTCCTGTCAAAAAAAGTTTTGGAGAAATAAGATTTTAATCAAAAGTATAGTCTTGTGAAAGCATCGCAATTTTCATGGTAACACAAGCCCTTAATCCCAGCACTGGGACTGGAGGTGGGGACAAAGGAGGTAGATCCTTGCCTTTGTGGCCAGTCTGGTCTACAAAGCCAAGTCCAGAACAGCCACCCCCAAATGTATTAGAACGTGTTCCTTATTGTTAGATTTAGGGCAATTCTGTTTGTCTGGGTCATCCTTCACTTCATTCTCTCTTGCTTTGTCCTAAAACTGTCCACTTGGGGTCTGCAAATCTATGATCCTACGTAGTGTTGTTCCTTTTACTGAGTTTTTTAAAAATCAATTATTGTTAAATCAATCAATCAATAAATCAACAAATGAGTATTTATTTATTGGTCTTTTTCTCTATTTATTTTTCGTTTTTTTTGTTTTTTTTTTTTTTTTTTTTTTCAAGACAGGGTTTCCCTGTGTAACCTTGGCTGTACTGGGAAATTTACTCTGCAGACCAGGCTGGCCTCAAACTCATAGACATGCCTGCCTCTGCCTCCAGAGTACTGGGATTAACTCATTTTGTTGTTGATTGGTTGGTTGGTTTGATTTGAGGAGTTTTATTTATTTATCAATTTATTTGTTTGTTTATTTATTTATTATAATTTATTTTTATTTTATGTGCATTGGTATTTTGCCTGCATGTATGTCTGTGTGAGGGTGTTCCATCCCCTGAAATGGGAGTTACAGACAGATGTTAGCAGCCATGTGGTTGCTGGGAATTGAGACAGGTCCTCTGGAAAAACAGTCAGTGCTTTTAACTGCTGAGACAGCTCACAGCCCCATTTGTTTACTTTTTAATTTATTGCTATTATTATTATTATCATTATTATTATTATTGATGGTGTAGGCAAGGCAAGCACTGTACCAACTCAAGCCCATCCCTAGCACTACATGTCATATATCTGATCCTTCTGTTTCTGTCTTCCAAATGCTGAGATTACAGGCCTGAACACTCATACCTGGCTATACACATATGTTTTAAACCTAGTAGCCATGCACTCTTAGCTAGAAGACCTCTTGGCCAATTTATTTTAATGCCTACTGGCATAGATATTTTGCCAGATCCTCTAAAGACTCAGTGTCTGCCTTTATGAACTTATAATTCAGTATTTTTTTCTGAATTACTTTAAATAGACAGCCTTAGATTTCCAGAATTGCTCTATTAATGAGTTTGCTTATTATTTACCAGGTCTCTCTCTCTTTCTCTCTCTCCCTCCCTCCTTCCTTCTCTCTCTCCCTCCCTCCTTCCCCTCCCCCCCCCCTCACGTGCCAAGCACTGTTGTGGGAAGCAGACATTTTGTGCCTTTGAAAAACTTGAGGACCGTCTTAGATACTGTGAAAGGGGTAAAAAGGAGATACAGAGAATTTTTGTATGGTCCTTTTTACCCCATGTTTCCAAGTCCTGTGTCAGTTAGAAAGGAAACATCTGGTCTCTCTGTCCTGTGCTTAAAAGAATAATGAATGCATCTCTCACCTTTAGACCCTGTCACTGACATCATAACCACTATGGGTAATTTAACAAAAGTCTAGACTGGTCAGAAAATATAACTGCACACACTTTATTTCCTGATGTAGATTGTGCAGGAAGCTCTGCTCAGGGTAAGCTCAGCCACTGTGGCTATGATTAAGTCAGGACTGAGAGCCTAGACCTTAGCACATCTATTTCTCTGTGTGGCTGCTGTTCAGGTCAGAATTTTCCAGGGCAAATTTTCCTTCTTATGAACAGAGTCATAGAAACAAATGTATAGCTTTCTAATGAACTTGGTAAAAACATGAGGAGAAATATGTTCATAAAAATAAGTTATGGGGTTTAATAAGATTTTTTTTTTTTTTATTGAATCAAAGGAGCTAGGTTGGAAACAAATATTGCCACTCATAGAATTGCAAAGTTGGAGGGGTCCTGGGAAAGCACCAGGCTGGTGTTAGCAGGCTTGGCTGCTCAGGCAGGAGGAAGTAGAAAGGAGAATGTGCTGAGTGCGGCTGAGAGAAAAATGGATGACTCTTGCCTTAGCTCCAAAGGAGTGACAGTGGAGTGATGAGTGCAGCATCTCCCACTGGGGTCTTCCTGTCTTGAAACCTTTCTCTTGACTTCTACAGTAAATCTGGACCTTGCTTCCACCTTTGCCAGCCAGTGGGAGCAGTTTCTCTCCAGATAAACAGACTTTCTTCCAAGAGGGTTTAGGCTGAGGAAAGGTGGTGAACCAGAGGGCAGTCTTTAGAATTAGGATCTCATGAGGGAAAGCACGGGCCCTTAACAAACGCAGGGAGGTGGGGGTTGGCAGTCTGCAATACAATTGCTCTAGAAGCTGAGGTAGGAAAGAACATTTGAGTCCAGCCTGACTACATAGTAAGACTCTGCAGAGGGTGAGGAAGAGGAGGAAAGAAAAGAGAAAGAGGAAGAAAGAGAAAGGAGTATAGTGATATATATATATATATATATAGATATCTATATATATATATATATATATATATATATATATATATATATATATAAAGTTTGCCCGAAGATCAGAGGACAGAGTCAGCCACAGAGTTAGCCAGAGAGGCCAGGGACCAGTAGCATATGCTTTTAAACTTAGCAGAAGCGGAGGCCTTGTGAGTTCAAGGCCATCGTGTATGAGATTGATCGACTCCAAGAAAGAAACAACCAGGTTGTGGCACACACCTTTAATCCCAGCACCAGGAAGTTTGAAACAGGAAGGAGTATGGCTAGCCAGAGGAAGAAATATAAGGCGGGAGGAGACAGGATCTTCCCCTTTCAGCTGAGGAGTTGGCAAGGTGAAAAGTGGCTGTGGCTTGTTCCTGTCTCTCTGATCTTTTAGCATTTGCCCCAATGTCTGGTGGCACCAGGTTTTTATTATAAGATCAATTAGGATTCTTACAACAAGAGAGAAGGAAGTAAAAAGGAGGGGGGGATGAGAAGGGAGAGGTGAGAGGGGAAGGGATGGAAGAAGGGTGCTGAGGGAAGGGAAGAGGAAATCAGGATGAGGACAAGTCATTGGTGCAGAACACTGCATTTGTCCAGCAAGGCCCTTGACTCCCTCCCCAGCAACAATAGCAAAAGTAAAATTAGCAGGCTCTGCTGTAACAACAAAATCACGTATCAGGTGGTGTCTCAGGAACGGCCAGTCCCAACTTCTTTCCCAGGAGAGGAAATTAGAAAGCACAGATATTCCTGGAGTGCTGGGCTGCTATTGTATAGCAAAAGAGAACTTTGAACTTCCGATCCAACCGCCTCCACTTTCCCGAGGGCTGGAATTGCTGGCCTGTACCATCTACCCCACTTGGTTTATTCCTTGCCACTACTGCACTCGACCAGCCTCAAGCATCATCTTGCAGCCAGCAAAGCATAAAAGCAAAACATTACTTGCTTTTAAATGAGGCTCTCTGTTTTGCCTAGTGAGTTAGGTCCCAGCCCTGCCATAGCCCTCAGTGTCCCCCACTGTCCCCTCCCCTACCTCCCCTCCCACCTACCCTGCTCTTCTCCCTCCCCTTCCCACTTCTTTTCCTCTTTCTCCCCCTTCTGACCCCCTCTTTCCCGTTTCCTTTAGCCTTTTCCTTTGTGTTCAAGATTGGGTTTCCCTATGCAGCCCCGCCTGCCCGGTTTGAATGGGGATTATAGGCAGCATGCCACCAAGCTGCCAGCTAACCTGCCTTGGTGACTTCCTTCCTGCCTGCCTCCCTCCCATCCCACCTTCTAACCTATATTAGTTATACAAAATAATGGGGCTTTATATGACTTCTCCTATGTGGAGTATAATGCACTTTAATCTTATTCAATCTCCTTTAATTCTCTACTTCTTTAGCCTCCTCTGCCTCTAGGAAATAATCCATCTAAAAAACACAACTTTGAAGACAAGTAGCAGGAAGCCAAGTGGCCCAGACACAGTCAGAGGCAGCCACCAAAAGGCATGAAGAACCTACTGTAGATCTGGCAAGTAAACATGGGTGCAGAAAACCAACTCCACAAATTGTCCTCTGACTTTCCCCTGCACACTGTGGCATATGCAGCCACACACTGTACTATGCTCAGATACACATGCACACTAATTCCAATTGATTTAAAAGATATTCTACTGTGGATTGCTCTGGGCATTTGGGACAAGGGTGGGGG
The DNA here is from genome assembly GCA_033318265.1 of Phyllotis vaccarum. Lineage (NCBI taxonomy): Eukaryota > Metazoa > Chordata > Mammalia > Rodentia > Cricetidae > Phyllotis > Phyllotis vaccarum. The sequence goes on from JARWLC010000003.1 coordinate 90,933,571, forward strand.
GGGAGGCATCCAGTATTACTTTCTATAATTTACATTCTTATGAGCAGAATGGAAAATAGAATCTTCAGGGCTGTGGTTGCAGTTCAGTTGGTAGATGGCCCACACCAAGTTCTGGGTTCCATTCCACAGAGGTACTTAGTACTCATTACCTCTAATCCTAACACTGGGGAATCTGAGACAGGAAAAGCAAAAGTTCAAGGTCATTCTTGGTAACATACCAAGCTCAAGGTCAATCAGAGCTACATGAAACTTTGGCTCGAAAGACAATAAAGCAAGGGAACAAACAAAGCCGATCTAGTTAATGGAACAGGTCTTGAGTGTATTTGCTTTCCTCCCGTCAGAGCATCCTAGTGCTGTTGAGGGGCCTTGGTCTACTAATTCAGCAGCAGTGCCATCAAGTGGGACGATCTAAGAACCCTGCTCATGCGCCAGGAATAAATTCTGGTCCAAGTGCAAGAGGCTCCACAAACTGCCCATGCTGTTCAACTGTCACCTCCATTCAGAGGGTTTAGATCCATTCGTGAAGGTTTCTCAGCTGTCATTCCAGAGTCTGTGAGCTCCCAATAGCGCCAGACAGCCTATGCCATGGGTCTCCTCATCATGATCCTGATCCCTCTACTCATGTAATCTCTCTTCGCTTTCTTCAGCTGGACCAGTCGCTTAACCAGATGTTTAGCTATGGATTTCTGCATCTGCCTCCATCAGCTGCTGGATGAAGGTTCTACAATGGTAATTAGGGTGGTCATTCACATGATAATAGGTAAAATCCTGTTTAGGTACCCTCTCCACTATTGCTTGGAGTCCTAGCTGGGGACATCTTGTGAGTTCTTAGGTGTTTCCTTAGCACCAGGTTTCTCTCTAACCCCACAGTGGCTCCTCTATCAGGATATCCATTTTTTTGTTCTCCCTCTCTGCTGCCCCCCTCAACCATCCCATTCCCCATTCTCTCATGTTCTATTCCCACCTCTCCTTGCTCCCTCCCTCGATATGATCCCAGGAGATCTTCTCCATTCCCCCTTCCCAGGGGAATCTATGGATATCTCTTTTAATTTCCTACTGTTACCTGGCTTCTGGGGGGTGAGGGGAGTTGTAGATTGTAGCCTGGTTAGTCTTTGCGGGGGGGGGGGGGGGGGGTGTCAGTCTTTCTGTATGTCAGGAACTAGGGTGCAGAGACCTTAGAGTGAGACCTTTATCTAGGCTCATTTCCTATCTGAATCATGTCTCAGCATCTCAAATGTTCCTCAGGGTGCAAATCCCAGAACTCTGCTTTCCTAAATGCTGTTCCGAAAAGTGATTGAGTAGCAGAGTTGTGACTCATACCAAGGACCTGTCCATTCTGGGCTCAGCCTGCCGATCTCACTCCCTGTGTATAAACATGACCCCAGCACATCACTGAAAATAAGCGTTATAGTCATGAGTACTCAAAGGAAGTGAGTGTGCTATGGATCAGATTTCCACTGTGGCTCAGTTCCTAATTCTTCCTTTACCACCTGGCCTAACTAAACAGAGAAAGCACAGCAGACTCCACCTATGTAATTACCATGTTACATCACTGCTTGGGGTGTCTGCACACACCTTCAGGGGTGAGATGGGGACTGGGAAGGGAATGCCTTGGAATGATAGCCCCAGGCTATTCGTGGCTAGTGATGGGATTGTCTGGATACGCTGCTGAATCATGGCCTCACTCACCAGCCTTCTCAAAACACCCAGCTGTCTATGCATCCGAGTGTTTAAATCACAGTGCCTCAGGGATCTTATTCACTCTGGCAGAAACCACAAGGAGGTGCCAATTAAACATAAAAACTGAGACAATATATGACAGGAATTGTCTGACGGCTGGAGCTCTGAGGGAGGTGACTTGGTACCGGGTACGAAGGAGGTCAAAGGTAGAAAAGGGGCCAATGTACACCTTGAAGATTTCATAGATTATATAGGGAAGAGCCTCTGGGGAAAGGGCAGCCCAGCCCCTGGGCTAGAGAGTTCAGGGTATGGAGACCAGGTATGCTGGCCATACCCTCTGAGAGGCAGGGGCTGAGGATTTGATAATGTTAAATAGACAGCACAATTATTTGTCCTTTGGGCTAGAAACTTGACATTGGCAGGACTGAGAACCAGCACACTGAGTGTGGTGGGGTTCAAAACAGTATGGCACATGCCCACCAGTAAAATTGGTATTCTCTAAGGGTCTTGGGCAGCTACATCTTCAGCTGCATAAAGATGCTGTTAGAATGAAGGGGTAGCCAAGATTCTAGGTTCTAAAGAAACTTGGACAGAGGAACAGAATATTAAAGGAACAAGATGTAAACTAATACAAGACGTTAGTGTAGATGGGTGCCTAGGGGAGGAAAGGCAGGAAGATAAATTGAAGGTCTGGCTCAGCTAGGTGGCACACACCCTTAGTCCCAGGACTGGGGATGCAGAGGCAGGCAGATCTCTGAGTTTAAGGTCAGATTGGTCTACAGAGCCAATTTCAACTTAAAAAAAAAAAAACAAAAAACATGAATGAGTGAAAATAAAGACATTACGTCTCCAAGGTTGAGAAGGTTTATTGTAGATATGAAGGAGAGCATGCCAGAGCATCTGGAAGGGTGAGTGCACACGGTTAGCAGAATGAAGTTGACCATAGGAGTAAAAGGGAGTGGGCTGAGTGAGAGAGGAGATGAGGGAAGAAGGAGGAGGCCTAAGAGGCCAGGAGCAAGCTGGGAGATGAAGAGAGTTTGAGGGAGACAAGAGACAATGAGGGCAAAATGGCTGGGTGATGTAGGAATCAGAGATGCCGGGGGATTAGAAGTGAACTTCAGTAGACTGGAGAGGTTTGAAGTAGGGAGCACAGTATGCCAGACAGGGTGGCTGGTACCCTGATGCCAAGAGCCTGGAAGCCAGCATCAGCCTTGATATGTTAAATAGGCACCTCAGCCATTTGTCTTGAATTTCTTTGAAACCTAACACAAACAAGTTGATGGTCATCTTCCAGTACATAGTGAGTTCAAGGCTATCCTGGGATACTTGAGCCTCTGTTTCAGAAAAAGTAAATAAACCCAATCCAGTTACACACATAAGTATTGGCATATTTACAATTGTAATTACATTTGTATATTTATTTACACTTGTTTGTGTATGTGCTTGCACAAACACCAGAATATCACAACACTGTGTGTGGAGGCCAGAGGTCAACTTTCAGGAATCTCAAGTTGGGGCCATCAGGTTTGTCAACTTCTAACCACTGAGCCATCTCACTGGCCCTGGATTGGAGGGTGACAGTGTATACCTTGAAAATGTAACAACAGAACATTAAAAAAAAAAAAAAAAAAAAAAAGGTGCCCAGCAAGTTCCTGGTGTATCCAGATTAAAAATATAAGAGCTGTGATTAGGAGCAACCACTGCATGAAGGTAAAGATGAGCTGTGTATGCCAGCACAGTTGAGTAATCCCATCACTGAGCAGGTTTAGTCCAGCCTGGGCTACATAGTGAGACCATGGGTTAAAACAAATCAGTATGGGGCGGGGTGGGGGGATAAAGTGGGAGAATTCAGAGCCAGCTTAAATGGCAAGTTCGCTGAAATCTCAATATGGTATGAACTTCAGTAATAGTACATCAGTGAAAGAAACAGGTCCGCATGGTTCTCTCAATGGGCAAATTTTATTATACGGAAAAGGAAGATACATTCAGCAAATACACAAGGGACCTATTTGATTTGGTTTCATTTATAAATTGGAATGAAATAAGTACCCCAAGGACTAATTTCATGGGAGGTAATAAAATCCTTTAGGGCTTCAATTATTTACTTGGCAATGTTTCAAGTGCTTCTTTCCATGAGACTACACTCCTATTTAGCCTTCAAGTTGCATATTTAAAACAAATATTTTTACAAGATAACTGACTTGGTCTCTTCACAACCTGGTAGCTCAAAAGAAAAGAGAAATGGAAAGGGATTTGTGAAATAAATAACAAGATTCACCACATATTAAACCACAGCAATGCACGATTAGTTTGGGATTTTTATTTCTTTAGGCTCTGATTTGAACATTAAAGACAACCCATCAATATATATATATTTAGACTTTCAGAGAAATTTGAGTATAGATTTGGCATTGTGTATTCAGAGAAAACAGGAACTGGGGCTTGCTGCTCAGCTGGTGAATGGTTTGCCTAGCATGCACAACGCTCTGGGTTCAGTTTGCAGCATTCCTTATGACTAATTTCAGCACTCGGGTGGTAAGAGCAGGTAGACCAGAAGTTCAAGGTCATTCTCAGTTACATATGGAATTTGAAGAAGGAAGGAAGTTTGGAAAAGCATGCATTATAAAGAATGTGAGGAAAGGGTCCTCAATCTCTAGCTTTTGCTTTCAAATACTTCCAGGAGAACTGGGTGAAACAGGAGGGTGAAACGTGCTGAGGATTAGGTGTGAGAGACTGGGAGTTTCTATGCTCTGCTCCCTGCAGTGAATTGGACATCACTCACTGATGACATGCTAAAGAAAAGGTCCCCAAATAACAGTCAGTTCTGTTCCCAAATTTCAGAGTGATTCTTGAAAATGAAAACTTGGTTTATTCCTGTTTGCACTTTTGCCCATAACGTTAGACTGCACTGTGCTTTCACATTTGTGAGAAGATGTACAATATCAAGATTTGAAACTCACAGCACAATATCAGAACTTCTGCAGTTCCCATGTTTTCTGATGCCCTTTGGTATTATTGGGAAAGAATAACAGTCAATGGGCTCTGAGACTGTTTACTAAGATTTTTGACACGAATGGCTGGCAAATAAATAGCCGTGACCTATCTTTTTGAATTAAAATTATTCACTCATGCGTGTTAAATGCCAAGAAATTAAAAGCCATGGTGCTAAATATTACTTTTGACTTTCAAATCTGGAAGGCAGAGATCAAAGGGTGTAGTGGAGGATGGATATAATCTAGGTATGTTATATGAGCACTGAAAATGTCACTTATTTTGTACCAAGAACCTGGAGGACTGTCTTCTCCTGGTCCTGAGAGCAGACTTCTCTATATTCCCGCTTCCTATGATTTTTTCTTCAGTAATGTGAACCAAACTCAGGACTTCACATATGCTAAGCAAATGTTCTGCCACTAACATATCTTCCCAGGGCCTAACACTTTTATTTTCAGTCTTTTTCTGTTTTAGTTACTGTTGCTATGAAGTGACACTATGGCCAAACCAACTCTTATGAAGAAAAAAAACATTTAATTGGGGGTTTGCTTATATTTCAGAGGGTCAGTTAGTTCATTATCATTGTGGCAGGAGGCAGATAGTCTTGCTCAGAGCTTTACTTCCTGATCCACAGGCAGCAGGCAAAGAAAGAAGATACTCTGCCTGCCATGTGCTTTTAAAACCTCAAAGTCCACCCTTAGCGACGACACATGACACACCTCTTCCAACAAGGCTACAGCTATTCCTACAAGGCCACACCTCCTAATACTCTCTAAACAGTTCAACAGTTCATCAAATAGATGAAGCATGCAAACACAGGAGCCCATGGGAGCCATTCTCATTCAAAACCACCCCCCACCCCCGCTTTCTTTTTCTTGAGATAGAGCCTTACTTTGTAGACCAGGCTGGTCTTGAACTCACAGAGATCCAACTGCTGAGTGCTGGGATTAAAGCCATGCACCACCACTGAAGCAGGAATTCTAGTTTGTATTTAATGAAAACTCAGAGCCAGATATTGGGGAAAAGCTGGAATATCAGAGAGAGGAAACAGGCCACAGTCAGTTCTCACCCAGCCAAGTCCTCAAGGTAAAGCTCTTCCAGATCCTCAGCCTCCCTCCCTCCTCGAATGAATCTGCCTTCCTACAACTGCCTTAAATACCTTCTTCGCCCAGTTATTTCACTTCTGGTTCAACTCTGCATCATAATCCTAGAGTTAGGATTAAAGATGTGAACTACTACTGTTTGGTAGTTAGGCCTTGAACTCACAGAACCACAGAAAGATCTGTCTCTGGAGTTATGTGATTAAAGCCATAGGTCACTACTCCTGGTCTTTCCCTTGCTGGGATTAAAGGCATGAGTTACCACTCTCTGACCCTCCTGGCTTCACTGTGGGTGGACCTGTTCTCTGATATTACATACTGTTTTTATTAAATATAAAATATATCACTGCACACCACCTTTTAAAAAATACTTATTTTTTTATTTGTGTGCACAGGTGTCTATGAAGACCAGAAGAGACTTACAGACAGCTGTGAAGTGTCCAGAGTGGGTACTGAGAAACCTGGGTTCTCTGGGATAACAACAGGTATTATTTATTCTGAGTTATCTCTCCAGCTTCAAGTTCAAAGGTCTTTTAATTTTTTTCCCTGCCATGAATGGAGGAGGGGGACCAGAGACACAGTCTAAGGAGAAAGCTTTGTGCTATTCTAGGCATTCTCTTCAAGAATTTGGAACTGGAGGAGTCGCTTATGCTGCCTGTGAGGATCTGGAATGTATGGAGGAGCTACGGAATAATATCAGAGTACCCAGACCGTGTCCCTTTGGTGCCGTGTCCTGTTTCTTAACAGACATGAAAGTAAAGAAGCCGCCTTGTTTTCTCCTTTTGAGGGTAATACTGTCATGCTACAGATTTGATGGTAGATATTCAGGTGACATGGATTGACGTTAGGGTGTTTAGCTGTAGACTGAGTTATCCATTTTTTTACAGCACTGTTGCTACGTAAATTACTGTTTCAGTGTTATCGGTTAAAAGTTGCACTTCAATTTTAAAGATTAAATAAAGCAAAAAAGAATGCACTGCTACCTTTTAAAAGACAAGGTATTGTGAAGCCCAGCTTGTTTTCAAACTTGCTATATAGCTGAAAATAACATTGAATTTCTGGTCCTCTGACTGCTACTTTCCGAGTGCTGGAATTACAATATGAGTCATTAAGCACATTGTTTTTTTCAGTGCTGGGATGTAACCCAGAGCCTTGTGCATGCTGGGTAAGCTCTCTTTCAACTGGACCACATACCCAGGCTATATTTTAATGCTTTTGTTTATAGTGACTTCCTTTTTAAAAAATATTTATTTACTTTTATTTGTGTATGTGTGTGTACCTGTGTGAGTTTGTGTATACCATGTTCATGCAGTGCCCAAAGAGGCCAAAAGAAGGCATTGGATCCCCAGGAACTGAAATTCTTGGAGGTTGCGAGCTGCCCATTGTGCTAGAAATTGGACCTTAGTCCTCAGCAACCTAAGCACCCTTCACTGATGAGCTACATCTCCAGCTCCTTGTGTTCTTCCTCAGCGTCACGAATAGATCACCAAGGGCATATTAAATAGTCACAAATTATGCCTCAGTGTGCATGTGCATGTTAATGTGTAATATTTGTTTCTAATCTAAAACTGATCCAGTTTTATCTTTCAGCTCTGCTGTGCTGTTGAAACACTTGAATAGTTCTGAAGTAATAGCTTCAGATCCTGAGTCTACATGGCTCTTGAAAAGCTCATTGCTTGGTGTAGCTCAGCTGTAAAGTGTTTACCAAATATGTGTAAGGATACAGGTTGGTCCTCAGGACCATATAGAAAGGAGAAGGAGGTCTTTAGGCTGGGTGTGGTTGAGCATTTCTAGAATTCTATCATTTGGGACATAGAGGCAAAGAGGATCGGTAGTTAAAGGCCATGCTTAGCTACGCAGCAAGTTAGAGGCTAATCTAGGCTACTTGATACCCTGCCCCTTCCCCAGAGCAGTCCTCTAAAGCTCAAAAGCTAAACTGAAAAGTGACTTGAAGCAGTGGCAATGTTTCTTGTATTAGAAGTAATACAAATATTTAGATTTACAGAAAAAAAGTAGACACTAAATTACTTTGAATGACCTATAGAAAGTTTAAATTTTTAAAAGATGAGAATAGGTATTCAACTGGACACTGGAAATATGGAAATATCGGAAATATCAAATCTTATGAAAACAGAATAATAGTAAAAAAAAAACCTGTTTCCTGCCACTCTTTTTTTTTTTTTTCTTTTTTCTTTTTGCATAACACCCTGACTGCCCAGCTGCAAGATTTTTCATGTGCTTGAGTTGGTGACTCTGATTTACATGGCAAACCTGTCTTGGATCAGTCGTTCTGGTAAGAAGAAGAGGAAGAAGAAGAAGGAACAAAAGAGAAAAAGAGAAAAGAAAAATTGGCCTCGAGCATAGATTCTCTGTCAGTAATATCATTATTTTTCTTGTAATATCTGGTGCCAGCTTTGCTCTGCTTTTCCAGCACGGCACCAGTTAAAACATTTCTCTTTAATAACCAGAGAAAATAAGGATCATTTTAAAATAAAAACTCTAAGGAGAGATGAGAAATCATTTAGCATGTTTTCCAGACTTAAGCTTCGAATTTCCTAAATGGCTCACCAGTGAATAAGAACAGCCTTCTCGAACGTCCTCATGGCATTGTTCGGTGTAGTTGACTGGGACAATATGGTTAGGACTAGTGCTTGCTCGGAAGAACATGACACAGGAAATAAGTGCAAAGAAGTACTTTGAAAAGTTCTCCTTAGTGTTTTATTCTTGAAGGAACACTAGTACCTGTTCACGGCAATGTCTCTCTCTCTCTCTCTTTAAGAAAACCCTTTACAGCTTAGGTCCTGTGTTTCCTTTTGTACACTAGGCCGTGAACTGGTAAGGAATGGACTCCAGCAGCTCAGGCTCCCTCCTGTTCATCCTCACAGTGTGCATCTTTGGGTGGAGCAGGGTGGCTCCTCAGCTGAAGCCAGGGGCCTGTCTCTTTGGCTTCCTTTCTCTTCTGATGGTTTCCTTCACCTGTTTGAGGAAGCTGTCTCAGCTCTTAGAGCATTTGATGTGATAGTCCACACATTCATCCCCTTGGCCGAGATCTTACCCTTAGTTTACAATGATGCCTACAGCATGCTGGGTGGCATTGGAGACCCTTCTGGTTTTGCCATGGTAACACTTATGGGGCATTCCTCTTTGAACACATCCCATTCCCTTGAGGTCTACATATCACTTTCTTGTAGATTCGTATGTATGTGGCCAAAGGAACAGTCCATGTTTCCCAAAAGGCCTGGAGAACAAAGCGAGACACCCCCCCCCCCAGGTGTTCCAATGTCCTTTTCAATATAATTAAAAGAGCCTGGGTTGTTTCCTTGCCTTTTAGCACATACCAATCTCATTCTACCAGAGTCCATCTGTATGTCTCCTGTTTGAGGTTGGAATCAACCTCTGGTTGGCAAAGGGTGATGTTTCTTTGCATTGGGTTATTGTTTTAACACTATGGCACTCATCATTATTTCTAAGTGTTTTCAGTATTCCAAACTAGGGAATATGGCTTTTAAAAACTATAGTAAAATGTAATATGAAATTCACTGTCCTGCAGATTTCAAAGTACGCCTCAAAAGTGTGAAGGGTTTTCCTGTTGTTGTGTGGCCAGTCTTCAGAGCACTTTTCATCTACAAAGCTAATTCTCCTCCTATGAAGAGCAATGGATCCCTACAGACTCACTCCACATCAGCTGCACTGCTATTGTCTGTTTCTGTGAGTTTTCTACAGGTCCCATCGTACAGTATTTGTGTTTTATAACTAGCTTAATTTATTTTATTTATAACTACCTTTTAATGTTTATTTACAAAGTATGATATCTTCACATTCATTCATGTTGTGGCATATATCAGGATGTCTTTTCCCAACATGATGGAATGCTATTTAATTAAACGTACCATGGGCCACATTTTCTTTATATTTCCATACATTGTTGGTGCATAGGCTGCTTCCATCCACAGACATGACATGTAATGTTGCTATGAGTAAGGTTGGCATACACCTGTAATCCCAGCCTCACGCACATAGGAAATTTGAGGCTAGCCTGGGCTACAGGACACCCTGTCTCAGACAGGTAGATTGATGGAAGGATAGATGAGAGTCTCTTCAGGGTATATACCAAGTGGATCCTGCAGGTCCTATTTCTGTCTTTAGTTATTTGAGGAACAGCTATTTGTCATTGCAGTTACATTCCCCTCTTGTGCATACAATGACTCCAGTTTCTTTGCATCTTTACATTCTGGGGGGTTGTTTTGTCTTAATAACACTCAGCTTAATGAAGAAGAGTTTGTGACTTTATATTAAGTGTAGATAGAACAAATATAATTGCAGGCATAAAGTTATATTAGGCACATATGGGATTGGTTGCTGCCCTTGAGAAAGTTGTTATCTTTAATAAAAAAATAAGTAACTACAAAAATTGGAATTATTAGGTTGGATAATCTTCATCATGGTAGTATGTCCTTTTACAATCCTCTACATGTTGTTTAGGGTCCAAGTCCTAACAGCATGCTCATGTCATCAGTTCTTCATAGAAACACTGAGATGGGGATGTTACATCATTTTTACTGCAAATGCTGATCCTGGAAACTGGCTTACTCATATAGATATTACTGTCTTTCATTCTTTCTTCCTGGAGAATGGCCAGGCTGGCCTCCACAGTGGTGCTGGAGCAGAGTAGACACTGTTTCTGCAAAGTTATCCAGTGGATCAGAAGAGGTAAGCACCCTTGATAAGCATGTGAACTCTAGAGTCAGGCTGTCTGGGTTCCGATATCATAACTTAGTACTGCTCTCTTGTCTCTTTTCCCTGACTGACAAAATGCAGGTAATTCTAGTCCTATGTCACTTTAATATCTTCTTTTTTTATTTTGAGACAGTTTGCCCAGCATGATGGTACATGTCTAAAACCCCAGCACATGGGAGGTTGAAGATTATGAGTTCCAAACCAACTTGGACCACACAGTGAGCCTCTCCATCAAAAACAAATAAGAAAGAAACAAAACAGGCTAAGAATATGGCTGAGTTATATAGTATTCTTGATTAGGCTACATGATGCCAAGTTTGATCCCTAACACCTCAGAAGCTGGGTATGTGGTTTGCTAGGATCCAGAGTTCAAGGTCATCTTCAGCTACATAGCAACTTTGACTCCAGACTACATTACATAAGACCCTGTGTCAAACAAAACAAAAAAAAAACCCAGTTAATTATTCAAGTTATTGAATCCATTCAATCAATCACAAGAACATGTTTTAAAAATAGAAGATTCAGGGTAGGGAGATGGCTCCATAGTTATAGGAGCACTTCTCTTCCAAAGGATCTGCGTTCAATTCTCAGCACTCACATTGGAGGCTCACAACTTTCAGCTTCAACCTCAAGGCATTTATGCCTTCTTATGGCTTCCAAGGGCAATACACACACACACACACACACACACACACACACGCACACGCACACGCACACGCACACGCACACGCACACGCACACGCACACGCACACGCACACGCACACGCACACGCACACGCACACATTGCATATCATTCTTATATGTGGTTTGGGGCTGGCATAAGAGCCTAACAGGCAAAGGCACTTGCTGTGCTAGCCTGAAGACTTGTGTTTGATTCCTGGGACCTTTGTAAATGTAGAAGAAGAGAACTGTTCTACATTTGCATCATGGTACTGATCTACTATTCCCACATCAAACACAATAATGTAAAAGGCTTTAAAAAGGTATAAACTTTAGTTCCCTCAATTCTATGATTTGGGGATTGTACATCAACATGAAATTTTGACTGAAGTGTTATTTCAGTAGCCAAACTCCAAAGTAAAACAAAATAAAACAAAACCAGTTTAATTGATATTTTCATCACACTGGGTAATTAGAGACAATGGAAAGTTTATTTTTTATTATAAAAGGAGAATAGTAAGAGAGAATTTTAGTATAAATGCATCTAAATGAGGACGAGTTGGGTACATGAAAACAGTAAAGAGCTATCAACTATCAATTTTTAGACTAAGACCATTTCATTTTTCAGGAAAACCACACAAAGACCCAAATTCTTGACATTTAAAACTTTCCCAGCTGTCTGTTGGAACAGTGCTAATCAGGAAATTCTAGTGAATGAAGAGGGAGATTTGGGCATGGGATTTCCACGTATCGTTGGGTGACTTTTACTCTTTTTTAAAAAAAATTTTAACTTTTGTATCCATGTGCGGTGTGTGTGTGTGTGTGTGTGTGTGTGTGTGTGTGTGTGTGTGTGTGTGTGTGTGTGTGTGTAGAGGCCATGGTGGGATTTTGGGGTCCTGCTCCATCAGTCTTCACCTTGGTCCTTTTAGGTAGACTCTTTTCACTAGCAGCCAGCAATCCATCCTCCACAGTTCTAGAGTGACAGGCCAGTGGTCAGGCCCAGTATTTTATTTGGGTGCTGAGATCTGAACTTGGGACCTTATACTTGAATATCAAGTGCTCTTGTCTACCTAGCCATCACTCCAGTTCTTATTCTTTTTTTTTTTTTTTTAATCTTTTATTTCTTTTCTGGTGGTGCTGGAATTTCAACATGGGACCTCTCGCTTGATAGGCAAGTACTCTACTGAGCCGCACCTCAGCCCTCAGTCTGGGTCATTTTTAGATATAATGTGTCGAAAGCATTTCAGTTACACTGTCTAAAATGATGCCTTTGGTACAGTACTGGAGACCTGGACCTTGTGTACACTAAGAAGTTGCTCTACCACTGAGCCACACACACAGCCCTTAAACTGAAAATCTGAAATTAAAAGCCCTAGTTTCCCTTTGAAGTTTTTTTTTCCCTTTTTAATTTTGAAAAACAAACACAAACAGTTCATCCGTTGTGTAGTTTGATCCCCAGTTCAGTTCTATTTCTACATAGAAATACTATGGAATGGAGACCTTATTACACAGAAGTCTCTGGAAGACCTCACAAATGTTTTGAAACTTCTTTCAGGTAAGATTAATGGATATATATATCCTAAGGCAGCAACATAGATGTTTATTTAAGCACCTTGTTTATAGAAGGGAATATATATATACACACACATATATCTGCTTAAAATTATTCTTAATATTTTGCAGTTAACAGATAGCCGAAATCAAAATAATGAAGATATGTATGTATAATGAAATTCTGCTTACACATTTTGAGGCCTCAATGATATTTCATTTATTGGCCTGAAGCAAGGGCTTAGTGGGGCAAGAATTCTCTCACTAATATACGATATGAAGATTAATTTGGGGGCAGTGAATGTAGGGAGACTTTCCTAACAAAGATACTTTTTCTTTCCTTCTTTCTTTCTTTCTTTCTTTCTTTCTTTCTTTCTTTCTTTCTTTCTTTCTTTCTTTCTCTCTCTTCCTTTCTTTTTTTTTCTCTTTAAGGAAATCAGTCCTTCCTAATACTCACTGAATCTGGCAAGAAGTGGTTTCTAATTCAATATTGTAATTGCTACATTTCCCCAGATACTCAAGAGTTGTTAAGTGAAGAAAGGGACAATGTCTCACAGTCCCTAGCCCTCTCTGCAGCCCTCATTTCCTGTAATGAATGACCCTGGTTCCCAAAAATAACTTCAGTGCTGTCCAACTGCTCATGTTTGGCATATTCCTTCTTATTTAGGAAAGCACATTCCCTTCTACAGCTGGACAAACTCAGTGATTGCAGGGAGCTGCCCCCAAATACCGCTCTCTCTAGGCCCATAAAAATGTTCAGCATCTGAGTGCTGGCAAGGCATGATCACACCCAGTGGAAACAAAACTCTGTGGCCTGAGCCAAGGAAAAGCAGGGATGCTATATATGGAGTACAGGAAGCAGGGCCAGAGCTGACAGCCTTACTCATATGGCACCCATATACAAAGCCTTGAGTCAGGCACTACTGACTTACCTGGAAAAGGAGAGGACTTGCTAGCCATCTGAAGCTGCATGGACCGGGCCAGTGTTCCACCTCTTCCCAGCATGCTCTTAGGGATGCCTTAAGGCATGAAGAAGGCCTTGGGCTCTATCTCCTTGATGGAAAACAAACAAAAACAAAATGAAACAGCCACAAAATACATAAATGGAAAGTTCAGAACGTTAGCCAAGAACCCTGACACACGGGATACATGCAGACTTCCCCCAGTTCCTCTTGCAGACTGTTGAGGGCCATCACTCAATGGAGACTCTCAAACTCATGTCAAAAACTTGCCAAATCAAGAAACTTCCGTTTCTCTGCATTTTATGACTCTTTGTACGATATTTACTTAGTTGGAGACAGAAAAAGCAGGAACTGAGAGCATGGTTTCACCTTTTCTAGTTTTGTTAAATGTCAAGGGCTGTTTTTTTTACAGCATACATGACTTCATAGCTGTGTTTTCATTTCTTTCCCCCCTCAGTGCTGGGGATAGACTCCACTGTGTTATTCTATAGAGCTATGCCTGACTCCTAGGTTCACATGTTTAAAAAAGGATTTTACTTTGGAGACAAAATGATTAGGAGTTTAGGGCCAACTTGGACTATGTGAGACCCTGACTCAAAACAAAAGTGGTGGCCAGGCTGGAGAGAGGGTTCAGTGATTAAGAGCACTTGTTACTCTTTCAGAGGACCTGCGTTTGATTCCCAACATCCAAATGAAACTCACTATAACTCCAGTTTCAGAAGATCTGACATCTTCTGATGTGGGAATGTCTTTCTGTATGTTGTGAATATCAATCTTTAAATAAAGAAGCTGTTTTGGACCATAACAGGTACCATAGATGAAGTAGGAGGGGAAATCAGAGCATAGGTAAGAGGAGAAGGGCGGGGTCAGACAGATTAACCCAGACCCAAGAAGAAGCAAATAAGGAACACAGGTGAGCCATGACATGGGTTGATTTAAGATGTAAGAGCAAGCTAGCAATGTGCCTGAGCCATAGGCCAAACAGCATGAAGTTAATATAAGTGTCTAAATCATTTCTGGGGGCCTGATCAACTGTGGGCGGCTAAGGGGTCTGGCGCGGCAGGTCTGTGTATCTGGACCTCTGGCCGCCCGGGACCAAGAAACCTCAGTGCAACAGAAACCTCATTGTAACAATCTTCTGGAGATGCCAGGCACCAGACATGCATGTGGTACACAGACATACATCCAGGCAAAATAGCTATACACAACATTTTTAAAAAGAAAAAAAGTATCATATTTAGGAGAAAGTAACCTATCTTTCATTTTGCAAATCTGTATGCACATAGAGAGGTGATGAAAGGCCAATTTTGTCTTTTTTATAAGAAAATAAAGTGTTCCTCATCTTCTCATAATAGAGATGAAGACATGGAAGACATGCTGTATGTAAATTACAAACAAAATGACTTTTGTCCTTCCCCTGTACCTTGGTCCATGATGCAGAATTAGTATACCATGCTAGTTGCATATGAGATTCTGGTACTAAGAACCAATGTGGGCCCCCATACAGTGACTAAAGATGAACTATCCTTTATCTGAATAATGTGGATAATGACTGTTTCTGAGAAATCCAACAAGGAAGGAAGCCTGTGGTTTGGAAAACATTGGCACATCTCATCTGTGAATGCCTCGAATATAAACTGTCTGACATTCCAAATCCCTCTACTGCTCAGGCACCATAGTCCATCAGCTGGATAGAAAGTCAGAAAAGATGTCCAGAGGCAGCAAAACAGGAATGAGGGATCACTTCAAACCTTTGCAGGATGTGCATGTCCAAGCTTGGACAAGCTCACCTTTCCAGCCTGTGGCTGGGCCTGTGGCTGGCAGTAGAAATCCTGATGATTTGGAAGATAGTGCTCTAGCATGGAGAGAAATGCAACCAATGAAGGATCCAGGACAGGGCGGTTTTTTTTTTTTTTAGGGTTTTTGTTTTGTTTTTTTAATTGTATACAATGTATTCTGAAAGTGTAGGATAGGGGCTTTAGACCTCCCACATTACCGTTTCTTGTACATCACTCTTCCCTGAAAGAATTCTATCTCCACTGTTGGATTATTACTAAATAGGTACGGCAGCTATTTACTGCTGGGGAGAATAACTTACGACAGTAATGCTACAGTGGGGGAAAGGTGCACTTACACCTTGAAAAAGCAACAGGCAGTTTATATTCCCTGCCCAGGTAAAAGCTTCAATGCCCGAGGCACAGGGTAAAAGGCCGTGGATGTAATAAGCTTCTGTCAGGATAACCCACAATGTACTTGCTAAAGATAGACTGTGCCCTGGAACTGTGAGCTAAAATAAATTCTTTCAGTGGATTGCTTTTAAGTATTCTGTCCCAGTAAACAACAAGAAACTAGAACAATGATCACAAACTTTAGATAGCTTAAGTAACTGTCCCCCTCTAACATTTGTATGAATTCAAGTACAGCTACATTTCTGAGCGATTGCTGCATTGTCAGTTTCCAGTTTCTTCAAAGTTCATGACTTCAAAGCTCACGACTTCTGCATGTAAATGGACTCCTTCAGTTTAGGCTGACCCCTGGGGGGAGCAGACCAAGTGCACCATTTACTTTTGTGTCTCCTAAGTAGCCCTTGATAGCTGTTTTTGGGAAACTGATTTTTAGAGCTGCTTAGGATTTTTGAAGCCTGCTTAGGATCTTGTGGTAGATTATTTCCCCCTCCCCAAATCCAATGGCCACGCAGTGCAGGCCAAGCATGGATGAAGTATGTTTATATAGCAGTTTTCCTGTGCTGAGACTGGGCGAATGGTTTAACTCTGAAGTGGTAAGATCAGTACCTTTAAAGGCAAGGGCATGGAACTTTATCACTAGGCTGATGATGCAGATGTAACCTTTAAGTTCCATCATTTATTAATTCCGAAAAACGATGCTCATTTCTTAAGAGTTTAAGTTCAACAATACATTTGATTTGATGATGGGCAATTATGTATCTTTTCCACAGTGATTATTTCCTATTGTATTTATTTGGACATCCCATTTTTTACTCTTCAGAACAGAAACAGTAACAGGGAGAGTCGTCTTCCCAGCAGGGTGCCCTGCTCCTGGCAGCCC
The DNA here is from genome assembly GCA_033318265.1 of Phyllotis vaccarum. Lineage (NCBI taxonomy): Eukaryota > Metazoa > Chordata > Mammalia > Rodentia > Cricetidae > Phyllotis > Phyllotis vaccarum. The sequence continues at coordinate 90,950,319 of JARWLC010000003.1, forward strand.
ACGCTATTCGGGCAAGCTGATGGCACCTGCCTGCCTCAGGGCTCTCAGTATAATGTGGCAAGTCCACGTTTGAAACTTCTCATTTAGATTCTGAGACTGGCTGGCTTCTTTTTCAATTAATTTCTTTTTCCTCAAAGAGAAAATGAATCTGTCAACACATGATTTTCCCTTTTCAGACAGAAGCAGCTCCTAGGCAGGCAGGGTGGCACAGCAGGGATGGAGCAGGAGGCTGGAGAGCTGCCTGCAGAACGCTACCACCCCGTTCTCTTGGCCCTCAGCACCCAGACAGGTCAGGCCCGGGGTCCCTGTGGGTGGGACACCGCTTCAGCTGGGCCTTCCCGCAGGGCAGCCTGAGCCTCCGCTGCAGCAGCGCCTGCGCTCTGTAGAAAGAGCCAGGCCGCCCGGCTCCTTTGTCTGCACCCAGCCCCACCTTCCTTCTTCCTGCCGCCTCCCCCTCCTTCGGGCGCGGCTGACGCTGCGCAGAGGAATGCGTTTCCGGAGGGAGAGAAAGGCCTGGCGGCCGGCCTGGGAGAAGGATCTTCGGGCGGGGGCGGGGCCGGGCCGGCTTCCTGCGGGAGACGGCGGGCCGAGGCTCCGCCCACGTGCTCAAGAGCCGCTGAGACCCGCCGAGCGCCCGAGGCCCGCCGACACCGCCCGAGACCATCCGAGAAGCCGAAGTCGGCCGACACCCGCCCGAGACCCTCCGAAGGGCCGAGACCCCCCGAGAGGCGGAACGTGGGGGAGCCCGGGCAGCACGCGTGCCGGGCGGACGCTGCGGAAAGGTAAGGCCGCGGTCGTACGGACGTGCGGGCGTGCGCTCTGGCCGTCTAGGGCTGACCAGGCGTGTCTCGTCGCGGCCTGGACCGGCCGGTGTTCGGGCTCTAGGACTCGGCCTCGCCGACAGGACCGTCCGGCTGTAGCTCTCCGCCCCGCCCGGTGGTGGGGCCCGAGGGAGGGTCGCGAGCCCCGCCTGTCACTCCGAGGCGTGGCGGGGCACGGGTGGGAACGGCAGGGGTGGCGGTCCCCAGGGACCTCTGAAGGGTTCGGTCCGCGGGCACCTTTCCCGAGCGCGGCGCGGGACCCCGGGAACCAGGCCGCGGCGTCCGTGGTCCGCGAGGCGGTGCCCGCTCGGGCCTTGTGCAGTGGGGCTGCCTACCCTTTCTCATGCCTCCTAGTGACAGGCTGAGTTTATAACCGTCCTGATCCCGAAAGCCACAGTGAATTTGAACTTTTAATTTGAAACCAATCGCTCACTGGTAAAATGAACAATAAATTACACTGTTTCCGTTTCCTCATCTGTAAAAGAGAAAAGTAGCTCCTACACTAAGGACAGTAATAATTGTGACACCGGTGACAGGGTCGGGCCCTCATTGCAGACCTCCGATCCATGGTGGCATCTGGACTGCTTATTTCCTTTCACAAATGGAGAAACGGAGGTTCAGGAGTTTGGAGAGTCCATGGGCTCACTTCCGCAGACCATGCTTGAAGTAATGTAGGCATCGTATAGTGCAAAGGGATTCCAGAGCAATGCCAGTCTGGACTTCAAAAACAAAAAAATAAGACACAGTAAGTCAAATGTCAAACCGCAAGCTTAGACAATAATTCCTTTTAATTCCTCGTTGGTACATTATAAAGGTCTACAAACGTCTTAGAATTTTTTGGTAGCGTTAAGGTTTCCTGGCTCTGCCATTCCACGTGGATATAAAGAGGTAATATGACTTAGTTTATTTTTATTTTTGTTGTTGCTTGCGTAGTTCAGAAGTAAATTTAGATGAATTTTGATTAGATTTCTTTCTTAAATCACACAAAGCCATCCTGGAATAACCTGTAGAAAGGACCAAGCAATTTTAGTTGACACTTAGTTAGGTATTACACATTTATGGGCATCAAGGCCAGAAGGGAAGGACTGATTTTAGAATTTCAGTACGATATTCATATTTATGAGTGATTTTTAATTCATCCATCAATGATAAATGGCTGAAGGTGATACAATGACATATTAAACAGATGAAACACTGGTATGTGGTATATAGACACTTGGGGAGAGTAGAAGATACTAGAATAAATTCTAGCTTATTTGTATTGAATTAGGACTGCAATTGAATCTGTGTTGTTGAATTCTTTTTAAAAAGATGTGAAGTTTTGCAGTAAGATGGCTTCTTTAGTTTATAATTCTTTGTGTGTGTGTATGTAGTGACTCACGTGTGGAGGTCAGGGGATAAATTTGTGAGGTTTGTTCACCCCCCACCCCAACCCCCATCAAGTGGATTCCAGGGATTGAATTTAGATTGCTTGGCTTGGGAAAACACTTTCATGTGCTGGGCCATCTCATTGGTCCAGGTTTTTAAAAGATAGATAGATTGATTGATTGGTTGATTGATTGATTGATTGATTCATTCATTCATTCATTCATTTTTAAGTTATGTGGATGGGTGGTTGCTTCCATGTTAAGTTTGCAGTGTGCATTACTGTAGCACCTGTGGGGGGCAGAAGAGGGAGTCAGACCTCCTGGAACTGGGCCACAGATAGCTTTCAGTCACCTATGACTGAAAGGTTGGAACTAGGTCCTCTGGGAGAGCAGCTAGTGCTTTTAACAACTGAGCAGCTGTTTTTCCAGCCTCCCCCAGCCCCTTGGTGCTTTAACTTTCAGTGTTCTGTACCTGATAAGTACAAGTACAGAATTAACAAAGTTGAAAAAAAAAATCACTGGATTTAGTCCTTTTGTCCCCTTTGGTTTTTTGAGACAGGGTTTCTTTGTGTAGACCTGGCTGCCCTGGAACTTGCTCTGTAGACCATACTGACCTTGAACAAGTCTCAGAGATCCACCTGCCTCTTCTCTAGTGCTGGGATCAAAGGCATGCTCCACCACCACTGGGCCCTGGATTTAGTATTTTTAACATCAGTTGCCTTTTTAATTTTCTGATTAGCCTAGTTTAAATCTGTCCTGAATCAGCATCACTGAAATGAAAATGTAGTTCTGTGTTGATTAATTCCAAGGACACTAATAACCTCTCATCACTGTTTATTACAAAGAAAATTAATTAGTTTGATGGATTAAATTGAAAATTAATGAGTTTATCTAGAATGCTTGCTGCCTAATGTAGTTCCTTTAACTGTTAGACTTTTTGCTAACAAAACCAGCCCTGGCTTACAGGTAGGGAGTTATGTAACAGCATATTGTCTGAAGAAAATGCTTTTACTAGTGCTCAGTGAATGTACGGCTCCTAACTACGGTGTCAGAGACAAGGTAAACAGGTTGGGACTGGTGAAAGTTTCAGAGGATTTTTTCTCCATAATTTAATGTAAAACTCCTGATGTGGAAGAAGCCCAACTATTTGAAGATTCATTATGGTGGAATCCAATGTTATATTCTGTGAATGTGTTAAAATAAGCTTTTACCATTTATCTGCAAATTAGTGAGTTCAAGAGTTGATTTATATTATATTAGCGTTTTCTATTATTACTGTTTACCGTGACTTTGGTTATATGTTCTCAGAGTTTCATATATCAATTAGATGGTAATCAGGGATGAGAGGGAAGAATAAGTCAGATCTGGAGTGTAGCAGTATACTCAGAAAGTGGAATTGTGCCGAGGTTAACAGGTTAGAGACTGCAGTAGGTAGGTGAGAGAGCAGTGTACCTCATTTTCAGGAGCTGCATGAAGAAGAACAAAGCTGTACTTTGTACATTTCTCACAGCTCAAAAACTTTATTTTTGGTGTGTGTGACTTTAGAAGATAATAATAATCTTTACCAATATGTCTAGCTTGCATATCATCATGAAATGTATACATGAGAAAAAAAAGGCTCTTTCAAATTTACGTTTATACTTAAGCAGACTATCAAAACACCAGGACCAAAAAGCAAGTTGGGGAAAAGGGGGTTTATTTTGCCTTACACTTTGACACTGCTGTTCACTATTGAAGGAAGTCATGACAGGAATTCAAGCAGGTCAGGAAGCTGGAGGCAGGAGCTGATGTGGAAACCATGGAGGAGTCTTGCTCACTAGCTTGTGTCACATGGCTTACTCAGTCTGCTTTCTTATAGAACTCAGGACCACCAGCCTAGGGATGACACCACTCACTCACCATGGGCTGGGACCTCCCCCATTGATCATTAATTGAGGAAATGCTTTACTGATGGATCTCATGGAGGCATTTCCTCAACTGAGGCTCCCTTTTTTAATCACTTGTTTCAAGTTGACACATAAAACTAGCCAATACACAGATATACACACGTACATATTTGTATGCATATACACACATGTACTTATATAAGTATTTTTATAAATATAAGAATATATGGATAATGTAAACATGCGTTTCTTACTTTGAGCAGTAGGTTTCAAAATACAGGTTTCTAACCCCAGGGATATGTACAATGACTCATTGGACTGTAAGGAAGAACATTTTGGCCACCCTGTTTATAGCTTTAAGACATTCAGATTGTTTATTTTGGTGTATTATTGTATTGCTGTAGAAATACGTATATTTTAATTTATAAAGAATGAGCATTTGTATACTCTAGTTTTTTGGTGACAAAGGTGAGACTCAGAACTTAGAGATCCCAAGTGGGAAACAAGAATTATGCTGTTTTGGAAGGAGAGTTCTTGAGGTGGGAGTTCAATTGGACAGAGACAGAAAGATAAATGGGTAGGTGGTGTATTCATCCAGGGAGGCCATGCCACAAAAGGGTAGCATCTACAGTGCTGAGGTTTTTAAAGGTGACCTCAGGGCATAGATGGAGAGATGTGTAGTTTGGGATTGGGAATTATTCATCCACTAATATTGGTTGTTAGTGTGGCTGCAGATTAAGGTACCAGAGTATAGAGTAGATCTAAGGGGTGGGTGGGGAAGAGTTTCTTCTCTGAACTTTTGGTTCCTTTGCTAGCCACTTTAGAGAGAATCTAGGGGTTTGTGGGGGTTCCAGCAGTAAGCATTTTAATCAAAGACTAGCTTGTTTCTGTACTCCTTCCCCAGATCAGTGATGGAGGCTTCTTCCTGGGAAACCTGGGTTTCAGAGTCTGTGACGTTGGTACAGCACTCCCTGCACTGTGGTTTCACATCTGCTCTCACTTTGACATGAGAGGTCGTGGCTGCCTGGTTTAAGTACTGCAGAATGCAGTTTTTGTTCTTTGATGAGAAACCATTTTCTTTGAATTTTTAAAAATTATTTTTAATTATATGTAGATGTGTTTGTCTACATATGAGTTTGTACACATGAGTTTAAGCTCACTCAGAGGCCAGAGGCTTTAGGTTTCCCGCATCTGGAGTTGCAGATCCTTATGCTAATGTGAGCTCTGGGAACTGAACTTGGGTTGTTGGGAAGAGCAGCAGAGGCTCTTGACTGTTGAGCCATCTCTCCAGCCCCGGGCTGTCGTTTTCTTGTGTCCTCATAAGAAAGTATAAATGTTGTGCAAGTGAACCTGGGAAGAACCTATTATGAGCAGCCCTTTGGGGGTTTTCACTTGTGCATTTTATTTTAGCTCATTAGTGACTGAGACTAAAAGCATTGTGTTCAGTGAGTAGAGGAGGTCGGCATGTCTTTGGTTTTGACTGAATTCCCTAGTTGAGACAGTAGTGTTCCACTCGGGAAAACATGACAAAAATCAGAGTTGTTTATACAGTCAGTGTACCATGCCAGATGATACTCTGCGTTTTTGACTAAAAGGTCAGCTGTGACTTAAGTGGTTTTGGAGAGTGGTTTGGGGAGAAGATGAGGTCTGAATGAGGAATGGCCTGAGCTAAGGTACCGATGACATGAATGATGTGTTTAAAAGAGACTAAAGGACAATGTAGTTGGGAGCAGAGTCCTGTCTAATTTGGCAAATACCACTTGGCATATGACTGTGCATATATCATAGAAATGTAAAAAAATGGGAAGGCTTGAGTTCTTTTCAAGGAATGACACATGCATGGATACAGTTAGTTAAAAATAGTAAAAAAAATAACAATACATTATTGAGTATCATTGTAAATTTGCCACTTTTTGTGCAAGGAGACATCAAGATTATGTTCTTTAAGGAAAAGAATAAATTCTGTTTATTGTGGCTATTGAAGATTAACAGCCAAAACAAAATAAAACAAAAAATAATTAAAATCATAGAAGTAGAAGAAAATTAGCATTGCATTTTGTGTAAGGAGTAGTTTCAGTGGAGGGTGTAAATGTTTATATGCAGAATTCAGTATGAAGCATTAAAGTCTATTTCACGGTCTGCATGTTTATTGAATATTGAATATGAATAAACTTCATATTCTAAAATTAGATGTTCTAAAATAGTTCTAATACAAATAGTATTTTACAGTTTGTGTATAGTTTATTTCATGTTATAATTTTGGCCCTTCTTAGAGGCCAGTAATGGGTTTAAACATTTGATTATTAGGATATTGAAGTTTGAAACTATACATTTGATATTCTAATATTACATTTGAAAAATACAATAATAACAATAAGAGTAAGTTATCTTTATTAAAGATGTATGGAAGTATGACTTTAAAAGGGTCACAGAAGTTGGAGGTGTCTCTTGTGTTAGAGTCTGTGTTTATACTTACAAGGTCCTGGGTTCAGTCTGTAGCACAGAACAAGAAGACAAGTTGAGAAATACATCTTAATAGTCATTCAGATTTTTTTTTTTCTCTTATAATCACTAAATACGTGGCTAGTAATAAGAAAATCAGTACAAACATACTTGTTGCTAGAACTTTTCCTTCAGGGTCATATTTTATCCTTTCCAAAATTCCAAAATAGGTGTCATTCACTCCCAACCTATTCTTGAGTAAAATGAGAAATGCAGTGATTTTTTTTTTTTTTTTTTTTTTGGTAATTTGGTTTTAAACGTTTGATGCATAAAGTATGCCTCAGTTGTGCTATTCCATTCACTTCAGGAAGATGGGATAAAAGTGTGGTCAAAATGAATTTGATCAAGAAATACAATTGGAATAATCTTTTTAAACCAGTAGATAAAATTATACAGTGTATACTCAAAATTTTTCTAATTGAAATTACATATAGAATGAAAATGCTGTTGTTATCATTAATAGGTAGTTAACTTTATTTTTTAAAGATTTATTTATTTTTATGTGTTTGTGCCTGCATGCATGCTTGTGTACTGTGTGTATGTTGCTGCCATCAGAGGGAGTGGGGATCTCCTAGTCCTGAGATTGCGGATGGTCTTAAACTGCTGGGTGTAGATGTTGGGACCGGGATGTTGAGTTCTCTGCAGGAGCTGCAGGTGCTGTTCAGCACTGAGCCTTCCTTCCCTCCAGCCTCCAGGTAGTTAATTTTTGCCATGATCTCTTCACACTTACATTTGGGGCCAAAGTAAATTTGTCAGCTAGAACATTTGATAATTCTTGTTTTTCCCATTCATAAAGGAAAACAAACAACAAAAAAAGCAGAAAGAAAAGAAAAATTTGCACATATAGAAAGTATAAAGGGACAGCCTGCTATAATTCAGAAAGTCTTGATAGCAGATGGTTCTGGGAAGGCAGTTTCTCTTACTATGGACTGGCTGTTCATACTTTGGCTTAATAGCTTTGCTTAAAATGTTTTATTTTCAAAATCTATTTTTTTGGCAGTCTAAGGCCTTACTTCTTATGCACCCAGCACACACGAGGTATGCATCATTTTCTTACTTGTTTATAAATGTGCCCAAATTACAGGAATATTTCCTAGTAAGAAGTAATCTGGGTTTTTTGTTGTTGTTGTTGTTTTTTTATTTTTTTAGTAAGAGTGGGGGTTGAATGCAGGGTCTTGCACATGCCAAGCTAGTTATTTATCACTGAGTTTCATCTCTAGCTGTTGGCTACTTCATTTTGTATGAATTGGTTTACACATACCTTGTAGAGGCCACAGGCTGACAGAAGATGTTTTCTACAAGTGTTACCTTATTCTGTGGAGACAGGATATCTCACTGAATTTGGAGCTCAGATTTTCCTGTGTTGTCTGAACAGCAACCCCCTGGGATTTCCTGGCCTCTCTTTGCCCACTCTCCACGTTAGGATTATGGGCACACATTGTTGACAACCAGCTTTTTATATAGGTGCCAGAGATTTGAATTGAGGTCCTCATACACACAGCAAGTAACTTTGCTTACTGAGACATTTCCTTATTTTTAAAGTAATTTCTCCCAAAAGAATAATGAATTTCTACAAAGATACTATAGGTTGAGCATCTAAAAATCTTTAATGGTTCAAAACATAAATCTCTGAGAGTCAACACGGCACACATGGAAAGTTCTGCACCTGATGTTCTTTAAAGGGTCAGTCGTGTGCAGGTACACTTAATATGCATATAAGGTATATAGTAAGCATAAGGGAGTTTTATGTTTAGACCCTACAAAGCAAGCTCTAGGACAGCCAGCACTACAAGATATTTCTAAGATATTTTACTACACACATGCAGCTATTTCAACATCTGGAAAAAGTCTAGCACTTTTGGCCCCCCTACAGTTTGAATAAGGAATACTCAATCTGTATATGTCAGGCTTTAAAAGATTTTGTCTTTAAATATAAAAGGAATTTACACCTTTAATCCCAGAATTTGGGAGGCAGAGGAAAGCAGATCAGATCTCTGAGTGTGAGGCCGGCCTGGTCTACACAGAGTTTTCCAGGCTGCATAGTGAGGCCTTTTTTAAAAAAGACAAAGTAAAAGGAAATACCAGCTGAGTTACTTACATTTTATTAAAAATTTAGTAAATAGTGTTTAAAGGTTCAGAAAGGCTTAATTTTGAGAGAAGAGAAATTTGCCCCGAAGATAAAGTTTCATAAATGTAGACTGATTCTTACTAAATGGATTATTTGTAAGCTATCCTTAATATTTTGCTTTGAATGTTTAACTAATAGAACAACATCATAAACATTTTCCATTTCTGTGCTCTGATCAATTCTAACTCTAGACAGATGTTTATTCTTTTAAAACAGTGGCTGTGTAGGTCTTTAAAGATTATACTTAATGAAGCAGAGAGTCAGGATGTGGCTTGAGTTCAGGAGCTCGGTTGACAGTTCTGTTTGTGTGGCTATTTAACCTGTTTGAGGTTTGAGCCCTCATCTGTAAAATGGAGTAATGTCTGAGAACAAGGCCATATCTTGAGAGAGTCCATCAAAACCTTTTGAGCATTTTATTTTTCCAATATTAGAATTACAGCATTCCCCTTCCCTTTCCTCCCTCCAACCACTCCCATATACCTCTTTCCTCTTTCTTTCAGATTCATGACTTCTTTTTAAACTGATTATTATTGAATGTGTATATGTATAGTATTTACGTATGTATTCCTAAATATAACCTATCCGACTGGTATAATGTTACATAAGTATATTTTCAGGCTTGAAGACCACCTCTCTCCCTGCCAGCTTTCCTCAGTTGCCTATAGTTGTGGGATTTTATCCACCCAGTTAGGTATGCCCATTGATATCATCCTTCTTCAGCTCATGCTTGAGCATGCATGTTGGAGAGGCTTCATGTGTGTAGCTTCTGTTGTTACTAGGAGACACAATCTGACAGCAAACTCTGATATTCTAGCTTGCTCTTTCTTTCTGCTGTCTCTTCCTCCATGTTCCCTGATCATTGGTGTAAGTGTTTTATAGGTGTGTACATTGGGACTAGGCACAGCAACTCTATTTTGGTTGTGTGTTGTTTTCTGTAGTGGTCTGTTTGTTGCAAAGGGAAGTTTCCATGATGAAGGGTGAAGACGGCACTTATCTGTGGGTGTAAGGACAGATGTTTATAGATTACAATTAAAGGTTGTGAATTCTCCAGTAACTATTATGTTATAGTGAATGACTTCATTAGGACTGAGTAGTTAGCTAGGTTTCCAGTACCAGGCATGGCTTTCCTCTTGCTGAAGTGTTAAGTTCAATAGGAGAACTGTTGGTTACTGCCAAGGTCTGCATACCATTACTGTGTGAGAATTATCGTGCCATGCTGTTTGTTGTGGTTCATAGGCATCATAACTGGGTAGGACTGTTGGTTGCCTCCCTCTTTTGAAGCTTGCATGGTGGTGCCTTTTGGTACCATGATAGCTACTCCTCAGGGTGGGGACATTCAGGTTTAGCATTATCTTTGAGCCAAGTACTTTCCTGGTGCTGTATCTGTGGATAAGATACTATGATTTTGTTCTGTTGGGGCCCCTCAATCCATTGGGGGGAAGAGCCAAGCTTTAAAGTAGTTACAGATGAGCAAAATGTTAGAATATATATGCCTAAATTAGGGTGTACAGTGGTTTCTGGACCCAAGATCTGCTCCATAATGATATTGTTCATTTCCCATATCCTCAATTGTCCTGGTTTCCTACTTGAGAAGAAATTGATGGGCAGTGGCTCTCCTGTGCTGAAAATTAGTACCCATATTGAGGGTGGTACATTTGTGTACCATAGCCTGGGTGACTGCTATGCTTCAGGGAGGCCTGGCTTTATCTTACATTTTTTTCCTTTCCATGTCTTTTTGGTACATTAAGTCTGCCCTCAGCCCTCCCCTTCCTTTCCTGAGTTTTCATTTCTTCATAATTTCAGTTACCACCCGGATAATAATCTCAGATGTGTGTATCTCTAACCCCTTCTTTGTAGCAGGCTTTCTTTTGGGCCTCCAACCAGCTCCAAATCATGACAATGAGGGCTTACTATTAATTATGAATGCTGGGCCTTAGCTTATGCTTGTCTTACTAGCTCTTCTAAGTTATATTAACCTGTTTCTCTTCACCTATGCTTTGCCTTGCGACCTTTAACCCTCCTTTCTGTGTGTCCTACTTTCACTGCCTCCCGTCTGCTGCCTGCCTTCTGGCTCAGGGCATCTCCTTCTTTTTCTCCCTCATTCTCTCTTCTCTTTTGTTCTCGAACCTGGATTTCTCCTCCTACTTATTCTCTCTGTCTGCCAGCCCTGCCTATTCCTCTACTCATAGCTATTGGCCAGTCAGCTATTTATTAGACCAATCAGGTGCCTTAGACAGGCAAGGTGAAACAGCAACACATCTTTGCATAAACAAATGTAACACATCCTTATATCACTAAAAAAATTAAGAATAAACAAATATACCATATCTTTGCCTAAAGTAACATTCCATAACATAAACAAATGTAATAAATATTTACATAGTTAAAGTAATATTCTATAAGAGCATATCCCCCCACAATCCATATCTGCGCCTTTCCTCCCTACAGGTCGCTTCCCCTAGGTCATCTAAACCTTTCACAGTCCACATTTCTAAAAAAGGTATTTGGCTTCCTTCCCCAGTTCTATTTCCATAGTTGACCTTGTTATTTTAGAAGTGAAGCCTTCTTGCTCCCACTTTCCTTAACTAAGCAAATATCAGAGCCTGTAAGTAACCTTGTGCTTCCTTCATTGCTGTTGTGTATATTTGGACACATGGCACTTTCTAAAGTATATACAGTCTCATCATATGTTTTACACTGGCCTTTGATTCTCATTTTTGCCTTGATTTTTCTGAGTGTTGGGATTATAGCCATGAGGTACCACATGTCTGTAATGTTTAGTAAACTCTGCCTGTCTGTGAGGTACCTATCTTGCCCCTAATCCTGGTCCCAGTTTATACAATCATGTCCTCTCTTGCCCCAGGTTTTTCTGTTTCTCTGCTATGACAATAAATAGAATTTAACATCTTGTAATCTTGCTCCTGCCTGCATGGTTGCTCTTACTCAGGTTCTGCTATTTTCAGCTCAGTTCAAGTCTCAGAAGTACTTTAAGATTTTATTATATTATGTATATTTATGGTAAATACTTTTGGGATGGTTTGGATGAAAATGCCCCCCCCCCCCCCCCCCCGCCTTACAGGGAGTGGCACAGCTAGGAAGTGTGGCCTTGTTGGAAGAAGTGAGTCCCTGGGGCAGGCTTTGAAGTTTCAAGTGCCCAGTGTCACTCTCTTCCTGCTCCCTGCTGATCCAGATGTAGATCTCTGCCAGCTCTCCAGCACCATGTCTGTGTACTACCATTCTCACCACGATGACAATGAACTAAACCTCTGAACTGTAAGCCAGCCCCAGTTAAATTTCTTTTCTTGTTATAGTGTCACTTCACAGCAATCAAAACCTAAGACAACTTTTAAAAATAAAATAATCCCACCAAAACATGTAACAACAAAACCATTACTACATGGAGAAAAAGTGACAATTCCAGTGTGAGGGAGACAACCCAACATACATGCTTAGACACAGTATTAGAAAAAGATTGTGTGGATTTTCCTCAGGCCTCCCTAGCATTGCATGTGCAGGCTTGCTGAAATGCTTTCTCTCCATTTCTTTTCTGCACATCTCCCATAGCTTTCCATTCTAGCTGAAACAAACCTAACCACATGCAGTTAGACAGATGTGCTCTGTGCACCAGGTCCTGTCCTGTGTTGATGTAAAACCTCAAAAGGGATAGTGTGTTCTAGAATCAAATACAAGTGATTATGACCTGGGAACACAGATTTAGGTTATCCCAGATTCCGTGTTTCAGAGTGATAATAGTTTTATGTAACAGAACAAAGAAAACCATAAATCAAGATAATTTCAAAGTACAGAAGTTGAAACATTAGAGAGGTGGGTTATAGCAAAGTAGGGAAATGTCTGCTGGCCTCAGATGCTAGCTGGTGGAAGCGAGTCATCTACTAAGCCAGTACATTCTAAGAGATAGCTACCGCTCTGTTTCTACATTCCAAATGATTTACCTAATAGCCAGGACTGTGTAAGTTACTTTGCTGTTGCTGTGATAAAATGCCTGTCGTTACTGTGATAAAATGCCATGACCAAGATAACTTAAGGAAGAGTTTTGCTTTGGCTCATGGTTTCAAGAGCGTAAGAGTCCAGTCATGCCAGAGTGGCATGGTAGTAAATAGTAGTCTTGGCAGTTTGAATAAGAAGCTGGGAACTTACATCTGCAGCCACAAACATGAAGCAGAGAGCAAACTGGAAGTGGTACAAGTCTTTCCATCTCAAAGTCCTCCCCAGTGATGTGCTTTCTCCAGCAAGACTAAATGTTCCTTAATAGCTCCCCCACTGGAGCCCATGCAGACCACCATAAGGACAATAGATGCTGTGAACAAGGCTAAAGATGGCTCAAGATAATTTGGCTTTGAACTTGGAACATTCTAAAATCTTCATAGTTAATGAAGTTCTAATTAGTCAATCAGCCTCCCAGATGATTCAGCTTGAAATGTAGCTTCTTTTGGAGACTTTGGCCTACAGTTTCTCCTACAGTTTCTCCTCTTTGGCAGGTGTCAAATTTTGTATATACTGTAGCCACATTTTATTTATTAAGTGTTATTCACATTTCCCATTTTTATAAAAGTCTTACTAGGATCTGATGTAGATAAAGTTAATCAGTAGGCAGGTGAGCAGTCTTCAGGGGAGAGAACTGGCTAGTGTCTTATTCTCAGTTGTCAACTTGACAAAAACCTGGAGTCCTCTGGAAAGCGGGAACTTCAGTGAAGGACTATCCTCTAATCAGATTGGCTTCTGGGTATGTTTCTGGGGCATTTTCTTGATTGTTAATTGATGTAACTAGGCCCAGCCCACCTTCGCTGTGCTCTTCATAGGCAAGTAGACCTGGACTGTATAAGAAAGTTAGCCGAGCAAGCCAGAGGAAGCAGAACAGCAAACAGTGTTATCTCTGGTTCTACTTGAGTTCCTACCTTCAGGTTCCCATGTGAGTGAGCTCCTACTGACTTCCTTCATGTTGGATAAACCAGGTTGGTTTTGGTCAGTGTTTTATCACAGTATCAGAAAGCAAGTCAGGACACCTGGTAAAAGCCATTAAGAAAAAGATCTAGGTTAATTTTTACATCATTGAAATCTACTATCCAGATCTAATTCCCCCCCCCCCCCCCAAGACAGTATTTTTCTGTGTATCTCTGACTTTCCTGGATCCTGCTCTGTAGATTAGGTTGGCCTCTAACTCACGGGTCCACCTGCTTCTGCCTTCCAAGTGTTGGGATTAAAGGCATGCACCACCACACCCAGCAAAGGTTCAAACTTTTTATTTTCAAGACAGGGTTTCTCTGTAGTCTTGGCCATCCTGGAAGTCGATCTGTAGACCAGACTGGCCTTAAACTCACAGAGAACTGCCTGCCTCTGGCTCCAAATGCTGGAATTAAAGATGTACACCACTACTTCTCGGCAAATGACAATTTTTTTTTCTTTGAATGTTTAAAGTTGTATCTTACATAAGCTATGATGGAGTCCTCGAAAATCCTCTTCGTTGTTGAAAGGAAGTACTGGTTAAAAAAAAACAAAACAAAACAAAAAAAAACCTTAAAATTCTGAATGTTTATATGTGTATACTCATACATACAAACATTAAATCTAAAGTACACAGAGAAGTCATCCTCTTAATCCTTGAGTTAGGAGTTTAGTATCTCAAAGGAGGGCAATTATATGATAGGAAAAATTATAACTTGGAGCAGGAATACCTTTTTCTTTGCCATCATGAACTATAACCCTCTGCAACTATAAGCCCAAAGTAAAGTAGCCTTGGTCATGGTATTTATTAAAACAGTAGAAAATAGTGACACTCTTAGCTTTGGGGTTTATTGAATTAGTCTGCTAAGTAAATACATTCTAACAGATAATTAGCGCTTTGTTTCTCCATTTGGAAGGATTTACCCAGTGTTCACAAACTGATAGGCCATGTATAGAGGAGGGAGTTCTGGTTGTTTTTGTCAATTTGACACAAGCCTAGATAGACCTAGTAAGGGATTAATGCTCCCATCAGATTGATCCCTACCTGGATCAATTGATCAGTGATTGATGTGAGTGGGCCTAGGCCACAGTGTGTGGGGTGCCGCCCCTGGCAGGTGGTCATGGGGTGTGTAAGAAACCAGAATGAGCAAGCTACAATGAGCAAGCCAGTGAGCAGCAATCTTCCTGGTTTCTGCTTCAGTTCCTGTCTTCAGGTTCCTGTCCTGAGTTCTTGATGATGGACTGTAACCTGTAAGTTAAATAACCCTTTTCTCCTTAAGTTGCTTTTGGTCATGACCTTTAACACAGCAATAGAAGCCTAAGTAATATAGCAGGCAACAAATGACTATTAAGAGGAAAAAGATGGCTCAAGATAATTTGGCTTTGAACTTGCAACATTTCAAACTCCCCACAGTTGTTGAAATTCTAGTCAGCACTGCAGAAGGTTCTTTCTGGAGACTTTACTTATACACATCGTCTTCACAGAAGTAATCATACTATATTGTAATTGTCTGCATTTTTGTCTATGAATTATTAGTTCCTTGAGGCATTTGTATTTTCGAAATGACTCAAAGCCTGACATGACAATCTGAAAAAGGACCTTCAGAGGTTAAGAGAGTAAGCCAGTAGAGTCCAGGGAGAAAAGGTGTTAGCAAAGGCTGAAAAGGATTGTCCTACTTACCATTCTGTTGATGTGATAAAACATGGACCAAAAGCATTCTGGGGAACGGTTTACCTTATAGTCCAGAAGTTTGTAGGTGAACAGTTATAGACTCTAAGATGAGGCCTGAGAAGATGTCCTTTTTAGGGCTAGTCCATGGGTGGTCAGGAGTAACTGTCAGCTGTAGTAGTGTCAGGAGATGGAATGCACACCAAACCAGTCAGCCTTTGTCTGAGAAAAGGAGACAGAGGATTAGGACCATGTTTCTTGCATTTTCTCTGTTGTCCCCCTGTGATGATGGTTTGTCTTCAGTGAGGGAACCTTTAAGCCCCTTTTCTCAGCATAAGGCTTATCTGTTGAACAGGCCTTGCTACCCCAAGGTTATGGCTTTAGGTCTGGACAGACATCTGTGTGAATCATGACAGTATTTCACAGCCTCATGCAGACACTTGGTCCAGAGCCAGCTGTGCTGCCTCCTTCAGGGTCACTCTCAAGTGTCGGCCCAGTCTTGTGCTCCTAGCACTTGCTTTTTCTAGTTACTGTCATTGTCCTTAAAGCCATGCTGGATTTCTGCTACTTCCTGTCTCTAAAACTCAGCATATACAAATACCACCAAGCAACAACAGCACCTCTGTTTCTTGCCAGCTTTCAGATCCTTACAGGAGAGTCAGTGATTGTCTCCAACCTGTTCTCTTAGCTGTTCTTGAACTTTGGAACTTGGTTTTGCCTGCCTCTGGGCTCTGCACACTTCCAGAAGGCCCTAGTGGGTTCTTGGGCTTCTCGGGATTTGTAGAAGTAGAGGTCTGTGGCACTTAGAGTAATGGTTTAAAGTGAACCATATTGGGAAACATCATTTTCATTGGATCATAGTGAGTCTCTCTGACTTATGGTAATTTGAAAGATTTCTCAAAGCTGGTTATCAAGTGTCAGAGTAGCCTGAAGGAATACATCTGTCCTCATATAGATACTGTCATCATCTGCTTCCAAAGGAGTGGTATGTTCTCTGTTCTTAGTCATTAGTAGCAGTATTTGAATTGTTGAGAATTACATTGACCTTAGGACAAACCTTAGACCATCATGCTTTTGTGACATTTAGACTTAGTCACCACTTGGATGCAGTCCTAAGCCATTTGCAGCAACTTGTCAGCTCCAGGAGGGATTCATTTCCTGGAGTAAACCTGACTGTAGGTGGATGGCTCATAGAGCTCTCTGTCTCATGTCTCTTGAAGTCTGCATGAGCAGAGGAGCAAACGTGTTCATCCCAGGATTAGGACCATGTCTCATGGCACAGTAATATGGCTGTCTTTGCCTCTCATGGGAAGGCAGCCTGTGACCAGAACAGAAAGAAGAGACATAAAGGTTTGAAGATGAAGAACTTTAAATTGAAAGAACTTTTCTTTTTTAGACCCGGTCTTGAACTTGACATGGTCTTGAGCTTGCTATGTGGGGAAGATGATGACTTGTACTTCTGGTCCTCCTGCCCCCACCTTCCGCTGTTTCTTCTTTTTTGTCTCTCAAGACAATGATTCTTACCTTGTAGACAATACTGGCCTTGAACTTAGGGTAATTCTCCTGTCTCTGCCTCTTAATTTCTAGGATTATACCCACACCAACGTTTCTTGCTTCTTTTCATTGTGTGGATGAGACAGATGCATATGCATGTATACTAGACTGGAGTTGTCCATGAACAGTAGGCAGTTAAGATCTTAGCTACCAGTCTCTGATCTTGGCCATCTTGGAGCATATTTGACTGGGAATGAATTGTGGAACATTGGTTGAATGATTAGAAGAAGTTGCCCATTTAACATATAGAATGATACCTGAGGCGCCCCCAGCTCTGAAGGACACTACAGACCCTAGGTCTGTGTGAGGCCTTTCATTGCTGTGAAAAGTTGATGGAATCAAGCTTAATATTTTACCAATTCAATGCATAGTTGATTTTTTTGCAGAAGAAAAAAAATAAAAGGAAAGCAAACTAGGCAGTTGAGTCAGTCTTGCATATGATGTGCTTTAATCTGAAGAGAAATAAGAACTATAGGGGATGCTAATATGGAGATGGCTAATTCAGTCTGGAAAGTACCTTTAGTTCTGAGGTGACTGGGCCTCTGGATGTGTCTGTAGGGCTGAGAGCCTCAGGAGTATGTGGGGATGGGCATTTTACAGGATAAGCTGCCATAGCTTTCTGCTCTTGGGGCACTAATCTGGTTTCTTTAGGACATCATCATTGTCATCATCATCATCATTGTTATTTTCTTTGAGACAGGGTTTCTTTATGTAGTCCTGGCTGTTTTGAAACTAGCTCTGTAAATCAGGCTAGCCTTAAACACATATAGATCCACCTGCCTCTGCCTCTCAAGTGCTGGAATTAAAGGCATGCACCACCGTCACCCAGCTTGATGTGTAGTTTTGTGAAATTTAATTGAATGTTAAGACATTTCACTTAGAGAAGACAGGAGTGCATTCCTCAGGTGTGGTGTCAATTGTTGGAATAGTGTGTGAAAGGTATGGTACGCACTGGGGGAGGAAAGACCGATAACAGTGTAGAGAAGTTTGGAGAGGAGAAAAGGGGGAACGTTGAGCTTCATATAACTGATATTTTCTCTTGGTAATGATAACATTTTCTCTTACAGATGAATTTGCAACTGGTTTTCTGGATCGGATTTGTCAGCTTGATTTGTTCTGTATTTGGCCAGACAGGTAAAAAAAGCATTTGTTTTTCTTGTTACCTTTTTATGTGAGCATCTTGTATCAGTAGTCTTTGGTTTGTTAGAATCCCGACAGAGTGGGGTGGGAAACCAACCCTCCATTACATCACACTACTCCTGAAGTTTTGCAGCACACTGTCTCACTGTGAGTGAGGGGCAGAGGATTTCACTATTAGTTAATCACCCCTCACTCCAGTGTGAGATAGTGAGATCCCAGATGTATGTCAGAGACCACACAACAACACTTGGAGAATGTGAGAGCGCTTGAGGGACCAGAGGGAATGCAGGGCATGTAATATATTCAGAAGCAAATAAGATAAACATGTACAGTGGTGGATTATGAAATGCCCATTGGCATCTAAAGAACTGAAACTAGCTGGGGCATAATGGCACATGCCTGTAATCCCAGCATTTGGGAGGCAGAGACAGTCAGGAAGATGATGAGTTTTAGGCTAGCCTGGGCTAGACACAACTCCTCCACCCCCAGTTTACAAAATCTAAAGGGTTGGGGATATAGTTCAGTCAAAGCTCTAGGTTCTGTGCAGGGTGAAGACAAACAAACAAACAAAAGAAAACCCAAGAGTATCTTTCTAGAAGACACCCTGGTTCTGTGATCCAAACGTCTTCAATAGTTTTAGCATGTCTATAAGAGCAGGGAGCAAGCTGAAGATATTTTATGTTTCTCTCTGGCAATCATGACCATCTTCATCTGGAATAATGGATAGCTGTTTCTACTATCTATATCTCAGAAAAGCATAGTAAATAGAATAATAGAATGATCTGATCTTAAGATGGGCATGTGAAAATGATAAAAAATATTGAATAGGAAGCTTGATGCATTTGATGGATAAAATCTACAAGCACTTGTATCCCAAGGACCACACCTAAAAAATTGTTGGAGGGGATTTCTTCTAGTGAGTAGGTTGTGGGAAATCTCTAGATTGTTTTAATTCAAGCATAGTTTATGTTCTAATCAGAGAAGAGAAACTGGAGAAGTCCTCCTAGTGTTAGCCACAAGGAAGATGTGCCAGTCTAGACTGAAGCAAGGAAATGTGAACTCAAGGGGTTTGGGATTTGATGAATATGGACTTGAGTTATTTAATGTATTAAAGTGGAGTGGAAACCCGGAAGATACTTATGTTGTATGGGTGTGGGATTGAAAGTCATAGGAAAAGACAAAACCTGACCTGGGTGTAAGAATACCAGGACAACAGGTGCTGAAATGACACTTTTCAGCAGAATGACCCACTGGTGTGTAGCTGGGCTAATGGTTCCTAGTCTATCATACAAAAGGCTGCCCTTTTGTGACTCTCAGTGTTGGAGATTGCAGACCGTTAGCTTTTCTTTGCCTACTGCAGCTTAGCAACTAGGCCACAGTGTTCATATTTAACATATATATTTATCTGCATATCACCTGTCTCTGTCTTTCATTGTGATCTGTTTTTTTTTTCTTTGAAACTTTATAAAGTTTTTTTTTTTTTTTTTTAAACAGATAAAAATAGATGTTTAAAAGCAAATGCCAAATCTTGTGGAGAATGTATACAAGCAGGCCCAAATTGTGGGTGGTGTACAAATACGGTAAGATTTCTGATACCATTAGATTTATTCTCTGATTTTTAACCTCATTCGGGGCCTTATCCTTAATAAGATATACATTTGAACCAATGTTTATTGAGTAGTGTGTAGAGGTCAGAACTGTGCTGTTTGACAAAATACCCACAAGACACCAAGACACGTCTTAATTTTATATTGCTGCAACAAAATACTGTGATCAAAGCAACTTATAAAACAAACAACCAGGGCAGTGGTGGCACACACCTGTACTCCCAGCACTCATGAGGCAGAGGCAGGCGGGTCTCTTGAGTTTGAGGTCAAACCAAAACCAAATCAGCCAAACAACCCCTCAAAAAACAACCAAACAAAACATTATTTTAACTTGGGGTTTGCATGTTGCTGGCCATCATGACAGTGAGCATGGCAGCAGGTAGGCAGGTACTGGAGGAGTAGCTGCGGGTTTACATCCTGATTCACAATGTAAGGCAGAGAGAGCTAACTGGGAATGGTGGGGGCTTTTTAAACCTCAAAACTCAGCCCCAGATTTTCAGATTTACATTTATTTCCTCTAAAGATTTTGTGCTTTGCCTGATGTGGTTTCTTATAGAAAGCCTACTAAAATGGCAATGAGTCAGTTTGAGGTTATGCTAGGGTTGCTGTATGTCTTCACTCAGGTATTTTGACCCAAAAGGCTTAACTGATCAGATATGACATGCTCTGACAAGGTGAAAGATGCAATGAGAAGGTTTTGTTTTATTTCAGAATTTTTTTCTCATGGATCTGTCCTCCTGCAGACGGCATGCTGGGGTGAAATTGGGAACGTTTAGGAAAGGCTAATGGAAGCTCCTGCCTTCCTTCTCTGGAAAATGAGGAACATAACTCATGCTTTACCAAATGCTGCAGTTAGAAATGGTGCATTAAGGGAGGCAGGTTAATTCACAGCTTCTGTTTACCTGGCAGCTGCTGACACCGTCAGTATCCATTTTATGGGACAAAGTTTATCTGTAGTTGAAACTAATCAGAGTTGCAGAATTTAGCTCTGAAATCTGGGGCATAACTTCTCCACTATTAGAGGTTCTTGTGAAAGTGTTCAGTTGAATTTTATCTGGGGTTTATGAGGCTCCCTGGATTGGTTAAATACTTAGAAATGGAGCATTTCCTAGAACTTGTACTTTGTTGGGTTTTGAGGTTTGATAATAAATAAATCTATTCTAGTTTGGACCCCTTGGCCCTGGTCATTCCCTTTCAGGCATCCCTGCAGTTATATAAATGCTCTTGCTGTTACATTGGCCTTGTGTCTTATATGTGTGTGCACATTCACATGTGTATGTTGCAGGTGAGAGCAAACAACAGACTGTTTTCTGTTCTTCTCCAGCTTATATCTTAGTGACAGGGTCCCCTACTGAACCTGGAGCTTACAGCTTCAGCTAGACTGGCTGAACACTGAATCCCAGAATGGGTGCAGAAAACCCATTGTTCTGTCATCCATTACTGGGAGTCAGGGTTACAGATGTTCACTGCCATGTGCAGCTTTTATGTGGATGCCAGGCATCAGAACTAAGGTTCTCATGTTTGTAAAGAAAGCACTTTACTCACTCTGGAGAGAGCCCTGGAGAAGAGCACTGTCTGCTCTTCAAGAAGACACAGACTCTATTCACAGCATCCAATGTATCCATTGTAGCTTACAATCTATCTGTATCTTCAGTACCAGGACAGCTGACATCTTCTGGCATCTGTGGGCACTACACATATGCAGTGCAGAGATGCACAAGCAGGCAGAACACTTTTACAAAGAAAACCATTTAAAAAAATGTATTTAATAGCCAGCACTTAAAACATTTCAGTGAGGCAGTGGTGGCACACCCTTAATCCTAGCACTTGGGAGGCAGAGGCAGGCAGATCTTTGAATTCAAGGACAGCCTGGTCTACAGAATTTGTTCCAGGACAGAAGAAACAGAAAAGTTCATTCAGGGAAATTTCTTCTATATTTTCTATACATACGCCATTATTGATTGGGATGTATTTAGGCTAATGTGCTTTTCCTAAACTTTTTTTTTTCCCCTAGCTTTTTAATGCTCTGCTGGGAAGACGATTTATGAAAGACTTTCTGAGGACTTTTCCAAGAGAAAGTTTTAGTAAACCTTCTGGCTGATGTATGGACTCACCTGTAGAAGGGGCTGCAAAGCATGCCAAGAACTGAAGGATGTAGTTAGTGATGACACAGTCTGAACTTAGTTTTGGGAAAGAGTACTTTCTCAGAGTTGAGTTTACTTGTTTTTGTAGAAGAGCACTTACCTTGATATGGATGAAGGGAAAATTTTGTTCAAAAGCTAGAAATGAATGATCTTTCTGATTTGTTCACATGCAATAATTGTATCAAAATGCTTGTTACAATTTTTGATGATGTCAGTATTTTACTTGTCACGTAGACATTTTTACAAGAAGGAATGCCTACTTCTGCACGTTGTGATGATTTAGAAGCTTTAAAAAAGAAGGGCTGCCAGCCAAGTGACATAGAAAACCCAAGAGGCTCCCAAACCATAAAGAAAAATAAAAACGTCACCAACCGCAACAAAGGAATGGCAGAGAAGCTCCGGCCAGAAGACATAACTCAGATCCAACCACAGCAGCTGCTTCTGAAGTTACGATCAGGTACCTCCATCCCCACTTGAGATCTCTATAGCAACTTTATACATTCCTTCCTCCAGTCTTTGGAGGCTTACTTTTTAGATGTTGACTGGTACTCAAAGCCTTGGTATAAGTTAAATTTTTATCAGACTTAGCCTTTTTGTTTGTTTTATTTTTTGTTTCTGATTTTTTTGAGATAAAGTTTCTCTCTGTGTAGCCCTGGCTGTCCTGGAACTAGCTCTGTAGCCCAAACTGGTCTCAAACTCAGAGATCGCTGTGCCTCTGCCTCCTGAGTGCTGGGATTAAAGGCCTGCAGCACCACTGCCTGGCAAATTCTGAGTTTTAAAAATAATAGTATTCATTTGTTACTATAATTTCATAATGTAAAAGCAAAGCTTTAATGTATACATTTGTTTAGTACTATTTAAATAGTAGAGTTCTTACATGTTCTCATGCTGTCCCATGTCTGAAATAGACAGCATACTCTGCATGATGTCCTTCCATCCTCTGTTACCTGGCTAAACTTAAGCCTAGGAAGTAGATGCTGTTATGGTTTGAATGTGAAATGTCCCACACAGGCTCATGCATGAAAACATTAGTTCCTGGCCTGTAGTGCTGTTTTGGGAGGTTGTGGTGCCTTCCGTTGGTGGGGTTTGGCTGGCAGAATGGGTCTCTGGGAGCGGGCTTTTGTCTTCCCTATTTGCCAAGATAGCTGCTCCTTCATGGTCCTGCTGTTGAGGACAAACCTGCCCCGGCTTCTGTGGCCTCCCTGAAAATGAGACAAAATAAACCCTTCTCCTAAGTTGGTGTGTAAGCGTATGTCACAGCAAGAGAAAAGACTTAGTATAGAGGACTACTTGTGTTCCGGCAGAGCACCACTGTCACCTGTAGGACCCCTATTAGGACAGTCATTATGTACTTTCCACATGCTCATTTTATTTTCATCATTATTACCTTAAACATTTTCAGATGTTTGTTTTGCCTGTCTGAGTATATATGTGCACCGTGTGTGACTGCTGCCTATGGAGGTAGGAAGAAGTCATCAGATATGGAACTACAGTTAAGGATGGTTTTGAGCACCTGGCAAATAAGCCTTAGTCCTCTGCAAGAGCAGCAAGTGGAACCTTCTCCAGTCCCACATCACTATTACCTTTAAGTCTTTCTTCCTGGTGGGGTGCTTGCTAAGAACTCAGGAGATTAGGATGTCACGGCTCCTTCTCCTCTTCCCTTCATCCCTCTGCATCTCACTGAAGAGTTGGTTTTCCTCTGAAGTCATTGAAAGTCATGCATAGTCACAGGCTTTTCAGCTTAGCTCTGCACCCGTTCTTCCAGCTGCCTGCCGGAAGACCATGGAGAAAAAGTAATAGTTTTCCTCCAAACAGTCTAGTCTCTTTCCAGCCAGGCCTTCATTTTCTCCCATGTTTGTGTTTTGTTTGTGTGCTGGAGACAGATAGAGCTTGGGACCTCTCATGTGCTAGACAAATGCTCCAGCACTAAGCAGCCTCTAAGCTGCCTCATTCCTGTGCTTGTAAGTTAGTAACATGTGACGTCTTTATCTCTCCCTTCCTTATTTGTCAGCTCATCCTTCATTTCTTGCTGTTGATCTTCCTGTAGTCTCTACCTACCTCTACCCTCTAACTTATTTTTATATCTGGAAAGTAAAACTAGATTGTTACTCACCTTACATTAGCAGTGTCTTTACACAGAGAATTTTAATCTCTACCTGTCCATTGCTTTTATTCTGCCAAAGTTTATGGTGTTCTGTTTTCCTCATAAATTTGTGTTTAAATTTGCTTGTAATTGCAGTAACAACTCCTTAAAATAACTTGTAAGAAGAAATGTTTTTTTGGCCCAGTTTTTGGAGTTTCCATCTGGGGGAGTGGCCTGTTGGGCTGAGCTTGTGCTGAGGTGGTAGATATGTCATGGTAGGACATCTGGGAGGTGATATTACAGCAAGGAGGTTCTACAGACTCCAGGGCACAGTATCCCACTGATCACCCCTCTCAAACTTCAAACTGCCTCCTATTAGTGCCAACCCACGCACGTGGACAGTCTAAACTGTAGCAGGATTATCAGTGTCTTGTGGGCTACTGATAGGTGGTGTTGCCTTTATGATTTTCGCCTCCCTAAGTCTTGACGTTGTAAGTAGTTTGTTAAACAACATCAGGTGTGTGCCTGTTGAAGCTGTAACAGAATTCTCAGGTTTTGTGAAAATTATACACTTAAGACTAGCATTGTACATGTAAATCAGACTTATTTTACTGTTTATTTTTTTCTAATTTTATTTTGATTACTGGCCATTTAATTTAAATTTGAATTTGTTTATTTAGGAGAACCACAGAAGTTTACATTAAAATTCAAGAGGGCTGAAGACTACCCCATCGATCTCTACTACCTTATGGATCTCTCCTACTCTATGAAAGATGATCTGGAAAATGTGAAGAGCCTTGGCACAGATCTGATGAATGAAATGAGGAGAATTACTTCAGACTTCCGTATTGGTAAGGATGTTTGGAACATAGTTTACGTGAGTGCTTGTGTGCGTGCCTGCATGCATATGTGCATGCAGGTCTCTGCACGGGTGCAGAGCAGGATGCTGTCTTGCTTTATCACTTTTTTTCAATTTTATTTTCATTAAAAAAGTCATCTCCATAAATGTATCCCCCTGCCCCCCCCTTCCCTCTTCCAATCCCTCCTAGCCAGCCCTCAGCCTCGTCCCTCCCCATCCACCAATCACCTCCCTCAAAAAGGCTAGAAGTTGCAAGATGGGCCAGCCCAGTGCAGCCCATCCACTCCAGGCATATCTGATTCACTCATCCCAAAGTCAATGCTGGTTGGGCATTCCTTTATAGAGAATGGGCTCCAAGGTGCCAGCCCATGAACAGGAATACAGTCTGATCCCACCCCTCATGGTTCCACACACTCATGGCAATTGAAGCCACCCCCCCCCACACACACACACACACAAACACACCAGGGCCCAGCTGGATCTCCAGTGGCAATTCCCAATTCTGTGAGCTCAAAGCTCCAGCCAACCATCACCATGGGAACCTTCCTCATAATCCCTATCCCCTTGCTCATACAGAGTCTCTTCCCCCGCTCTCAGCTGAACCAGGAACTCTGCCCAGTGCTCAGCTGTGGATCTCTGCCCCCATCTCCATTCCCTGCTGAGTGTAGGTTCTGTGATGACACACACCTAGGGTGTTTACTCATTTGATTATACAGGTGCAGAGTGGGATGTTGTCTTCCTTTATCACTCTTTGTCTCATTCTCATGAGACGTGTTTTATCACTTAACCTAGGTTGGTGGCTTATAATCTTCCTATTTCTTCCTGCAACAGTGCTAGGGTGCAGGTGTATGTGACCAAACCTGACCTTTTACATGAGTGCTGGGATATGAACTCATTTTCATGGTTGTTCAGCAAGAGCTCTTGCCCGCTCTGCAGTCTTTGCAGCCTCCTTACTGGGCTTTAGAAAAAGACGGATTTTTACAGTTGGTGAACTGGCTCAGTGGATAAAGGTTCCTGCTTTCAAGCCTGATGACTGAGTTCAGTCTCTAAATCCAACTCCTACAAATTGTCCTCTAACTTCCAGTTATGCATTTTGGTCTTTATGTGTGCATCCTCCCCTAAATAAATGGACATCAGTTTAACAGTGATGTAAATTTGTTGTTCTCTGCCCATTCACCTATCCAAGTGCCTTCTTTCCTTTAGGCTTTGGCTCATTTGTGGAGAAAACGGTGATGCCGTACATTAGTACAACTCCAGCAAAGCTCAGAAACCCTTGCACGAGTGAACAAAACTGCACCAGCCCATTTAGCTACAAAAATGTGCTCAGTCTTACTGACAGAGGAGAGTATTTCAATGAACTTGTTGGTCAGCAGCGCATATCAGGAAACTTGGACTCTCCAGAAGGTGGTTTTGATGCAATCATGCAGGTTGCGGTTTGTGGAGTAAGTGGCTTCTGCAGGGGACTTACTTATTCTAAGTGTGTTTTTGTTTAAAGTTAGGACAAAGTGATCTTAGCTACTCCATTATAAGATTGTTCGAAGGGAGTACTGATGTCAGTCTTTAAGTTCCCACCTACCACTGCTGCTTTTCAGCTATCCCTAATCACTGCATCTCTATTTGAGCCAAGTAGGGAGTTCACTCCTAAGGAGCTTTAAAGGCCAGTATTCTATTTATTTCAAACTGGCACATAGACTTAGCTGGTTTGGGTTTTTTGGAAGAGGCTGAGATGTCCTAACTTGGTGGCTCTATCCTGGAGATGTCATTGATGCTGTTTAGGGAGTCACTAGGAACTCTCAACATGCCGAGCCGAATAGTGCCTCTCACCATGTTCCTCCAGTCAGTTTTGTGCTCTGCTCTTGCCTTTGAGACATGTCATCCTCTTCTGCCTTAATAATAAAAGGAAAGAACTTTCAAAAGGGTATAATAACTGATGCTTGTAATAAAAGTAGAAAATAATGTTTGTGGTTTAATTGTAAGGTTTTTAGGGATAGTAAGCCTAATTCTGTTGGACTAGGGATGACTATTTATGATCCATGGCTATTTTTGATTTTGGTCTTGCTGTGCTGTGTTAGCCCAGGCTACTCTTGAATTATAGAGATGGTTTTCGTCTCTACTGCTTGAGTACTGTGGTTACAGGTATGCTTTACCATCCCAGACTCTTGGTGATTTTTGAATCACTAAAGACTGAAAGTAAAAGCATTGTTAGGTCAAGAAAGTTAGTCTGAAGTACTTTACTGTAGTAAGGGGAAAAGGTGGGTATCCCAGACAGTAAGTAAAACACTATGGTAATGTGGAGGGAGGGTTTTTCTGAACTTTGTGCTCCTGGGCAGTGAGTGACCTGGTGCCATTGGAGCGGTGACTTTTGGAAAGGATAACAACAGACAGCTCACAGGACAGTGGTAAGGTACCATTGCAGTGATGTATATGCAGTACAGTAAACACTCAGCACATAACTTACCTCTGTCTTTACTTTTAATTTGTCTGTAGAGTGCTTATAATTTAAAAAATAGTATTCCAGGTAAACACGCTCCAAAAAGCTTTGTTTCCTGGTATGGAGAACATTTTCTGGGCTGCGCCTGCTTTAAGCAGCAGGATGAACTAAATCATATACCTACCTCACTCCTAATTACCTCCCAGTTGAGGCTGTCTGCATTTGTCATAATTTAGAGACAAAGGAGCAGGTAACCTGCCTTTGAAAGATGATTACAGTCAAGACTTAGGAGGCAGAGGCAGGTGAATTTCTGTGAATTTGAGGCCAGCCTGGTCTACAGACCAGGACAGCCAGGGCTACACAGAGAAACCCTGTCTCAAACAAGCAAACAACAAATAAAAAAGAAGAAACAAAAACTTCATTTCTGCCGTCATAGAATTTACAGACATGTGTTAAGTGGTTTTAAGTTTAGAAAAAAAAACAAAACAATTTTCTCATAATAGAAGAGGATTTTCATATTACTTAAATTATTTGTTGAACACGCTAGTGAAATTACACAAATGAACTGATTTCATGAGCTAGAATGAAGGGATTTAAAGTAGGGCAAGTCCCTAGCAGATTTCCTACAGTAAGAAAAGGAAGCTAGGCATGGCTGCTCAAGTCTATAATCCCAGAATTTGGGAATTAGGAGCATGAAGATCAGAAGTTCGAGGTCATCCTCAGCTCCAAGGTAAGTTTGAGGTTAGCATGGGTTGCCTGAAAAGCATGTTTCAAGAAAGTAAAGCCTAATGTAGAGGAGAGGGTTGATAGAGGAAGCATATGGTATAGTAGACAGCAGGGGCACAACAGGGTGGGTGGAGACCAGACCCAGCAGGTATAGATTCAGTCTCTTTATGTTTTCATCAAATACTCAGTACAGGAGCTGGAGAGAGATGGCTCAGGTTAAGAGCACTGCCTGCTCTTTCAGAGGTCCTGAGTTTAATTCTCAGCACCCACATCACCATAGTTCACCACCATCCATAATGAGATTGGGTGTCCTTTTCTGGCCTGCAAGCATACATGCAGGCAGAGCACTGTTCATAATAAATCTTCAAAAAAAACCCCCCAAAAACTCAGTACCCCTACTAAAAGGCAGACACTGAACTGAGAGATGTAACTATTTACAGCCAGCAGGAAGCAGCTATAAAGTGGTGGAGGAGGATCATGGAGGCCCTCTGCTCTCATCTGCAACATTAGCATTGGACAAGAAAGACAATGATACAGAATTAGGTTAAATATGCCGTTGTAACTGAAAGGATTTATATTTAATTACTATGAGCAGTGTCTACAGTTGATCTCTTCTTATTTTAAAGTCGCTGATTGGCTGGAGGAATGTAACACGACTGCTGGTGTTTTCCACGGATGCTGGGTTTCACTTTGCTGGAGATGGGAAACTTGGTGGTATTGTTTTACCAAATGATGGACAGTGTCACCTGGAAAATAACGTATATACAATGAGCCATTACTATGTAAGTACTTAAGCCCTCACCTAGTGAGTGGGTTCTGGTGGATTTTAGTGTGTGATACTGAGCGTGTGGACAATGAGTTTGCAACTTTTTTATTTTGGCAAGTGTGGGCCCTGCTCATCGCTGGGAGAATTGCATTACTGTTTATGAAACTGGCATTGTGTTCTGTTTGTGTGGTGGGGTGCTGAGACCCTTCTGGTCCTCGCTGGCATTCACCATTTGCAACTTCCTGGCCATATTTCTAAATGTACAATTTAGCTATGCTTACCCTCTGTATCTCATGTATACAACTTAAAATTATGAATTCTGACTCTCATTGAAAATAAGTATAGACAAATAAATCATCTGTGGTTGGGAAGAAATCCAGTCCTGGTGAGTTTAGGTCCTAAGTGCTAAATAACAGGAGCCCTTAGTTCTGATTACTTAAGTTCACTGTCCTCACATTTAATGTACACAGACTCTCTCACACTTAAAACTTCTTAAAATGGACCTGGAGGAATGGCTCAGTGGTTAAGAGTACTGGCTGTTTTCCCAGAGGACTTGAGTGCAGTTCCCAGCACCTATGTGGCAGCTCACACGTGTCTGTAACTCCAATTCCAGGGCCCTGACACCCTCACCCAGACATTCATGCAGGACAAACAACAATGAACATAAATTAAAAATAATTATACAAGAACTCTTAAAAATCCTTAGAAGTAAAAAGAGGAACTTATATATACACACAACCCAGGTCAGCAATTATTTGATATTTGATATTCCTACTTGAAAGTAGTTTTATGTGAGTAATTTGGTTATGAAAAGTATCAGCTCAAGTACTGTAGTACTGTAGTCTTAGCAGTTGGGAGGAATCTAGCCTGGGCTGTAGCGAGACCCAAACAAAACTCGTCACTGATTATACTAATTATATTACTTTATTCCTTAGGATTACCCCTCAATTGCCCACCTTGTCCAGAAACTAAGTGAAAATAACATTCAGACAATTTTTGCAGTTACTGAAGAGTTTCAGCCTGTTTACAAGGTAAAAAGAGTGGGAGTTCAAGATCTTTCCTGTAATTTAGTCATTAGCAGAATTATGTCTTAAATGAAGGAAAACACTACCTGGTAGCCAGACTAAATTTCATAAACATTGTTTATGTTCACTTTAATCTCATATTATTAGAATTGTTACTTTTCAGATTTGACTTTGAAAGATGCTTAGGAAATGAATAGAGAGCTGACATGTCAAAATAATTGTTACTTCTCAGTGGATTTTAATTGGTTGAATAAATAATATTTATGTTTTACATGTTTAATTGTAGGAACTGAAGAATTTGATTCCTAAGTCTGCAGTGGGCACACTGTCTGGAAACTCGAGTAATGTGATCCAGCTGATCATTGATGCCTACAATGTGAGTGCATTTTAAATGCTGTCAGCTTCAGACCACGCCCTAAGTAAAACACCTTTATATACACGTCAGCAAGCTAAAGGGACAGTCCAAAATGTGAATTTAAATTCCATGCCTGGAAGGAAGACTTGATAGAGAAAATGTGGGGTGTGTGTGTGTAAGGAAGACTTGATAGAATGTGGTGCGTGTGTGCATGCATGCATGCGTGCGTGCGTGTGTCTGTCTGTGAGATGCATCTTGCCAGCCCTAGAATTTTTTTTGAGACAGTAGACAGAATGATGTGGCCCAGGATCTGAACTTGGCAGGTTTTTGCTTCCACTTCCACATGTGCTCCGTCATGCTGGGCTCTTGTGCCTGTGCTTCCAACTCACTTTGGAATAGCTTTGACTCAGCATAGTTTGGGTCTTCTAATTGTTTCCTATCCACCCATTCCAGCCCTTGTCAGCCTTGACACATTCTTTTCCTCACTGCTCACTGTCCTAAGATGTTTGCTCTTCTAAAGAAGCACTGGCTGGACTCTGTCTTGTTGGCCGTCTGTATATTTTATCTTTGTCAGTGCTGAGAATCAAGCCTGGGACCTCATGGCTGCTGGGCATTGAAGATTACTGAGCTAAACTTCAATTCTTGGCTCTTGGGGGTGACAAGATAACAGCAGTCCCCAGTAAACGTGTGTTCTGTTGCTCTGGTCTCTAGTTAGCTGGGCGTGTAGACCAGAGGAAGACTGTGGACAGTTGTGTGACACTGGAGACAGCAATCATTAAGATTCCTCATAATCAGTCCATTTGCTCTGAGATCATTCACATTTCAGCTAAATAATAAAAAAGAAACATTTCTTTATATTGTATATATTATTTTGAAGGTTGGACCCTTTTTAGAGTTGGGTACTTTAGATTTTTCTAATACTCCATTGGATTGAAGTGATAGTTTTCATAACATCTCGTTTTATCCTTTGGTTTTGGTGTGTGTTCAAGTCATACTTTATTTTACTTCCCTGTTCATGGCTTGTCTTCCTCTTAGTCTCTTTCTTCAGAAGTCATTCTGGAAAACAGCAAATTGCCAGAAGGAGTAACAATAAATTACAAATCGTACTGCAAGAATGGGGTGAATGGGACAGGAGAAAATGGACGAAAGTGTTCCAACATTTCCATTGGAGATGAGGTATGTCCTACGAACATTTTCTGTGTAAAAGAAAAAATATGTGTAAAAAGATTTAGTTTTGGGGCTGGAGAGTGGGCCTGTGTGCAAATGGTGCCAGATAATGCAGGCAAAACAAAATACACAGAAAATAAATACATCTAAAAACCTAAAAATATTTAATTTCTTATATGAGAAACATTAAACAGATAGCTTTTGAATTATTTTCTATATTCATTGTTAATTTCATTAATCTGATTTTATTTCCCTTTAAGGTTCAATTTGAAATAAGCATAACAGCAAATAAATGTCCAAACAAGGAGTCTGAAACCATTAAAATTAAGCCTCTGGGCTTCACTGAAGAAGTAGAGGTTGTTCTTCAGTTCATCTGTAAGTGCAATTGCCAAAGCCATGGAATTCCAGCAAGTCCCAAGTGCCACGAGGGAAATGGGACGTTTGAGTGTGGAGCCTGCAGGTGAGTGCAGCCTTGCTGCAGCAGGACATGCACATTATAGGCAGCCTTCACTCTAGTGACTTGCACATTATAGGCAGCCTTCACTCCAGCGACTTGCACAGTATAGGCAGCCTTCACTCCAGTGACTTGCACAGTATAGGCAGCCTTCACTCCAGTGACTTGCACAGTATAGGCAGCCTTCACTCCAGTGACTTGCACAGTGTAGGCAGCCTTCACTCCAGTGACTTGCACAGTATAGGCAGCCTTCACTCCAGTGACTTGCACAGTATAGGCAGCCTTCACTCCAGTGACTTGCACATTATAGGCAGCCTTCACTCCAGTGACTTGCACAGTATAGGCAGCCTTCACTCCAGTGACTTGCACATTATAGGCAGCCTTCACTCCAGTGACTTGCACAGTATAGGCAGCCTTCACTCCAGTGACTTGCACAGTATAGGCAGCCTTCACTCCAGTGACTTGCACAGTATAGGCAGCCTTCACTCCAGTGACTTGCACAGTATAGGCAGCCTTCACTCCAGTGACTTGCACAGTATAGGCAGCCTTCACTCCAGTGACTTGCACAGTATAGGCAGCCTTCACTCCAGTGACTTGCACATTATAGGCAGACTTCACTCCAGTGACTTGCACAGTATTGGCAGCCTTCACTCCAGTGACTTGCACAGTATAGGCAGCCTTCACTCCAGTGACTTGCACATTATAGGCAGCCTTCACTCCAGTGACTTGCAATGTACTCTGAGAACCTCTGTTCTCCACGGTGAAGCTTTAGCTAGATAAGCAGAATGTTCACAGTTTAGGCCTTGCTCTCCTGATGGCACTCTAGTTCTATGCAGCAAAACACATCTGGAAAAAGGAAGAGAGAGCATGTTTTGTAGAAGTTGTTTAGCTGATAGGGACAACTTTCTTTTTACACTCGTTTTACCTTGAGAAAGGCTCTTGCTTTGTAGCCTAGGGTGACCCTAAGTCTGTGATCCTACTGCCTCAGTACTTGGGTTATAGGCAGAAGCCACTGTTCTCAGTGTTAAGTGACAGTTTACCTGTGAACTCAAAACAAAACAAAACAGAAAAACCAAAACAGTGTTTACTCTGTACTGGATTAATTTTGTATTGCTGGGATAAGGGGAAAACAGTGCTGAAAATTCACATTTATTTATTTGTCTCTCAGGCTCTCTCTTTCTCTCTGTACATGCATATGCATATGCGTATGTGTGTGTACACCCATGACACACAGGCTAGTGGAAGTGAGGACAGTTTTGGGAGTTGAGTTTCCATCTACCATGTGAATTCCAGGGATTGGATTCAGGTTGTCAGGTTTGCAAGGGCCTTTAACCCCCTGTGCCGTCTCACCAGCCCACCTTGGCTACTTTTTAAATTAAGCTATTAATACAGCCTTTTCTTGAAAATAACAGAACTTTTATATCTAAATGCTAGTCCTACTTCACTGTGGTTTTGATTATTGGCCCAAAGAAAATGAACATCTGTGTTTACCATCAGTTTTTAGGGGTTTTGTTGTTTTTCAAGACAGGGTTTCTCTGTGTAACAGCCCTGGAACTGTCCTGGTACTCATTCTGTAGATCAGGCTGGCCTTGAACTCTCAGAGATCTGCTTGCCTCTGCCTCTCGAGTGCTCAGAGTAAAGGGGTGTGAAACCACAGCCCACTACCACCAATTTTTAATTGTCCACTAAGTAATGATTTAAATATTTTATTTTTCTGTCTTGTGTATTTCTTGTTTGGATCATTTCGGTATCTTTTTAGGCCTGGCATGGTATGTATACTTTTAATCCCAGCCCTCAGGAGGCAGAGGCACACAGATCTCTGGGTTCCAGGCCAGTCTGGTCTATAGCATGAATTCTAGGATAGCCAGGGCTACACAGGGAAATCCTAAAAAACAGAAAACAAACAAATATCATTTTTAGTAAAGTGGCATTTACTGAAATATTTTCTTAAATTCTTTGCCTTCTTTTGGAGTCAGAAGCAGGGAGATCTGAGTTCAAAGCTAACCTGGTCTACAGAGAATCTGAAAAACAACTTTTTTACTTTACCAGATACTTTGTTTGCTTGTGTGTTACTGGAGTGTTTTCGTTTGGTCAGAATGGGTTTCTTGCTGAAGATGAAGTTCCTTGAGGCTCCTGTGTGACGTGTGTGTGTGTGTGTGTGTGATGTGATGTGATGTGTGTGTGTGTTTAAACATGGTGCACTTCTCATACCTACATGTGTGGGGTGGACATCCCTACCTGATACTTTGCTAATGTGAGGAGATGGTTACATTTTGCTTTATGTGACTGCTTTGATCTTTCCACAGGTGCAATGAGGGGCGTGTTGGGAGGCACTGTGAGTGTAGCACAGATGAAGTGAACAGCGAAGACATGGATGCTTACTGCAGGAAAGAGAATAGCTCAGAAATCTGCAGTAACAATGGAGAATGTGTCTGTGGACAGTGCGTGTGTAGGAAGAGAGATAATACAAATGAAATTTACTCTGGCAAGTTCTGCGAGTGTGATAACTTCAACTGTGACAGATCCAATGGCTTAATTTGTGGAGGTGAGTGATCACCAGCAGTAGCTGCACAGTGCAGGTCCTCTAGTGAGGTCAGATGTTTCAGGGTCACCGAGTAAACACACAGAAAGGCATAGCAGTTAGGGCAGGCTTTCCATTAGATTTGCTTCTTCTATGTTGTGGCTTGTTTTTAACTTGTAAATAATTGCTGTAATAATATATTTTACCATAATTTTGAGAAATGTTTTTTGTTGCAGGAAATGGTGTTTGCAGGTGTCGTGTGTGTGAATGCTATCCCAACTACACTGGCAGTGCATGTGACTGTTCTTTGGACACTGCTCCATGTATAGCAACAAATGGTCAGATCTGCAATGGCCGGGGCATCTGTGAGTGTGGTGCCTGTAAGTGCACAGATCCCAAGTTTCAAGGGCCAACCTGTGAGACGTGTCAGACCTGCCTTGGTGTCTGTGCAGAGCATAAGTAAGTACTGCCTAACTGCTTCACATAGTTACACTCATTTCGCTGACCCCAGTATCTATTGTTACACCACCTGAGGCAGAGAAGAGTGGTGATACGTTACACTTCAAGGAGAATATTTGCTGCTTTTTATGTAGCCCATTTTTTATGTCCTAAAAATTCTTAATAGTGAGTGTGGATTGTGCAGCACTGAAGTGTGTCATGAGAGCTGTGCTTTTTGGGGGGATCTTTTTTCTTTTTATTTTTAATCTTAACTCACTATATGATGAGTGTGTGGTGTTAGCTTATTTAATTGACACTACTGTTGTATGCTTTTAAGCTTTAGTGGTAGTGACAGCTCTGAGCACTACTACAGAGGCATACTCCAGTCTTGTTGCTATCCTTTGTGTCAGGAGAATGGAAGGTTTCTCTCTTTGGTAAACTGTTACACCAATAATACATCACTTAATCTATAGTGGTTTTATGTTACATATTTAATGCATCCATTTTTACTGCCCATAATTTAATTATGCTGTGGAGGTGTATATACATGCGTGTGTATGTGTGCGTACGTGCGTGTGGGTAGATCAAACAACCTTGGGTTGTTTCTCAGGCGCCTTCTACTTTGATTAACCACAGTGTTTTTCATTGACCTGGAACTTAGCTAAGTAGACCGGGAGAGGACTCCACCTGGTTCTTCTTCCTACCACTGGAATTACAAATGGGTGTCCTCATGCCTGGCTTTTTGTGTGGCCTCTAGTGATCTAAACTTAGGTCCTCATGCTTGTGAGGCAGACACCTTAATAACTGAACCATCTTCCCAGCCCCACCTTTACTCCTTTATTGTGGTTTAATCATCATTTTAGATACTAGCATTTTTTAAACCTATTACTGAAAAATTTATTTGTAAGAAAAATCTGTGTTAGCATTGACTTGGAAAATGTATTTGACTTACTTATAATAATTGTTATAAACCTGAACTGCTCGTTTGTTCACTGAAGCATGTTGAATTGTGTTAATATTTTTTACAAAATTTAGACAGTTTCGAATAAGAGACCTTGTTATTGAGCATGGGCTGTGCCTGAACTTGAGATTCTTCTGCCTCAGCCTCCCTGCTGGACTGTTTGCACCCAGGCTTGACCACCAACAAGAGCTCAGACTAGAGTTTTACACATGTCCCCTAAGTCTGCTAGTTGGTGTTGAGCATACCAGTTAGAGGTTTGTCATGGACATGTTCATGTCTTTAGGAAGAGGATCCCCTATGCAGGCTTCACTAACTTCTTCCCAGCATGCTTAACTGTGCTGTGGACAATAGGTCTGTAGCTGACTAGGAAGTAAGGCTTGTGAATCAGATGTTGGGTGAACCCTCAGTAAGTAAGGATTACCAAGTTCCTTATTCGTGCAGTAGAGGGCATGAGCTTGCGGGGAGCCTCTTGGTGCTTTGACCCAGTAGACTTGGTCCAGGGTGGTCTGGAGAATGCCTTTCTTGCTCCCTTACTCTGACTGTAGCTTTGCCAGAGAGGGTGGTGCTGACCGTTAGTGACAGGGGCTAGCTGAGCTGCTAGAAAGGAGGATCTCTTGTGGAACACATTGCCTATTCCCTCTGAGCTTAGGCTGCCCTCAGATGAGTATGGCTATTAGTTTAGCCTATGAAGTACTCCAAACAAAATTCGTCTTAAGACATGCTAAGTGTATCGATTTCTGTCTTAGAGAATGTGTTCAGTGCAGAGCCTTCAACAAAGGAGAAAAGAAGGACACATGTGCGCAGGAGTGCTCCCACTTCAACCTCACTAAGGTGGAAAGCCGGGACAAGCTGCCCCAGCCGGTGCAGGTCGATCCTGTGACCCACTGCAAGGAGAAGGACATTGATGACTGCTGGTTCTACTTCACCTACTCCGTGAATGGCAACAATGAAGCCATCGTGCATGTTGTGGAGACTCCAGGTAAAAGTTGGGAGGTGACTAGCTTCTGTGCTGGGTTATTGCTAGGGCTCTGGCATTGGGAATAGCTTGGGTTCTTACTATTTAAGCTTATGTTGGGAAAGTTTTCTCTGAAAGTTTAAAGTAGAATTTGCCTAATTATATAACAACTAAGGAAGAGAGAGATCAAGTTTTAAGTTTCTGAGTGAGCATTTCAAGACTAAATATCATAATACATAGACGCAGTAGTGTTGATGGTACTTAAATCTGTGTCTGATTCAGCTTTAGGTATTGGGAGAGGTTTTCTTAAAGATGTTACTAATGTTGAATTTGTTCAACTTCCCAAAAATTAAGCACATTTTATCTTTTTTTCCTAATAGCCTTCGTAGATTCTTTGTAATTCTTTATTATGAGTGCATAGTTTATTTATTTTTGGTGTGAACATATTTTAGAGCATATGGTGAGCATCTGTTTAATGTTACAGAAAACTGTCCACTTTTTAGTTTTAAAAAAAGAAATGTATCTATTGTGTGTGTGTGTGTGTGTGTGTGTGTGTGTGTGTGTGTGTGTGTGTGTGTAGCAGGAGAGGCTTGTGAAGTTGTTTTCTCTCCTTCTGCCACGTGGTTCCTGAGAATCACACAAGTAGTCAGCCTTGTCAGCAAGTGCCATTGTCCACTGAGCTAGGGCTCTGCACACTGTCAGCTGTGCCTCCCTATCTTTTCATTCTTGTAGCAAACTTTGAACACAGAACATTCGTTGCTGTTTTGTGGTGTAGGGGCTGGTGATTTCTACAGTGGTTGCGACAGTGCTTTGACACCAGATTGCAGATCAGTTTGGGAAAAATGCATCTTGATAAAGTACTGTGTTTTTAAAAATTAATCAATTAAATGTGTGTGTGTGTGAGTGTCTCGGGGTTGGATCCAGGTATCTCTTTGCAGACTTCATTCATGCACATAAGGTATTTCTCCAATTACATCATTCTCTTATTTGGTTTTGGGACAGTCTTGTCATGTACCTCTTGGCTGGCCTCGAACTCACAATATAGACCAGGCTGACTTAAGCTGTGACAATCTTGCAGCCTTTGCCTGGCTGCTAGTCATCTTTGGTGTATTTTTTTTATTCGTCATTTCTTACTACTATATAGTCTTAGTTACATATAAGCTTTTCATGATTTTTGATGCTGTTAAAATTTTTAATATATTTTCAATCATTAGGGAAAGAAATACATTCTCTAACCCCCAAATAAATGACTTACTGATTGTATTTCCTGTAGTCTTATAAGCTCCCTTGTTAGAACCTTGTAGTTTTTTTTTTGTTTGTTTGTTTTGAGATGGAATCTCACTATGAAGGTCAGGCTGGCCTCAAACTCAGAAAGGTCTACCACACCTGGCCTAGTACTTGGTAGCTTTTAGATAGGTTTTGAGAATAGTCTGCAGTCTCTTGAGTTTTTAGTCCTATTAATTTTGTAAGATCCCAGCAAGCTCTTTGTGGTCTTGTGAACTTTATGTATACTCAGTCCTTGTACGCTCACCTTTAACCTTTTCATTTGCAGACTGTCCTACTGGTCCCGACATCATTCCAATTGTAGCAGGTGTGGTTGCTGGTATTGTTCTTATTGGCCTTGCCTTGCTGCTTATTTGGAAGCTTTTAATGATAATCCATGACAGAAGGGAATTTGCTAAATTTGAAAAGGAGAAAATGAATGCCAAGTGGGACACGGTAAGTTATGTATCTAGTATGAATAGGTTGTTTCATGAAGTATATGTAACTTTAATGGTGAGACTGACCTTTAAAATCCCCTTTAAATATTTCATTTCCTGAAGTTCATTACTCAGAGAATTTGCATTTGCTAAAAACTAAAAGCCTCCTATTGCAGTAAAATATTTATGAGGATATGTGTTCTGCATATATATAGTGGCTAGTGTTTATAGTTCTTTAATAGGTTTGATTCTAAATATGCTCTGCTCACTTGTCTACTGAGGAATAGAATCTTAAATGACATAGTGTCTCAGGCTACACTAAAGAAAGAATCTCCCAACCTACTACATGCATCTAACACCATTCTCTTCATATAACTTGTGGGAAACACAACCAAGTCAGTGGTTCTGAAGCTAGATTGATGGGAGGGCTGACCAGAAGGTCTGGGTTCAAGGTGCCTCCTATGAGCTCTCTAGTAGGTGTGTTTGTACATTTCAAAAAGCTTGGCCTGGACTTAAGGTGTATTTCCTCTGTTGGGATTGCATCTCTATAAAGTGTGCTTAATAAAAACATTAGCTTATACTGGTATGAGCTAATTCACAGCTTTCAGAATGGAGTCAAGTTGGATAAATGTTGGCTCTTATATATTCACATTTTGACACAGGAGTTGATGTCTTCAATCAGTATTCTTAAATTGTCATTTCCCTTTTACTACAGTTAGGTTAGGTTTTTTAAAATTTAGAAATTTCAAAAGTGTAGACATAGAATTTCACTTTATTGTGTTTATACACTATATTAATTTTCTTTCTGATGAAATCACTAGAAACTATTTCTTTTACTTTAGCAAGAAAATCCGATTTACAAGAGCCCTATTAATAATTTCAAGAATCCAAACTATGGACGTAAGGCTGGTCTCTGAGTTGCTGTTCGTATCTCCTTTCACTTTCTCTTCTTGCATGTGAACTTGAGTCTTTGTTGACTGCATCACGTGTGTCTCGCAGCATTACTGCTGTTTTGTTTGGCTTTATTTATATGGCTATCTGTGGCTTCTCATGTGTTAACTCAGTGCTTGGAAGGACTGTACAAAAAATAAGATACAGAAGCAGCTCCCATGTTGGTGGAGAGAAGAGAATGCCCTAGCCTTTCTGTTACCTCCTCCAGACTGCTTTTCTCACTTCTTCATCAGAGAGGGTAATGCTGTTAAAGTGTCACATGCAGTTGCTGTATGAGGAGGTTGGACAGTCCACCCAGTCTCTGATACAGTCCTGTTCTAGAAGGAATTGCTTCCTGGATTGAATAGTGAAATTGAGTGTGAAATCAAAATGGCAAAGCCAAGGGTAAAACCATAGCATAATATTTGTATTGTTCACAGTTACAATTTATATTACCCACTCTAGAAAGATTCTGAGGCCTTTTAATCTTGATTATGTAGGAATTCCACTGAGAAGCAGAATACAGCCGTGTTTCTTACTAGTTATTAAATGGTTCTGCTTTCAAATTTAAAACTGAAAATTTTTGTTGCTTATTATTTATTTATTTATTTTTGCTTGAGAGTAAGGTCTTATTATATGGCTCTGGTTAGCCTGGAACTTGCTGTGTAGGCCAGGCAGGACTTGACTCACAGTGATTATTTCTTTTTGCCTCTCTTAAATAAAACTCTTCTTGGGCTGGAGAGATGGCTCAGCCCTTAAGAGCACTGTCTGCTCTTCTAGAGGTCTTGAGTTAAATTCCCAACAACCACTTAGTGCTCACAGCCATCTATAGTGGGGTCTGATGCCTTGTTCTGGAGTAAAGTCGTACATGCAGATAGAGCACTCTTATACATAAATAAATAGAAACAAAAACTTTGATAAAAAAAAAGTACATTTAGCAACAAATTCTTTTCTTGCTGGGTGTGATAGCGCACACCTTTAATTCCACCACTTGGGTGGCAGAGACAGGCAGATCTCTGTGAGTTTGAGGCCAACCTGGTCCACAAAGCAAGTCCCAGGACAGTCAGGACTGTTGTTACACAGAGAAACTCTATCTTGAAAAATAAAACCAAACCAAAAACCCAAATAAAAATTCCTTTCTTATAGATTGGATAGAGCCTTGGAGGATTTATGTTTTCTCATCTCCACTCTCTGTAGACAGAGACAGTTGGTGACGGCTACAGGGTCTTCCTGTGTTTGGGGAATGATTCTCAGTACCCTGTATTCTATGTTAGTCATGAGAACAGTGGGCACTGTCTTTATTTCTGTTTTATATAAGAGAAGACTAAGGTAGAGAAGCCAAGTTCACACAGGGTAGTGACATGAGATTCAAGTTAGGACAGTCGGATTCCAGCATTTATGTTCCTGTCCTCTGCCCTGCACCTGCAGGCTATTGGTCAACATACTTTAGGAGAGCATTATGTCACCTGGTTAGAAAGAAATAGAGCACTTTCCAGAGTTGCCTATTTTGACACTGTTGTGACTAGGGTAACGCTGTTGGGCAAACATGATGGGGAAGTCACTTTCCTACATAGAACTCAGCACTGCTGTTAGG
Organism: Phyllotis vaccarum; assembly: GCA_033318265.1. NCBI lineage: Eukaryota > Metazoa > Chordata > Mammalia > Rodentia > Cricetidae > Phyllotis > Phyllotis vaccarum. The sequence goes on from JARWLC010000003.1 coordinate 90,991,064, forward strand.
ATTACTTACTCTGCTAGTGAACTTTAAGATCAAAAGTGAAGGGCTGCAGGTTGTATTGTGGGAAGCCTGCAGTTCCATCCCAGCCCTATAATTACTCAGTCATGCATCAGTCAATTAATGAAACAACTTGCAGAAAGCTCCAAATATAGGAATGTTTTGTATGTTTAAAGGACATAGGGAGTAGCAGTAATTATGATTTGATGGATCTCTTTTACTGCTAAGAAGGTTTTATGTAGTTTAGCTTATTGGTAGAAAGTTACTGCTTAGCTCACATGTGCTTGAAAACTTGATGCATCCTTTCAGTCTTACCTGATACTTTACAGAAGTAATTATTGTAGGAAAACTGATTAGCTACTGGAATTACTAGGGTTTCATCTTATTCCTTTCTTTTGTGGAAACAATCAGGTATCAACAATTTTATATAGTTAGTTCTCGAAGAAGAATTTTCCACTTGGTTTACTGAGGTTAAAATTTGCCATTTCTGTACATTTAATGGCACTTTAAGTAAATGATCAATAGTTACTATTTATATTTAATGTTTATATTCTTGACTTTTAAAATTTTTGGCTATAGAATGCCTTCTTCAGCTAAAATAAGCATGTCAAACAAAAAAGCAAGGTGTTAGGATTTTGTGTGGACTTGGTATGGGACGAATTTACCCGGTTATCTGGTGGTGGATTTCTATGGATGCAGTGACCTCATGGGAAATGCGGCAGAAGGCAGCAGCGGATAGCAGGAGACACTTTGCCACTGTTTCTGTCTAGAAAGGACTTTCTTGTCTGCTTTCTTGTCAAGATAGCAGAAAAGGGAAGAAGAGAGGAGGAGGAAGAGAAGAGATAGAGAACTCTCCTAAGAGAGGTGGGAATCCTCCTGACATCAGCTCAGAGGAGGGCGCGGCTTTAGAGACTAACAGAGGCTTTCTTAAATTTTATTTACATATTATTGAACTGTAAGAAAATTTATGACTATAGATTATGTATCCTAAGATGCATGAATGAGAGACAATAAGTCAGAAAAGTCGTGCAACATTATTTTTGTGATATGAGATCAAGGCTTCCCACCAATTAACTACACATTAGCAGACGCTGTAATATGTGAGCGTATAGGATTGCTATGTTGGGACATAGAAAAATTATCAGTTCTGTTCTTTCCTGCTGTGAATTTCAAACCTACCCGTTTGCATCGTGTACCTCATATACCATGCACATAAGCAATTTACAGCCACCACTGTCAGCTGCTTTTAGTGGACAAAGAGGGGCTCACTCCAGGATAGCCTCCACTTTAGATGCAAGTGTGCTTTGGCTTCTTGGAGCAGTGGCTGGGCCCTGAGTGACACAACTAATCTGAATTACTTTAGTTTACCTCTGTTTAAGCCGATGCCTAATGATACATAATGAATTTAATTTTATCTCTAACTTGCATGTTAAACTTTTGTTTGATTGGACTTTGAAATAATAAAGTGTTTGTGTGTATGGCAAAGCAAACTCCTCCAAAGGTAAGTTTAAATTTTACTTTAGACTCTGTGACAATAAATACTGAACTTCTCTTTTTTATATTTTGCTTTGCTTTGCTCCCTTAGAATTTTGAGCATTAAATATTAAATTCTGTTAAGTGTATTAACCCAAAGACAATGAAATGGAAGGTTAGAATCCTACTATATTTGTCAGATGGAGGCGCAAGTTTCCAAGATGTCAGCCTCTTACCTGAAGGAGGAGTGCTGTGAATATGTGAAGGACTCTTAATTTCCCCCCAGCCCACCAGCTGAGGATCTGAGATTCTGAGCACGTGTTTGTTGTCAGTGTAAGAGGGTGTTCATTTGAGGAATCTTGTGTTACTTACAATTAAATACACTGACATGAACAACTCAATGGAGTGAAGCTTTACTCTGGTTCACTATTAGAGGGTACAGTATGTCACAGTGGAGAAGTCACAGCAGTTGGAGCTTGGGGCAGCTGGTCTACTTATATCTGAGTCACAAAGCAGAGTGACAAATGCTGGGGATCAGCTCACTTTCTCCTTTTTAACAGTATTCAAACTCAGGAAATGATTGTACCCACAGTGAGCCTTTATTAACTTAGTATAATTCCCCACAGACATGGTCAGAGGCCCGTCTCCTACATGATTTTAGATGTCATTAAATTGACTTGATATTAGCCATCTCTGCTCCTTTACATTCTATTGCTGTGATAAACATTGACCCAAAGCCCCTTAGAGAAAGAAAGGATTTATTTGGTTTACTAGTTAGATCCCATCATCAAGGGAAGCCAAAGCAGGAATTCAGGGCAGGAGCCTGGAGACAGGAACTGAAGCAGAGACCACCAAAGAAATTCTTATTGCTGTGTACTATATACTGATCCTGGTTGGCTTAGCTACCTTTCTTATATAGCCTAGGCTTACCTGTCCAGGGCTCTCCTATACTATTTAGAAATCAAGAAAATGCCCCAAAGACATGTCCATATGCCAGTATGATAGAGGCAATTTCTTAATTAAGGTTCCCTCTCTCAGGGATACCTTAGTTTGTGTCAAGTTGCATGCCAGCACAGATCACCCATGCTCAGAAAAGTTATGTTTTGAGGAGTGGGAGGGAGTGAGCAAGGGTATGGTCTTGTTCTGACTGTATTCACATAGCTGCTGCCATCTTGGGAAATGCTGACCTTTGTCCTTGGGACTGAGTCCACACTGCCTTCCCCTCTTGTCTCTGCTCCATTTCCAGAACTATTTTATGTATGCTGTATGAACTGTATGTATCTCTTCCTAGATATGGCATTCTTTGCTCTATTCCTTGACTTTGTATATATTTTTGATTTTCAATAATTGATTTCTAGTCAGATTCTCTGAAAGTATTCTAAAACTTCTCACGTTAATCTCCCTTTCTAGTACTGTTCTCATGTTATGTATATAATCCTATTTTGAACTCTGTCAGATCAACTTATTTTATTTAGATCTTCACCTGCCAAATACTGTCCTCTCCTCAAGGATAAAGTTGTGGTTATATAATTATGATTGCTATTGTTCTGTTTAGAACACCACAGTTAGCATAGGCTTTGAGTCACTTGCTGAATTTGCAGCAGCCCTCAGTCAAGACTAGAACTGGTGATCACCATCACCCTTAGGCTACTGGAGAAGAGTCATTTTATGAAGAAGGGCAATTAACATTCTAAGCATGTTTTTGCACAGTGCCTTGGGTGACACTAACAGACATACCCAGAACACTAAATCCATCAGATCTATAGAAGATCCCAGGAGTAAATCTCCTTTCTTGGGGACAAAGCCAGCTACCCTATTTTATTTTTAAACACTCCTGTGCATTACGGTGTGAGTCAGGTCCTCGGTGCTTCTTTAAGTCGGTACCAGACCTTCAGAGGAGTCTCTGATGGCAGCTGTGGAGGCCAGTGTGGGGCAGCCCTCCAGGGATGATGGACTGGAGTCAGAGTTCACTGTTCCAACAGCTCAAGACTTCTGGGGAAGGGTGTTCTTTTCAGTGCTGTGCCAGACATTGAAATTGCAGTTCTTAGTCGTTGGGGACACTGTGATAGTTTAGAAGTAACTGTGTTTTTTGTTTGTTTTAGGGTGAAAATCCTATTTATAAGAGTGCGGTGACAACTGTGGTCAATCCGAAGTATGAGGGAAAATGAGTCCTCAGGCCGAGTTTGCAACACGGAGCTCACAGCAGCATCGTCTTAGTCACATAGGGTAGCTTTGGGGCTCTGTGGCCAGGGGTTTATTCACGTGCAGGTTTGGAAAATGTACAATATGTATAATTTTTAATTTTTTATTATTTTGAAAATAATGTTATAATCCATGCCAGGGACTGACAGAAGACTTGAGAAAGGATGTTTATCCTTGTCAGTTGAGGTCACAGTGTGCCTTTTTAACCCTTCCTCCCAGATCATTGGAGTCAAACTCTGACTGAATCAGGTGACACTGCTCGGGCAGATGCAGGCAGAGTAGAGCAGCAGCCTCACAAGCATCCGCACAGCTGCCGATTCTCAGCTTTGCAGAGAGGCTAGGGCTGGTTACACCAGAGTCCAGGGTACAGTCTGGTTGGTGGCTCGGGGCTTGCTTCAGCCAGCTGGCTGCCCACTGGGCATGCCTGATGATGCATCTGAAAGACCGACAGTTTCCAAATAAAATAATTTTGACACAGTTGATTTACAAAGGCCATTGGGAAAATCCAGAGAGGTGGAAGGACAAACGTAGCTTTAAAACCTGTGTGCCATTGTGAGTTACTTGATCTTGTAACTCTGACGCCTTCTCTTTATAAATAAATCCAAGCTTGAATAGAAGTCCTGGGAACTTCTCTGCTAAAGAGTCCCTAGTCACATAAAGGCCATAATTTTCCTTCCTCGCATTGGCTGAGCGGGAACCTTTTGGAAGAGTTTATTTTACTATTTTTGTGTAATTTCTGGTGCTCTTTTATTGCCTATCTAATCTTTAATGTGTCTGTTTGCAGTTGGGGTTAAAACTTTTTATCATTGCTTTTTCATTTACTTGGCTGTACATTGGCCTTTTCCACAAACACTTTAAGCTGTCCTGCTGCTTGCAGGGCTACAGGGCTGGGCAGGGCCCCCTCAGCAGTGTTTCAACCACTGTGCGCCTTCCTTACCGTGCTTGCTCTGTCTCACACTAGTCACAATCTTGTTTTAAGTGCCTTTTAATTTTGACAATGCTATTAACTGAAGTTATTTATTAAAATAAAAAGGCCTAAAATACCTAAGTGGTTTCTTTTGGCTCTATGTTTTTGTTATTTTTATGTGTATGCAGTTTTTTATGTGTTAAAGATACGGGAGGCGGAACATGTCTTGATCCACTTAATAAACCATAGTGATTACTTTTAGACACAGAAGCAGGCGGTCAAACCCTTGTAGTTCATGTCCCCTGAGTTGGGAGCTGTTTCATTCTTATTTAGCAGAACTTTCAATGAACACCGTCCTAGACCACTATATGCTGGAGAGCTCATACTGAGAAGGGTGAGTTTTTTATTCTTAGGAAGACCTAGGAAAATGTCCCGCGCCTATCTCTCGCCCGCAAGGAAAGACGCAGTACACATTAAGGATCCTTCTGCAGTACAGCTTTAATGTATCTTGGGGGAGAGCATTTAGCTTACGGAAAGTGGAGGGGAGGGCAGAGAGAGGAGAGAGAGAGAGAGAGAGAGAGAGCAAGGGGGATGGGGGCCGAGCGGACAGGGCCCGGCGGGGAAAAGGAAAGCCAAAAGGACCACGAGGTAGGAAGCACCCGGTTTTATGTCGACCACATGGCCCCCGCTTTAGACGTAACATCTTCCTATAGGTTGCAGTCCAGTACCCCACATGACGCCACGGAAGAGGCTGAGAAACCAGTCTCGCGACTATTGACTCAGGCGGGTTGGCCAGCACCAGATAATAGCGCCACCTTGAGGAGCTGGAGCCAGCGGCCTCCAACATCTCACCCTTCTTAAATATTAAGCAACGAGAAAATCCTGTAAGAGGGTGGAGACAGTGATTATCCCCCAGAACACATTGTGGACTTGCGTGGGGGTCATCTCTAATCTCTCAACAGATCGAGATGCCCCCAGCCTGTCCTCTGCCTTTTGCTGGGAAGGGAATTAAGACAGACACCCTTATGCAGGACAATATGTCTCCCAGGACATGGGTATGTCCTGTGCGATGCCCTTGGCTCAGCATACCTCTTAGGAAACGGGCTGAACGCTCCACCTAGTGCAATAGACAAGGCTGTCTTAGGTGTGTAGGAGCTGTCTAAGCCACGATATCTCTATTGCTTTAGCATAGTTAGCCATACCTCTATCGAGGTTTTTGAGTCTAGAGCCATTAAGGCTTGAGCCGAAACTGTTTTGTTTCTCTGACTTTGGATTCTGAACCTGCAAACCGTCTAGAGAAGAATGACTAGTCCTCCGCAAAAGGCCAGGTCAGACATATCCACCCCCACCCACTTTTTGGAGTAGGGGAAGAAGAGGGAATTTATGGAGTAAGCTCTCTGGTCAGTGACAGGTCTAGCCGAGTGGAATTGGCCTGGACGATCGCCACCTGCAGGTCACGAAGGGTCTGTTCAAACTTAGACGACCAATTCTGTAAGAAAATTGAGAGAGGCTTTTCGAAAGATTAGTTGTCTTTGTAAAGTTTTTATATTGAATAGAGGTTATGTATAAGCCAGCAAGTTATTGCTCACACCTCAACTGTGCCATTTACTGGGGTGGACAATTTGTTAACCGCCTGTGCAGTCTGCACTATTTTTGAAAGTGCACTAGCTGAGGCAGTCACTGAGGCCCCCATGGCAGCTGTGACAATGATTTTTACAATAACAGCAGAGATTCTAAAATCTCTTTTTTGTCTAAATAGCTGCGAGCTGCTGGGGAACCACGGTGGTGTGGGCACAAATCGTGGCATGTGGGCCGCTGCTGCAAAGAAATAAAGCTGAGCATCTCAGCATAAGGCATAAAGGCAATTATCAAATTTGTATCTCAATTTATCTATAATTTTTGAAGCATTGCTAATAATCTAAATAACTGGTGGTTAAATTGGGAGAAAATGAAAATATTTTAGGCGTGGCCCAACCTATATTTCTGGATTGGCAACTGTTACATGGTAAAATTGAATTTTTATCTGGCCTACCTGAGCAGAAGGAAGCCAATTTTGGTTTTATCAAACTCTGTTTCCTTTGTCAGGCTGCCGAGAAATTTTTTAGTAATATATCTGAACTATTTTTAACTAAAACATAAACTTCTCTTTAACCCCAAACTTCTATTTTCTTTAAAGCTATGTCTAAATCTTTATACATCACCGGCATTGGCAGAGAGAAGGTGGGCATTATCTTCTACTGCTGTCACCAAACACATCAACTGGAGAAGGCGAAGGCTCTTTTTCTTGCAATATTTTTCTGGTGAGGCGCTCTGGGATCCAAACTGGATTTTTTTCATCCTGTGGAAAAACACAGACAGCTCCCCGGGATCTTATTAAAATAGGATCCGGGCCTTTCCATTTATTTTCTAAAATATCTTTCCATTTTACTAGCTCTTTTGGCCGTTGTGGTTCTGAGCCATGTCGCTCAGCAGCATTTTGATATTTATCATCAATATTTAAAAAATTTATGGTAAACAACGCCAAGGCAATTGACACTCTTGGTGTTGGGGGCAGTTCCACTCCCCCTCTCTGTTTTAATAAATAGGATTTTAAGGTCCGATGTGCACGTTCAATAATGCCTTGTCCTTGAGGGTTGTATGGTAACCCGGTAAGGTGTGTTACTTGCATCTGTGCACAAAATTGGGCGAATTTTTGGGAGCTGTAAGCTGGCCCATTATCAGTCTTGAGGTAAGCTGGTTTGCCCCAGGCGCTCTATGCCTCTAAGCAATGTTGAATAACATGTATGGTCTTTTCTCCTGTAAGTGGTGTGGCATGAATAATACCTGAGCATGTATCAATAGAAACATGTACAAATTGAAGCTTTCCAAAGGACGGAACATGTGTTACATCCATCTGCCATATTTGTAATGGTGAAATGCCTCTTGGGTTAACCCCAACAGTTTTAGCAGGGAGGAATTGACAGCAGTTTTGACACTGTGTCACGATTTCGCGAGCTTGTTGTCTAGTAAGTGAGAAACGCTTGCGTAAAGTCTCTGCTGTAACATGAAATTTTGTATGAAAATCTTTTGCAGCTTGCAACGGATTAGCAAAGGCAGCAGCGACCAGGCGTGTAGCTTGATCAGCCAAATTATTTCCTTTGCTCATAGGACCTGGGAGTCCCGAATGTGCCCGTATATGGGTAATGTAAAAGGGCTCACGTCGTTGCAGCAAACAGTCTTGTATGGCACAAAACAGGGCAGACACTGTACTAGAAGGATTAATAACACCGGCCGTTTCAAGTAACTGAAGGGCATTTACCACATAATGGGAATCAGACACAATATTAAGCGGGCAATCAAACTTTTGTAAAACTTCTAACACAATTAGACATTCAACTATCTGGGGTGATTTTTGACCAAAATCTTTAAAAAATGTCTGTGAATTTATAATGTAAGCACCCCTTCCATTTCCTGAGCCATCTGTATATACAATTAAGCCATCTTTTAAAGGCACTGAGGAAGTAACACGTGGATATATCACAGGGTGATAAGCCACAAACTGTAACAAAGGATGTTTAGGATAATGATTATCAATTTTTCCAGGAAACATAGTAGTTAATATGGCCCAATCATCATTGGTAGCAGCTAGGACCTGAACCTGATGGGTGGTATAAGGTAAAACCATCACAGTGGGATAAATACCAAAATACTCGGCCGAGGCCCTCAAGCCTTTTTGAGCTAATTGAGCAACGGCAGCTGGATACCAGGCAATAACCTTTTGGGGTGAGGCTGGGGGATGAATCCATAATAAGGGGCCTGTTTGCCATAATACCGCAGTAGGCAATATTCTTGTTTTAAAAACACATAGGGAAAATGGCTTATTATAATCAATTCGAGCTAATTGGGCCTTTGTTATTGCATTTTCTACTATCTTAAGCACTTCTTTAGCTTGAGGTGTTAAACTGCGGGGAGAGGTAAGATTAGAATCACCTTCCAAGATCTCAAACAAAGGCTTTAAATCTGCAGTGGGAATTTTCAAAAAAGGTCTAAGCCAATTAATATCTCCTAGTAATTTTTGAAAATCATTTAATGTCTTTAAGTCTCTCCTGAAAATTTCAATCCTTTGGGGAACAATTCTATCAGGAAATATATTAGACCCTAGAAACTGTCCAATTTCTGAAGTCTGAATTTTATCTATTGCAATCTGAAGTCCCCATAATTTTAATTGCTCTTGTAATAAAACATAAGCCTCTCTTAAAATCATCAAATCACAATAGCAAAGGAGGATGTCGTCCATGTAGTGGGCTATAACTACCTTAGAATACTTTTGCCGCACTGGCGCAAGGGCTTCTTGAACATATAATTGACATATGGTAGGACTATTAGCCATACCCTGAGGCAAAACCCTCCATTGATATCTCTTGTCCGGTTCCAGGTGATTAATAGAGGGAACCGTAAAGGCAAACCTAGGCCTATCTCTCTCATTTAAGGGAATGGAGAAAAAACAGTCTTTAATATCTATAATAATCATGTGCCAATCTTTTGGCAAGGCTGAGAGCGTGGGAATTCCCCGCTGAACTGGCCCAAAAAGATGCATCTGCGCATTAATAGCTCTTAAGTCGTGCAACAGACGCCATCTTCCGGATTTCTTTTTAATCACAAAAATGGGTGTATTCCATGGAGAGGTGGAGGGCTCAATATGTCCTTCAGCAAGCTGTTCTGCAACAAGCTCGATCACTGCCTTAAGCTTATCAGAGGTCAATGGCCACTGAGGAACCCATACCGGCACCTCTGTTTTCCAAGGTATGGGTCGTGCTGCCTCAGTGGCACCTAAGAAAAACCCAGGCCCTGTCTTTCTTTATATCCCATCTTTCTTAAAATCTCTTGTGCTTGAACCGAATATTCATTGGACAATACTACCCCTAGCTCTTGCATAATATCCCGTCCCCATAGATTTACTGGTAGTGGGAGGACGTAGGGTGTGAACCAGCCTTTCTGACCTTCTTCTGTTCTCCATGCTAGAGCAGATGAACTAACTGTGGGATGAGAAGCATACCCAAGGCCTTGTAAGGAATGAGAAGACTCAGTAGTGGGCCATGATTTTGGCCACCAATGGGAGGAAATTATGCTCTTGTCTGCGCCCGTGTCTAAAACCCCTTCAAATTTTTTATCTTTAACCCAAAGAGTTAGGCTAGGTCGCTGTCTCAAGTCAACTAATAAATAGATTGAGTCTTGTCCTGAAGAGCCCATTGTGAGGCCTGTTGTGGTGTCTGATCTATAAGCGGGGAGCAGAGCTAGCTGCGCTATTTTATCTCCAGGATTAATGGTGAACACCCCAGTAGGACAGGAGCATAAGGCTTGAATTTCACCAGCATGCTGATGATCTATTAAACCGGGGTGAACTACAAGTCCCTGCTTAGTGAGGGAGCCTTGCCCCAACAGTAATCCGATACATGCTTTGGGGATCGCCTCAGGCAGGCAGACAGGTACAGGCTGCACTCCCATTTGTGGTGTCAATAAGAAGTGGGAGGAGGCACACAGGTCCAGTCGGGCTCTCCCGGAGGGCTCACACTCTTGCTTTCCCTGACAAACTTTGCTCCATACTTTTGCGGGCCCTGGGACATGGGGCCCACTATCTCGTTTTTTGGCTCTGTAGTCTCTAATGGTGGTAGAATTCTCCCCTTAATATCTCGGACTGAGCAGCACTGATCTGTTCTATGGTATCCTTTACTACATCGAGAGCATAAGGAGGGGGTAGGCCCCTCAGAGACACAGCATTCTTTTTTAAAATGGCCGGGCTTGCCACATTTAAAGCAAACTCTCTTGGCGGGACCCGTTAGAGGGCGCCTCTGGGACTGCAAAATGGCTGCAGCCAGACCGGCGTTTGTCAGGGGACCGCCAAGCTCTCGGCATACCCTTAACCAGTCTTGTAGACCTTTATTTTTTCTGGGAGCTATTGCCATACGGCATTCTTTGGTAGCTTGTTCAAATACCAGCTGCTCTATCAGAGGGGCAGCCGCCTCTGGGTCACCAAAGATTCGACCTGCTGCCTCTGTCATGCGAGCTACAAAATCAGAAAAGGGCTCTTGTGCACCTTGAATGATTTTAGTTAATTGACCGCTCCCTTCTCCCTTTTTGGATAAAGCCTTCCATGCCCTAATGGCTGTATTAGCAATCTGCTGATAAGCTCCCCAGGGGTAAGTAGTCTGATCAGCCGCGTGTGGTCCCTGCCCTGTCAGCATCTCAAATGTCCAGATCTGTTGTTCGGGGGTAAGTGCAGTAGCATTGGCCCTAGCCTGTTCTTGAGCAGCCTCGTGCCATAAGGCTTTCCATTCTAGATATTGACCCATACTAACCAGGGAGGCCTTAGCAACTGTCTGCCAGTCGGCAGGCGTCATGGCTGACAATGCTAACCTGTCCAGCTGAGCAACCGTAAAGTTGGCGGTTACACCATACTTTCGGACTGACTCGGCTAGTTCTTTAATCTGAGCGTATTCTACAGGAGCATGTATCCGTCCCCCTTCCGCTGCTTCAAACACTGGATAGGCCAAGCTGAGCTTTTTCTTAACCTTCTCGGACAAAAAGGACAGGGTCCCGACTCGTCCCTCATAAGGAGGGGGAGCGGTAGACACTGGCCGTGTAGGTTCGACGGTCAGTTGTCGTTTTCTAACTCTCACATTCTGATCCTCGGGGGGAAGCTCATCAGGATAATATCCCTCTGTAGCTGCCTCTTCTTTTAGTTCACTCTCCTTATCCGGGCTCAACTCATCGTCTCCTGATTGCTCCGATGTATCAGAGCCACTAGAGGAGCCATACTTTAAATCTAAATTTTCAAGTTTCTGTATCGGGTACAAAGTGGTGGAACTAGGCTTTAGTTTCTGGTTTCCCAGCTCCCCCAAATTCTTTATTTCATCGGGGGGTCCTTTTTCCTTATGAAGTAATTTTTGGTTTTTTAATTCTCCCATCTTTATGGGGTCCTTTTTCCTTGTATTACGGCGCGCGCCTAACCTCACACTGCGCTCGGTTTCTGACATGCTGTCCTGAACTCTCCTTATCACGCCTCGCCCTTTAGCTATCAGATCTTTACAAGCCTTGTCTTCTACAAAGTTCTTTAGGGTAGGCTGTGCCAAAGACTGGGAGGATCTCACAGACCGGTAAAAGCAATACGCAACCCCAAACAATAACGCTATTAAGACAAGCACCAAGGCCTCAAGAAACCCTTTCCAGAGCGGCAAAAATCCCAAATTAAAGTCCAGTTCAGACATACCTCTCCAAGCAACCTGTCCGCAGTTCTGAATCCACCTCGTCTCCGAGGGCGGTGCAAACGATGTTTAAATCCCGGGTTTCGGCACCAAATGTCCCGCGCCTATCTCTCGCCCGCAAGGAAAGACGCAGTACACATTAAGGATCCTTCTGCAGTACAGCTTTAATGTATCTTGGGGGAGAGCATTTAGCTTACGGAAAGTGGAGGGGAGGGCAGAGAGAGGAGAGAGAGAGAGAGAGAGAGAGAGAGCAAGGGGGATGGGGGCCGAGCGGACAGGGCCCGGCGGGGAAAAGGAAAGCCAAAAGGACCACGAGGTAGGAAGCACCCGGTTTTATGTCGACCACATGGCCCCCGCTTTAGACGTAACATCTTCCTATAGGTTGCAGTCCAGTACCCCACATGACGCCACGGAAGAGGCTGAGAAACCAGTCTCGCGACTATTGACTCAGGCGGGTTGGCCAGCACCAGATAATAGCGCCACCTTGAGGAGCTGGAGCCAGCGGCCTCCAACAGGAAAACCTTATTTTTATTTGGTTTTAGTTCAGTTTAGTGTAGAACTGTATTTCCATCAGAACACTTGTGTGAGGTGTAAGAGCTTGGCTTGGCAAGATGGCTCAGTGGGGGAAGATCTCTTGCTGTGAAGGCAGCTGATCTGAGGTCAGTCTTTAGAACCCAGGAAAGGTGAAGTAGAATCAAGCCTGCAGACTGTCCATCTGACCTCCACACATGTTTTATGGCATGTGCCTCCCACCCCAAATGCACACATAATAATAATAAATTAAAAAAATTTTAAACTCCAATATATATTTCCTCCTTGGATGTACAACAGATGTCAGGATGGTGTGAGGAAGGAGAAGGTTACCATGGTCACTGAGGTGTTGGAGGTAAAGGCGCTTACTGCCTAGCTGGTAGAGGCAGAGAGCAGAATCCTAAAAGTTCCCTGTTTCTCAGTTTGTGCTTATGGACACATGCACATCCACGGATATTCCCCCCCCCCCCCAACAAACAAATCAGTGGAACTTTGAAAAGTTTCTAACTCATTAGCTACTTATGCTGAGTGATATTCTTCTCATTTCTCTTGAGGATGACTTCCAGCTTTGTCTATACTTGACAGTAGAATTTACATTCTTGCTTGCTTGACAAGAAAGGTGTCTTTATCCCTAACAGAATTGTATATGTTGGAATTAATTGGTCTGAGATGGCTCGATTGTTAAAGTGTCCCCTGCATAGTAATGAAGACCTGAGTTTGATATTCAGACCTCAAATTAAGTACAAAATCTGGGTGTGGTAGTGGGATAGACAGGAGGATCCCTATGTTGGTTTCAAGAGTAAGATCAGACACACACTACCAGGTGCCACACTAGAGTTTATTCAGGGGAGTTTCTGAGCGGGTATGAAGGAGAGAAGCAGAAGAGAAAGAGACAGGCTCTCTTTTAAGAGAACGGGTAGGCACAGATTTATGTGGCCACGCTTAGGGGCGTGCCCTCCGCATGTGTTCTGATGGTGCCATGTTGGGTTTACCACTTGGCTGCTATTTGCCAGGAATCCTTACATTTCATACTTATGTTTATTGTAAAAAGAAAGCCAGGTTCACGTGTGTGGAGGGGGATGGATTAGACCAGAACAGGGTCGACGAGGCTGTCTTAAGGGGAAGCTTGTCTTTTTCGGAAGAGAGCTGTATCTTCTGGAGGTCGGTCTGCTGGGTTTTATGGCTCATTTCCTGCAGTGAGGGTGAGTTTAAGGTGTAGGATGATGTATTTTGATTTTCTGGAGCTCAGAAAAAAACAGAGAACCTTGGGAAGTGACACATATAGTGAGGGTCTCTGCTATTTCAGAATCAAGGTCAGATTTAGAAGAGGAAAAGGAAAAGGTTTGACATTGGGACATGTATAACCTTAAGTTAGGCTTTGTCTATACTTTAAATAAATCTTGAGGTAGCTGTTTCTGTTTCTTCCTTCTAGGGGACTCCAGCTGCACAATAAAGTTTGTGGATCTCTGCTAGGTCTAGGGATGGGAAGAGGTTAAAATATCTCGTATTTTTTGTTTACCTGTTGCCAAGATTCCTTTGGTCCTGCGGGGTGGGGGTAGGGGGACGGTCTGTGTTACCTGCTATTGCTCTAAAAAAGGCTCCTGGTTGCTTTTCTATAGTCCTCAGGGTGGGGGCCAACTGTTTTCTAATGGTAAGGTAACTTTTGGGTTTTTCATTCTCCAGAAGCAGAGCTGGAGGGTTAGTCTGTGAGGGAGGGGAAGGGCGAGCCGAATACCTGGGAGCTTTTTGTTTCCAGTAGCCATCTGGTAGCAGGCTGGAACAGAAAACTCAGATGGGAAGTTTCAGGGGAATGTGTCTAGTGACACAAGGATTCTGGGTATCCCACACTTGAGGGTTCACCTGGGAGGCTGGAAGAGGGCGAATGTGGTGACTGAAAGAAGTGAGAACTTTACTTTAGCTAAAAATCCCTTTTGTTAGGGGTATGGGGCCGATTGGCATGACCAAAAATAGGTCATGTCATAGGGATATCTCAGAAAATACAATTAAGTGGCAGCATCTGATGAAGCCAAATTGTTTGCTTCCCATCCCAACAATGGAGAGGCTAGAGAGAGGTAGATCCCCAAAACAGACAAAAGGACCGAGTCTGTGGCACCAGTGTCCACAAGGAAGGAGTTAGACCGCCCTGATAGCATTATGACTGCCCGAGGCTCTCTTTTCCTGATAGTGGTGGCCAGGTTAGGGAAGCCCTGGCAGCATCTACTGCCCATGGCCAGGCCTAGGAGATGAGCTGTGGAGTGGTCCGTGTGTAATGTCCCCCTGCCACATGGGGCTTGGGATCAGTCACTTAGACCAGTGTTTTCCCTTGATGACACAAAGGGCAAGAGCAGTGGCCAAGCTGGCCACACTTAAAGCAGGTGGTCTAGGTCTGTGCCAGGGGAGGATTCGAAGGAGCTGATCAAATAACCTTTGCCAGCAGGAGGTTATCTTTCCAAGTGTGTTTTCTCATCTCTCCTGTGATACACCTTAAAAGCCAGCACTAAGACTTCTGCCTGTGGAGTCAGTGGTCCCCTTTCAAGATATGTAAATTTAGCTCTGATGTCAGGGTAGCTCTTAGTAAAAAATGAGTACCTCAACTCTTATCAAGGAAAACATTTAGTTGGGTGTCTTACAGTTTCAGAGGTTCCGTCCGTTGTCAGACGTGACAACATGCAGGCAGACATGGTGGAGAAGGGGCTACATCTTGATCCTGCAGGCAGCAGGAAATGGTCCGAGACCTGGGGCATGGCTTGAGCATATATGAGACCTCAAAGCCCACCTTCATACACTTCCTCCCGACAATGCCATACCAAGTTCCACAAAGCCACACCCCCTAATAGTGCCACTCCCTATGAGTTTATGGGAGCCAATTCCATTCAGATTACCACATCAGTCATACTTCACCAAAGATGAAAAGAAAAATTAAAACTAGGTTGTAACATGAGGTTTCTGGCTGCATCCAGCCAGAGGTCCAGACCCACAGACCTGCAGTCCCAGAGCACCTTGCCTCCTGTTGCTACTTAGGACCCCCAAATGACTCAGATGCTTACATTAATTTCATGCTGTTCAACCTATGGCCCAGGCATATTGTTTGCCAGCTCTTTCATCTTAATTCAACCCATTTTCATAACTCTGTTTTGCCATGTGGCTTGTGGCTTACCTATTTCGATATATCTTGCATCATGGGTGGCTGGATTGTGTCTCTTGGCTCTGTCCTCCTACCATGCCCAGATTCCTCCGCCTACTTCTATGGTGTCTGCCATGGCCAAAACAGTTCTTTATTCACAGCATATAGACATCCTACTTCGGGTTGTACTTATCAGGAAGCTCTGAGACCCTCTGGTTCTTCCTTATATTAAAAAACCTTTAAAATTAATTTATTATTTATGAGTAGATAATGATGCGTGTGTGCATGCACATGTTTCACAGTACTGTGGAAGTCAGAGGACAAATTTATGGAGTTGTTTCCTACCTTACTTAGGTTTAGGGATTGAATTCAGGTTGCCAGGCTTACATTGTAAACACCTTAGTCACTGTGTCATAATTTTTCCTAAGAATACTCCTTATACTGGACATGTGTGTGAAAGCTTGCTTATTCCTTCAGGACAGGTCATTTTCTTGTATGTCAGTGCTCACCTTTCCTGAGCCTTTTTTAAAAATGTCATTCAGAGATGGCTCAGAGAACCTGGGCTCAGATTTCAGTAACTACCTGGTGTTTCACAAAAACTAACAGTTCCAGGGAATCCAGTGCCTTCTCCTGACCTCTGTGGATACTAAGGATACCTGCAGTGCATATATACATGCATGGAGGCAAAATCTAATTCTTCTCTTCCTTTTTATATTACAGCTACTAAAACCTCTCACTGATTTTGCCCTAGATAATCAAAACGGTTTCTCATTTTAATCCCACTTACTGTTCCTGGTTGTTTCTACTTAGCTGGACTTCTAACTATGACAGACAAAATTCACAAATGAACTTTAAAAGAAACACTTATGGAAAAAAAAACACAACACCAGTTTTTTAGTGCTCTGTCAGTTAATGAATATTCATCCGGACGTGGGGGGAGGGGAGACTTTAGACACTATCAGAAAGTATTGTCCATTCACAAACTGACTGCAAATAGAAATTATCCCTCTACAGTGAACATATTTTATGAGGTATTTTTCTGGGACACAGATAAATTCCCTTTCACATACAAAATAAAAGGAGCTGTGGTCCACAGATTAAAACCCTGTCTGTTTTTCCAGTATGGCACACACCTGTAATCCCAGCAGAGGTGACCAAGGAGGGTGGGTAACTGAGTTGGAGGCTAGGCTGGCCTATGTAGTGAGACAATAAAATCCCTCTGTACCTAAAGCTTGCCTGCTGATCTCTGCCCATCCGTCTGTCTCCCTAGCAGGAACTCCAAAAGGTATGTAATCACTCAGTTGGGATTAGCCTTAATGACGCATATGACCTCTGACAAAATCCGCCATGCATTTCTCCACAGTCTCCCTTTAAATGTCAAACGTACCATCCGGGAAGTTGATAAAATTAGACTCTTGCACACACTTTTCATGATGCCTACTTTGTCCTTAATGCTTCTGTTTACCCTCCACACTCTCTTCTCAGTTAACATATGCAGCCAATTCTTTCCAAAATGTCATAAACACAACTCCAAGTGGTTCAAAGTGGGCAGTAATGCAGGGATTCTGATACCAGCTTCCACCAGAGGGGAAGCTCTGAGCCAGGAATATTGAACCCAGCAGGAAACAACTAAGTACTGAGTTTGATGCTCACTCACGAATCCCTTGACCCTGTACCCACCCTTCCAGCCACTGTAAGCAGTGTGGGAACACAGCTAGCTTCCTCTGGTATCTAAGGCAGCCTCTGGTCCCATCTTACAGCCAAGACACTAGCGAAGTCTTGTGCCCAAAGAGTGACCATGTAACATAGCCTCAGTCACACACAAGTTACATATTAACCAAGCTGCTTCTTCATGGTGCAAGACCTCCCTTTTCCCTCAGAAATTTCCAGGTTGATATCTTGCAATGTTTGAAGGGCTGAATCTTTTTTTTTTTTTTTTAAAGCCCTCTACCACACTGCTTGCTGCCACAATCCATCTGTTGCTGGACACACAATTTAACTCAGTATCTTTTGAATCTATTCCCCCATTCCTAAAACCTGACAGCAAGGACTAATGAGCGTGATATATATTTCCCAAGTTAGTCATGCTGTCTAATGTAACACCCATAAAGCTTCTGTATGGAAGTGAGGCAGCAGGTAAAGCCCCTCTCCCCCCTCTGATGAGAATGTACGCAATAAACACTCAGGGGGAAACTCGTTAATAACTCGTCAGGCTCTGGCTAATGCGCAAAGAGAAACTGACCTCAGACATTTGCAGCTTTTCTAGATCTTTGGCTATAACATTTCACATGGGCTACCATTTGTAAACCATTTTTAGCCCCACCCCAGGCTACAATTAATTAAACATGCTCTACAGAGACAAATTGCAAGTTGGATCATTTTGAACAATGGGAGATTTACACAGCAGAGATGCCAATCACAGCCCTCTCTGAAATAGACTGAAGTGAGAAGATTGACAATACTAAGAGATTGTCATAATTATTTTTGAATTAGAGCATTGTTCTTATTTGGGAACAGCGATTACCCAGGACCATTCTGTCTGCTTGGCAGAATTATGCTTTTCCTGATTGAGAACCAAGACTTAATGGTGGTCATTACCCATTTTCCCCCCTTGATGAAGTGTGTTCTTTGATGTTGGGATGGTGTCCAACTAGCACAACCTTGGTGAATGAATCTTTACAGAAACATATTCTCAGCAAACAAAGTTCAGTTTACATTAGAGTAGCAAACTTTCCAAGAAGTCTGGTTAGTATACTACTTAGCACTCCTTCAGCCCAGTTTCACTTTTTGTAACTTATTATTTCTAGATCTTTTAAAACATAAGTTCATTTTCATTCATTGCTTCTATCATAATAATAAGTAGCTAACACTAACTTTTAAACAAAGCAAGGTGTTCATCGTACTCCTGGGCACAAGGCGCAATGCAAACGGTATCATTAAACACTGAGCAGGATACCACCAACTGATGACCCCTTTCAGGGTACATGTCGATACCATATTGAAGTAGCCAATGAATCACTGGATGGAACAACGCTTAGAGAAAGGACAGCAGGGCAGCTCAAGGGCACAAGAGTCATCAAGGGCAACGCGTGCATGCAGAGCAGTTTGCCTGGGCACTTGAGGAGGAAGGAGGTCCTTGTGGTCTATGGAGTCCGAGGTTCTGGAAGCTGAGCCTTTGCTTCAGGGCTCCTGACGGACAGCTGATCCACGAGGAAGGATCACACTTAGAGTTTTAGGCTGTGTGGGCACTTTTCCTGATAGGGAGGTGCTCCAGAGTGCAGGTCTAATCTTGGGTGTGGCCAATAAAGGGGTGGGGCCCAGGAACCTTTCCCAGTACAGCAGCAAAGGAACGGGATTCCATGATAGGAACAAATCCAAGAGACTCAGGATTTTCGCTGCTAAGAAATGATGGCAGCACTGTTGTTGGGTCAGAGAAAAGCAGGGTGCATAAAAATAAAATTATATCTCCCCAGTATAGTGTACCACATAAAGTCATCCTCTGGTTTAAAGCAACGTCTATAAAGTCTGTTGCCAACTTTTTTTTTCTCTTAAAAAGAAAAGATTGTATGTGTGTGTTTTCCCTGCATTTAAGTGTCTCCGATACTCAAATAAGCCAGGAGAGGGCGCCAGATCCCCACGGAAGTGGAGTTACTGTGCCTTCTGGATATTTCCCTTTTTTCTGTGGTCTGTGGGTTGCCTCCTCATTGCTCCGCTGGCCTTCTTTGATGCATAAGGAATTTTAGTTTTGTCGAAGGCCAACTTATGACTTTTCTTTTGTGCTTTATTATTGCCACATCCAGTGTACTGAAGGCCTTTCTTTATAACCGGATTTCTGTGGCCAGGACTTCTAATAAGTGTTGGAGGTTCAGACAGTGGCTTCCCTTTTCGTGCCCCCACAGTAGAGAAAAAGCGTTGGCCTTCACCACTGAAAATGCTAACTGCGGACTTTTCATCCACGACTTCATGCTGTAGCTTTCCCCTTGTTCCTACTTTGCTGTTTCTGTCGTAGCAAAGTGGTGGATTTTGTCAAACGTCTCCTACCTCAGTCGAGATAATTCTGTCTTTTATTTCCGTAGTTCTCTACTGTATGGATTGTCATGTGCTACACCGGAGGTGGACTCCCGAGGGAATGCTAGTGTGTGGTGACATAGAAACCTGTAGTGTGAGCTGGGTGGAGCTCCCTTGCCATACTGCTTAAGATTCTCATACTTTATTCCAAATTATCAAGACAAGGGAGCCTTTAAGAACATGCATGAGAATGCTCCTTCTTTTCAAGTTTTTGGACTAGTTTGAAAAGGATTGGCACTAATTCTTCCCTGAATGTGTGGTTTCTATATGAAGTGATCTGTTTGCTTTTGTTGTTGGGAGGTTTCTGATTACAGATTCAACCTCTGGTCTATAGTTCTGTTCAGAGTGTATATTTGTGATTCAGTGCAGGTAACTGCATTTATGGGAATTGGTTCCCTTCATCTGAGTTCTCCAATCTGTTGACATACATGTTCATAATATTCTCTTTGGTTTCTGTAGAAATGTGGTAATGCCCACTGAGCTTACTAGTTTGTAAGTCTGCTTAAACGTTTATAAGTGTTGTTTAAGAGCCCTCAGCTTTAGGAGTGTCTTTATTCTGGGAAGGGGTGTTGGGGGTGCACTTGTTGGGAGGTGTGTTTGTGTGTGTGTCTGTGTGTTTGCATGTGGAGGCCAGAGATCGACCCTAGGTGTAGTTCCTTAGGCATCACATCATTTTTATTAGTGTATTTAGTATTTGTGTGTGTGTGTGTGTGTGTGTGTGTGTGTGTGTGTGTGTGTGGGTGTGCATGTGCGTGTATCCATACCTATGCACATTTGTTCTCCTGATATTTGCCACCTTATATTTTCAAAGCCAGGTCTTTCACTGAAGTTGGCTTTGTGCTGTCACATGCTTTGTTTTTATGTAAGGGCAGAATCCACATGCCCCAGTGATCCACCCTCTCTGCTTTCCACAGTGCTGGGGTTCCGGACTGAGTCTGGAACTGGACTGTGCCTGGCTTGTCATGTAGGTGCTGGGACGTGAGCTTGGCTGCCCAAGCTTGCACAGCCAGTGCTCTTAGCCACCAAGTCAGCTCTCTGACCCCTCACCTTGGTTTATGGAGACAAGGTCTATCATTGGCCTGGGGTTTGCTGATTAGGCTAAGCTGGCTAGCTGGGTGAGCCACAGGACATGCCTGTCTCCATTCCTCCAGTACTGGGGTTACAAATGCATGTCACTATGATTGGCCTTTTAATATGGAAATGGAATTCAGGTCTCTCATGCTTATATGGTACTTCTATGGCTTGAGCTACCTCAGCAGCTTTCTATTTTCTATTATTTTAATTTAAATCTCTAGGGTGGGAATGTAGCTCAATTGGTAGAATGCTTGCCTAGCATGAAGCAAGCCTTCGGTTCAATTATGAACACCACATAAACCTGGCATGGTTTCACATTCTTGTAATCCCAGCACTTGAGAAGTTGAAGCCAAAGGGTCGGAAGTTCAAGTTAATCTTCAGCTTTGTATCCTGTTCTATACCAGTTTCACATGTGTGAGACCTTTTCTCAAAAGCAAGGAAGCAACCAAACAGAAAAACAAACACCCAAAAGGTAAAACTTTCTCCCATTTTCTTAACTCCCATGTTAACTTTGGATTTGGTCCTTTTGCCCCTAACTCTCTATCTACATTGTAAAGACAGGTGTCCAGTGTGTGATTCTGTGTTCATAGCAATAAATTTCTCCTTAGTAAAGTTTTTCAGAGTAAACTAAATTTTATTAGTATGTCTCATTTTTTTTAATTTCTCTAACATATTTTGTATTATTTATTCATTGATCTATTGTCTGCTTCAAAGTGTCTGTAGACCAGACTGGGCTTGAACTCACAGAGATCCACCTGCCTAGGCATGCACCACCACCACCTGTTTCCCGCACATTTTTATACTATTCTGATAATTTCTGTTTTTTATTTGGAGAGTTTAATCCATTAACATTTAAAGGAGGAATAACACCTCACCCAGGCCAAGCAGAGACCACAGTCTCTGAAAACTGGCCCAGGGACACAGCCCTAGGAACCCCATCCCACCCAGCTCCTCTCTAAATCCAACCCAGCAGGGAAACTCCACTGCAATCCCAACTCCCAGCAAAACCCAGAGTGCTGGACACCCCAGTGCTCAAACCCCTCCCCATTCCCAACTCATGCCATCACACAGTGACCTTAGCAACCTCCTCCGCAGACCCCTGGCCCACAACAGACTAAGAGACACCTGATCCACAGTAGAATAAGAGTTTAAGAGAATACACTATCTCCAAGTGAACTAAGAACCCAGATTGGGCCAAAAGAGGTTTCCTGAGACACAGACACACCCAGAACATATTGCACCAAAATCAGCTCTCTAAGATTCAGACAAATCCTACAATGAATCTAGGAAGCAATGGGCAGATGCCAGTGCAAGAAAGCATGTAAGAACATAAAGAACAAGGCACCGCCAGAAGACTCTACAAAATCAAGACCTGAGCGTGACAATGCAGAAGAAGCAGAAGGAAATGACCTTTAAAACAACTTCATGAAGATAATATAAGCCTTAAAAGAGAACATTAAAAATTCTCTTAAAGAAATAGAAGAAAGTACAAACAAAAAATTAATAACAAATCCCTTAAAAGTTAAAAAAATAAAGAAAACCAAGAAAAAGAAATCAAACAGGTGAGAAAACATATCTATTTAAAAATAGAAGCAATAAAGAAGATACAAACTGAGACAATGCTGGAAATAAAAATCCTGAAGAAACTACATAAAAAACCTGGAACTACAGATGCAGCATATCCAACAGAATTCAAGAGATGGAAGAGAAAATCTCTGGAGTGGAAGATTTAATAGTGAAAATAAATATGTCAGTGAAAGAAAACACTAAAACAAAAAAGTCATTAACACAAAAGTCCAGGAAATAGGAGACTCCATGAAAAGACCAAACCTGTGAATAATTGGAATTGAAGGAGAATACCAGCTCAAAGGCACAGAAAATATTTTTAACAAAATCATAGAAGAAAACTTTCTTAACCTAAAGAAGGAAATGCCTATAAAGATACAAGAAGCTTACAGAACACCAAATAGACTAGACCCCCTCCCCCTAAAAAAAATTGCTCACTACATAATAATCAAGCCACTAAACCTACAGAACAAAGAAACAATACTAAGAGCTGCAAAGGAGAAAGGTCAAGTTACCTATAAAGGCAGCCCCATCAGAATAACACTAGATTACTCAATGGAAACAATGAAAGAATGAAGGTCCTGGTCAGATGTTATACAGACACCAAAAGCCATGGCTGCCAACTCAGACTGCTATACCCAGCAAAACTATCAAACATCATAGATGGAATCAACAAGATATCTTATGACAAAACCAGATTTAAACAATATTTATCCACAAATCTGGCCCTACAGAAAGCATTACATGGAAAACTCCAACCTAGGGAAAACAGATACAACTATGAAACCACAATCAATCAATAATCTCACAGAAGAAAAACCCAAAGAAGGAAAAACACACATTACTACCAAAAAGAACAGGAAATAATAATCATTGGTCATTAATATCCCTTAATATCAATGGACTCAATTCACCCATAAAAAGTCATACGCTGACATGATGGATACAAAGACAGAATCCATCCTTCTGCTGCATATAAGAGACACACCTCAACTTCAAAGTCAGACACAGGCTCAGAGTAAAGGGTTGGGAAAAGACTTTCCAATCAAATTGTCCTAAGAAACAAGCTGATGTAGCCATCCTAATATCTAACAGAACAGACTTCAGACTAAAATCAATCAAAGGAGACCAGGACAGACATTACCTAGTCACCTCAGGAAAAGTCCACCAGGATAAAATCTCAATCCTGAACAACTATGCCCCCAACACAAAGACACCTACATACGTAAAAGAAATATTACTGAAGATTAAACCTCATATCAAACTCCACACACTAATAGTGGGAGACTTCAATACCCTACACTGACCAATGGACAGGCCTATCAGACAGAACCTCAACAGAGAAATAAGGGATCTAACAGATGCCATGACCTAAATAGACTTAATAGAATGACCACGCCTTTAATCCCGTAACTCAGGAGACAGAGATGTTTCTGTGTTTCTGTGAGTTCAAGGCCTAGCAACTAAACAGTAGTAGCTCACACCTTTAATCCTAACTCTAGAATATGATGCAGAGCTGAACCTGGAAGTGAAACAGCTGGATGAAGAAGATATTTAAGGAGGTGTAGGCAGAGGGTGTGGTATTTGGTAGAAGCAACGAGTCAGGCTGAGGACTTTGATAGCTGGATGAGAATTGACAGTTGTCTGTCTCCTCGCTCCGATATTGCAGAATGATTTTTATTAAATATGAAATATATCACCACACCACCCAAAACAAAACAAAACCCCTATCTTTTAAGCTTAGCCTGCTGTGGAAGCTGAAGGTCCTCCCAGGCCTCTTTAAGGAATGTGATGGAGCCCTGTGCACTCACTTGCTCTTGAATTTCTCTTGCACACCTATTCGTTAATCTCTTAAGGGTCTGGCTCCAGTCCCATTGGTACAGTCTGTGTTCTCCTTCTTTCCTCTGCCTGTATTAGCCTTCCGGGGTGTCACAAGTGGGCTCCCCTCTCCTCCCTGGGGCCCCTGATAGATGCTGCTGCCTTTCTGCTTTCACTCGACTGAAAGTTTTCAGCTAGAGAGGATGAGCATCAGTTCTTCAGGGAGCCCTCACCACCTTGAATGTGCCAAACAAGAGAGCACATGGGTCTAAACACCCCAGGCCTCAGTGATGTAAGGTCAGGCAAAATTGGCACAGAATTTTCCAGCACTTTGAATATTGTCTTTTCCTTTTAAAATAAAGCATCTTACAATTTATTCTTTGAGAATTTTGCATTTGCATAAATGTGTTTTTAGCATATTGGACCCCTTCTCTCTCCATGCTCTCTTCAACTCTGATGGATCCCCCAGTAAGTTCTCTTAAGCCTTCACCTTCTTCCTCTTAGTACTCCCCGTATATTGGGGTTCACTAGACACAGGTGAGGTACCATTCCTGGGCCCTTTCTTGGCTGGATACTTACTGGGTCTTTGCATATCTCTGACTGTGGTAATATATTTTATATTTAATAAAATCAGCCTGGAATATCAGAGGACGGAACTACCCACAGTCAAGCCACAAGAGTCAGAGCACTGGTAACTCACACCTTTAATCCCAGCACAGGAATGACTTTGTGGCAACCTATGCCTTTAATCCCATCACTCGGGAGACAGAGATCTTTCTGTGTTTGAGTTCAAAGCCTAACTACCAAATACCTTTAGTTCTAACTCTAGGATTATGATGCAGAGTTGAACCCGGAAGTAAAACAAATGAGCAAAGAAGATGTTTAAGGCAGACCTGGGCAGACACAGAGGTATTCTGTAGCAGCAACAAGCCAGATTGACTCTTGAAGACAGATTTTACCCTGAGAAGTTGGCTGGCTGAGAATTGACTGTGGGTGATTCTGTTCTCTGATATTCCAGGCTGATTTTATTAAATATAAAATATATCAGCCCATCTATTTTCCAGAGTTCATGAAAAGTTCTTTTGAGTTTGTTTTTAAAACTGTCTCCCTCAGGAAATAAGGGCCTGACTTTCCCAGTCCAGTAATTCTCTGATGTACTTCCTCAAAAACAATGAAAACCTCCTTCTTTGTCAAGCACTGGACTCAGTCATGGAAGGGACCCCAGGAACTCCTTGTTTTATTTCTTTCAAGACTGTTCCTGTTAAGATGGTACCTTCCAAATGACTCAATGCTCTGATATTTTATCCCTTCATCCAGACCTGTGTGCAGTAAGGGTTCTCTAGATTGGTGATGAAAAACTCTACAAGCAAGCCAATTGCAAGGAGTCCAGATCCTAGTTTCTAAGTAACCGCCTCCATTTGAGCTCAGCATACTTTCCTGTTCAGGCTCTTTCTTGCAGCTGTCTGCTCTGTATGTAGCGTAGCCTTCTCCTCTACGTCAGACCACTGTGTTTGCCTTGTTAACTTCGGTTTCTAGTTGCTTCTTGGTTAGTCTTGCTCCTCATGTACCTCAGGTCTTCACAGTGTGCTCTCAATTGCCCCGATCATTCCTTGCAACTGTAGTTAGGAAGTTTATCCAGAAGCCTTTAAACTCAATTGCTTTTTGTATTCCTCTATAATTTCTTTCCCACATCGAAAATGTTTAGCGTAGCTTTGCAGAACAGTAGTGAAGCTGAACAAGCCAACGTATATTCATTAAAGGTAAACTCTCCAGACTCGCTGATAAGATGGTGACTAGGCACAGACTTTCCATGTGTCCATTACTGTCTTCTCCAACAGTGCTCCTCCCCTCGGCTACCTCAACCCTTGACTAATTTGTTCATTACAGCACATTGTCCATATATACATTGTTTCCACCCTTGTGTTGTGGTTTGAAAGAAATTGGGCCCCCGAAGGTAGTGGCACTATTAGGAGGTATGCCTTTGTTGGGGTATGTGTGACCTTGCAAGAAGTGTGTTACTGTGGGGGATGGCTTTGAGCTCTTCTAGGTTCAAGATACCAATCAAGGTCATAATTTTCTGTTGCCTGCAACATGTAGAACTCTCAGTTACTTCTCCAGCACCATGTCTGCCTGCATGTCACCTTGTGCCACCATGACGACAATGGACTGAACTTCCGAATTGTAAGCCACCCCAATGAAATGTTTTCTTTATAAGAATTGTCATGGCCATGGTGTCTCTTCACAGCAATGGAAACCCTTAGACACCTTCGTAATTGATTTTTTTTAAAAAGAATTCACTATATAATTTTTTGTCTTGAATGTTTCATTTTATGGTGGAATTTGATTTTTTTCAGTCACTATACTGTTAAATCACAGTGCTTGTTTTCAATAAAGCAAAAAGGATTGATACCAGGGCTTCCTGAGTTTTCTCTCCTAAGTCTAAGTAGAATGTTTCTTACTGATCCCACTGAGCAAGAGTAATACCTTCTGCAAGTATATTAAATATTGTCCTAACCCTCATGGAAATAGAGACCACAGTCAACAATTATAATATGGATAATGTGCCAGGAACTGAGCCAAGACCCTACATTATTGAATATAAAATCTCATTTCCCACTTCATTGTAGCTCCATCAGTGTCTAACTTATAAGATTACAGAACTTGACACAATCTTAGCACTGAGAGAGAGAGAGAGAGAGAGAGAGAGAGAGAGAGAGAGAGAGAGAGAGAGAGAGATCTTACTCCTGAGAACATAAGGTCTCTGATTAGATGCTAAAGCAGATGCTGGAGGACTAAAATGTCATCCTTTACCCAGGCCTTCCAAGATGAAGTTAATGTACATATCTATATTTTTCTTTAAAACTCACCTGGGGTCCACTGAGAAGCACCAAATACATGATGAACTGTTTTAAACCAGACTTCAATGATTGTATATTATATATTAAGGTCCTCTAATAATGTGTGAAAAAATTAAGCTTAAGTGTAGAGACTTAAAATATATTGATTTTTTTTCTCCATTGAAGTTATAGTCTCTTAGCAAACCTTCCAAAGATGTACCTCATGCCTCGTGCTGGGGAACACCTCTGTGATTCTAGAACTTGGGGAACTAAGGCAGCGCAGTCTATATATACAGTGTTTCAAAAAATAAAAATGAAACATGAGACAAGAGACACAGCTGCAGATAATGATGATGATCACCTAGAGTTGAAAGAGAGAAACCAGACAATACAAGGACACTGTGTGGTATGGTCACAAGGCTTTTCTCTGTGTACCATTGAAAAAATTGTTCATTTCATTTTATGTATACCAGTGTTTCGACTGTGTATATGTCTGTGTACCATGTATGTGCCTGGTGCTCTACAAGGCCAGGGGAGGACTCAGATCCCTTTGCACTGGAGTTACAGATGGTTGTAAGCCATCATGCTGGGAATTGAACCCAGGTCCTCTGGAACAGAAGTAATCGCTCCTAACTGCTGAGCAGCTTTACTGCTCCCCTTAATTACTATCAGTCAGATAACTATCTCTTTAATTAGCATGAGTTAAACTCGACACTCGTTAGTGGAAGAGTCCTAGAAAAAGATTTAGTCTGTGAACAATACTTGATGCAGCTGGTGTGCTTTACGCACAGATCTACTAAGAGCTGGTAGAGTAGTAATAGCTGTGATCTCTTGAATACATTTCTTCTAAAATTGTATTCCTATTTACTCTGTGTGTGTATGGGGGTGTGTGTGCACACATGCACGTGTGTGTGCCTGATACATTTTGGTGCTGGTGTGTCATGTCATGAATATAGAGGTCAAGGGTTAAATTCGTGGAGCTGGTCTCTCTTTCTACCTTTATGTGGGTTCTGAGGATTGAGCTCAGGTCTCCAGGCTTGTACAGCAAGTGCCTTTATCATTGAGCCATCTCACTAGCTCTTTTTTTTTTTTTTTAAATATTTATATGTGTGTGTGTATGTCTCATGTTCAATGTGTGCATAAGGAGGCCAGAGATCAACCTTGGGTGACAACACTTCCTTTGACATAGGGTTTCTTATTGGCCTGAAGCTTACCATTTAGGGCAGAGTAGCTGGCCAGGACCTTCAGAGATTTCTCTATCTCCCTAGTGTTGGGCTTACAATCATTTAGTACCAGGCTTTGCATTTGTGTGTGTGTTCTAGGGATCTTACTCCTGAGAACATAAGGTCTCTGATTAGATGCTAAAGCAGATGCTGGAGGACCATCTGTCAAGTGTCATGGAGTGAAACACTTTGTGGAGTACAATATTGTACTTCTATGTGTTCTTAGCTATGCCACTGCTAAAGACATGTGTAGTAGTACGGTGGATAAAGGGAGTTCTAGGGATCAAAGTCAGGTCCTCGTGCTTACAAGGCACAGCCTTTACTGATGGAACTATCTCTTCAGCCTGAGTTGATGATTTTAATGTTAAAAACATGAAAACAACATATTTTTATTTCCTAAATTAAGTATCCCTGCTTGAAGGTGTAAGTGACATATCAAAATAAGCTTTTTCGTCTATGAGCACATACAGAATAGCTTTGCAAATTGATGCTTAAAGAACCACTCATTTCAAACACACAGAGCACAAATGTCGTTTAATTGCCTGTTCACCACACCAGAAGGTACTGCAGGGCTCTTATCTCAGCAGAACAAGTTGGAACGTCAGCATCTGGAGGGTGGTCTTAGAAGGTTCAAGCTGTTCCAAAGAATGAAGAGGAGTTTCTGTAAGCAAGACAGCAATCATCACTATTGATCCCAACACTCTCGATTTCCTGTGGCTTTGGCAATCGAAACATATTTAATACTAATTACATAATTACATCAAAATATTTTAGATTTAAAATTCACTCTTTATTCTGAACGGTAAAACAGACTCCAAAGTATCAGGCTACCTATGGATGAGACTTGCCCTTGAAAATCTCAGTGCTCTGGACTCTAGGGGTTAAATGTCCCCATTTGTTGATCAATGTCATATCTGTTCAATGTTCACACCCCGCAAATTCCAATGAAAAATTCCAGCTGTATCTGCTGCTCAAGTTCTTATGGAAGATGTTTGAGAATTGTTCTCCAAATAAAAGGCAGGAAAGCTGCTTCTGCAGCTGCTAACTAATTATCTAGTTATTGCTGTCCTCTCCATTATGAGAGCCATGGCCACTCATAGCCATTAAGCAAACTTATATAAAACTACACATCTAAATTTTTACTCACTGTAGATATTGAGAGCTACATAGAGGCCAACATACATAATTCCCCAAAATTCTTCTGGACTGTTGTGGAGGAGTATTCCTTCATAATTTCTCTGAAAGAAGAACATTAGGTCCGCTCTGCCAGTAGCCCTAGAACCCAGACTAAAGCAAAGTGGAGCAGTTGTTTGCTTGTGTGCTTGCTTGAGTTCTTACAGTACTCTTGGGACTTAGTGGCTTCACAGTGCCCATCTCTGGTTGCACATTAATGCCACATAAGAGAATCTGGTTTAAATGGTCTGGGAAAGGGGACAGAGAATCAAGGTTTTTAAAGTTAAATTCAAATTTTTATTTTTATTATTTATGTGTTTGAGTGTTTTGCCTGCACATGCATCTATGCCTACTGCCCGAGGAGATGGAGGTGGTGAGCTTCCATGTGGGTGCTGAGAATCAAACCCAGATCCCTTCCAACAACAATTGCTCTTAATCACTGAGCCTACTACGCAGCCCTGAGAACCAAGACTTCAAAGCACCTTGGTTGGGTTCTATTTTGTGGACAGGTTTGAGATGTACTACCTCTACACACACATCAGACATCGGTGATGTGCTGCCTCTACACACACATCACACATCAGTGATGTGCTGCCTCTACACACACATCACACATCGGTGATGTGCTGC
Organism: Phyllotis vaccarum; assembly: GCA_033318265.1. NCBI lineage: Eukaryota > Metazoa > Chordata > Mammalia > Rodentia > Cricetidae > Phyllotis > Phyllotis vaccarum. The sequence continues at coordinate 91,020,925 of JARWLC010000003.1, forward strand.
CTCTACACACACATCACACATCGGTGATGCGCTGCCCCTACACACACATCGGTGATGCACTGCCTGTAAACATACCGGCCCTTATGCTACCACTGCGCAACAGTCTGTGGAACTCGGGAAGGCCATATTACATAATACACTTCCTCTTCCTGTTCCCTCTTTTCCCTTTTTCTCCTTTCTGCCCCTTCCTCTTTTTCATTTTTCTTTGAGACTGAGAATTAAGTAACCCAGTAGCTGATCTCATGATCCTTCTGCCTCGGTCTCTCAAATTGTAGGATTGTAGGCCTGAGACCTCACACTTGGCTATACGCATATTTTAAATTTAATAGTCCTACAGTCCCAACTAAAAGAACTCTTGGCCAATTCATTTAAATATTTATTTGTTATTTTTCCAGACCTTTCAAAGAGTTAGTATCTGCCTTTATGGGCTCATAGTTCAGTGTTTCTTGGCAGAGAGCCTTAGATTTCTGGAACTTCCCTATTCACACATTTACTTATTATTGACGAGGAAGCTCTTATGTGCCAAGCCTGCTATGGACAGTCAAATTAGACCAACATTCTGGGCTTTTCTTAGCTAACTGGTTAGTTTGTATGAACATATAAGATGTAATAAGATGTAAATAATGTTGTTTTTTTTTTTTTTTTTTTTTTTTGCAATGGAAGAACACAAAGTATGGAAATTACAGCAAATATTTTATTTCATTTTTATCTTTTCAGGAGAAATCCAGTTCCTTATTGGTTTACGGAACAACACAATGGCAACATATTTCATTATCATAATCACTCCAGATCTTTTTTGTTTTGTTTTTAACTTGTGTGTATGTCTGTGTGTGTACATGTGTAGGATCCCCACTGTTCAACATGGGTATGGGGAACCAAACTCTGGCCTATTCCAAGAGCAGCAGGTACTCTTGGCTACTGAGCCATCCATTACTCTGGATGAGAACAAACAGGTGTTTTCAGGGTTCAAAATAGTCAGCAAATCTAACACCTCTGTCAGTGATGATCCAGATTAGATTTAGAATAGCCAAATTCAGTACTTATGCTCCCTAGGAGATAGTAATGTGGTTAAAATAACATTTGGATGTTCTAAGGCATTAAGTTGACAGAAGCCATGCATTTGACATCCTTGGGGTGAATGCTTTCTTTACTTGAGACTTGAGGCTATTATTATTTTTACTTTCTCGAGGGCCTGTGGTAACAGGCAAGGTCTCCACCGCTGAGCTGCACTCATTCCCAGCTCTTTGTGATTTAAAAGTAGTTGCAACTTTTTTCAAATTAGAATAAAATAACACGGAGGCAATAGAACCCACCTGTTGCCTTTGAAGGGCTCCCACCTACCCTGTCCATCAGAGGTCTTTTCCTCTGCACTGCTGTTCCACAGCGCTGTCCACTCACATGGCTTTCCACACACCGGTTCCCATGGAACTTCGACTAACTGTGTCCATGAACATCTTCATGGTGTTTACCCTTGGGATATTCCTTCTCTTAAAGCATGATGTGCAGCACACTTTCACGGAAGAGTATTTAACACTAAAGAAAAAGTATTCAGTTACTTAATTTTATAGTATTTGATAACATTATTATTATATTTGGTGTCAGAGAAAACAGGATATGAAGGGACTCTGGCCAGCTTGAGCATGGCAAACATGTCTCTGGCAAGCCTTGCCTTTCTCTCTGACTTCCCTGCCTGGCTAAAAACCATTAGATTATATTCTTCTAGCTAGCCACCTAGGTCTATTCCCTTATTTGGCCACTTCTTTCTCCCGAGGCTGACCACCAAGATTTAGCTATTAAAGTATTGAAGTTTAGCAAGCAAAAGCCCCATTTGGCTACCCTAATTAACATGCCCAATTAAACACCTCGTCCTAACACAGAGCTTCCCCTTTACCTGTATCAACTGCAGTTTGCCCATGAGCCATGCCTGTCTCCTCTATATCTGGAAGCAATCCTTTGGTGTCCCTCCCCCCTCTTCATTGTTTCTCTCCCCATTCTCCCTTGTCACCTATCCTGTCTTTGTCTCATATTTGATGCTCTGTCCCTCTGGGACAAATAAACCTCCTTTGTGCTGAGAACTTGGTATTGAGTTATCCAAGGCAATACTGGTCCCTACAGGATAGACAATTCAAGCACTGGAAATGGACCACAATGTGAGGCTGAATGCACACTGTCCACAGGAATGATGCCAGGGCAGTTTTTATGGAGAGCAGTGTGAGCTCTGGACAGTGGATCTCCACCCATCACTAGCATAAGGGCAGCTCAAAGCTAGGGCAGATGGCTGGACTTGAGCCCTAGAGCTCTGGCTATTGGGCTGAGTGAGGCTCATGGATTTACACTGTCTGTTTGACTGGGTTTTCTGAGACAGGGTCTCTTTATGTTGTCCTGGCAGTTTTGGATCTCACTTTATAGACCAAGTTGGACATGAAGCTCCCAGAGATTCTCTTGCTTCTGCCTATGCCATGGATCCCTACCTGGATTTGCATTCTCACTGCCCCAGACCACACAGTAGCACTGCTGGAGAAATCATGCTCAGGCTGTGAGGACTTTTACTTTTTGATATAAACTACATATATTTAATATGCCTGAAATGCCAAGCAAACAAAAAAAATGGCGAGATGTTGTTGTGTCAGGAAGGAAATGGCTATACGTCCACTTAGGGCTAAAGACTCATCTTGAGGCTGATGGAAATCAAAACTGGACTAGATCATACCATATCTACTGATGCAGAGGTACTTGCTGAAATGTTTTTTTGTTTTGTTTTGTTTTTTTTTGTTTTGTTTTTGTTTTTGTTTTTTTTTTTTTTTTTATAGAAAGGACAATGCAGAACAAAGGGCTCTTCAGCAGCAAGGCCAGTCGAATATTCTGATGGGTTCACAGCTGGCAAGATAAACTACGTTATGGCAGGAGGTACTTTTGTGCTCCAGTGAATTACTGGCCCTCTTCCAGACACAGAGAGAGATGGGGAGAGGGAGGGCGGAAGGAAGAACCGTAAGGGGGATGTGTGAGAGTTTGGGGTGGATAGGATCAAGACAGATTGCATTCAGGTATAATAAAAGATATTTTAAAAATGGGGAACATATAGAGAAAATCAACAAAACATGACAAAATTCAAAATTTGAGAACTTAAGTGTAAGAGCCAGACACAATATAATATTAACTGGTATTGTTTTCTGTGACACATACAGCCTAAAGTGATGTGAACACACTTCATGTCTGAGGTGAAGCACCGATATGAGCATATATGAAATCTCCACATGGCTACCTGTATGCTTTGAGAAATATCTCTAAATCATTTGTCTATTTAAGTTGTTCATTCTGCAACATATGCAGTGTGAGCATGGATGGCGGAAGATACATTGGGCTGCACCAATGGTAAGTTTCCTGCTTCTGGGATCAAACAAAACAAAAGGTACATTTTTAGGGACCAGTTCTGGAGTTCGGGAGTGACTTCTCTATAACTCAGAGGCAAAGTGTTGTGACTGACTTACAAACATGGAGACTCAGAGCAAAAGGAGCTGGTAACCACGAGAGGATCTAGGTTAGCCTATGCGTGAATTCTTTCCAGAATTGCTTCAATTTCTCTCTAAATTGGAATCGATAGAAACAGGAAAAGTTAAAAGACCCTATCACACTTTCTACAGCACAAAGGCAGTTAATGAAAAATGGACCAGGGATAAAAATACATTATTTGTGGAAAAAAATTAAAGTGTCTCTCTAAGACATACCTAGCTCCAATTAAATATAAATATCCCTGAAGATGAGAACTATGTTCTATATTTATTTTTAATGATGTACTTAATATTGTCAGCTAAATGCAGCATGCTATGTGCCTTCTTAGCTGTTCCTAAGTGAATGGTTGAGGCATATTATTAGGCATGCCCGTCATGTAGTATGACTCTTACCCACCATCCATCTCCTACACTTCTTTTCCTCTGGAAACACAGAAACTCCATACCTAATAAACAATTGCCCCAAACCCCAGACCACCATTCTACAGTTTTTTGCATTTATGAGTTTGCTAACTTTGATGACCTAATATGAATGGACACACTTGTCTCTGTGGGACTGACCTGTTATGGATATCATGTGATAAGTGTCAGGATTTCTTTCTCTTTAAAGACTGACTAATATTCCACTCTATGTACATTACTACATTTTATTAAATCATTCACATGTCAGTGGGCACTTGGGGCTCTGACTAATGTTGAAGTAGACATGGTTACACATGTGCACTTGATTTTAATTATTTTAGATATACACCAAGAAGTGAGTTGTTGGGTTCATAATACGATAATTCTATTTTAAATACTTTGAGAAACTTCCACAGTATTTTCCAAATGCTATGTACTATTTTATCTTTCTACAAGGAGTCACAGGGGTCTCTTGACATAGTTGTTAGCATTTGTTTTCCTTCCTTCCTTCCTTCCTTCCTTCCTTCCTTCCTTCCTTCCTTCCTTCCTTCCTTCCTTCCTTCCTTCCCTCCATCCCTCCCTCCTTTTTTAAAATTTTTTTTTTTGGTATTTGGGATTAATCCTAGGCAAGTGCCCCAAAACTGAGCTACATCCCTCTCCAAGCCTCTTTTTCTTTTAAATAGGGTCTCACTAGTTTCAACAGGTAAGTCTTGAACTCACACTGTAGCTCAGGCTGCCACAGAACTTTGAATTCGCCAGTCTCCCATGAGGCTACATTTACAGATTTTCACCTTTTATATTCCTTTCCCTTTGCCTCCTCCCCACCGTCTACCCTACCTTTTGTGGATAGTAGCCATCTGATGGACATAATGTATTATTTAGGTTGAATTTCCCTAATAATTAGTAATATGTAACACGTATGAGAGTTAGTTTTAAATAACAAAATCTAGAGTCACCTGAGAGGAGAATTTCAATTGAGGATTGCTTAGATTAATGACCTATGGCATGTATATAGGGAACTGTGTTGATTGTTAATTGACTCAGTTCATGGTGGGTATCACCATTCCCTAGGCAGAGGGTCCTGAACTATTTAGGATAGGAGAAAGGTAGATGGGAGCAAGCAGGCAGCAAGGGTACATTAATTTCTTTCTGCTTTTTACTGAGACCATAGTATGGCCAGCTGTCACTCTGACTTTCTTGCAACTATGGACTGTAATCTAGAATCATAAGCCAAATATATCTATCTGACCCCTATGTAGTTTTTGGTCAATGTACTTTTAACTAGAGTAACAGAAACAAAACTATATCACAATGTTCTCATGTGTGTACCAGCTATTTTGATATATTTTTAGAAGGAATGTCTAATGGGGCATCTTGACCTATTTTTACTTGAATTTTTTAGTGGCTGGGTTTTAGACCTCTATTAATCCATGAAACAGCTAGGTACAGTGGCACATACCTTTAATACTAGCACTTGGGAGGCAGAGACAAGTATCTCTCTATGATTTTGAGGTCAGATGGTCTATATAATGAGTTCAAGGGTTATAAATGAGACTGTGCCTCCAAAAGTCAAAATAAAAAATAAAATAGAGGCTTAGGTAGATAGTAGAGCCAATGGAAGAAGAAAAAATTAAGAAAGAGGACTTTTTCTCAGCTAAGCTTCCCTCTTCCAAAATGATGTTATCTTATATCAAGTTAAAATAAAACTACATATCAAAGCCAGGTTAAGGCTCCATCCCATGGAGTGGCCCTTAAATCTAATCAAAATGGTGTTTGGTTGCTCCTATAACAGTTGTGCTATCATTACATCAGTATATTTTATAGGCAGGTCCACAGGATTTATAGCTGGGTAAGAATTAATAATTTCATTTTTTCTTCCTGTCACTTGCATAGTACTTTCCAGCACCATTATTTATAGTTAGTAGGGATAAAACTTTTATATGAGTGCTAGTATATTTTCTCCACATTGGATAACATAAGGGGTGACTTCAGCAATAAGGCCTTATTGTCTGGCTGTGGAAGAAAACCAGTAGCCTTGGCAACAACCTGTGATTTGGGGGGTTTTGGACAATAACTCCACAAGACATTTATCATTCCTGCTATTGGAGGTTTTTCATAGTAAGTAGTATTAGATGTCTAGATGAACTGTCGTCATTTGATAATGCCATTCAAATAACTTCTATACAAGTACATATTTTAGGAAGCTTCTACATGTAGTACTGTGTTGCCACATGGCCTTACAAAAGGTTCTTAGTGGTGGTTTTCTCTCCATTGCCCTGCCCCCTCACTCTTCCCCATTTAATCCTTCTATTCTCCTTTATCTCTTTAAAACATCCTCTTCCTTGACATATCTACCCCCTTCACCGGTCCCTTACTATCTACCTAACCCCTGGTCCCCACAAATTGGCCGGTTGGTAAGTGTGTGGTATATATTCTTCATTGATGCGAGAGGACCAAGATCAGCATGGTGGGTGTCACCCCTGGGAAGGTGGTCATGGGTTAAAGCATGCTGAGAAAGCCCCGAGGAGCATGCTGGTAAGCAGCCCTCCTCCACAGCCTGTGTCTCAGCCATGCCTCCAGATTCCTGCCTTGTTTGAGTTCCTGTCCTGAGTTCCCTCAGCGATGGACCGGGCTGTGGAGCTGTGAGCTGAAATAAACATAGACTAGTGCATCTCTAACACACACCACAGCCTTCTTGCATTAGATGGGAATTAACACGGAGACCTACAACTGGGCAATCTGCAGAGAGTGAGAGATTTGGGAGCACTCAGCCCTAAATGGGATAACTTTGAAAAAAATCCCCAAAAGTGTAGTGCTATCTAAAAAAAGTGGGGGGGGGGAGAAGATAGTTTTTCAAGCATTTATTATCACAGCTATTAATTACAATCATGAAAATCTACATGGCAGTATATATGAAAATTTAAAAAAACATATTTCCTCGATCCAAAAAAATTCTACCAACATACTCTACTTTCTAGACATGAACTGGCATAATAAAAATGCACAGTGCTATCTATTGGTCCAACGATCGTAGTTGCAGCAGAAATGTGAAGGTGACTCACAAAGAGGTCTTTGTGAAAACTAAGGCCTGTTTAAATAAAGAAAACTAATCACCTCACCTGAGCTAAAGGTAAGGCGGATCTGCACAAACATAGGATTTCTTTTTAATCACAAAGCCCTCCACACAGGGGTCTGCTTAGAGAACCAACATGAGAACACATGCTGGACTCACAACACCAGCTCTTTGTTGGAAGGGCCCACGCTGAAGATACTGGTCCAGAGAAATGATAAAGCGGTTTTGTATTTTAGTTACCTCTTTACCTTTAAGGAGATGCGTCCTTGTAGCAGAGGCGGAAGCACTTAGATAATTTGGAAGTTTAAACTCCTTCTCATCTGTTTGCAGATTTGGGCTTCCCTGAAAAATGAGGAAATTAGTAGACGATGCCAGCAATTAAACAGTTTCAATTTTTAAAGGCTTAAATATCAATCTTTGCTAAAGGACTGTTTTCTTCTGAGTATTCAGTAATCTGTGTAAAGCAGCATAACCAGCACAAAGGAATTCTATCTGAGCTACCCCTGCGGGCAAGCTGATGTGCTGCTGCTCACCAGTAATCCTTAGGGTGTTGAGCGGCCCCTGGTTCCAGTAGTCCTGAGGCTAAGGTAGATGGGTACCAGCCTTCTAGCCTTTCTACAAATGGAGTGTGATTCCAGCCCTCCTAAATAAAGCACCCATGTCTCAAAAAACAAATAGGAGGCTGGAACACTGAATAAAAATGCTGGCTGGTCTTCAAGATGACCCAGGTTTGATTCCCAGCATCCACATGATGGCTCACAATGATCTGTTACTCTAGTTTCTTCTTTTCATCTCTGTAGGCACCAGGCACGTTGTACACACATACATGCATGCAAAAATACTCATACACACCTAAAATGAATATTTTTAAAAGATTGTAAAACCAAAAATCTTTGAGATATCAGTAGAATAATAAACAATGGATTTATTGTTGATGAATATGAGTAGCTAAAATATAAATTTTCAGTTATAGTAACCTGTACATGGAAATATACTTATTTTTGAAAAGGAAGATGATATTCAAACAATGGAAAATACAATGTAAGAAGAGAGAAAACTCTGGAATGTGGTTCAGCCTAGAATATATGAAGCCCTGAAGGAACTCCCAACACAGCATAACTGTAATACCAGCACTCGGAAGGGGTCGGCAGGAAAATCAGATGTTCAAGACCATCCTTAGTTATATAGAAAGAGCTTTGATGTCCATCCAGAAATATATTGGCAAGTTAAGTATTGAATAGGGTCCCCCCCCCATTTTCTATGTAGTATTTTGTAGTTTGGCTCTCACTTATGGGCCTTTGATTTCTTTTGAGTTGGGTTTTGAAAATGATTTAAGATAAGGGCCTCATTTTCCATTGCATGCTTCTGCATAGGCTATGTTTACCCAGCACCACCTCTGGCAGACAGCTCTTTCCACACGAGTTCAGTTTGGGGGTCTACAACTTATCTTTGAGGTTCTAGAGATTTTTTTCCTGAAGTCTACAGGCCATTTTCTGTGCTACTGTCAACTAATATAATTTAATCTTTTAAATGTTTCAATTCCTAAAGACTCTAGTGCTAAGGACCAGAAGACAGTTATCTCATGCAGATACTACCATAACTAAACATTATAATCATTCTAGAATGGATCCATAGATATTCTATTTAGTATCTATTGAATTAAGAGCATACATGTCTTGACTTTAACCATCCCATTCACATGTTCTACTATATAAACACAAAGTGCCGGAAGAAAAATGTATAACGATGTTGACATCACCACTCACTATAATCATGACCACAGAAATATAAAGGTGACTTAAAAGGACCTAGTGAAGAATTCTTAAATATTCTCACTTCAGACCATCATGCAGAATATTAAGCATGTGGGAGATGAAGGAAATCTATCAATTTACCTGAGTTAGAGACAAGGGGAAAATCTATGCACAGAATCATATTATTGTGCAGAGCAACAAAGCCCTCCACACAGGTGCCGATTCACAGGAAAAATACTGGAACACACATGACCTGAATGTTGGAAGTGTCCAGAGATTGAGATTATTGGAAAATTAAACAGTGAGGAGATAATAGAGTTTTGTTTTATACATCTGTATGTCAGCAACTTCTTTACCTTTGGACTCCTGTTTCTTGGAGGCAGAAGCTGACTTGGGCAGACTGTTCAGTCCTTTAACAATTTGCTTGTTTAAATTACTGGTTTTAGCTGGTGCTGAAGAGGGAGAAGAATACCTCTCATTATCCTGCAAGCAGGCAATTCTCAGCTATTCAGGTACAAAGTTAATGTTAATCTCCAGCTCAGGCCTCACTCCAAATCCCACCTTCAGAAAGCTTGCCAAAGGGCAGCTGGGGGGGGGGGGGCCGCTTCCCTCTCCAGACCCCTCTGGAAGAAAGCCAAGCGGAGGCTCCTCCCCTGGAGTTCCTCAAGTCCCCCTACAAGGTATTTCAGGTCCGCCCCTTAGACCTTCCCTGTGGTTTCTCCTCTTCCTGGGGCCACCTGGGAATGCTTTACTTTAATTCAGTTTATTGCATCTACGAAGTTCCCCACTACCAGGGGATATTTTACTTCTCAGTTAACAGTCATGAAGAGCTTCTGTCAAACCCTGTGCTCTAGTTTGCTTTCTATCACTGTGATGAAGACCATGATTAAAGCAACTTGGGGAAGAAAGGATTTATCCAGTTTACACATCCTGATTACAGCCCATCGTAGATAAAAACCAAGACAGGAGCTCAAATCAGGGCAGGAACCTGGAGGCAGGAACTGGATTGGAGACCAAGGAGAAACACTGCTTACCGGCTTGCTTTCAGCTCACTCAGTTTGCTTTTTTATGCAACTAAGGACCACCTTCCTAAGATGGCCCCACCCACAGTGGGCAGGGCTCTTCTACATCAATCATTAATCAAGAAAATGTCCCATAGACTCGCCTATGGACCAATCTGAGGGCAGCAGATTTTCTCAGGTGAGGTTCCCTTTTTCTAGCTGACTCTAGCTTAGGTCAAGCTGGCAAAAACCAACAAGAAAAGCAGTCAGCACACTGTTTCTGGGAGGTTTTATTTGATAAAAGTGTATTATTAGAGGGTAAGTGATGTAACAGGAGGATTAGATCTGGGAGTGGGTCACATGCCTGCCTCCTAGCACCCAGGAGACCCATTATGTACATAAAACCCGTTTCAAAATACACATAGAATGCCCTTTATAAGTGTCATAAAAGAACTTTAAAAACCAATAGGACAGTGAACAGAACCACACGTGACTGAAATATAAGATAGCAAGATGTTTTATCCCGATGTATAAAATAGATACAAGTCCCTCTGCTTTTTTAAATAAAAGACACCCTGGGGAGTTGAAAGGGGGAGTGTGTGCAGGGTGTGGTTCAGGTACTTTGTATATCTGTATGTAAATTTCAAACAGTAATAATAATCTCGTATTCCCACAACTCAAAATACACCAACAGAATAGACAGGATAATTAGAAATACTATTGAGGATGTATTTTGGATACTGAAAGGGAATATAATAACAAATGCTTTTATTTTTTTCTCCAATGGGACAAGTATTGAAAGAAAGCAGAGTATGGGTCTGTTAGGAGACTCATTTCTCAAAAGTGAGACAAAATGGATGAAAAATGGATGAAATGTATAAGAACATTTTCTATTTCCACCTTATATTTCCTGCATATAAATAAACATTTAAATTTCCATTCGCTGAGGAGGAGGCAGCTGCTTATGTGAACAATGTGCACCGGGGCTCTCCCTCAGCTCCTAAGTTGGATGCTGTGGTGGAAACCCATTTACCCTCACATCAGTCCATTCATTATACAAGAGGAGAACACCACCCCCTCTCTCCCCAGTCAGAGTCAACTGGGAGTCACTGAGACTGAGAGGCACATGGCAGGGCTGTTCAGGGAGGCTGTCAAGCTGTCTGGAGCTCAGGTGACTTGATGTCATCCTTGGCAACATCTGTTGTTATTGCTGCTCTTTTGTTCTTTCTTCCCCTCCCCTCCCCTCCCCTCCCCTCCCCTCCCCTCCCCTCCCCTCCCCTCCCCTCCCCTCCCCTCCCCTCCCCTCCCCTCCCCTTCCCTCCCCCCCTCCCCTCCCCTCCCCTCCCCTCCCCCCCTCCCCTCCCCTCCCCTCCCCTCCCCTCCCCTCCCCTCCCCTCCCCTTCCCTCCCCCCCTCCCCTCCCCTCCCCTCCCCTCCCCCCCTCCCCTCCCCTCCCCCCCTCCCCCCCTCCCCTCCCCTCCCCCCCTCCCCTCCCCTCCCCTCCCCTCCCCTCCCCTCCCCTCCTCTCCCCTCCCCTCCCTTCTTTGCTTCTTTTGAGGTATTCGGGACTGTACTGGACACATCTCTGCATAGGTGGTTCAAAGTTCCACAGGCAAGCTACCTCCACTGTCAGAATTTTACCCACTTTTTATATTGAGTTAGGATCTCATGCCCGGACTAGCTCTGAACTCTTTCTGCTGTCAAAGCTGGCTGCGAACGTGCTTTCCTGCAGGAGTTCCCGGGTAGCTAAGATAATACACGTGTACCTTCAGGCCTAGCCATCTTTCTTTCCACATTTCATCACCCTTCCTGCCATTGCTGTCCAGTGGTGTGAAGTGCTTGCTTCATTGTTCTTTTGGGTAGAATTTCCTGAATGAGCAGTGATGTCTCTATCATCTTCTTTCCTTCCTTCCCTCCTTCTCTCCTTCCCTGCTTCCTCCCTTCCTTCCTTCCTTCCTCCCTCCCTTCCTTCCTCTTTCTCTCTCTCTCTTTCTTTCTTCTCCATAAAGTTTTTATTGAATTAAGATCTGGTTAACGAAAATGCAATTGTATCTACTTCATGTTTTCTATTTTATTAGCCACTAATCACTGGATGTCTATTACATTCCAAGTATGTTACATGCATTATATTTTTTCTGTATCTACCTCTGCTTGCCCTCCTTCCCTCCTCCCAGTCCCTCCCAGTCCTCCTTCAGCCTCCCCCACCCCATCCTTGAATCCATTCCCCAAGGAGGGCCAGGAGTCCCAAGGTGGGTCAGTTCAGTCTGGTGTATCCAGTAGAGGTAGGTCCGAGTCCCTCATCCCAGTATTAAGGCTGGCTTAGGTGTTCCTCTGAAGGAAATGGGCTCCGAGACGTCAGTTCATGCACAGGAACGTAGGCTGATCCTACTCCAAGGGGCTCCACAAACTGCCCACGCCATTCAACAGTTCCTTTCCCTGCAGACTCTTCAGCAGTTGTTTCTGGTTCAGTAGCTCTCACTAGCTGCAGCCAGCCGCCTCTGTGGGTCTCTTCCTCATGATCCCGATTCCTTTGCTCATCCACACTGTCCTCTCTCTCTCTGTTCAGCTGGACCAGGAGCTCTACCTGGTGATTAGCTATGGATCTCTATTTATGCCTCTATTTATTACTGGATGAAGATTCTATGATGACACTTAAGGTGGTCATTCATTTGAAAGGGGGGGAAGTCCTGTTTAGGCACCCCCTCCACTATTGGTTGGAGTCCTAGCCAGGGTTCTTGGAGGTTTCCCTTGAATCCTCCCTCTTTCCAAGCCCACAGTGGTTCCCTCTATTGAGATATCATCTGTTTTCCTCCCTCTCTGTTGCTCCCTCACTTGACCATCAACATCTTTCATCATTTGTTCTCCTTCGTTGCTACTCATTATGATCCCAATTTACTCAGGAGATTCTATTTTCTCTTCCTAGGGAAGAGTAAAATTTGTGCTGGGATTTTCATGGAGATTTCCTTAAATCTGTAGATTGCTCTTGGTAAGATTACCATTTTTACTACATTGATCCTACTTATCCAGGAGCATGGGAGATCTTTCCATTTTTGACATCCTCTTCAATTTCTTTCTTCAGTGACATTTGCCAAACAGGTCTGCCACTTCTTTCATTAGAGTTATGCCAAGATATTTAAAGCTATTTGCAGCAATTATAAAGGGTGATGTTTCCGTGATTTTCTTTTTCAGCCCCTTTATCATTTGTGCATAGGAAGACTATTAATTTATTTGAGGTAATCTTGTACCCTGCTACACTGCTGAAGGTGTTTATCAGCTGTAGGACTTTCCTCGTAGAATTTTGGGGGTCTCTTATGTATATGATCATATCATCAACAAAAAGAGATAGTTTGACTGACTTCTTCCTTTCCAATTTGTATCGCCTTAATCTCATTTTGTTCATTTATTGCTTTAGCTAAAACCCCAAGAACTATATTAAATAGATGAGGGGAGAGAGGACATCTTTGTCTTGTTCCTGATTTTAGTGAGATTGCCTTGAGTTTCTCTCCATTTAGTTTGATGTCGGTGGTTGGCTTCCTGTATATTGCCTTTATTACATGTAGGTGTTTTCCCTGTATTCTGGATCCTACAGGACTTTTATCATGAAGGAACATTTTCAAAGCCTTTATCAGCATCTAAGGAGATGATCATGAGGTTTTATTTTTTCTTTCATGTTTATATGATGGATGACATTCACAAGTTTTTGTATGCTGAAACATCCCTGCATCTCTGGGAAGAAGCCTACTTGATTGTGGTGGGTGATTTTTATGATATGTTGCTGTATTTGGTTCGCCAGTATTTTATTGAGTATTTTTGCATTGATGCTCATGATGGAGATTGGTTTATAATTTTCTTTCTTTGTTGCATCTTTCAGTGGCTTGGGTATCAGGATGATTGTAGCCTCATAAAAAGAGTTTGACAATGTTCCTTCAGTTCTTATTGTATGGAACAGTTTGAGGAGTATTGGTATTAGTTCTTCTTTGAATGTCTGGTAGAATTCTGCATTCAATCTGTCTGGTCCCAGGCTTTTTTTTTTTTTTTTTTTTTTAAACTTGGGAGACTTTTAAAAACAGCTTCAATTTCCTTTGGGCTTATAGGTCTCTTTAGATCTTTAATCTGATCTTGATTTAATTTTGATAAGTGGTACCTGTCCAGAAAGCTGTCCATTTCTTTTATGTTTTCTGTTTTAGTGGAGTATAGATTATTCAAGTATGACCTCATAATTCTCTGGATTTTCTGGGTGTCTGTTGTTATGTCCCCCTTTTCATTTCTGACTCTGTTAATTTGGATATTCTCTTTGCTTCTTTGTTAGTTTAGATAAGGGTTTATTTATCTTGTTGACTTTCTCAAAGAACCAACTCTTTGATTCATTGATTCTTTGTATTGTTCTCTTTATTTCTATTGTATTGATTTCAGCCCTAAGTTTGATTATTTCCTGCCATCTACTCCTTCTAGGTGAGTTTGCTTCTAATTGTTTTAAAACTTTCAGCTGTGCTGTTTAGTCTCTTGTGTGGGATTTCTCTTGGTTTTTTCATTTAGGCATCTAGTGCTATGAATTTTTCCCTTAACACTGCTTTCATTGTGACCCATAATTTTGAGTATTTTGTGAAGTCTTTTTCATTGAGTTCTAGGAAGTCTTTGGTTTCTTTCTTAACTTCTTCCTTGACCCAGAGGTGGTTCAATTGAGAGCTGTTCAGTTTCCACGGATCTGCAGGCTTTCTGTGATTTTGTTGTTGAACTCTAACTTTAGAACATGGTGGTTTGATATAATACAAGGAGTTATTACTGGTTTTTTTGTATCTACTGATATTTGCTCTATGACTGAGTATGTGGTCAATTTATGAGAAAATTCCATGGGGTGCTGAGAAATAGGTATATTTCTTTGTGTTTGGGTGGAAAGTTCTGCATATATTTATTAAGTCTATTTGGGTCATAACATCTCTTAGATCCCTTATTTCTCTGTTGAGTTTCTGTCTGATTGACCTATCCAAGGGTGAAAGTAGGGTATTGAAGTCTCCCACTATTAGTGTGTGGGGTTTGATGTGAGGTTTAAGCTTTAGTAGTGTTTCATTTACATAGGTAAGTGCCCTTATTGGGGGCATAAATATTCAGGATTGAGATTTCATCTTTAGTGGATTTTTCCTGAGATGAATATGTAATGTCTGTCCTGGTCTCTTTTGATTGACTTTAGTTTGAAGTCTATTTTGTTAGATATTAGGATGGCTACACCAGCTTGTTTCTTAGGACCATTTGATTGTGAAAAGTTTTTTTGCAACCCCTATCTCTGAGTCTGTATCTATTTTTAAAGTTGAGGTGTGTCTCCTCTATGCAGAAGGATGGATTCTGTTTTTGAATTCATCATTTTAGGGTATGTCTTTCTATAGGTTAATTGAATCCTTTGATATTAAGAGATATTAATGACCAGTGATTGTTATTTCTTATTATATTTGGTGATAGCTTGTGTGTATTTCCATTCTTTGGGCTTTTCTTCTGTGGGATAATTGATTACTTGTAGTTTCATGGATGTATCTTATTTCCTTTCGTTGGAGTTTTCCCTGTAATGCTTTCTGTAGGACCAGATTTTTGGATAGGTATTGTTTAAATCTGGTTTTAGTGTAAAATATCTTGTTTACTCCATTTATAGTGATTGGTAGTTTTGCTGGGTATAGTAGCCTGGGCTGGCAGCCATGGTCTTTTATTATAGGTATCTGACCAGGACATTCTTGCTTTCATTGTTTCCAATGAGTAATCTAGTGTTAGTTTGATGTGTCTGGCTTTATAGGTAACTTGGCCTTTTTCCTTTTCAGCTCTTAGTATTCTTTCTTTGTTCTTTAGGTTTAGTGGCTTGATTATTATGTGGTGAGCAGATCTTTTGGGGGGAGTCTAGTCTATTTAGTGTTCTGTAAGCTTCTTTTATCTTTATAGGCATTTCCTTCTTTAGGTTGGAAAAGTTTTCTTCTATGACTTTGTTTAATATATTTTTTGTGCCTTTGAGCTGCTATTCTTCTTCAATTCCAATTATTCTCAGGTTTGGTGTTTTCATGGTGTCCCATATTTCTGGATGTTTTGTGCTATGACTTTGACTGATGAATCTATTTCTAGTATTGAATCTTCCATGCCATACCAGAGATTCTCTCTTCTATTTCTTGCATTCTGTTGGTTATGCTTGCATCTGTAGTTTTGGTTTGTTTCTTCAGGTTTTCTATTTCCAGCATTGTCTCAGTTTGGGTCTTCTTTATTGCTTCTACTTCAGTTTTTAAACACTGAAATGTTTTCTTTACTTGTTTGATTTTCTTTTCTTTGTTTTCTTTCTTTTCCTTCAGGGATTTGTTAATTTCTTCCATTTTTTTGTTTGTCTTCTATTTCTTTGAGGGAATTTTTTATATCCTCTTTTAAGGCTTCTATTATCTTCATAAAGTTGTTTTTAAGGTCTTTTCCTTCTGTTTATTCTGCATTGCCATGCTCAGTTCCGGATGTTGTAGAATCACCAGATTCTCCTGGAGGTACCATGTTGCTCTTTATGTTGTTATATGTAATTTTGCACTGGTGTCTGCCCATTGTTTCTTTGGTTCACTGCAGGATTTGTCTGTATCTCAGGAAGGTGATTTTGGTGCAATGTGGGTTCTTTTTCCACTCGGGGGAGTGTATTCTCTAAGTCTCTTAGTCTTCTGTGGGCCAGGAATCTGTAGGTTTCTCATTGTCTCTATCACCTTTCTATGTTCTTGTTGGTATCCGTAATGCTTCCTCAGGAGGATTGTCTGTTGGAGTACTTCATACTGTTTTATTTTTTTTTTTCCCTTAATAAGTTTTGTTGTGGTTGAGTTTCAGACCTTTGTTAACATCTCTTTCTTTGCTGCCATTTTGACCACATCTAACATTAACTAACACCCCAAATGAAGGACACAACAGTGACGGGTTTTTGCCTAGTTTGAAGCAGGAAGATACACTTCTAATTTGACTCATGAGGTGGGAAGACGCATCTTTGATCTGAGCCACACTTTTGCTGGAAGCCTGTATAATAACATGGAGGAAGGAAGCTTTTCTCTTTGCCTGCCTGCCTTCACCTTGTTAGCATAAACATTCTTTCACTGGCATTAAGCCCTGTTTCCTTGGGATTCTGTGGTATACTGAAAAGTAGTCAAGACATCCAGCCTTGTGGACGGAGAAGCTACTAGAATTTTAAGACTTTTTTCATAAACAGCCATTATGAAGTTAGCTGGACTACAGCCTGTCTCTCTAATAAATCCACTTTATATGTAAATATAAAATATATATATATAACACACATCATATAATGTATACACACATATGTGTATCCCCCCATATATATATATATATATATATATATATATATATATATATATATATATATATATATATATATATATATATATCCAGACTAATCTAATTCCTTTTTGTGGATAGCGCTTTTACTCCATTGACACTGTCTCTTTTTGTTTATCTTTTTAAACTCACATAAAGTGACTGTAAAATTATATTTTTCCTATGTTTATATGTTTTTAAATCTGATGAACTCTAACTTGTATATATTTGTTTTTGTTGACTGTGTCTTTAATGCCAACTCAAAAGTACAGTTCCAAGAAAAGCATTATGTAAGTTTCTTAAATATGATTTATGTTTTTAAAGTATTGATTTGTATTTTGTTGTGTGTATCTGTGTGTGGGATTTGAACCCACAATATCTTATCTCCAGGGCTATTCCTGTAGCCCCATCATGTAGGTTTTTAACCTATATTTTCTTCCAGTGATTTTTTGCATTTCAGCTTTTACTTGTGAGGTCTGTGTTCATGCTCACACATGTTTTGAATACTTTGCCAGGGCCTCTTTTCATACTCCTCCTTGGGGATATTCTGGTTTCCACGCAGTGTGTGCCATTCTCAGATCTCTCCTGCACAGTCCCTGTGTGCATGTCAGAACCATAATGCCTTCATTGCTGTGGCTTGGCAGTGAGTTTTCAACTTATAAAGTCTTTATTTTATTCGTTTACATAATTATTTAGATTACTATGGTCTCTGGATATTCATGTGAATTTTTAAATCATCTACTTCATATTTTTTCAAGATACCTTTATAATTTTGGGATCTTCCTAGAGTTTTTGATTCCTTAACTTAGTACTGATGATTACCAACATAATTCAACATTCACATTTCAAATTTATGAAGTCTATTTCTGGAGAAGGAACTTAGAAATAGGTTTTGCACTTATTTACTGGCAGAACTATTATTATCTGTGATTTTCAGATAAACTTCCAATTTCTTAAAATTAAAAGCATCTATGTCCCTTGACCAACAATCACATTCTATTTTAGAGAAATATAAACAAATAGAAAAATTAAGATAAAAATTTCTTAAATAAGAAAAGCAACCACAAAGAAAGAAAATTAAGAACACTGACACTGCAGCTCTGATGGCATGGGCACTAAAGACTTAAATGGCATTGTAAAAGCTATTGTTGGAGAAGTTACAGCAAATTCTCCTTTTAGAGCCTCATGCAGAAAAGAGAAGATGTTAGGGATGAAGGGATACAAATGCACCACGAATGCCATCATGGGAGAACATTAGCTTCTTGGTTGAGGGGCTCACAGGTTGGGTGAGTAAAAGCTGTGGGACTGGAATGAAGTTCTGTTTCATAGATCTGTACTTCAGTCACCCTTTACCTTTGAGCTTAGGCTTCTTCTTAGCAGTGGTCGACAAATGTGTACCATCAGCAACGTTCTTGCCTAACTTTTTAGTCTTAGATGGCTCTGAAAAATGAGAACAAGGTCTTTCAATATCACAATTTCTGAGGCACAGCCTCTCTTTCAGCTAATGAGCATGACACTTGTGAACTATGAATATATTCTGTCTGAATCAGCTGTGGCTGTTATCTGATAGCTTATGAAAACTCTCTCTGGCTCTCTAATAATAGCCACTTAGTGGATATGAAGTATTATATCTTAGGAGTTTGGGAATAGTTTCTTTCTTACTGCTGGTCATCATATTTTAATATTCACTTAACCATTGTAGAAACTTCTAGGGAAAGTATCTCTTAGAATATTTCCTGATTTTATTTGCATTTAATATCTCTATCTTTTATCTTTGAATACGAATCCTCACCATATATAAAAAAGCATAGTTACTCCCATCCTGTGACCTGCTTATTTCTGCTGTTATGGCACTTTTATTTCTGCTATACTTATATATTAAATAAAAAAGAATATTTTCAGAGGCTGGAGAGATAGCTCAGCGGTTAAGACCACTGGTTGCTCTTCCCAGAGGATCTCCCTTCAATCCCCAGTGCCTACATGGCAGTTCACAACTGTCTATAACTCCAGTACTATGGGATTTGACTCTTTCACAAAGATATACATGCAGGCAAACACCAATGCACTTGAAATTAAAAAAATACTTTTAAGTCATAAAGTTTATTTTTCCTTACTTCTTAAGTTTTATAAATATACACACTGTGCTATGGTTACGAATCTGCATATCGCCCTCTGGTGTCCCCTTTCCTACATCTTTGCACTTATCTTCTTTCACTTAGTACCAATGCCACGTCTTCCTCTTACAAACATTTATAGGTGTCAACTCCTGAGAATGAATGGGGCCTAGTTGGCACCTCCTCTTTCCTTGAAGGACAGCTGAAAGGCTCATTCCTGGCTCTTATCCATAACTGCTATGTGTTTATGGTTGCACCAGCAATGCCATATCTTCAAGATCCCCATCTTCTTTCTGCCACCTCTTTGCAATATTTCCCAGGTTATTTGAACAGTATGATGCAGACATCTCATTTAAGTTGTTGATGAGAAAGATCTGGAAGGCTCCCAACAGGGCAGGCTGTTGTTAGTGCTTATAGTTACCAATCAGGACTAGATGGCAAGATAGCACACACTTTCTTTTTGCAACACAGAGATCTCAGGATGAAACTGAACTAGAAACACTTTCCTCTTGTCAAATGTCCACAATGCAAGATGCTTGGGAAAAAAAAAAAACTCAGTCTCACTCAGCTACGTACCATATAAATTACAATACTGAGTGAGTAGGCAAGACATATTCACTGGCGCAATAGTGACATGACCATTTTGGAAATAACCAACTCCTTGTGACTGGAGTGGAGGCCAGCTCCATGAGACACAATACATTTCCTGGTAGTATTCATATGATCAAAAGCCTATTCTTGGGGGAGGTAAGGGGCCCAAAGAATATTACACTACTTTTTTTTTTTTTTTAAGAACAGGTGAAAAAAAATTTAATTCTAATAAAGCGTAATTTGAAGTTTTTCTTTTGGCGAGAATTTCATATTAACTACAAAATATATGGCTAAATCTGTGATACTGCAGGTTCCCACTACATCTTCTTCTATTATTTTTTGTAGTTCAGTTTTTTCATTTGTGAGGATTTTGATTTATATGGAAGTATTTTTGTACATAGTTTAAGTTAAAGGCTTGGGTACCCTTCTCTTTGGGGACATTCAATTTTCCCTGCACCATATGTGCTAGACTGACTTTTCCACTGAATGGTCTAGGTGCCCTTGACCATGTTGGTGGGACTTCACTTATGGGTTCTTGTTGTAAATTCTGGTCCAGACCTTCCAGCCTAGCTTTGTGGCCTGGACCTGCAGACCCACAGTCTCATAGTCCTGCTGAAACACACAGACACTTATATTAATTGTATGCTGATTGACCTGGGGCCCAGGCATATAACTTGCTAGCTCTTAAACTAACCCATGATTCTTATCCTGTTCAGCCATGTGGCTCGGTACCTTTTCTCAGAGCAGCATAGGTGTCCTCTGCATCTGCTTCTCTGGTATGTCTGTGGCATCTCTGCTCTGTTCTTCCTATTCAGAGTTTTCTTAGTCTGGTAGTCCTGCCCACACTTCCTGTCTGCCTTCAGCCAATCAGTGTTTTTATTAAACCAGTAGGAGGGACAAATATTTACAGTGTAACATATGTGTCAAGTGCAGGTAGGATTATTGCATGTAAGCATGCTTGCATATGTTTTTGTGCAGGTATTTATGCATACATGAACTTGTGTTTGTAGTGGTCTGAGATGTTTGTGGGGAATTTTATTATTATTCAATGAGGCATTATCTATTGATTCAACTCAGAGCCAGCCTGTGTGGCTAATCTCAGTAGCTTGCTCTGGGGATCCCATCTCTGCTCTGCAACCTAGAATTACAGAAGGACTGCCATATATACCTTGCATTCTACATGGGTTCGGGGATCTGAATTCTGCTCCCCTTTTTATTGCAAGCCCTTTAACTACTGAACCATCTCTGCAGCCCCCAGAATAGAACTTTCTAATTCTATAACTTATCTGTAGGTCATTTTCTGTGCTATCATCAATAGACTAATATAGTTTAATCTTTTAACATTTTAAATTCCTACAAGGTCTAGAGCTAAGAACTAGGAAACAGTTTTCTCATGCAATAACTGCCATAATTATCAATTACAATAATTCTAGAATTGATATGTAGCTATTCCACACAGTAGTTACTGAATTAAAATCATACAGGTCCCGAATCTGGCCACCCAACTCACACATTCTACTGTATGGTTACAAGAGGCAGGAAAATTTGTGATGATACTGATTATACCCATTCATTGTAGTCACAACCACAGAAAGGTCAAGGCCACATAGAAAGGAACTGTTGAGAAAGTGTAGTCTCACTTCAGAACATCATGAAGGACATAAGTAAGAGTATGAGAGTGGAAAGAAGCCCATCAGTTTGCCCGGGTTAGAGACAAGTGGGATCAACACATAAGATCTTGTTATGCTGAACCACAGAGCCTCCCACAGAAGTGTCTTTTTACATGAGAAAAAATGGAACATATTATATACTTGTAGTATCGGCTGAGTGTTGGAAGGGCCTACATGTTGAGGATACTGGAAGATGGAAACAGGGGAAAGGACACATCTTTACATCAGTGACTGCTACCTTTGCGCACACGCTTCCTCTCAGGAGAGGTTGATTTGTGCAGACTGTTTGATGCTTTACTTCTTTTCTTCTCAAGGTTACTGGTTTTAGATGACTCTGAAAAGTGAGAACAATGCTTCTCAATGATACTGCAAATAAACCATTTCTGAACCAAATTAATCTCCCAGAAACTCAGGTAGAAGTTAACAAACACAAGCAGGCTCTATTCTATTAAGCCTTGCCTCACGTGTGATCCTTTTATTAAAGGGTATAAGCCAGGTAACAAAGGGCAGTGATGAAGTATTGAGAGAGTCACCACATGCCTGTACTTTCAGAATTAGGGAAGCCGAGGAAGAGGGATGGTCATCTATCTGCTTGCCAGTCTTCTAACACATTTACTGAGTGTGACTCCAGTCTTGCTATATTCTGCACCTTGTCTCAAATAACAGGTCTTATACAAATGTCAGGGTAGGAACTTCAAAGATGCCAGTATGACAATGTTTACAACCACAAGTGCAGTTTAATCTCCCCACAAACCTTTCTCTGCTTTTAAATAGCTAGAATTTCTACAGCTAAAGCACAAAGAGGAATGGAGATGATTAGATAATAAATAATTAATAATAATACAAAAATATTCACAGTATATGTATTTGGAATACTGTTAAAAAGACAGATTCAATATATCTTTACTTGGGGCCAAAATAAAATGCAGAATGTGAGTCCATTAAAGAGACATATCTCAAAGCTGGCTAGCCAAATTTACATGTTAAAGGTTTTTTGTTTGATTGCTTGTTTTACAATGTATTTCTTGCTTCAGAATAAAATGTTCACACTTTTAATCACCAATGCAGGTGCTTGTTAGAACAATGCGCCTCTGCTCTCTCGCAGATTTCAAGTTGGATGCTTTGGTAGGAAATCATTTACCCTGATGTCATTTCCACTTATCACACAGAATGAGACTATTATCCATTCTCAAATCAGAGAGGCAAAATTTAGATAGGGTTACTGAGGTGACTGCATCTGCTGCAGATGGCAGGGCTGGCAATGGGGGAGGCTGCTCAATCCTGCTGGAGCTCAGTGAATGTCATGTGGCCTCCATACAAGCTGTCTGTGTTAGAGCAAAGCTGGCAGAATCTAGTTCTCTGTTTCTACCATGTGGGTCCTAAGGATTAACTCCTGTCAGGCGTGGGAACAAGTGGTTTTACCCACTGAGCATGTCACCTCTTGCCAACCTCAGAAACTCTGTCATAATTTCTTAACAACCTTGTCCACATTTGGTTTACTTTGCTGTTTCTTTTTTCAAGTACTAGGGACTGAATTGAACATTTTAAATAGCATGGTGACCAGGGACGCACTACACTCCTGAGCTACACCATCTCATCATCTGGTTTCTGACAACTTGAGACATGGTCTCCCTGTGGTGCTCTGGCTGACTGTGAATTATCATCTTCTTGAATTAGCTCCCCAAGGGCCTGGGATTACAGGCTTTCCCCGCAGTACTGCTCTTTCACACACTCTTGCAAATGGCATTTCTCTGTGGATCCTTCTTCCCTTTGCCCTTTGGCTGCTAACAATTGTCATAAAATGGACATGGAGTTATAAGTCTTTGTAGTGTGGAGTTGTCATCTCTCATGGTTAGGTGTGCACATCATATTTTCATTCTAGGTTGGCTATTGTAGAGTCTGGTGAGGAGGAAGGGATCCCTGAAAGTACTTCTTAATTTTGCTTACACTTTGGATCTAGTACCACATCTCTGAATAGGAATCCTTATTATATAGGGGTGAAATATTTTCTCCCATTCTGATTTCACTTTTTACTCTGACGTTATTGCCCTTATTTTTGTTATTCGTTAACTTACCCATTAAATGAAAAATGATATTGACATTTATGTATAAATTTTTTTCTTTAGTTTTTGAATGTTTCCTAACTATGTAGAGTACATTATTATTATTCTATTTCCCTTCCTCCTACCCTCTGGTGTCCCCTTCTTTCTCTATATATCCCACCTTCTTCCATATTATTCCTATGGCAACACCAATAGAGCGATATTACATCCTTTCCCTAAAACTGTTAGCAGTCATTAGCTTCTCAAAATGGAAAGGACCTCACTGGGGACTCCTCTGTCCTTGGAGGGCAGCTGAAAGGGCCAGTCCTGGCCGACACCCATGGCTTCTATGCATTCATGTTTGTGATAGCAATGCCTGTTTTCATGATCTCCATCTTTCCAATCATAAATTCTTTCTGCCATCTTTTTACAACGTTTCTTGGGCCAGTTGGTTAGGGTGACACAGACGTACCATTTAAATTGTTTGGAAGAGAGGTCTCTGAGGTGCCCCCTAAAGAATATGGGCTATGGTCATTCCATCTTGTTACTCGTAAGGATTTGATGTTAATCCCTGTTGGTGAATAGATCATACCCATTGGTTCTGGGACACAGAGACAACAAGATGGAGCAAAATGGAAACTCACACCCTTTTGGTCAGTATTCATAGTAATAAAAGGTGCTACGCAGATGCTTTGGAGACAACTTATTAATGGCCGTACCCATCTGTGTGCTATGTAAGCTAAAATATTAACTGATGTAGGGTTAGACATGTCCACTGATACAAAAGTAGTATGACAATTTTGGGCATAACCAGCTACTTATGACTGCATTTGAGGCCAGCTCCATGAGAGAGAATACACCCCTGGTAGTGCACACATGCTCAAAAGCCTATTCCTGGTGAGAATATGAGCCCAAGGGGACAATACAATATCATTGTTTCTTTTAATAAATACATAAAAATTAAATTGAGATTAAGCTGTATTTTTGTTCATTTTTCTTTTTTTGACTGTGCTTTTTGCTAAGCCCCAAATACAAAGTCAAGCTCTTAAGTCCCCTACATTTTTGTCTAAAATTTTTGCAGTTCAGCCTTCATTACATCATCAAAAAAGGGCTTTGATTTCTGTTGAAGTGTTTTTGTGTATGAGGGCTCTGGTATCCTTCTGTTTGGGGGTATTCAATTTTCCCTGCACCATATGTGCTAGATCAAAAAGACCATGTGTGTCTTTTTCATCTGAGTGGTCTGGGTACCCTTGACCATGTAGGCGGTGCCATTCTAGATTCTCTCTGCTTTCATTACCATAATTTGGTACTAGGTTCTGAAATGGTGGATTGTAACCTTTCCTAATTTGTTGACAATATTTGTCTTAATTTTATTTTTGAGAATATAGTTTAATTATTTATCTGTTTTCTCTGTTTCCTACAAACTATACCACACACCTCTCCCTGCTTTTTTTTTTTTTTTTCAAATTCATGGCTTCATTTATTTTCCAATGTTATTGAATGCATATGTGCATATGTACATACATATATACTTCTAAATATGACCTATCCTGTCTGGTAATGTTATTTACATGTATGCTTTCAGGATTGACAATTGGGCAACTGGACATTGAGGTGGTCTACTCTTTTGGTTTGATATTTTTTTCACTAATCCATATGGTTTTGAAATGGACTTTGCTTTTGCTCTCTTTTTATATGTATATGTGTGTAGTGAATATGTACATATGTATGTTTTTTGTGCAGGTGTTTGTGCACACATGTGCCTGAGGTGTTTGTGAAGCTTCCTTTCTTTGCTCCTTCATCTTGCTCATTGAGACTATTGTGTCTACTGATCAAATTCAGAGCCAGTCTGTGTGGCCCATCTCTACAGCCTGCACTGGAAAAGCTGGTCTCTGCTTTGCAAGCTGAGTTACAGTCGGTCATGAGTATGTTGCATTTTACAGGAGTTTTGGAATTTAAATTCTGTTACTTTTCTTGCTTTGCAATCGGGTTTAACTATGGAGCCATCTCTGCAGCCCTCATCATAGGCTTTTCCAGCTCTGCACCTTAGGAGTCTCAGGATCTGTAGGTCACCTTTGGTCCTACTGTCAACTGACCAATATCATTGAATTTTGCTGGTACTTTGTATTCCTAAAATGTCTAGTGCTAAGAATCAGGAAATAGTTTTCTAATGCAATAATTGCCATGAATATTAACTATAACCATTCTAGAATGGATATATAGATATTTCATAAGAAGCTATTGAACCGGGTCCTGAATCCAACCACTCTCCTTCCACTCTCCACTGTATGACATAGAAAGTGTCAGAAGAAAAATGTGTAACAATGTTGATTGTGCCATTCACTGTAGAAATATAAAAATGATTTTAAAAATGATTGAAGAGCTGTCAAATACTCCCACCTCATAATGTCTTGCTGAATATTAAAGATGCGAGAAGTGAAGGAAACATATCAATCAATGTACCTGGGTTAGAGATAAGGGGAAATCCATACCTAGGATTCAGTCACTGTGCAGAACCACAAAGCTCTAAACACACTTGTCTAATTAGAGGAGAAATACTGGACACATTCTAGGCTCATATTTGCTGTATGTTTGAAGGACCTGAAAATACTGGTATATAGAAACAGTGGGAAAAGAATAGAGTTCTAGTTCGCATGTCTTTATTACAGTGGACTCTTTACCTTTAAGGAAGTATTTTATTAAAGCTGAAGCTGACATGTGCAGAAAGTCCTTATCTTCAGTAGCTTTCTTGTCTAAGTTACTGTGTTTAGATGGCTCTGAAAAGTGAGAACAAAATCATTCAGTGGTTCCAGAAATACATCAGCTACAAGGCACATCTTCCTTTCAGCATGTAATCAGCTGTATGCACAGGAGTCTGTTATTGTGCAGAGCTATAAAGCCTTCCACATGGATGTTCATAGAAAAAGCACAGGAATATAGTGTACTCATAATATTGGCTGTATGTTGAAAGAGCCAACAGGTTGAAGATGGTGGTAAATAGAAACAATGGGAATTGTATAGAGGTTTACTTCATACATCTTTATGGCAGTGACTCCTTTACCTTTTAGGGTATTCACTGTAACAACCAAATTTGACATCTGCAGATTACTTGAAACTTCAGCGCCTTTCTTGTTTAAAATTGTAGATGTCTCTGAAAAATGAAAACAATTTCATGTAATGGTACTTGAATATTTAAATTTCTGAAGTACACCTTCCTTTTTGGCTATTGAAGTAGAGTAATTTAGCAAGCACTAATAAAGTTTGTCTTATTTTGCCTTGCCTGGTAGCTGAGAGCCTATACCATTGCATTGTAAGGGTGTGTATCAGGTATAGAAGAAGCTGGGGGAAGTTCCTCACACCTGTGGTCCGAGCACTTGAGAGGCTGAGGCAGGTAGATGGGTATCTTCCTGCCAGTCTGCCTGTACTTAGTGACTGGAATTGTTGTATGTAGCACTCCTGTATCAAATCACATACAAATGCCATAGAGAGAATGTCGAAAAATAGTAGGACAATAATGAAAATCATGAATGACTAAAATGCATTCAGAATACTTTGTTCTGTGTGTAACTCTCTCTTTGTTCCTTTTAAAAAAAATATAAAGTGACATTCTGGAAAGTTGGAGTGGGATCTATGGGTGGATATGAACAAGATAATTTGTATTGTGGCAGTTCGAATAAGTATGACCCTCCTCCCCATAGACTTGTGGGTTTGAATGGTTGGCATATAGAGAGTGGCACTATTTGGAGGTGTGGTCTTGTTGGAGTAGGTGTGGCATTGTTAGAGGAAGTATGCCACTGTGGAGGTGGGCTTTGAGGTCTTACACGCTCAAGATACACCCAGTGTGAGACTCAGTCTCCTGCTATCTGCAAATCCAGATGTAGAGCTCACAGCTCCTTCTCAGTGCCTGCATGGCTGCCTGCATACTGCCATGCTTTCCACCATGAGAATAGTGGACTAAACATCAGAACTGTAAATCAGCCCCAATTAAATGTTTTCCTTTATAAAAGTTTCTATGGTCCTGGTGTCTCTTCACAGCAACAGACATCATAACTAAGATAAACTATATATGAAAATTTCAAATAAAAATAATTTTATATTTCAGGCCGAAGAGATGGCTCATTGGTTAAGAACACTTGTTATTTGTACAGAAGATCTAAGTTTGATTTCCAGCATTCACACGACGGCTCAAAACCATTCATAACCGTGGTTCCAGGGGATCAAACAGGTAGGCAATTGGTGTGCATTCGTTCCTGTAGGCAAACATTCATATGCATAAACTACCCAACTAAAAATTAAATATCACATTTTCACTACCCTTGCTCTCTAATCAGCAAGTAAAAAATGTAGATGAGTTTACAGGGCACTGGAGGGGAGCCTGTCAAGACAGCTGGAGCTCAGAGGACCACTCTATGCTGGTTGAGTTCTCTGTACTGAGCTATAGCCACTGTCAACATTGTACTTATATTGAGAAAGGGTATCATGCTCAGGCTAGCCTTGAACTCTCTCTCTCTTGCCAAAGATGTCCTTCAACTTGTGATTTTCCTACATGAGCTCCCAGGTAGCTAGCATGACAGGTATGTAATGCCAGGTCCAGCCATTTTATTCTTCCACTTCTTCCCTCTCCGTCTCCCTTCCTGGCAACACCATCCGAAGGGTATGAAGTGTATTTCTTATTGTGGCTTTGGGTTGAATTTTCCTAATGAACAGTGATGTCTCCATCATCTTTCTATGTTCCTTTTGCTATTTGAAATACCTTTTCAGAAAGAGTCTCAAAAAGAATACTTGATACTGTTTTTACAAGTTTTCTTGTGGTTGATCCTCAGACCTCCGTAAATGTATCTCTAAAGAGGACCACACATGGAAATATTCTCCCTTTCTGTGGATATCTATTTACTTCATTGACATTGGACTATTCCGTTTACTCTTTTAAACTAACATATAATACTTGTACAAAATCATATCTTCCTTGATGTGCCCAAATTTTAATTCTGATGAATTTGTTTATTTACCTATATTTTTAATGTGAATCCATCATATATTTTCAAAATAAGCATCATGTAGGTTTTAGCCTGCCTTTTATTCCAATGCTTTTGCATTTTATCTCTTATTTGTAAGATCTGTCTTTGTATAGACATGTTTTGAATGTAGTTTAATACAGACTTCTTTCATGCTTCTGTTTGGGGTTTTCCAGCTTCTTCTATACCTTGTGAGGCAGACTGTCCCTTTCCCACGATGTGCTTTTGGTATCATCAACCCTGTAGGTTAGGGTTCATTTCTTTGGGTCTTTCTTGCATAGCACTGATCTCTGTGCCACCCTCATGCATGCCAGAACAATAATGATTTCATTGCCATAGGTGGCTTGTAAACTTTGAAGTTATGAAGCATTCATTTTTTTTTTCCTTTACATGATTACCTAGAGTATTACGGTCTCTGAAGATTCCATATGAATGTTCCAATGGACTTTCTATCTCTGCAAAATAACTCTGGAATTATAGGAATTTTATGGAGTTTTTGATTCCTTTCTCTAGTCTGTATATTTAACAGTATAAGTTAACATTTACATTTCTAGCTCATAAAGTGTCTGTTTCTAGATAAGATCCTTAGAATGGGGACTTTATTTATTTTCTGGCACAACAATATTAACCACAATTATAAAATAAATTGTCACTATACACTAAATGAACAAAACATTTACAACCTTTCCCCACAAATCACAAACATACTCTTTTCTACAGAAATGTGGTGGAGATGGGACAACTGTGGATGACACCCATTGAAGCACTGATTGTCGACCTCTGAAATAAACACCGAGGACTCAAATGGCATCATAGGAAGCAGAAAATAGAAGGTGTAAGGGACAAAGGGAGTCTCTTCATTCACCTGGGTCAAGGCAAGTAGGATGCCCAGTGTGCCTTACTGTACAGAGCCACAACCTCTCACATACACGTACATTCTTAGGAATCCTGGGGCACACCGTGCCCATGAGATTGGCGATTTTGTTGATATGCCAGACTTTTTTGGCTCCCCAAGAAAGGCATTACCCTTTCTGAGGAGTGGATGGGAGTAGGGTAGGGGATTCTGGGGTGTGAGCAGGAGGAGGAGAGGGAGGGGGAACTGTGGTTGGTATGTAAAATAAAAAACTCTTTTAAATAAAAAAAAAAAACAGAAAAAAAGAAAACTCCCCAAATCTTCCGAGAGGACAAGAGGCATCTAGAATAACAAATAAGACCAAAAGAGAAACTCTTCTTGACTTATTATCACTAAAACACTAAAAACGCAGACCGAAGAGAGGGTATTCAAAACTGCAAGAGAGGAGACAAGTCACATATACAATCAGGCCAATTATAATAGCAGAATAAATAGCAAATTTCAAAGGTAGAATAACTTGCAAAGATTAATTCCAAGTTATATCTTAACTGAATGAGGAAAATAGCTTTCCGAGGCTAAAACAGAGAAAAGGAGGTTATGGGCACGAGCCAGCTCTACAGAACTGGAAGAAGTTAATTTGAGTCACAAAAAGGGTAAGTGCACTTAAGTGACCACGGCCTGGGATTAAATAAATGATATCAGGACAGTAAATAGAAATGTAAAGATCTGAAGGGTTGGAAAGATGATTCACGGTTTACAAGCACTTACTGCTTTTCCAGAGGGCTCAAGTTCAGTTCCCAGCACTTATTACAGAAAGCTCACAACCATCTGTAAATTCATTTCCAGGGTATCTTAACCCCCCCCCCCCAACACAATAAAACCAAATCTTAAAAAATCTAAGAAAATACCATAAACCAAGAAAATATTAGAAATAATACATTAATGGTCTAAATGACTAAATAAAATGACATGGATGAGCAGCATGGATTAGAGCACAGACCACACCCTTTTGCTTCCTCCTAGAAACAGATCTCACCTTCAAAGCTAGACACCGCCTCAGAATAAGGGAAAGAAAATGTTATTCTAAAAATATGGGCTTAGAAAACAAGCTGGCTCAGCTATTCTAATGTCAGAAAATATAGATTCCAAGCCCAAAGTACTTAGAAGGACTAGAGAAGCAACTTCATATCCATTAAGTAAACAACCCACCAAGAGGGTTTTGCAGTTCTGAACACAACAAACACACGCGTACTCAGTTTTATACAAGTGCCAATCTCTGTAAAATCACTTAGTAACCACAATACAGTCCCAGTGGGTAACTTCAACATCAATGTGTATCATTAGGCATGTCATCCCCAAGAAACAATAGTGATAAATGACATCATAGATTAAGTGGCCCTAACAGACATCTAGAGGACACTTTGCCAAAACTCTAAAGAAAACACATTGTCTTAATGAAAGCATGAAGCTTTTCTCAGAATTATCAACACAGAAGGCTGACTGGGAGGGATTGGGAGGAGAGAAGAGAGGGGGAGCAGGGGGTTACATGGATAAAAAAAAGACATTTAAAGTGAAGAAAACAAAACAAAAAAAGAACTAAGAAAGTCTCAACAGATATAGAAAAATTGAGAAGACATCTTGTTTACTGACCATGATAGAATAAAGCTAGGCATGAGCAGGAAGAGAAACTGCAGACACTCATGGAGACGAAACGCCACACTGCGGAATGATGAGCGAGTCACCAAAGAGTCTGCTTTTAGCTGTGATTCTGAAAATAGTTTTTCACACGTTTGTTGCTGCAACTATTCATTACAGCCACTCTGCAAAATATTTGTTACTATTTATGAAAATTAAGGGCATACGTGTTCTCAATCGAGCCCCCCCACTCACACACTCTACTGTATAAAGTATAAGAACGACAATGTGTTATGGCATTGATAGTACTATTGGTTGTAGTTGCAATAACAGAAATGTCAGGGTAATGTAAAAGGAAACTATATGTTAAGTGTGACATTTTTCTATTTTGGAACAACATGCAGTACACTAAAGGAGCAATTCGCCTTGGTTAAAGGTAAGGTGGATCTATGCACAGGATCCTATTATTTTACAGGAATGGAAAGCCCTCCACGCAGGAGTCTTTTCACAGGAAAAGCATGGAAATAAGCTGGGCTTATACGATTGGCTGTCTGAAGGGGTTCATGGGTTTGAGAATATGGGTAAACAGAAAAAATAGCAAAGGATTATTTTAAGTCATACATCTGTTTTTACAGCATCTCCTTTACCTTTACTCCTAGGTTTCCTTCTAGCAGATGTGGATACGAGCATAACACTTGAATGTTGAGAAACTTCATAGAAATGAGTAGTTTTAGACAGCTCTGAAAAAATGAGAACAGTCCTTATTCAGCAATGATAGAAATAATCTATTTCTGAGCACAGCTTCCTTCATCCGGCTGTTGACATAGAACAGTTGACAAGCACTAGCAGGCTCTGTCTGATTTATCCTTGCCTGGCAGATGATATTTTATAAGCTTTAGAGTACAAGTCAGGAGTGGGAGGTCTTGCAAGCCTGTAGTCACCATGGGCCTTTGTGCCTACTTCTTTCTATTTTTCTCTTCCTTTCCTTCCCTCTATTTTTTTTTTTTTTTGTGTGGTATTGAGGACTGATCACCGTTCCCTGCATATGCTGGTTGTGAGCTCCACAACTGAGCTACCTCCATCCCCCACCTTCTGCACACCTTTCATACTGAGATGGAGTCTCATGGGGAGACTAGACTAGAACTGTGTGTGTTGTCAAAGCTGACCTGAACTTGTGATTTTCCTGCATGAGTCTCCGGGGGAGCTAGAGTGACAGGTGTGGGACTCAAGGCCCAGCCATTTCCTCTGCTATTTTCCCTTTTCATTCTGCTTCCCTTCCTGGCAATACCATATGAGGAGATAAAGTATATTTCTCATTATACTTGATTTCTATGTTCCTGTTGGTATTTAATACCTTCTCAGGAAAAGTATTAAGAGACTTTCCTGTGTGTTTTCATAAGCTTCACTGTAATTGAGTTTCAGATCATTGCTAACATATCCATGGAAGGTAATTCTTTAAGGAACCCAGCTAGAGAAGTTAGAGAAGTGTGTTCCTTTTTTTTTTTTTTTTTTTTGGCTAACATTTTACTTTAGTGATACTATCTCATTTTTGTTTTTAAAAACTACTACACAAAAATTATATATTCCTTCATGTGACCAAATTTTAAAGTCCAATGAATCCAAATTTGCCAATACTAACTGTACTTTTTATGATAACCCATTTTATATTGTCAAAATGAGTCTCATATACACTGTGCCTGTTTGTCCTAATATTTTTTTCAGGTAATTATTTCTTGTAAGGTCTGACTTATGTTTAACTTATGGGATCTTTTCATGCTGCTGTTTGTGGATACACAGGCTTCTCTATCACCAACCATGTAGGCTAGAGTTCATTTCTCAGATCTCGCCAGCCCGGCACTGGTCGCTGCGCCACTTGTATGCATGTGAGAACTGTAACGCCCTCATTGCTGTAGGCTGGTAGTAAATTTTGAGGTTATTAAGTGTTACTTTGTTCTTCTACACACTTACTTAAGACAATTATGGTCTATAAAGATCCTAAATGAATGTTAAGTGAACTTTCTATTTATGTAAAATACTTTTGGGATCCCAGGGATTTCTCCAGAGTTTTTAAATCCTTTTTGTAATATGGACATTAACCAATATAAATCAGTGTTTACATTTTATTCATACAAAGTTGGTTTCTGAATTTAACACTTAGAATCTAGTTTTTAATTTATTTTCTGGATGAAATATGTTAATTGTAAATTATTTGTTGATGTGAATAAATTTAAAGGCACCTATGTATTTTTCCCACAAATCATGTTACCTATTCTATTTTATAGAAATGCCAGCAAAATAAGACAATTGCAGATGATCCCTATGAAGTATTTGTTATTGACCCTTGAAATAAACACTGACAACTTAAAAGGCATTGTAAGGAGTTACTAATGAGTAAGTTACTGCACATTCTCCTGCTGTGAACTTATGCTCTTGTAAATTGTAAATATTTGTCACTCCTATTGGTTTAATAAAACACTGATTGGCCATACGGCAGACAGGATGTATAGGTGGGCTATTAGTCTAAGAATACTTCGGGAAGAGGAAGAGGAGAGACAGACACCAGCAGATGCAGAGGCAAGAAGATGAGAACGCTGCTCTGAGAAAAGGTAGCAAGCCATGGGGCTAAACAAGATAAGAGTCATGAGTTAGTTTAAGTACAAGAGTTACTAAGTAATAAGCCTGAGCCATAGACCAAAAAGCTTTAATTAATATAAGCCTCTGTATGTTTATTTGGGACTAAGCAGCTGTGAGATTGCTGAGACTGTGGGTCTGGACCTTGGGCATAGGCCGGGCCAGAAACCACTGACTATATTCTTCTTTTAGAGCATGTGGCTATATGCTCTAAGGGATAAGAGATGAGGGAAGTCCATTCATTTACCTGGGTCAAGGTAAGTAGAGCTTATCCATGTACAGAATACCAACGTGTACAGAGCCACAGCTTCCCACATAAACATGAATTCACTCATGGGGATCATGAAACATGCTGTGCTCATAATACTGGCTGTTTAACCCACAGGTTTGAAGATAGATATTAGTAAAAATCACCAGTAGGAAGGGCAAAGGGTTCTCTCTCACACATCTGTATTGAAAAAACTCTGTTACCTTTAACAAGGTCTTTGCTTGTAGGAGACATGGAACCACGCAGATTATATAGAATTATGGCATTGTCGTCATTTAAGTTTACAGAGTCTGGTTGCTCTGAAAAATGAGAAAAATATCAATAAGTTATAATAGAAGTAAAGTCATTTTAATTTTTATAAAGTTAAAATAAATCTTAATCTCCTGAAGAAATTCACTCAAGTTTCCTGTTAGCCTAGATGCCACAGCTTATCCAGCCCATTCTTTCAGAGTTCTCTCACTGTGGCAGTTTATGTTATAAGGTGTCTGTTGAGAGAGAAAAGTGGATCTGGTTTAGGTAGCACAGAGTTATACTTCTCATACTTCAAAGGCTGAGTGGGGAGGACAGCAGCCATTGGGGGTCAGTCTGGCTTACACAGTTAATGGGATGTAGGTGCATTTATCTCCATACCTAACAATACCCTTTCTCAAAACCAACAAACAAGCAAGACAAGAACAGACAGCAATGGAGAAAGTGGGACACGTCGGCCTGCATGATGTACATGCTGAAAGCATCAAAGAGCTAATTTAGCTCATAAAGAATGCACAAAACACACAAAGAATCTATTTACAAATGTCAGAGTAAGTACTTCAAAACCCATTAAGATTATAAATCTTTAATAAAGACAAATGATTTAGAAGTTCAAGATTGGCTACATACTGAGTCAGAAGTTAGCCTGGAATACATGGGACTCCTTTAAAAATAAAGGAACAGGCGACAAACATACACAGGACAAAACCTCCTCAAATATCACTGTATTTTTCCCCAGCCACTTCTGAACTCAGAGGAAAGAGCCAGAGAGCGGCCACTTCAGGAATTCCATCTGCCGGTGCCTTCATCCTAGACTTCCAAGTTCTCAGAATTGTGAGAATTAAATGTTTATTACCGAAAAAAATAAAAACAAAATCCAAACACCCAGAAAGTGTGTCAAGAAAAGTGTAGCTTTTCAATGCTAATGGACAACTTTACATGAAAATGTTGAGTTTGTTCACTGAAATGGAAACATTCAATCTTCTAATAACACTGCATGCCTGCCACTTCCTCTCAGACCCAAAGTTGAATGTTCTAATAGAAAATGATTTCTTTGGGATGCAGTTAAGATCACTGGGTATTTTTTGCAGAGGACCGGGCCCCCATTTCCAGCATCTATACGCTTGCTCACAATGATCTATGAAAGCTCAGGTTCCAGGGGATCTGATGCCCTCTTCTGACTTGCAGTGTTACTGGGAACATGTGTAATACACATGGATACATAGAGGCAAAGTAAATCATAAAATAAAAATAAATACTTTTTATATAAAAAGATAATTATTTGTTATTAAATTGCTTACATTCAACACACAGGAGATCAAATGTAGATGCTGGTTATGGAGATTGAGAGGAACCTGTGCAATGAGGGGCAGAGTTATGGAAAGAGGGCTGCTCAAGCCTGCCAGAGCTCTGGCGCTGGCATGTGCCCTGTTTCTATGTCTGTCTCGTATTTGTCTATTTATTTTTGTTTCCAGGACTAGGAACTAAATGCTGGCACCAGGCAGTATTTGGATGCCAGGCAAATGCTCCACGCCTGACGTACATTCATCCTGATCTTTTATTTTGAGTCAGGTTCTGAGTTGTGCCATCTGGCACTGAAGCACTGTATAGATGAGGCTGAAGTGGAACTCATAATCCCCCTGCTTCAGCCTCTGGAATTACAGACCTGTGCAATCACATTTAACGTTTTCCCTCTCTGTTTCTGATACAAGCCATCTAATGTTCATGAACTGATTTTTCCTATAGTTTTGAGCTAGCATTCCCAATGTTTAGACATGGGCTTCTGTTAATATATCTTTTGATATTTTACTCTTTTGACTGTGCCTTTAATACCAACTGAGAAACAGTTTACCAAGTTTAATATAATGTAGGTTTCTCTCTATGGGTTCTTCAGTATTTTTATAGTTTACTTGTATGGCCTTGATTCATGCTGAGTTAGTTTTTTAATAGAGTTTAAGCTAAGATTCCTGTTTCATCAACCTCTTTCTTAGAGATATCAAGCTTATCTGTACTGTAAATGGTGGAATGCCCTTTCTCACTGAGTGCTTTTGGTGTTTTGACCATATAAATGAGCACTTATTTCTGGGGTCTCTTCCACTTCCCTGGTCTCCATGTCATCTGTCTGCATTCCAGACTTACCATGTCTGTAGGTTAGTAGCATGTTTGGAAGTTATGAAGGGTGACCCTTCCTCATTTGTCCATCCCCATTTTGGTTATGACATCTTTCAAGATTTCACATGGATTCTGAAATAGACTTTTCTTGTATCCCAGAAATGTCTTTGGAGTTGCATGGATTTTACATTGTTGACCACATTCTGCAGTGTCAACCATGCAGTAGAATGTAACATTAATATTTCCATCGATCAAAATGCTGAGCTTACTAGGGAAGGGAGCCCATAATATGTACTGGTGGTGTTAGAAGCAGAGGGTGGGACAGAGCTGAGCTAAGAAATGGCACCAAGGCACAGGAGCCACACTAGATAGCAACAGAAACTAGAATCTTGAAGGATCATGCTGATCACTGGATACTATAGATAACAGTGATTACAGATAGAGTCCTGTATCCTGATAATCAGTCCACAGAGAAAAAATGACATATGGTCATATGGTCACATATTAATATGGCTCAGTCATTTCTTGAACAATGCAGATTGCTCCATGGGTAAAAGGCTACTTGAACTTCAATCAACAATTTAAATTGGTGCAAAATACCAAATGACATAAAAAACCAAGATGTATCTCCTCCAAAATCTATTAATCTGACAACCCAAATTAAACAATTTAGAAATTTCAGAGAAAGAATTCAAGAGAGCACTTATAGATATGCTCAGCAATGCAAAGAAGAAATTAATGTGCTTCAAGGAAACAAAAGCAGCTGAATAAAATAAGAAAGTCATTCAATGTAAGAAAATATACTTCTGTAAAGATATAGAACTGCTAAAGAAAGCTAGATTTTAATGATGTTGCAATGAAAAATCCAATAAGTCAAATAAAAAGATGAGTAGAAGGCCTGAATAGTAGATTGCATATATGGCAAACACAACATTATGGCTGAAAGAGCAGCTAATAGCAAATTGAAAATATGAGAACTTCAGTGCATCATGAAAAAAAACTTATAGGAAAATTATGGGCATAGAAGAAGAACCATCCCATGTCAGAGGCAAAGAAAATATTTTCAATAAAAATCAAAGAAGAAATATTCTTAAATGTACTTAAATGTATATTAAGATACCAGAGATATTCAGAACACCAATTAAATAGGTTCAAGAAAACAACTTTCCATCATGTATTATAATTAAAATGCTAAAAGTACTGATTAAAGTGAGGTCATTTCTAAACTGTGAGAGAAGAGCCAAGTCACAAATAAAAGCTTCTCTGTCATAACAACAGATGATTATTCACTAGAAACTTTCAAATCTAGTAGGCTTGGAAAGATGTATTCCAAATTTGTAAAGACCCAAGTTACCAAACCTGACTATCATATTCAGCAAAATTATCTGTCATAATTGAATAAGAAAAACAAAGCTTTCCATGATAAAAATGGACAGAAGAAATTTATGACCACTAACCAGCTCTACAGAAGTGATAATTTGGATTTAAGAGGAAGTTAAACACAATCAAGTCATGGAAGGATAAAGAAAATACCAGAACAGTTAATTTAAAAAAAAAAAAAAATCCAAGTGACTAGAAAGATGGTTCCATGTTCAAGAGCACAGACTGTTCTTCCAGAGGACCCAAGTTCAGTTACCACCACACATGGCCAGAAGTTCAAAACCTCTTATAACTCCAACTCCAGAGGATCAGATGTCCTTCTTCCCACACATGTGATATAATTCATAAACACACACACAAAGAGATACCTAACAGCAACAAATCTCAAGGAAACTAAGAAAATTACGGTGATATTTTGTTTGTCCTCTAACAAATAGAGATTGGCTGCAGATCAGAGGGCAGAGCTAGCCACTAGTTAACCATAGAGGCCAGGCAGTGATGGCTCATACAGAAACCACTATAGAAAGCCATAACATGGATACGAAGCCCTCACACACCTGAGGCACAAGGAGCATTGCTGGAGAAAGGTTGTAAGAGCACAGGACAAGGGAGTCTGCTGTGAGACTGTGTCTCTTAGGAACATCAGAAGCTACACCTATAAAGTCTCACCAACATGGCTGCTCAAACGTGAGCTGAATACAGATGAAATCAATTAACATGCCATGGCTGACAGGAAAAATCCCACGAGGCCACAACTCTACACAATGAACTACAGGCATTCAGGTGAAGCTGGGAGCGGGAGAGATGGTCGTCCCCAGGGAGGAGTATAGCAATTGGTCAGCCCCCAAACAGACAAGCAATTAACACTATACAGACTCAACATGTTATTTTTAAGAATAGCTATGTATGTATAAATAAATACACATATATTCAATAACAGTTAATGACTAAAGAGGCCGTGAGTTTGAAGAAGAGCTGGGAGGGGAATGTGGGAGGAAAGGGAAAGGAGAAATGTAATTAAATTACCATCTCAAAAGGAAACAACAAAAACAAGTATAGTAGACACACTCATACCCTTTACTATGTATTTCCTCCTACAGTATATTCTTAGAATATTATTCAAGCTTGTTTAATGTTCTTACTTCCTCGTCCACAGATGGAATTGATAATAGCAGCATTATATGAAGTTGTTCAAGGTTTAATATTCAGTATTAATATTGAAATGATGAAACATACTTAAAATAGGAGAGAATTTCATAAGCAATTAGTAAAAGTTGGCTTTGTCACAGGAGAACACAGAGTTCATCCCCTGCTTGTTAATTTGCCTATGCTATTCTCTGACATGAGAGTTTGAGCCTAACACAACGATATTTTATTTTACTAAATGCCTGTGATGGGCTCTCATAGATTCAAACTGTATTTATGATTGACATGCGTCAAGGGAAACTTTGGGTGCCACCTAGGAAGCATCAATAATGGCGAATTTAAAGTTTATTCCTATTTAAATTTTCTTAGAGAATTTATGGGGCTAAGTACTCCTGATACTTAAAAGATTTACTGCTGTATTACAAAACTTAAGTAAATCTTATTTTAAGGATACAGTTAAAAATAAAGGATATAGAAATTCTAAACACATATGCACCAAATACAGGTGCACCACATTTCATAAAACATTGTACTATATTCAAAGTCACAAGTGAACCCTAATACAGAAATTGTGGATTCAACATCCACTCTTAGCGTTAGACTCACCATCTGGATACACACACACACACACACACACACACACACACACACACACACACACACACACAGACACACACACACACACACACACACACACACACACACACACACACACCATGATCTGGGTGTGGTGGCACATGCTTTTAATCCCAGTATTCCGAAGAGGCAGAAGGATTTCTGTGAGTTCAAGGCCAGCCAGGTCTACACGGTGAGTTCCAGGACAACCAGGGCTACACAGAAAGACCCTGTTTTGAAAAAGAAAACCGATAATCAACATCAACACATTAATGACAGCATAAATTAAATGAACTAAAAGACATGTATAGAACATTCCACAAAACACTAAAGAATACACATAGTAATCAGACCATGAAGCTTACCCCAGAATTACAAACACATTAGAAAATGAAGTCTCAACAGATGTAGGAAAACTGTGATAACATCTTGTATTCTATCTACCCACAA
Organism: Phyllotis vaccarum; assembly: GCA_033318265.1. Taxonomy (NCBI): domain Eukaryota; kingdom Metazoa; phylum Chordata; class Mammalia; order Rodentia; family Cricetidae; genus Phyllotis; species Phyllotis vaccarum. The sequence continues at coordinate 91,060,754 of JARWLC010000003.1, forward strand.
TGGTATAAAACTAGATATCAACAGCAAGAGAAGCTACAGAAACTCATGGAAAATGAACAACACATTCTCATATTATGAGTGACTCACAGAATTATCTACTGTTAGCTTCGATACTTGGATATCTTTTTATGCTTATGCTGCCATAGCTATTAATTAGAGTCAGTCTACAGAGTATTTCTGAGTACCAAAGAAAGTTAAAAGCATACATGTTCTTAGTGCAGCCACCCACTCACACACTCAATTGTATAAAGTAGGAGAATAAAGGAGTACAATGATATTCATAGCACTTTTGCGTGTACTTGGAATAAATGTAAGGATTTCACAAAGAGGAACTATAGATGAAGTGTTACAGTTTTTCCTTTAGGAACATAGCGCCGAACATGCAAACCGTGAAATGAAGGAAACATCCCAGTTCACCTGAGCTAGAGGTAAAGGGGACCTATGCACAAGATCCCATTACTAAATAAAGGCAAAGCTTCCACACTGGCTTGTAACATAACTTTGCTGTTTGTTGGAAAGGGAATCACAGGTCTGAGGACTCTGGCAAATAGAAGCAAAGGGAGAGGATTATTTTAACTCACACACCTGTATTACAGCATCTCCTTTACCTTTAATCTCAGGGTTTTTCGCAGCAGACTTTGACTTGGGCAGATCATTTGAAAGTTGAGTATCTTCATCTAAATTAGAAGTTTTAGACAGCTCTGAAAAAATGACAACAACACCATTCAGCAATGATAGAAGTAAACTACTTGTGAGCACAGCTTCCTTCCTCCAGCTATTGATGTAGAGAAGTTGACAAGCACTAGCAGGCTCTGTCTGATTTATCCTTGCCCGGCAGATGATATTTTATAAAATGTGTACTTTAGAGTTTAAGTCAAGTGCTTATAGAAGAGTGGGAGGTCTTGCAAGCATGGGCCCCTGCTGCCTACTTCTATTTTTCCTCTTCATTTTCTTTCCTCTTTTCTTTTCTTTTACTTTATTTTATCTTATTTCATTTACTTTTGTGGTATTGAGGACTGATCACCGTTCCCTGCATATGCTGGTTGTGAGCTCCACAACTGAGCTACCTCCATCCCCCGCCGTCTGCACACCTTTTATACTGAGATGGGGTCTCATGGGGAGACTAGACTAGAACTGTGTGTGTTGCCAAAGCTGACCTGAACTTGTGATTTTCCTGCATGAGTCTCCGGGGGAGCTAGAGTGACAGGTGTGGGACTCCAAGCCCAGCCATTTCCTCTGCTATTTTCCCTTTTCATTCTGCTTCCCTTCCTGGCAATACCATATGAGGAGGTAAAGTATATTTCTCATTATACTTGATTTCTATGTTCCTGTTGGTATTTAATACCTTCTCAGGAGAAGCAATTTTTAGAGTATTTCCCACTGTTTTTATGTGTCCTCTTGTGGTCTATCTTCAGACCGTCTTTATCTTTGTAAAGTAATAAGATGAAGCCACGGAGTCTGATCTCCTGGGCCTGGCCTTTTGAGCCCATCATTTCTGTCCCATTTTATTTGCTTTCCTTCTTACTCACATACACAAATTGTAATTGTGTTTTTCTTAATGTGCACAAATGTGATTTGCCTATATTTATATTTTTTGATCAGACCTTCAATGCTAATTAAAAAAATACATTCTAAGGTGAATGACTTGTATATTTTTTCATACATTTCCCCAATATTTTTTAGGTTTGCATTAACTTGCAAGGTAACTAGTTATTACATTTTCAAGTGTTTCTCTTAGTTTGTTGTTTTTCATTATTATTTAGATTGTTAAAGTCTCTGATGATTCCATATTAATTTCAAAACGGACTTTGCTAATCTACTAAAATGTCTTTGTAATTCTTGGGATTAACCTTCAAGTTGTAGTTAATCTCTATGCCCGTGTCAGCTAACCAATATAGTTCAATATTGTTAATATTTTCAATTTATAAAATCCAGTACTGAGAATTATGTAGAAGTTTTTCATGATTTTACTTCCACGGCAATTAACAACAGCCATTATAGAATGTATATAGAAGTATCTATGCATAAAAGCATACATTTGCTAAACACAACAGTCTCACTCATACACTCTACGGAGACAAATTAGTCAAATAAAATGTGATTAGCAGGATATGTTGACATGTGCCTTTAATCCTCACACATGGGAAACAGAGGCAGTCTATCTCTATGAGTTCTAGTCCGGCCTGTCTCTAAAGCGAGTTCCAGTCCTGCTGTAGCTACATAGGTAAGTCCCCGCCTCAATAAAAAAGTGATGATTTTGATTGTGCAATTGATTGAACCTGCAATCACAGAGATGTACGGTTATTTTAAAAGGAACTAATAGTAATATGTTCTCATTTCTGAATATCGCAAGGAAAAAGAAAGGTAGAAGACATGAAGAAAATAGATCAATTTGTCTGAGTTAGAGGTACGGGAGTCTATACACAGGCCTCTATTTCTGAGCAGTATCACAAGACCCTCCACACATATTTATTTATAGGAAAACTTTGTGGGCTCATCATATAGGCTGTTTGTTGCAAGAGCCCACACTGAAAAATAATGGGAGACAGGAACAGTGGGAACGCAATACAGAGTTTCATTTCCAACACGTATCACAGTATTCTCTTTACCTTTAATGACTTTGATTTTTGGAGTAGAGCCAGACTTCTTCAGAACATTTGGAAATTCAACACCTCTTTTACCTGACTTTACAGGTTTAGCTTGTTCTGAAAAATGGAATAAAGTTACTGATACTGTAAATAAACTAATTTCAAGTTTTAAAGGTGAAAAACCTATTCATTACACACACACGTGTGCACACACACACACACACACACACACATTTATCTAAACACATGTAAATTAAAACATAATTACATTACTTCCCATTTCCCTTTTCTGCCTTCAGGACTTCCGATGCTCTTTCTTTCTAGCTCCCCAAGGTGCCCCCACTCTTAAGTTAATAATTTCTTCTTGATTATTATCATATATATATGTATATATATGCATTGTCTTTTAAACCCGCTTTTTTGATGTTTTGACAAAATCATGATTTATCTTGGCATCATTTCCTTTCAACCCACAAAAAGACCATCATCATTTCTCTCTAATCAGAGAGTAAACATATAGATATGAGACACTGAAGCCTGAGTGGCTGCCTCACTGAGCTTGGGTAATGGGTGATGCTTCATTCCTTGCTAATAAGATCATGTTTTAATTATTCACTCATTTACTTTTGCTTTCCTTGTTTATTTGAAGACCTGAAAACTGAATGTTGGTGTTTCTGTATGCGAGGCAAGTGCTCTACCATTACGGTGCCAGCAATTCTGACCTCATATTTTTTTCATTTGGGATAGGTTTTCGGATGTCCATTCTGGCCCTGACCTCACTCTGTATCTAAGGCTTGTGTAGACGCTCAGCCTCTGGAGTAACTGGAATTATAGTTCTGTCGACCGGATCCATCATATTTCTTTTTTTTCTTCCCCCTCATTTCCAGATTCAGTTATTCATAATGTGCGATCTGATTATAGTTTGAAATGAATTTCCAAATGATGGGTGAAATCTACCTTTTTATAATTTTTGTATATCACTGGATATAACATCTTCTTAGGAGTCATGCCTATCTATTAGAGCAATTAGCTCAGTTTTACCAGAGCTTGCTTGTTTATATTTAGAGTTCTGTTAATATATGTTTTCTTATTTTACCCTTTTCTTCTATGCCTTTGAGGCTGCTGTAAAAATGCATTGCTAAATTTTGTGTCATGCAAGATTTTTCATATGTTTTCTTGTAACATTTCCAGTTTAGGTCTTACTTACAAGTCTTCAATTTGTGTTGAGCTATCTTTGAATGTAGTTTACACTCGGGTCCATGTTTTATCTTTCTGATTGGGGATGTTCAGTTTCCCCAAAATCATCTGTAGTAGAATACTTTTTCCTACAGAGTGGTAACAGTGTCCTTAACCATGTGGCTGAGGGGATGTCACTTCTGGGATTTCTTTGCTATTTCATTGGCATCTGTCTGTTGACTTTTTTGGAGGGAGGGATGTTTGGAAGGAGCCAGAAAGTTGCCTGAGAGCTTCTCTGTAAGGGGCTATACTTAATTAGTTAGTAAATCCTATGTGTGTGCTTTTCTGTATCCTCTGTTGACATGATGAATATTTTTCATTTTATTGAGAATAGATTTTTCTCTTATACAATGTATCACAATTCTAGTTTCACCTCCATCTACTTCTTCCAGTTACTCCCCACCTCCCTTTCAGGTCCACTCCCTTTCTGCTTCTCATGAAAGAAAAAAAACAAACCTTTTAAGTGGTAGAAACCAAACATGATAAAATAAAATATAATAAGACAAATCAAAAACTATCATTTGAAGTTGAGCACTGCAACTGGACATGTGGGAAAGAGACCCAAGAGCAGGCACAAGAGTCAGAAACCTACTTGTTCTGACTCTCAGGAGTTCCATAAAAATATTAAGTTAGAAGCTGTAATACATACGCAGAGGATCTAGTGCAGACCCATGCAGGCCCTGTGCTTGGTGCTTCAGTCTCTGTGAGCCCATATGTACCTTGCTTAGTTGACTCAGGGGCCCTTGTTCTCCTGGTGTCTTCTATCCCCTCTGGTTCTTACATTCCTTTACCTCCTCTTCCAGAGGTTTTCCTGAGCTCTGAGGGGGAGGGATTTGATGGATGACTACATAAGTGCATGCCAGACTTATAATGTCTGTAGCTTTGTAGCATGTTTGAAAATTATGAAGTGTGACTCTGCCTAGTCTGTCCTTTTCCAAGATTATTTAGAGTAGTGTGGTCTCTGAGGATTCCATAAGAATATTAAAATGGACTTTTATTTTTAATTGCAAGAGGTTTTTGCAATTCCAGAGATTTTCCCCAGTTTTTCTAGGTCACAACTCTGTGGTATTGACATCTGAACAGTTTAAGAGTATTTTTTCAGTGCATAAACAGTCCAGTGCTAGCTAACATATTTAGAGATAGGATTTTTATGTATTTGTTGGAAAAATTATTAAGCATAATTTTTCTCAATAGTATTTGGGAATATCTATGAAAGTTTAAAATATACCCTTAACTTACAACTTCTACTTAGACTATTTTCCAGAACTGAAAGCAGCATAATAAAAATGTGCACAGAGATATTCACTGCATTCCTGATGGAATTGCCAGAAACACTAAAACTAAAGGTCTTTTAGTAAGAACTCTTGATTGCTTCGTGACACATTCTTATTCAGAGCATCATACTGAAGGTTTGATGGAAATCTTCCAGTTTGCTCGTGGTAAAGATGAGGAGCATCTTCACATAGGGTGCTGTTTCTGTACAGTACCACAAAGCTCTCTACACAGGTATCTACTTGTATGAAAACAAGCAAGCAGCCATCAGGCTCCTAACACTGGTTATCTGTTTGAGGGTAAGGACCTTGGGAAATAGAAGCCATGAGAATGAGATGCAGTAGTCTGTTACACACCTGTGTTACAGTGACTCCTTTACCTTTAAGCTTCTGCTTTTTGATAGAAGATGACGGAGGACGCATGTTACTTTGAGGCTCAGCACCTCTTTTCTTTAACTTTCCCTGTTTACTCTGCCCTGAAAAATGAGGGAAGTCTCATTACATTTTACTAATAATAAGCTAACTTTATGTATCAAAAGTAGAGACAAATTCTATGCCTCTTCTGAAACATATTTATTTTGAGGAAGCTGCTAAGCAGCGCACATAGATGGATTTGTCTTGCTTGGAAGGTATAAAAATATATGTCAGAAAAATTGGAGAAGAGAGTTAAATGTGTTGGCACATGTCTACTCTTATTTCTGTCACACAGAGGTGGGCTGATGCAGGCAAATGGAGACGTGGAGACAACATTGGCCCAAATAGTGAATTTGATACCAACTGTGCTGTACATAGCAAGATCCTGTCTCAAATAGTAAATAATAAAATTGAAGGACCAAAGACATTGTGCAGTATACTACCCGTAAGACCATGAGTTCAATCCGCAGCACAATGCATACCAGGTGTGATGGCACATGTCTGTAGTCCCAGCACTGAGGAAGTGGTTGCAGAGGGAACAGAAGTTTAAGGTCATTGTTGGCTACATAAAGTCTTTGAGTCCTGCTTGAGCTACGTGAGACTGCTTTCAAACCTCTTTCTCTAATAAAAACCCTCAAGCAAAAGAAAACCCAAAATATAACAATTGAAATAGTTTCAATGTCTCCCTACTTGAAAACAAATGCTGAAATCAAAAAAGCAGAATCTGTCCAGCAAGAGTGTATTTCTTGCATAATGCAAAACATTCTTTTCTTCCATTCACTAAGGTGAGCGCTAGTGAATCATGTACACCTGCCGCTCTTCAGATCCAGCGTTGGATGCTCTGGTAGTCAACCACTTATTATCACATTGTTTCCTTCAATACCCAGAGGAGACCATATCCTTCAAAATGTAGACAAGGGTTTACTAAGAGTGAGAGACCATCCTGCTGCAAATGTCAGGGTTGGGGGGGGGGGGGCTCAAGCCTGCTGGAGCTCAGGTGACACCATGTGATCCTGGTCCCAATTTCTAGACATCTCAGCCAGTATTTGCTCTATTTCCCTTTTCTTCTTCAACAGAGGGCATCATGTATGGAAACCAGTGTGATACTACTGAGCTACAGCCATGACCATCCCATATTTTATTTTGTCTTTCTTTATTTTGGGACAGTGTTTCACTAACTTGTCTCAGCTGCCCCTGAACAATCCACCCTTGTCTCCATCTCTGAAGCAGCTGGACTTCCACACCTGTGCCCCTAGATCCAACTTTCCCCCTTCTGTCTCTTCTGTTCTTCTCCCTTACCTTCCTGATAACATTGTCCAGTAGGTATGAAGGTTCTCTCACTGACACTCTCCACTGAGCACTAAAATCAGCGGTGCCTACCATATTTTCTAGCCTCTGCTCGCTGTTTGAATACCTTCTTAGGAGTAATGTCTACATGGATGCTCTTCCCCATTTCCCACCTGAGGTGTAGATCTTGGTTAAGAAACCACTGCTATCAAGCCTTTATTAGATAAAGATGTGGACATATTTCACACATCCTAGGGGTTGCTTTTTATTCTGCTGACATTGTCCTTTATTTTTACTAGCAAATATTATATGCACAAAATTATATTACCATCTGGTGTGCAAGTTTCAAAATTCTGGTAAGTCTCAATTTGTCTATATTTTCCTTTCTTGACTATATTTTGAATGCCAACTCAAAATTACAGTGTGTCTTGCAGGATTTTCCATGTTTTATTGAATTCTTTCACAGTTTTGCTCTTTCTTATAGGTCTTTGATTCATGTTGAGTCATATTTGAATCTAATTTAAGTCGAGGACCCCCTTTCATGCTACTACATGGGGATACCCAGTTTCCTCAGCACCATATGTAGTAGAATACCTTTTCCCCATTGAGTAGTCTTCATACCCTTCCTTGACCATGTAGGTGAGAGCTTAAATTTAGGATCTCCAGTCTATTTCACTGACCCTGCTCTCATCTGTATGAGCCATAATGTCTCCATTACTGTAGCATGGAAGAATATTTGGGCATTAGAAATTGACACTTCCTACTGTGGTTTTTTTTTTTTTTGAGATTTAGACTATTATGGTATCTGAAGATTACATGTGGATTTCAACTTGGTCTTTTCTATTTCTGTAAAATGCTTTTTGAAATTCTAAGGAGTTTTCAGTTTTTAAATAATGTTTTGTTTTATTGATCTCAAAATAACATCATTTTATATTGCCAATATTTTTAATTCATAGAATATCCAGTGCAGACTAATGTATGAGGTAATAGATTTTTCCTGAATTTTTTGGCAAAACTATTAATGAACTATAAATATTTGAAAGTATTTAGCAATATCTGCTAAAATTAAAGCCAAATAAATTCTCAATCCCAAAATATCATTATATACTTAATTTTATGTATTTCACTTTGTGTGTGTGTGTGTGTGTGCTTCTATGGTATGTGTATGTGTGTATGTACATGTGAGTGTGTGTGTGTGTGCTTCTATGGTATGTGTATGTGTGTATGTACATGTGAGTGTGTGTGTATGCTTCTATGGTATGTGTATGTGTGTATGTACATGTGTGTGTGTGTGTGTTTCTATGGTATGTGTATGTGTGTATGTACATGGGAGTGTGAGTGTGTGTGTATGCTTCTATGGTATGTGTATGTGTGTATGTACATGTGTGTGTGTGTGCTTCTATGGTATGTGTATGTGTGTATGTACATGTGTGTGTGTGCTTCTATGGTATGTGTATGTGTGTATGTACATGTGTGTGTGTGTGTGTGTGCTTCTATGGTATGTGTATGTGTGTATGTACATGGGAATGTGAGTGTGTGTGTATGCTTCTATGGTATGTGTATGTGTGTATGTACATGTGTGTGTGTGTGCTTCTATGGTATGTATATGTGTGTATGTACATGTGTGTGTGTGTGTGTGCTTCTATGGTATGTGTATGTGTGTATGTACATGTGTGTGTGTGTGTGTGCTTCTATGGTATGTGTATGTGTGTATGTACATGGGAATGTGAGTGTGTGTGTATGCTTCTATGGTATGTGTATGTGTGTATGTACATGTGTGTGTGTATGCTTCTATGGTATGTGTATGTGTGTATGTACATGGGAATGTGAGTGTGTGTGTATGCTTCTATGGTATGTGTATGTGTGTATGTACATGTGTGTGTGTATGCTTCTATGGTATGTGTATGTGTGTATGTACATGGGAATGTGAGTGTGTGTGTATGCTTCTATGGTATGTGTATGTGTGTATGTACATGTTAGTGTGTGTGTATGCTTCTATGGTATGTGTATGTGTGTATGTACATGGGAGTGTGTGTGTGCATGCTTCTATGGTATGTGTATGTGTGTATGTACATGTGAGTGTGTGTGTGTATGCTTCTATGGTATGTGTATGTGTGTATGTACGTGTGAGTGTGTGTGTATGTTTCTATGGTATGTGTATGTGTGTATGTACATGTGAGTGTGTGTGTGTGTGTGTGTGTGCTTCTATGGTATGTACATGTGAGTGTGAGTGTGCTTCCTAAAATGTGCTCTTGGACAGAAGTCAGTGATGAATGTATTTTTTTTTTATTACTGTCCACCCTATTTTTTGAGGTAGAGTCTCTTTACTGAACTTGAAGTTCCATATTTGGCAGATTAACAGGCAAAGGAGATCCAAGAATCTATACTCATTTTGGGGTTTCAGATGTACACTATTATAAACTGCTTTTTTTTTTTTAAAAAAAAATGTGGGTTGGGGATATCTGAAATCAGGTCCTCATGCTTGCTCAGTAAACACTATCCTGTGAGCCGTATCACTAGCCCTAGTCACTAAAATCACAGAAGCATCAATACAAGCAGCATAGTAAAAGTGTGTAAAATAGTATTGATTACAATATTTCTTATAGCCCTAATAAATAAACATCATTTAAAAATGAACCATTAAGTACTCAATGGCATGCTGACATTTTAGAACATCAAGCAGAAAGATGGAAATATATCCGTCTCACCCAGTGTAGAGGTAAGGAATATCTATGAACAGATTCTATAACTGCACAAACCCACCATGCCATGCACGCATGTGTCTATTCACATAAAAGCATGGGGAGCACATGATCGGCTTATATGGTTCTTTGTTGAATGGGACTATGAGATTTGAGAATTCTGATGAATAGAAACAGTTGGAATAGAATCGAATTTTATCTCATGTACTGTCTTACTTTTTTTTTTTTTACCTTTATGTACATATTTTTTCAGAGATGTGGTCGGAATATGAAGCTGATTTTCAAGTTCAGTATTTTGCTTGTTTTCATTATTTGATTTCATATTTCCTGAAAAATGATGTCATACAATTAAACAAGGAGTAAAACAATTTTAACTTTTAAAACCATAAAATAAACTTTGCTAACACAGAGTTTCTTTTTTTATAAATTTAGAGTAAACACAAAACAACTGCATTATAAGAGTATAAGTCAGGAAACTCAAGATTAAATAAAACTGTCTTCCTTGGTACTTAAGATGCTCACCCTTTAAAACCTGGACTTCAACCTGACCTAAATAGTGAATTTGATGTAAACCCTACTATATGCACATTGCAAAAAAAAAAAAAAAAAAAAAAAAAAAAAAAAAAAAAAAAAGAAAGAAATTCTGTATAAAGCACCAAATGAACATTTTTGAAACCTAGCATAATGTACAATCCTATGAGTTAATCAATTCTGTATCATAGATGGGATTTTAGCTTTGGGCAGAGCAATTTTTATTAAAAGAGGGTGTCATTTCTCCAGTGAAAACTACAGAGAGAAATGCACAGGGGGGCAATGGATGCTATAAAAACCTATTTCTAACATTATAATAAAACAAACGTAATGAAAATGTTTGAATTTATTTGAGGGAAAATCTTGAAATAAGGAAGCAGAATGTTTGCAGTTAGGTAATAGTTTGTCAATGTTAATGCATGACAATTGTATGACAGTATTGAGTTTCCACAGTCAATTCTTCCAATGATTGTGACAACTGTCCGCATGAAAAAATGACCTGCCTTTCATTGGTTTTTAGACTGAAAGTCTAACACTGTGGTAGAAAACAGTTTATCTTCTCATCATTTCCATTCTAGGCACACCAAGAGACCGTGACTTCTTTCTAACCATGGGGATATACGGTCTACAATATTGTGCATGGATGATATCCTAAATAGTTGGTGAATATTAGTTGATGCTGCACATACTGAGTGGATGGTCCTGTATTCTGAGCAGATGGTATATATTCTGAATAAGTGGCACATATTCTGAGTAGGTTGTGCATATTTTGAGTGGATGATATGCATTCCTAGGATATTCTGACAGAGAAGGCAAGTGTGTTGGATGTGACAAGGGCCTTGGGCTTAGCTGTTCAAGTCTGTTGGAGCTCAGGTGATGGCATTATTTGCCAGAATGTGGAACATATGGCTGCAGGATTTCGTGTTTGGCCTGCTGGGTTTGGTCTTGGGTTCTTCTCGTCTTTAGCTACAGCAATGCTTATTCCACCCCCCTTTTATGCTGAAAGGCTGCAGCTCACTCTGTAGCTCTACAGGCGCTCACTGTTAGAGGTTCAGCCTGAATCTCAGAAAATACTTTGGATTTCTGAAAAATCTTGTCATTGTTTGTTTATGGAGATAGCTCAGATTGGACTAAGTGCCTTTTTCATTACAGGATGACTGTGAGCTCTGGAAAGCCTAGAATAGAATGTTAAATCTGAAATGCACTCCATCCACTGGATGATGATTTGAATGCCTGCTACCTGAGTGATGGTGTTAACTTGGAAGACTACTGAAGCCTTCAGCATGGGACCTAGTAGACAGAAGTTGGTCTTCGGAGGTAAAAATCCAGCTCCTGTTCTGGTGCTGCTACTCTCTGCTTCCTGAATGGTCCAATCAGAACAGTTCTGCTACCTGTCCTGTATGTTCTCGGCCATGCCATCTTTGCCATGGGAGACTGAAACACCGGTCCAAAAAACAAAACAAAACAAAAAAACCAAACCACCTTTCCTAGCCTACACTGTTTCTTTCAGCCACGGGAAAGTCAATAATATTAAGACTATGTGGTATTTTTTTATATATGTTTCTTTGGTCAGTGGTATCACTGATATTTAATATCTTAATTCTTTGATATGTGCCATAATAGAGTTTATTTTCTGAAGGTTCCATAGCTTTAGAAAATAGCACCACCAACTAAAGAATAATCCAAAACATGAGCCTCAGTCTGACATTTCACATCTACTCCAGAACGTTCTAGCCTAGGCCCTAAGAGCTTTGGCTAAGAGCAGAAGACCTGAGTTAGAGGTGAAGCTAGGGCCGCGTCAGTAGGAAGCAGCACTGTAGGTGATCTGAACCCTGCTCAACCCTGCAGCAATTACAGTTGTCTACAAGGTACAGGCAGATGACTGGCCCAGCTTGAGAAGCTCTAAAAAGTGAGGTGGTGCTCCTGAGAAAACTCCAGTCTGCTTTCTCAATTTCCCCCCGACTTCAGAATCCTAGGACTTTCTTCATTGTTTTTAACTGTCCTCAACCACCAGACATAATTTCTGATTAATTCCTTCTAACTCACAGAGGAAGAAAAGAGGTTTTATTTCCTTAGCTCCTTTTCTGGAAAGTAGGCCCAAGCTTTTTATTGTGCTTGTAGCAAAAAGATGTAATAAAAATAGCAGCCCAGTAAAATTTTTCATCATTGCTTTTGTTTTTCAGGAAATGTTGCGGTATATTTATTTCGTTTAGGTATTAGGTGCATGGCACATCAAAGAAAAACGATACGTGCTATAAAGGAGTTCGATGCAGCGTAATTACAAAATGCGTCTATTGTAGCCAACACACTCTTAGATATCAACAGTGCCCGCTGAGGAGACCGGCAGTGAAATGACAAAGGAAAGGTGAGCATATGGCTGTTTGCCTTCCCACCTCCCAACTTTCCTGTAGCACACTTTGCCTAATTCTGCAAAAAAGAGGCATGCATATGTGAATCGGATAGCATTGTGGGTTTATTTCAATCATCCTCAGGAACTACTGGGGCAAACAAGAAAAAAAAAAAAAAAAAAAAAAAAAAAAAAAAAAAAAAAAAAAAACCCAAAACCTCTGGATAGGGAATGGGAGATCCAACGTCATCATTAGGAGGAAGTAAGAGAAGTATCAGGGAGCCACCGCCTTCAAAATGAACATGTGCTGGCTGAACAGAATTTGCTGCATATCTACTTGTGTTGTGTTAAATTCTATTCTGATCATAGCTAGTACAATGGAATTAGCTTATATACATTCTTATATAATGAAAAATTTTAGTAAAATAATCATGTTGCACACAGACAGTATTAAACATTACCCAAAGCCTTTATGTTTAGAAGCTGATGGATGGTTGCAGAAGCAACTGAACTTCCCCTAGATGTCCTATAAAATGGTTTTGGGATTACATTCGCATATGGTGAAGAGGTCTCCATGTCTTCATCTAGAAAAAATTTAGATTGTTAGCTACAAGATGATGACATTTAAAGTTACTTTTAAGAGTCACAGTAAATTAGATGTCAATAAAAATAAAGTTAAAAGAATATGGACAATTAAGAAAGCATTTTGAGATCATTAACTCAATTATGAATATAAATACATATACTACAGAGGAGAGTTTTAGAAAATGGTAAGATTTCGTTTCTATGATATCCAATGTGGGCAAGCCTCACAGAAACAAAGAGCATTTGTTATTGCCTAGAGAATGTGGTTCTAAAGAAGCTAGAGAATGATGGTTAGGAATTATGCTTTTTATTTTTTGTTCTTTGTTTTTCTCTTTTGAAATGAAGCTGTAGTTGCTGGTACCGGGTCTGCACAATACGAGGCCCACCAACAGTCAGACATATATGGGGAACAGGCTTAGTCGGATCCACCACTTATTACTAAGGAGCTCAGCATGTTGCATTAAACTCAGTGCATCATGAACCAAAACAAGAAGATATGAATTGAGCTAAGGGACTTATGAGCAGATGATGGTTGATGGGGATGGGAAGGAGTGTGGCAAGGTATGGTGAGATCATCAGAGTGGATTCTACACATGAGGGAAATTGTCCAAGAGAAATTTGAGTAATAGGCGACTTTTCACAGAATTAAGAAAATGTATTTAAACCACTTAAAAATGTCTTTTACCCTTAAGGTCAAGGGACTATCATAAGAAAAGGTGTGAAAAGGACTAATGGAAGAGTCAAAGAATTGGAAATAGTAATATGAAGGCTACTTCTGGACATGAGATGGCCTTTGTGCTAAAGACACATCTTTTGATCAATTTCATCTCTACTTAGAAAGAAAAAAGAAAACCCTAAGTGATACAGTGCTGGATATTAACACACAAAGCTCCCATGAGGCAGCTATTGCGGGACCACCCTGACCACGGAACCACCTAGCTTTGAGGCCTGATCCAGACAGTAAAGAACATCACTGTTTCTGCAATAAAAATTGTGATCTGGAAGTGGAAGCCAAATAAGCCCCTATCTCCTCTGAAGTCCTTTTGATAAGGACTGTGACAAAGTTTATCACAGCAATAGAAAGGCAACCTGGAGCAGCATCAAAGTCTCCATGTCCTGTGGGAACACAGGCAATCTTAAAATTTTATATAGAGGTGCAAAGGACCCTAAATGACTGAAGGAGTCTTGAGCAAAAAGAACCGTTCTGCAAGCCAGATGAGGTGGGGACCCCTGAAGTCCTGGCACTTGGAACAAGGTCAGGAATTGGAGGCCAGTCTTGGCTACAGTAAGTACAATATTCACAGGCTGCATCATATCGTGTCTCAAAAACCAAAACCAATTCCCCAAACCACACAGGACAGTAACAACAGGAAATAAAACCAAACCAGACAGATATGGAGAGAACTTCAAAATATTAGAGGCTATAGCAATAAAGATAATTATATTTTGTCTGGACAGCATAAGGACCCCAGTACCACAAACACTGAATAGTCTTATTATATATCTTGGCTACTGTACACTCTAATGGAAGTTTACCAATAATTATGCAGACAAAAACATTCCCCCTATGAGATTGTTGCTGCTGTCAATATTAATTTTAATTGCCCTTTAGGAAGTCAGATCACACATATCTTTTAATATTAGGGAACTACATATATTTTAACAGAAAATCTCAAATCTGGGGCTTTCTCTATTCTAAAGAAATAAATGTACCTCTCCCCCTGTTCTCTCTCTCTCTCTCTCACACACACACACTCTCTCTCTTTCTGTGTGTGTGTGTATGTGTATATGTGTGCCTGTCTGTCTGTCTGTCTGTCTAACTGACTGACTGACTATGTATGTATGAATACATTTACTAGTGACAATAGCCTTTAAAAGTCAATGCTCTTAGTGGCTGAATAAAGCATTCTAAACTATGAAATGTAACACAGTCAACAGAATAAATATAAGTGATTTTGTTTTTAGGCACTGGGGGAGTTTGAGAAAACATAAGATTCAAAAAGGATAAATGTAAAGGCGTACTTCTGAACTATTTTAGGCAATTAGATCTCGTTAGTGTCTTTGTATATATTCTCTTACCTTGGACAATGAAGGGTGACAGATTGACCACTTTGGTTGGAAATTTCTTCAGTGGGTGGTACTTGACATTAATGTTTTCCTGAGGTTTGGTTTTGAGTGAACTCACAACTGGAACAAAATTTAAAAAGGAAGTTTGCACGACAGTTCTGAGTATTCAAAAATGCTAGGTCACACCAATGTAGGGTCATCTGTATTTTTTTCATTCCTATTTTTCTTTCCCATGTTTTACCGAATGCTCAGCATCGATTACATCAGTTTCTATAATGCCTTTCGTCATTTTCTCTTTCTTGACTTTATACTGTGTCTCATGATAGTATCTTTCTTAATTTGGACCTGTGCTCATCCCCCAACTGTGTTCATTTCTACATTTGATCTGTAGGTGGACACAGCTAGTTTTAGAGGAAAAAAAAAGCTTTGTATATAGCTGCCAAATTCCCAGCCAAACACAACCAACAACTGTTCTATTGAGTTGCCATGAGTCACACTATCATAAAAGTAATAACATATGTGACTACAGAACAGGAAACTTAAACAGAGCAAGGCCATGTAGTGTGGGTTGGTAACATCAGAAATTTAGGAGGCTGAAGCAAGAGGATCACAAAATCCAGGCCAGCCTAGGCTTTAGAGAAAGCTAATGATGGCCTGGACAACTTAGCAAGATCTGAGTCAAACATGAGAGAGAGAAAGAGATATGGATAGATAGATAGATAGATAGATAGATAGATAGATAGATAGATAGATAGATAGATAACAAGGTTCACATACTTTAATTATTAGATAGATATTGCTATTGAACTAAACCTGGATGGTAATAGATTTTCTAAGGCCACAATGATAGACCATTGAGAAAATACATTTCTGTTGAAATTTCAGAAGCCTTGTCTTAGGCTGTTTATTCATTAGGAAAGTGGAAAGCTGAGGAAAATGTCTAAGTCAATAAAAACAGAAACCTTAATGCATAGTAGAGTGATGCCCCAACTCTGCAAATTTAAGCTTATTATGTATATTATATTTTCACAAAACCATTTAAATGTAATCACTTGTATGAAGAAAAGTCCATAGAACTCATACTTCTAAGTGATTTAATCACCCCAAGTGTTTTAATCTCAATAGATGAATTTTAAATACACTTTTCCAAATATTGCTAAGAAGTGAGAGTAAAAAAATAAAAGCTAGAAACCGAACACAAAAGAAAAAAAATTTTAGTTGAGAGAGTTTTGTAAGAAAGATTCGTGTGGGTAGTGCAGTTTTTTTTTAAAAAAAAATAATAATTATATGTGTTGTCCTGAAATAGTGACAAGGGAAAAGAGGATAATAGAAAATTCAACAATTAATGGGAAATACTTGCATAAAACATCACTATATAGATCCTGCATCACTGCCCATGATTACATCTGAGAAACTAGACAATGGGATAGTAACAGTGTAGAAAGCACACTGTATGTTGTATTGTTTGCATGCATCTTTGCTATGCTCTGAATGCTTGTACCCTCCCACCTGCACGCTGACACAGAACTATCCTGTGATGATATAAGAAATAGGTCATGACTGCTGTTAGTATTGTCCTGTGACCTCTAGGCTCTGCTTGCTCATTCCAGCAATTGAGAACACAAAAAGAGGTATTTTTCCAAACCAAGAAGTAATGCCCCCATGAGAAATATGTTCCTATGGTGTATATACCATCCAGCCTAAGATAAAACAATCTTTGTATCTCTATCAAATTTTAAAATATTTTATTGGAGTAAATAAGAACTGCACAGTATGAAAATTCATCTAAGCAAACACTTACCTTACATGTTACTATATTTTCTTAACCTTGATTGTCTATGAGTGATTATCAGGAACTTACCTGTACTAATATCCTCCTTTGTAGATAGACTCATATCTAAAACAAATGTTAAAAAGTTACCCAATGATACTAAGGCATTATACACACACACTCACTCTGTCTCTGTCTCTCTCTCTCTCACACACACACATTACTCTCAAGCTCTCTGTGTTGATCTCTATTTGTAATACATTTTTCACTACAAAGTATTTTGTCATTTTTTTCCTCCTTTGCCTGTGCCCTGTATCCTATAATAGCATCTTTTAAAATTTTAGCCTTATTCAAACTCTGTTTTACTCTGAGTAAGAATACTCATTTTGATATCTGTCAGTAATCTCTTTCCCTATGTTTCCTCTTGCTAATTTCCAACTTTTAGTTGTTAATTCAGAGTGGTTTTATTATACTATAACCACTAACAACAAAATAGAAGTTGAACAGACGTATGTTCTTAACAAATGAGAATTGAAAGTGCAATGTACAGGTTTATGTGTTGGAACACTAGGTCCCTAGCTGGTGGCACTCTTATGGAAGGCTGTGGAATCTTTGGGAAGTAGAGACTCACTGGATTAAATGAGTTCCTAAGGGTGGGCCTTGAGGTTGCATGGACCAGATCTCTTCTGCTTACACTCTGCCTCTCAAGCGCAGATGGAGTGTGATCAGTGACCTCTCACCTTTGGAATGCTAACTTCCTTGCCATGAATTAATATTTCTCCTTGAACTGTAAGCTAAAATAACCCATCTTTTGCAAGTTACTTTTGTAGGGTGTTTTTGGAAGATATAAGACAAATAGATGAAAGAAAAGATAAATATTGTGTTGCTGTATTCAAAGTTGTTACTCAAAAGCAGTAAGGATCTAATTAGTAATCATTACCCAAAGAAACCATATGTAAGCAAAAACACTGAAAAACTGACTTACTAAATCTATTATTTTAGGGTAAAACAAAAACCAAGTTTGAACACTTATTTCAAATAATGTCAACTTTCAATCTTTGCTTTCCCCTAGTTGTAAGCTTTCTGGCCTCACTTGATTATTAAAAATACATATTTGATTTATACTTAATAGTACACGGGACTACAACATTTACACTTAAAGTTACAGAAACTGTGCCTTGCCAGTAAGCCTCCATCCCAGCACATGTGTATATACTGGGATGGGAAGATTATATTGCAAACTTCAGACTCAGCAGGGAGGTCGATGTTGAAGACCTACTTTCTCCTCATGTCCTTCAAGGAGGCAGACATGGAAAGTCTCTGAGGACACTAATCAGAACCAACTCTGAAAAACGGTTCATAGTTGAAGTCTTTCAAGGACCAAAAAGAAGTGTGTCTAACACCATTCAAGACCGTGATCTGGGACTGATACAGGCCGGTGCAAGAAATCCATGGCAGGGCTGCGCCATCCACTCTCACTGACTGGTAAAAGGATCTGGCAGTGTATTGTAGTCCTCCTGTGAGTATACTCAACAGAAAGACTTCCTGTTTTCTCAAGCTGGATAAAGTATTTTTACTCTAAGTCATAAATGGAAAGTGAATGGAAGAACATCAGGATGATGTTCCCCAGTCACTCCAAGATTGATGTGGCCTTGGGCTTGAATAGCTCATCTTCTAATTGGCTTAGTTTCAATATTAATATTATTTATCTTATGCCTACTTATAATGAACACTAGAATTTTCTTGTAAGAGACAATCTACAAAAATTGTTGCTTGTGCAATGACAGTTACTGTAAACCTTAAATATATGACTTTAAAAATGATTATTCTTACCATGTTGGTTTTTCGGTTTTTCAAATAGTTTCATTCCTTTAATAGTACTTAGTTCAGAATCTAAAGACAAAAACATATTTCAGAATACTATGTAAAGGAAAAAAATTAATGTACACATTTTGTTTTTCCTTTGACATTCCCAACTCTCCTGATACCATGTTTCATTGACATTAGAGTGATGGTTAATTTTGAATGTTAAACTAAACTGGATTTAGAATCACAAGTATGTCAGTGAGCATGTTTCTAGAGAGAATTTTCTGAGATGGAAAGGTGGGCAGCACTAGCTCACATATGAAAACACGACTCCTCTGTGTGTTACACCGTTGTGCACTACTGTTCCACAAAATACAACTCTACAGTCCAGAGGCTGTTCTAGTGTCGTAATTATTTATGTCATGTTATGCTTATGGAAAAAAAACTGAAAGAAGAAAGGAGTAGGTGTATATTTACAATGTTTGTTACAGCAACGCTTTTGGTTAAATTATGTGGTCCTTTGCATTTGTTCCTATGAATCCGAGTTACCAACCAGTATCATTTCCTTACACGAGTACACCATCATTCTCACTCACCTCCTTTGTGCTACAGTAGGAAATGTACTCAATTTCTCTTTTAGTTTTTATTAGCATATGCTTGTGCAAAATACTATGTTCCGTTACAACACTTGTTCTGGATTTCTATCATTGTACAGGCCCAAAGACAGATCTATAATGTGTCAAATTAGTAACGTAACGGAGATGTGACAACCACAGACACTGTCTTGTGATTATAGAAACATTTTTAGTAATGTTACCTTTGGGTGAAATTGATGACTGTGTGAGGCCCCCAATCTCATTCAGAAGAACTTTCTTAAAGCAGGATGTCTGCCAACACACCGTCTAAAATTTTGCTTTGTTGATATTCCATCTTCTTTAAAAAAGATAGTTTTGCTCGTTGTGAGATTCCTAAGTCAATTTCTTCTCCTAGTGTTTTGAATTTATATGCCCAGTGATTTCTGGGATTTGTAATTTCTGATGATCTCAGGGCCTTTCTTTTTAATGAGGAGTTATATCTCTGTCTCCAAGATTTTCTTTTCAACATTTGCAATATAGTGGTTCTGACTGTGGATTTCATGGTGCTTATTTTATTTCAGTCTGTTGACTTTTATTGTGGAGATTAATAGCCATCAAATATTTTTAAAACCAATAGTTATTTCTTCGACTACCTTCATGCTCTTTTTCTTTATCTGTCCATTTTCATATTACCCATTTATGTTTTCACTCTTGCTTACATTTCAGAGCCATTATCTAGACACTTTGTTCAGTTTTCCCTCAATTTGATGTCCTTTCTCAGTCCTTTGGATGTCATGTGTCTTTACTTGGTACTCTCTATATGAACAGACATTACTATGGACTGTAATATGCTCCTGTGATTCACGTCTGAAACTCTAATTGCCAGTGAGACATATTTGGAGCCAGGTCTCTGAGCAGATCACTAATCTTTAATTTTTTTCCAGGGTGAGTCCTTTCTGGTACTGATGGTGACATTAAACAAGAGGATCACATGGAGGCTACATGTCCCCTGATACTACACCACCATTAGAATTTTATAGGTGCCATTGGAGTGGGTCAGTTCCAAGCTAGTGGCATTAGCTAACACTCTATTAATGGTAGACAAGAGAATAGGAGAGACTGTGGATAGGTGTGGGTGACAGCCGGTGCTAACTGTCAACTTGACATACTCTAAAGTCACCTGGGAGATGGTCTGTGGGAGAATGCCTCTGCTGCTTATTGGGACTGAGTTAATTGAAGTGTGAAGACCTCATCACTGTGGGCCATCCTGTTCTCAAGTCAATGAAACCCTGGGCTGTCTAAGAGAGGAACTAGAGTGAATTCATCACTGCTTTCTTCCTCTCAGTGTGGATTGGAGTGGTCAGCTGCTCCAAGCTCCTGCTGCCTGCTGCCCTGACTTTCCTGGTAGAATAAATTATACTTGAACCCATGAAAAAAAAATAAGCTCCTTCTCCTCAAGTTGTTCTCATCACATCAATAGCAAAAGACATTGAGATAGCGAGTAACTTAAGGGGACAGCATTTAAGTCTAAAGGAGCTAATACACATGCGTGAAGGACTCGAGAGAGGTAAACATTCTTACTCTGTTTACTCTTCAATTCTGTTTCCACTGGTTCTTTCAATTTGGATTTTTCAGGCATCTCTTTTCTGTCGGTGCTAACATCTGTAAAATTAAACAGACTTGTAAGATACTTCAAAGACAAGCTGTAACATATAGCTCTCTCTCTCACTCTCTCTCTCTCCTGTTGCCTGTATACATGACTAGAGAAACTTATTTAATATTTACTATTAAAGAATAATAATCAGAAGCTGGAGGGACAATGCCCCAGTTAAAAGCCCCCGACGCTTTCTGTAAGAGGATTGGTGTTTGATTCTCAATCCGTCACACGGGACAGCTCACAACTCCCTGTACCTCTAGCTCCAGGAGATCTGACACCCTCGACATTCAAATTCATAGCATTTAAAACAAAATAAGTACAAATAGATTTATAGTATATATTAATATATAAAACAATAAGCTTCACTATGAAATTCTCATACATAATTCAACATTTTGATCATCTCTCATTACCCCTTCTAAACACCCCAAATGCCTTCTTTGCCTTATTTTTATTATTTCCCCACCCCTAGTGTTTATATATGAGAGACTGATCTCTACATAGTCTCTGATCATAAGCATCATGGATGTTCCCTAGTGTGAGAATATTTTGCTCTGCTTAGGTTGTGCAACTGCATCCAGTGACAGCAGTGTCTCAAGAGGAAGTGGGATCCACCAAGAGGGGTATGAGTAGCCAATTAAGGACTTGCCAGTCATATCCTTCTTGTTATCAAAAACGTGGGCTAGCATTTTGGCATTGGAAAATGAAATGTGACTTTCTGAGCTAGCTAGAAATAGAAATGGATTGTTTCTGAGGCAGAGTAACATGGCCCAGGTTGACTTAGAACACATTAGGTAATTCAGACTAGCTTTGAACTTCTAATCTTCCCACCTCAGCTTTATAAGTGCCACCACTCCATACTTAGAAAATGAATTTAATATACTTAAAATATGCACACAAGGCATATTCTGAAGCCATTGTGAAAAAACATTTCTATAGATCTTTTTTAAAATAGGAGAGATCAAAATATAAAAATATGTAGCTTATTTTTTATTTATTCATAAATGCCAAAATTCAACTTAAGACAAGAAGAAATTCATGAAAAGGTTTTGGTTTCCTTATGTAACAGCTTCTAGGTTCTGCTGTCATTGGGAATCCATATTTAATTCTACTCTGTAAGATTTGAGTAACACATAAGTAGATTTTAAAAAGTGTTCTTGACTAGGTTGTGTTGTTATATGTCTTCTAAAGACACCAGTCAACTGTGCTATATCAATCTCTACAAAGCAATGAGTCTAAACAAGTTGGAAATACATTCATGTGATTACTACTATGATACTCAACATTTTTCAACAGACTGTAACAAAAAGCTGGGGGTGGCTGGAAGGACTATTCCTGATCACAGGAAACCTACTGTGTTGGGACTTAACACTGTTAGTAATTTGCCACCACAGCACACTGATGTACAATGCTGATGCATAGGGCCATGCCTCATGAGTTCCTTAACTGGTGCTCTTTCCAGGAAGCAGACACTTACATGCAAGTTTACATCATCATGCATAGTCCTGACAATAATCTAACCTTTAAGTATATGTTT
This sequence comes from Phyllotis vaccarum, assembly GCA_033318265.1. Taxonomy (NCBI): domain Eukaryota; kingdom Metazoa; phylum Chordata; class Mammalia; order Rodentia; family Cricetidae; genus Phyllotis; species Phyllotis vaccarum. Next base: position 91,083,128 of record JARWLC010000003.1, read on the forward strand.
GAATTCATAAAGAATACAGCAATCTATTTGATGAGATGGAAACCTAACATGTTTCTTTCCCAATGTCAATTTGCTGAGCATGGTTATTAACTGATATACACAGCAGTCATTCTTCAATTCATCCAGATGTATTTCAGTGGTTTTCTTGTATTATGTAACTCTAAATCTAATATGTGCTGGTAATGGAAAGTGACAATCAGCAATGCCAAGGAAGAAAAGCCTTTCATACATCATCTTAGTAGGGAGATTTAGTACTTCAGTGAGAGAAAAGGGGAAAATTTAAAGAAGTATTTCAATAAAGATTGAGACTTATTCCGTTTAATGTTTTGTGATTTATACTCCTTCTTCTATTTAGAAATGAGCAGCTAGATGCAGTACCAAAACAAACAAGCAGGCAAACAGACACACAGACAGACAAAACCAAAACAAAACAAAACAAAACAAATTCTAAAATGAAACGTCAGAAATCTTCAACTATGAATTAGGTAATTAAATATTAACTGAGTGGTCTATCACACCTAAAATATTTTGTGTAAAAGCTGGTTACAGTAGGACACATATGGAAAGCTGAAAAATATTTCCTGATCCTAACACGGAATGGAGGTCTTCTTCTGAAGAACAGCGTACGTCTTAGACATCTTTATTATTATATACCTATTGTTAAGAGCAAAGGGGTTCATAATGGAATTTTTGTTCAAGTACTAATGTACTTAGGTTATATTTATCTCTCACAGTTTTCCCCTTTCCCTGCCCTCTTCCTCTTCCCAGAGACTGGAGGGATTGTTAGATAGTGTAAGAATAGCTAAACCACATCTGTGAGCCAGTGTTGTACCTTACAGATTAAATGCACTACTACGTAAACGGGACATAGAATATGATAAGAATAACATTGCACACAACTGTTTTGGTAATATTCTATAATGCTAATACTGTGACTGATTTTGGTGGAAAATTTCCTAAATGGATAAGTTCTAGCTAGCTTTTAATTTGGAATAAGTACCTGGTCTACACAGTAATAGGACAGCATGAAAGCAGGCCTTTGTCCACGTCACTGTAAGTATTGTCATCAAGGGTACATATTAATGAAAAAAATAACGAGAAGTGTTGAACTAAAATTTTCTTACCAAATCCACTCTTTGAGCGTGTCTTGAATTCACTTTTTAATAAATGTTGTCCAAAGGTCTCCTTCAAGTGTTCTATGTCGTTCTCTGTAGAAATGATGAATTTCAAAGACATTTGACGAAGCAATTTTAAGATAGGAATGTAAGAAGTTTGTGTATGTGTGATGCTAACTTTATTATACTTTATTGATGACCTCTAGACTGCCACATCATCTAACAATGGAACAGAAAGATCTGTGAGCATGAATATAGACCTCCACGCATTGAAGTTTAGGATCTTTGTTCCAAAATCATAATCCAAAAAAGATTTAATTTTTACATGAACCTATGCCTCAGAATTCTTTAGCTAGCGTCTGCCACACAGAGATAGCTCTTATAAAAGCCTACTACTGTGCTCACTGAAAGGAAGCTTGTAGATTTGCAGTGACAGTCTAGAATAGTGACAGAGTCAACTGAGTCCACAAGTGTTAAAGCTCATAGACAGCTTTAGAAACTGTCTAACATTGGTGTCCCTTCTCACAGAGGCATGTTTAGATACGGTCACATCCCTCTTTCCCATTTTATGCACATTTTACACATGGCACATATACATATCATACACTGTTATATTTCTTCATGTAAGCTTCTGCCTTTGAAAGAAGATGACTAACAATGTTTGTTTTGGACATTTCTGGATCTAGGCATTTGTTCCTGGGTCAGCCACCTCCCTCCTCAGTGTGATTTTCTTATTCCTGGGCATCACATCTGCTGCCCACACAACCTGGCTGTAGTGCAATGAGACATATACCTCAGTTATAAACCCAAAGACATGTTGTCTATATATGTTGTATAAATCTGCCTTTCCAACCAATTAAGACAAGAAGGGAGAAGGTACACGCACTTGCATAACTTTTATAATTAGAGAACCACATTCTCTTTTTGTCTGTGGGAGTTCAGAAAATTGAGATGCTGGTATGATTTTATCTTGAAGTATCTCTGGAAGTCTTGGGGGTATTTTTCAAAAAGCTGGTAATGGGCTCTCTTGATATTTATTTGGAAATTTTTACTCAAAAACTTTGTTAGCATCTATTTATTGTGGTGGGTTTTGTTATGATGCTCTTATCCAAGTATATGATGTACTTTGAACCTTTTCAGCTCCATTATCATTTCATGGTCCCTCTCCTGCTAGGCTGCTTCCTCTTCCTAATATCCCTATACTTCCATCTGTACTTTCTGACTTTGGATTATTTTTTAAGACTATGGCAGTCCATTGTCATGAAAATTACAAAGCTTCAGTGTCTGATAAGGATGAATGAAACTCCATTATGTAAATGTACCACACTTTTAAAAATCTGCCTCTGCAGTATCTTGGGTATGGTGGGGAGTACTTTAATAAACAGGCATGCACTGTAATCTCTGTGCTACTCCGATTTAGACAGATTCTTTCCTGGAGTGATTTAGCTGGGTTATGCTGTAGTTCTAATTTTAGTTGTCTGAGAACCCTCTGTTCCTTCCAGTTTATATTCATCCTTCTTTGCCAGAATCCCTGCTATTTATGAACTGCACATTTTGTTTCTCTTTTTGATATTTGGCTTATGCTTTGGTCTTGTTGTTTGTTTTGATAAACTAGATATTCATCTAATCAGATGTTTAGCTGGCAAAAGCTGTCTCCTATCTACAGACTGCCTCTTCATTCTAGTGGTTTTGTTTGTTTGTTTGTTTGTTTGTTTGTTTGTTTGTTTGTTTTTTGAGCAGGAGCCTTTATTTCATGAGATCCCATCAGTAGGTCTTCATCTTATTTCCCAAGATGCTGGGGTCCTTTTCAGGAAGCCCATGCCTATGCCTGTATCTTGAATACTTCTTTTTCGACCGCAGTTTTATTTCATGTCTGTCTTCTTTGGCTCAGAATCCTCTCCCCAATCATCTCATCTCCCTTCAAGGCTGAAGACGCTGAGACAGTCCTGTGGCAACACTGGATTCTATGCCCAGCAGAGCCAGAAAGGGTGAACCTTGAAGAGAACAGTGATTCACGGAGGAGAGGCTACTCCGGACAAAAGTGGCCACCTTGGAGGAGCCAGATCAATGCCCTCACATGGTAAGTGCAACCATAACTTGCTCAGACCACCTGCCGAATCAGGAGGCCAGACCTTGACTACTACTGCTTTCTTACGCTTTCCTGCCCCGATTCTTCCTCTCTTTAAACCAAAGGCAAACTTGGGTCCTTTGTCCCACTCCCCGATGTGCTGATTAAATGTATCTTCCCCGTTCTTTGTTTTTTCCCTCACTATTACTTAACTCTTTAGCCAGCCTTTCCTGCTGGGACTGCTGGAGCTGAGGATTTTAGCCTAGAGTTCTGGTAACAACAAGGCCTCATATAGTACTTTATATCCTTAGAGTTTGTTTTTGTGGTTTTTTTTTTTTTTTTTAAATCAGGGTCATCTGTTTTCAGCCTACGATCTTCTATATAAGTTTTAGAGATAATGTACTCATTTTCAGTAAAAGTATGGCTAAAATCTCAGTTGTCATGGGAATGAATCCATAAATAAATTTTATGGAAATTGGTTAAAATGCTCAATGTGTTCCTATTGCTTTAAGCCTTTAAGACTACTTTTAACAATGTTTTGTAGTTGCATACCTGTCCCCATATACAGATACTATTATAATAGGCTATGTAAGAGTTAACGCTTACTCTATTGTATAGAGAAAGTCTATGTCATGTTCTTTTTGTTCATCAAAGTCTTCATCCTCAAGGTATTTGCTTGATTCCACTTTATGATTATCAGTCTTTGCTGCTTTTCTCAATTAGAACATAAATTGTTTTCCTGAGTCTTTGAATTGTCTATATTTTTGTCTTCAAATTTCCTTAATATTATTTTTCATGCAATTACTAAAATTCCATTGCTTTGGAGTCTTTTAAACAGAAGATATACAAAGAGATACTACAAATCAAAATCACACCAGTACTGGAGATCTTTATTTCTTCCTGTGGTAAGTCACTGCCCGGCTGCTCTTCGTTCTGATAGACAGGTTCCCGTCAGCACTTGTTAAAGGGCATGTCTACTGAAAATGTTTTGAACTCCATAAAACTTTTTTTTCTCTATTGAAAGTGGCTTTTCTTCTACTTTCAAATTGTACATTACATTGGTTACTGAAAACCTTTGCCTATTTTAAAGAACTTCACTGTTTTTCTGATAAGTTTTTGTTTGTTTTATTTTGTTGTTTGAATGTTTACTGTTTGGGAAAGACATCTTGAACATTTCTGGTATGCTGCTTTGCTGGTTACCCTCAGGGTTGGTTTGAAGGATGCAGCTATCTGCACTCATTCTAAATTCCTATGTGCTTTGACAATTCTTTCCACTACCTAAATTTCCTACTTGAGTGACAAGCACATTGTAAGGTCATTATATTGCCTGCACTTATTTCAGTATCTTGTTCTACATGATTTGATAACTATCTTCTGAGAGAGCTAGCCATATAGCATGTAATTAATGTCCCATAAGCTTTCAAAGGACAGAAAAATCTACCTATTATTTTCTGGGCAGGCGAGGGTAAATACACCATCCATCACATAATTGGTTATTTGATGAAGCAAATAATACATAATTTAATAATACATATTAATATGTAGGCTTATTAGAACCAGTTTGTTATTAAGTTGAGAGTAGATAGCTCTTGTTTAAATTTTCTTTTTTAAACTAGACATCAAAAATTGCAACTTTACAACACTGTACCTATTGGATTGTGTTCTACAGTGTCCAGTCATAAACTTGTACCTACCAAGCACTCTGTCCATATCCAATCGAAATATGATGTCACTAATTATTGGGTTCAGTTCTTTTTGATGTTCGGATATCTTCTGAATTTCTGTGAATGGTTTATTCTGAGCTGTAATAATAACAGACTCCAGATGAGTTCATTACAAGTGGACACTTTAAGGTAAAGTTTAGTCACATGATGAAATTCATTAGAGACAGTACACATTGCAATCACTTAATTTTATTATTTCACAACTTAACATTAAATGGATTGTTTTATTAACATGTGTGAGTGAGTGTTCATGTCTGTGTGTGTGTGTATGTGTGTGTGTGTGTGTTTGTGTGATGTGAGTGCAAGTGTCCACAAAGGTGAAACATGTTCTTTGGAACCCTTGGAACTGGAGTTAAAAGCTGCTGTGAGCAACAAGGTTGGGAACTGAACTCAGGTCCTCTGGAAAAGCCATCTTTCTAGCCCTGAGTCATAAAATTTTAAAAGCTTATAAAATACATACTATAAGACAATTATCATGCTAACACTTTTAATTACTATTACTGTTTTGTGTGAGTAGTATATACATGTGGACATGCTTATGTGAGTATATGTATGTGGCTTCCTATATGACTC